>CM077152.1:100304745-100982935 GCA_039583875.1 Platanthera guangdongensis
GCTACTATAGAGAATCTATAGCTTTAAGAGAAGAAGAAGAAGCAGAAATCAAAAAAAAACCTTGCTCCTTTAGACAGCCCAAAAAGCTAAAATACATACCTAGGAAGAACGATCTCGGCGAGAGCAGCTCAAATCTGTTGTCACACGAGAGAAACAAGCTCTAAATATCCAGCTATCGCCGGTCAATGCTCCAGCACCTCTGCCTCCCGTTCCTTCCGCTGGAAGCTAGCAGCTGGTTCGGGAATAGGGAAATGAGGAGGAAAGAAAAGAGCTGGCCCTCTTAAATTCCTTCCCCACTAGTCTAATAGAATAATCAATCTAAAGCAAGAAGTGCGGCCACTAGCAGCCATCACTCCCAATCCTGCCACCTTTACTATATATATATAATAGTATTTATACTATACCTATATATATGTACATATCTAAAATGAAATCAGCTAAATATTTAGCCTAACCTGAGCTCCACCCAGCAAGCTCAAAACACTAAATAACAAAGCTTATAATTTAACACATAAGCTAATAATTCTTGCTTCTAACAAGCCCACACAAAACCGAACACAGTCATTAAGCAACATAAACAATACGTCAAAATGACGCGAAAATGAAACGACCTCGGAAAATCACGTCAATCAGCACCGTGCTAAAAACCCAGGCTACGAAACAACTGCGAAGTCGAAATTAACATTCGACGAACAGAACTCGGGCTATTACCACCCTGAGCAAAAACACAAGCATCCCCCGAGAGGCCCTACCGAGTCACCAAATCGACCCGACATGCTAGGGGATCTTGCCACAGGCAACAAAACAAGCCACACAAGGAACCTATAGAGCTAATACCAGGCTCTGACAATGGCATAAGCCGGAAACGCATCAACGTAATGCCAAACGAAATTCAAACAAACACAGAAATCCCAGGGGCATTACATCAGGTGACTGTTCTGGCTCATCAGAAATCAAAGTGGTTTCATCTTTCTCTATATCAGCAGCTGGAGATTGTGGAGCAGGGGATTCTGGAGATCGAATGGGAGTAGATGGAGTTTGAGTGGGAGATGGTAAAGGAGTGGTTTTCTTGGATGCTTCAGCAGGCTGTTCTTTTTGAAGAGGGGGAAGAGGTTCATCAGTATTGACTTCTTTAATCATCACATTGATGGCTACTTCAGAGGAGAGAATGCTGTCTTAGAGTTGAGCATCTGTTGGAACTTCATCATGAGTGGATGGAGGTAGAGAAGTATCAGCTGGGGGAGCAGGTACTCTATCTTATGGAACAAAAGGAGAAGGCTCCCCCTCAATAGTTGCACCAGATGTGCTGGCAACATGAGGTGGAGAGGGAGATGGGGTCCTGTCCTCTGTAGCAGGAAGTTCATGGGCTCTGGCAGATTGAACAGGATACAACAACTTTAAGCCTCATCTCTGAATGGATGAAATAGAGACTTTCTTCATGTGATGTAGAATGGTACCTTTGGAGAAGTTGAAGACTTAGGATTGATCTCATGTAGTAGAAGGGAGATAATCCTTGCATAACTTGGAGCCTTGATGCTGTACTTGATCTTGTCTAGAATTAACATACCAAATTGATATCTCTTCATGCAAATGATAGTTGTCATGATGTCAAACATACTGAGTAAATATCTCTGATTGAACTTGTCTTGCACAAAAGTATCTTCCCAATGATGTCGACCAATAGTTTTCCTTCTGGATTGAGTTCTGATCTTTTGATAGTGAGTACATCTGTAGAGACACCACAGAACATACATGTCCTGTCAGAATCCTCAGGACCAAGGTGATCTTCTTCATCAACAAGTGGCAGTCGAAGAACATTGAAACAGAGGTTTTGGAGAGCTTGATTTTGATTCCCTTCACTTTGGACTTAAGGACTGTTCCATTTCTCTTGACCTTGATGTTTTTGAAGAACTCTTCAACTTCTGGAAACAAAATCTTACACGGTTGCTGATGAATGAATGTGAGGCCAATGGTGTCGAGGAGGATCAGAAGATTACGGAAATCGTCTGATATGTCGGCAATCCTTGCGGCGGCTAGCTCAGAGCCGATGCCAATCTTGGAGGAAGGTGCCATGATCTTGAGACTTGAGAAGAATCTGCTGTAGGGAAGAAGATGGCATGGGCTCTACAACTGTCGGCGGAAGGCGAAGAGTCTTTCGGCTTACTCGAGTGAGAGGATTTTGATTCATGTAGAAAAAGAAATCCGGAATTTTCTATTTATATAACCCTAATTTATTGATAATTAAGAAGTAAATTAAGCTTGCATACCTTGGAAAGGGCGGTATAAGCCTCGGCTTGCAAATAACAATATTTGAATCGAAGTGAGAAGACTTACTTCCTGGTACTCGAGAGGATCGGCAGTACTCGAGTGAAGAGTTGATGGTACTCGAGTGAGAAATACAGAAGTACTCGAGTGATGATTTGGAAGTACTCGAGTGAAGTCTTTATAGCTCTCGAGTGGAAACATAGTACTCGAGTAGGTCTTTCTACGACTCGAGTAGGTTTACTCGAGTGGTTGAAGAGGTACTCGAGTAGTTTTAAAGAGGTACTCGAGTGACTTACTTCTTAGTCCAGTGGTCTTTATCTTACTCGAGTCATACAGTCTGAATTTTGAAAAATTTCAACTTTTGATTGATTTCTTGATATTTGAGCCTTTTTGTGAGTCCACCTTCTCTAATCTTCTTTGTTGAGCATTCCAAGTTCTGTTTTGAAGAACAAAAACTTGGTCTCGTCTAGTAGCTTCGTGAAAATGTCTGCAATCTGCCTGTCTGTTTGGACATACTGTAGATCTATGTCCCCATGCTCCACATGCTCCCGGATGAAGTGGTACCGCAGCTCTATGTACTATGTCCGGCTGTGAGAGACTGGGTTGTTGGCTATTACAATCGCCCTGGAGAGTCGCAAAACAATGAATGTTCTGAAACTTCATGTTGTAGTCTTCAAATTGGTTCTTTATCCATAGCAATTGTGCACAGCAACTGCCTGCAGAGATATACTCTGACTCAGCTGTTGAGATTACAACACAGTTCTACTTCTTACTACTCCAGGAAATGAGCCTTCTTCCAAGGAATTGGCAAGTCCCTAAAGTGCTTTTTCTGTCGTCTTTGCTACCTGCAAAATCTGCATCTGAAAAACCAATTAACTCGCTATCATTACTTCTTGGGTACCATAAGCCAAGATTTGGTGTACCTTTAAGGTATCTCAAAATCCATTTTGCAGCAGCGTAGTGAGATTCCTTAGAGTTCAGTTGAAATCTAGCACATACACATGTTGAAAACATTATGTCTGGTCTATTGGTAGTGAGGTAGAGCAAGGATCCAATTATGCTTCTGTACTTGGTTTCATCAAAAGGTTTCCCTTTCTCATCCTTGTCTAGAGACATAGCTGAACCCATTGGAGTCCTCATAGAGGTTGCGTTCACCATTCTGAATTTCTTAATTAGCTCTTTGGTGAACTTTGTCTACGAGATGAAAATTCCATCTTCAGATTATTTCACCTGAAGCCCTAAGAAATACTTCAGCTCGCCCATAATGCTCATTTCAAACTTCCCTTGCATATGTTTTGAAAACTTCTTATAGAGGTTGTCGTCAGTAGAGCCAAAAATAATATCGTCGACATAGATTTGCATTAGAAAAATCTTATTTTTTATTTCCCTAAGAAATAATGTCTTATCTATTTTTCCCCTCGTGAACTTGTTCTCAAGAAAAAAGCTAGACAACGTCTCATACCAAGCTCAAGGAGATGGTTTCAAACCATATAAAGCTTTATGTAATAAATAAACATAATCGGGAAAGTTAGAATCAACAAAACCTGGAGGTTCTTCCACATATACCTCTTCCTTTGTGTCACCATTAAGGAAGACAGACTTCATGTCCCTCTGATAGACAGTGAAGCCTTTGAGTGCAGCATATGCTAGGAATAACCTGATAGCCTCCATCCTTGCCACTGGAGCATACGTCTGGTCAAAGTCGATTCCTTCTTCTTAATGATATCTTTTGGCGACGAGTCTGGCTTTGTTCTTTATGATAATTCCATCCTCATCCATTTTGTTCATGTAGACCCATTTTATTACGATGACATTCTTACCTTTGGGTCTTGAAACAAGTTTCCATACTTGGCAACGCTTGAACTGATTTAGTTCTTCTTCCATCGCTATTATCCAAGATGCGTCTGTGTTTGCTTCCTCAAACTTTTTTCGGTTCAACCTGTAAGAGAAAAATCAAATATAAATTCTCGTTAGTTGTACCTCTACGAGTTCTGACACCATCCCGGGATCTCCTATGATTCGGTACAATGGGTGATCCTTCAGATGTCTGAGCTCTAGAGTCCTGGCATCTGGAACTACTTCTTCAATCACCCGGAGTGACTTCATCAACTTGGATGATTTCTTCATCTTGATCATCAACCTCTCCAATCGGGGTTGGAGTTGTGATCTTAATGAACCTTTCACCTTTATCTTCAGACGGTTCATCCAAGTTAAGTTTTTTCAACTTTATACCTGCATCTTCAATGAACACACTAGAACAGTTGCCTTGAAGAAAGCTCATCTCATCAAATACAACATGTATTGATTCTTCTACAACCAGAGTTTTTCTATTGAATATCATGTATGCCTTACTATGGCTACTATATCCTACAAAAATACCTTCAAAACACTTTTCGCTAAACTTGGTAGTATGATACTTGCCATTGTTAAGCACAAAACACTTACAACCAAAAATTCTAAATTACGAGACAGTTGGTTTCCTGCGCTTTAGAAATTCATAAGGTGTCTTATTGTGGTTCTCATTTATGAGTGCTCGATTTTGCACGTGCCATGCAGTGTTGACGGCTTCAGCACAGAAGTATTCCGGAAGTGAGGCATCACTCAACATGGTCCTACAGGCCTCTATGAGTTTTCTATTCCTTCTCACAACCACTCCATTCTGTTGTGGAGTAAGAGGAGAGCAAATCTCATGAAAGATACCCAAGCTTTCACAGAATTCTGTCATGGCCCCAGACTTGAACTCTGTTCCATTGTCACTTCTGATTTTTACTACGGAACATTTGTATTCATTATGGACCTGCATGAAAAAATTAATAAAGATGTCAAAGGTATCTGACTTGTGTTTTAGAAAGAACACCCACGCAAGGCGCGAGTAATCATCAACAATTACAAACGTATAATCCTTACCTCCCAAGCTTCTAATTTGCAGTGGACCGAACAAGTCCATATGATGTAGATGTAACATCTATTAGAATCTTTTCCAATAACGCTTTTAAAGGTAACACTTGTTTGCTTGCCTTTTACGCATGCTTGACAAGGTCTATCCCTGACGTACCTGACATTTGGGGCATCACGTACTAAAAAAAAGTGAAAATAATTTATTAATGATTTTGAAATTAATATGTGCTAGTCTCTTGTGTCATTGGTCACCAAGATACGGTGCATCTTTAGCCATAAAACACACTGGTGCAGAAGAGTCTATACAAATGAAATTTAAACAAATATATTTCTGCTTCGAGTGCTTGATAGAATCATTTTCATATTGTTAACAGATTTTATCAAGAACTTATCACCATGAAATTCAACAATATATCCTTTATCGCAAAGTTGACTTATGCTTATGAGATTGTGTTTAAATCCTTTAACATAAGCCACATATGAGAATGATACTTTACCGTTAGGGATCATTCCATAGCCCTTAGTGGTTCCTCGATCTGAACCTCCAAAGATGACCTTTGGCCCGTTCAAGATTGGAGAATAGTTCTGAAGAAGGCTTCTTGTACCAGTCATGTGACGAGACCATCCTGTAAGACCACCCTCCCGGATCCCAAAACACGTCACAAAGGGGGGGTCTTATGCCCTAAACAGCCGCCTTGCGGTAACATTAGCACACAGGCTAACATGTACCACAAGAGGCCTATTCTGCCGGCTACATCCAATATCAACATAAATATGCCAACCCAACCAAAATATTAATCGGAGAAGTCAAATCCACACAAGCATAATAGTCCAAAGTACATCAAAATAGAGAAGCTAAAACATGATTCTACATTATCAGAGTACAGCTAATAAACGCCCAACGGGGCTACAAAGAGTCGCTCAACAAAAACTCACATCGGTAACCGACGGTTGCGATGGCACCGTCACTTCAGGCACTATCGTCCTGGCCTGGCTATCCTGCTTCATAGTCTGCGACTGCTCTACCTGCAGGGTGACCTCCTAAAAGGTAGACGTAGCAAAAGTTAGTCAAAAAGACTAAGTGGCTATCACATCCGTTCCCCCGTCAACTCCTCAGCACCGGGAGGAGAAAAGAGCAAGGGTACAAAGTATAATAAATAGTACAAGCAGGTACAAGCAGGTGGTAATGGTACAATAAGATTAACAACAATTATTCTAGCAGTTCTACAAGGGATATATCAACCATCAAGTGCAAGTAACTATAGCAGGAAAGTAACTTAACTTATAAGGATACCCATACAAGATAATAAGTTAAGGATCGGTTTACATAAAATAACTCATCTTATAGGAGTGCCCATACAAACTTATATGATGAGGATCTTGTTGTGCAATGTTATGAAATGGTTTGTATGCTATGAAATGACTCACCCATGTTCAAGCACATGCAATTGCTATGTCGACACATACTATATTTCCCGCTATTCGAGCAGGTAGCTAACCTCCCAGGCATCAACCGTCGTGGCCAGGCGGTGACAGTAGTGCGAGAATCTCTACTACTAAGTGGGCATCCACACTGCTTCACTTAAGCCTCTGTATGCCTCAATGCTAAGAACACAACAGCGGAGCCCATATGTACTATGGCCCAGCGGGGGTCTCGAGTAGATGTGCACCGAGAACCCAGCCCCGAACTGGCCTTGTGTGACCCAGAAGGATCCTCGGAAGAAAGCACGAGGACACAGCCCAACCGTTCACTTGGCATGGAAGGAGCCCCGAGACATGAACACCGAGGACCAAGCCCAACCGCCCAAAGTCTAACTGTCAACTCCCATCGGTGTGACGACTGGCGAGCCTATAGACCTACCACACTATCCTTAACTCGGGATTACAACACCGCGTGTCGACTCACACCGAGTGGAATTCCACATCACCGTAGCATGGAAGGAGCCTCGGAGAAAACATGAGGTCCAAGCCCAACCATCCACTCAGAACGGAAGGAGCCCCGGGAAATGAGCACCGAGGACCAAGCCCAACCGTCTGACTTTGACTCATCTCATCGCTTTCCCAACTAGTGACGGTCAACACCGCACTTACATCATTTCACAATGCTACCCGTAGGGAGATGACACTCTAAGAATTGGACTACTAAATTCATTCTGTTAATCAAACATTCACATGACAATAGATTATCCTCCTACATGTCGTTCAAAATGATTTCAACACATTATAAACATGATGCGCATTTATATTAGTCTACCAATTTCTTTCAAATCATTTCGTTTAAGTATGCTTCGCTTCACAAAACAATTTCATGGGATCCAATTATTAAACTTCATCAATTATAGAACTAAGATGATTAACACAAATATAGTTCACACAAATCTCAAGTTAATTGCAACATTGAATCCACCGAATCCAAATCCATGTTATTCCAAACCCAGAATTTAAGTGTAGAATAAATCTGGATATCAACTTCGGCCGGAGATTCCTGAAGCTATAGGAATCCGGTGAAGACGTGTAACCCCTCGATGGAAAGGTATTTCCATGGGATACAACGTTTGTGTCAAGACCATAACCCAGATTCAACAGTATCATACTTGAAATCAGCCTTGAATTCCGCTGCGTACAAAACACAATTTCTGCATGCAGGATTTATCAGACGTCATTTTCGTTCAGACTTTCCCGTGGCTACATACTTTACCTGAAGTCGTGAAACCACTCGTTAGAAAGGTATTTTCAAGGACTTCAACTTTCGTGTTTAGTCGAAAGACCAGATCTGGAAATATCACATCTAAAAATGGCCAAGACGATCGTTGCGCACAGAACACAGATTCTGCACGCATCTTAAAGCAGAATGAATGGCATCGGTTCATCTTCCTCCTCAAGTCTATCTTCCAAAATTACCTCCAGAAATTCCTCCTCCCTTATTCACCCTCATGAGGCCATGACATTTCACGAAACCATCCCCCATCTTCGCATAGAAGATTGGAGAGGTTGAAGACACCACTAACCTTACAGCACAAGCCCTAGAATTGCCTCTTCCTAGAGAAATCACCATCTCGCTAGTCTAGACTCTTTTGAGTCGACATCTCACCTAGATATTTATAGATCTAGAACTAAGGGAGAGGGGAGGAAGCACACCTCATTTCTGGCATTTCCTCCATTTCCGACCATGGAACTTGTAACTCTTCTCGGCGGCATCTTCTCCTTCACGGCGGCGGCGGATCTTCTCCTCTAGGACTTGCTCCAGCAGCTTTCCCTCTCTACAGAAGTTTCTCTCAGTAAAAGGGGTGAAATTAAGAGTGAAAAGTGACACGGGTAGGGACACGCCCGTGTCCGTACCCGTGTCCTGCTCAGCCGAAATGTCGATGGCAGATTTAGTGTCGGTTCAATACTCGCCACGTGTAGGGACACGCTCGTGTCCCTACCCGTGTCCACATGACACGGCCATGTTCTTTGGTCGTATCCTTCTATGGACACGCCTCGAAGAACTCAACTCGACACACACGGTTAGGGACATGGCCCTGTCGCTACCCGTGTCCTTCTCGGGACACACCTCCTCGAGCTCTACTTGACACACATGGGTAGGGACACGCCGTGTACCTACCGTGCCATGATGCACAGGGGTAGTGACACGCCCGTGTCACTACCCGTGTCCTTCTCTAGACATACTCGAGTCGTCGACTTGAGAGCTGGCCTCTCCCACACGAGTAGGGACACGCCCGTGTCTCTACCCGTATCCTTCTGCCCCGCTGCCAGCACTTCCCTGAGCCCAAGTCAGCTCTCCTGACTCAAAAAACGCACACGAGGGGACTAGTGCGAATCAGGACGTTACAAATCCTATAAACAAAATAAAAGATTTCGTCCCCGAAATCAGGCTAAGGCTTTGGGGAGAAAAGCATAACAAAAAATAAAATATGCTTTTAAGAATTACCTGGAGCAAACAACTCTGGGTAGCATTTTTGCATCAAGTCCACTGACTCCCATGTATACTCCTCCTTCCCATGATTCTACCACAACACCTTCACCAAGGGAATACTTTTGCGGTGCAAAATCCTTGTCTCGTTTTCTACGATCCGCACCGGCTCCAGTCGCACAGACCAATCAGTCGCCACTACACCATCACGGGTGGGGATATAATGATCGGCTCGCAATAGCGCCTTTCGAAGCGACGACACATGGAACACATCGTGGAGATTCTCTAGCTCTGGCGGTAACTCCAACCGATAGGCCAAAGGGCCAATCCTTTCCAATATAGTGTAAGGCCCAACGTACCTTGAGCTGAGCTTTTTCACACCACGCACCGTGACACTCCATACATCAGCCGGATCTTCAGAAATGCCTTATTACCCACTTGAAACTCCACCATCAGATGCTTTGCATTATAATACTTCATCTGCCGACTTTGAGCCTCCAACATGCGATCCCGTATCGGTCTAACCACCGCATTAGTATCATTAATATACTCAATTCCCAAAGCCTTCGGGTCTTCATCTTGCACCCAAGACAAGGGGGTTCTGCACCTTCTTCCGTAAAGGGCTTCATGGGGCGCCTTGCCGATGCTCGCCTGGTGGTTGTTGTTGTAGGAGAATTCTACTAGTGGTAAGAGCCTTTCCCACGACTCTCCTCTATCCAACACACATAATCTCAATAGATCCTTCAGCGTTCTGATGGTCCTCTCAGAATGCCCGTCTGCTGAGGATGAAACGCGGTGCTAAAGGTAAGGCGTGAGCCCAAATACGTCTGTGCAACATTCCACTCCTTAGAGGTGAAACGACCATCCCGGTCAAAACCGATTGTCTTAGGCATGCCATGGTACCGTACAAACTGCTCCACGAAGAGGCGTACCAATACATCCACGTGAGCCTCTTTCTTCATAGGGATGAACCGAGTTACTTCCATCAGTCGATCAACGATCACCCACACCGAATCATTCCCTGAGCGCGAGCGAGGTAACCCATGGACAAAGTCCATGGAGATATCCTCAAACTTCCACTCTGGGATGGGCAATGATTGTAACAAACCACCGGGACTCTTGTATTTTGGCTTCACCCTTTGACAAGTTTCACAATGTGTAACAAAATATCTGACATCTTTCTTCTTTCCCGGCCAACACATGGTTTTTCGTAAGCCGGCGTACATCTTGGCAATACTCGGGTGCTCTGAATACTGAGAGCAATGTGCCTCTCTCAAGATATCCTCCCAGATTTTACCGCCCTTGGGGATATAGAGTCGGCCGCAAAAATAAACTAGGCCTTCTTTTAGTGTATACTCGTCAGTAGTCCCATCTGCGATTGACTTGATTGTCGGGGCCAGAGCCGCATCCCTTCGTTGCTCCGCCCAGATTCGGTCATGGATATCACAAACTATGCTCATGCTTGCCAAGTACTCCATATACTCTACCGAAGGAGCCTTATACACCAAAGTAATATCCATCTCCTCAATCATTCGAGCCAACTCCATACTCATCAACCGAGACTCTGGGCTCAAGTCTGGTAACTTTATGCTCTATGCATCTGGCACCGAGTTCGCTTTTCTAGGATGATAGTTCAAGGTGAACTCATAATCGCACAGAAACTCTAACCATCGCCGTTGTCTCAAGTTCAATTACTTCTGTGTGTGAACATACTTTAAGTTTTTATGGTATGAAAAAATCTCGCAGTGGATGTCGTATAGATAGTACCTCCAAACCTTCAAGGCGAACACCACTGCTCCTAATTCCAAATCATGAACTGGGTAATTAATTTCATGCTTCTTCAGCTGTCTTGAAGCATAAGCAATCACATGTCTGTGCTGCATCAACACTGCTCCCATTCCTTGATAAGATGCATCAGTGTAAACTTGAAATCCTTCCTTCCCAGACGGAAGTGCTAGGATGGGTGCAGTTGTGAGTCTGTCCTTCATCTCTTGGAACGCTGCTTCACACTGGGGTGTCCACTCATATGGCACACCTTTCTTCATCAAGGAGGTTAGAGGGAGGGAAATCTTGGAGAATCCTTTTACAAACTTGCGGTAGTAACCAACAAGTCCAAGGATGCTCTGCACATCGGCCGCTGAATTCAAGGGAGACCACTCCTTCATGGCAGGCACCTTGGCCGCATCAACCGCTAATCCAGCTCCACTGATCAGGTGGCCCAAGAAAGCAACCTCCTTAAGCCAGAACTCGCACTTGCTAAATTTAGCGAACAAGGCGTGCTCTTTTAATTTCTTCAATACCAAGGCCAGGTGCTCAATATGCTTCTCCTCCATCTATGAGTAGACTAGGATGTAGTCGATGAAAATGATGATGAAGATGTCCAAATAAGGCTCAAACACTTCGTTCATCAGGCTCATGAAGGCCGAGGGGGCATTTGTGAGCCCAAACAGCATTACGATGAACTCGTACAGTCTGTATCTTGAGCTAAAGGCCATTTTCTGGATGTGCACTTCTTGTATCCTCAACTGATAATATCCAGAGCGCAGATCCAACTTCAAAAACCAATGCGCTCCTACCAGTTGATCGAACTGCTCGTCGATCCGGGGTAGCGGATAAGTGTTCTGCACCGCTAGTCGATTGAGTTCCCGATAGTCTATGCAGAAACACAGGGTTCCATCCTTCTTCTTGACAAACAATACTGGGGCTCCCCAGGGTGACGAGCTGGGGCGAACGAACCCGGACTCCACCAGTTCTTGCATTTGAACTTTAAACTCCGCGAGTTCCTTCGGGTCCATTCGGTAAGGGGCCTTGGATACAGGCTTGGGACACGGTACTAGATTAATTTGAAAATCAACTTCTCTGTGCGGGGGTAATCCTGGCAGTTTCTCTGAAAATACCTCGGGAAAGTCCCGCACTACCCGTACATCTTTCATATCCAAAGCCATCTCCTTCAACTCGAAATAGATCATGAAGACTTCATCCCCCTTCATATAAGCTTTTACAGCCTAAACTGAAGATAACAACATACGTGGTGCGAAGTTGATACCTTGGAAGATGACATCGGAGTCCCCATATCTCAAATAGATTCGTTTCTCTCCACAGTCAATCCTTGTGAAGTGCTAGTCTAACGACGTTAAGCCCAGGATGATGTCAAATTCTGGCATTCTCAAGACCGTGGCAGGCGTATCAAAGGCTTTTCCCCCAATAAGTATATCAAACTCGCACTTAGCGATTGCGATCATCTCAGAGCCGTCCGGGAGGCGTACTCTTCGAGCAATACCAGTGAAGTATTGCACTCCTTCTATATTTTTAACGAAATCCACCACACAAACGAGTGTGTGGCACCAGTATCGAATAAAGTGTGGGCTGGTTTCTCACTAACCATTACGCCTAAGTATCAGAATTGTGAAGGCTCAAGCCAGATTCCTGGAACAACTTAGGTAGACTAAGGAAGAATGCTTAATATCTTCCTCGTAGTCCTCGTCCTGGATCTGGGTCCTGCCTCAATTACTCCTTCAGTGAGTCTCTTAACACTTGTCTGAACACCCAAAAGACCCGTTTCCAACCACTTTACCATATCCATTATCTCCACCAAGCTCGAGTCTGCTATAAACAAAAGTGGTTGCCTTAGGAAATCTGCCATGTCTATTATCTCCGCTAGATTCAAAATCCGCTATAAACAAAAGTGCTTGCCCTAGGGTATCTCGCAAGACTTTATACAATAGGTTTACATACCCAGGGTAGTTCAAACTTTAGGAGGTCGACGTATAAAGGTATGTACCTAAGGTCAGGTTGGCTAATCGTAGGGTCTAAGTTTGACATACTTAGTGTGAATTACATATGGGCACACCACTGCTTCCGCTAAGTCAGTTTGTCGCCAAACTGATTCATCGAACGGGGGAGGTACCATTGTTGAATGACTTCTTTAGTTGAGGATTGTAGCAAGCTGATACCATTTGTAAGACCCCCCACCCACCTCCCGGATCCCAAAACATGGCACCAAGGGGGGGGGGGGGGGGGGGGGGGGTCTTATGCCTAGAACAATAGCCCTGCGGTAACATTGGCACACGGGCTAACCTGTACCACAAGACGCCTATTCTGCCACCTACATCTAATATCAACATAAATATGCCAACCCAACCAAAATATTAATCAGAGAAGTTAAATCCACACAAGTATAATAGTCCAAAGTACATGAAAATAGAGAAACTAAAACATGCTTCTACATTATCAGAGTACAACTAATAAACACCCAACAGGGCTACATTAGAGTCTCTCAACAAAAACTCACATCGGTAACCGACAGTTGAGATGACACCATCACTTCAGGCCCTATCGTCCTGACCTGGCTGTCCTGCTGCGTAGTCTGCGCCTGCTCTACCTGCAGGGTGACCTCGTAAAAGGAAAACGTAACAACCGTTAATCGAAAAGACTAAGTGGCTATCATATCCGCTCCCCCGGTAACTCCTCGGCACCGGGCGGAGAAAAGAGCAAGGGTATAAAGTATAATACATAGTATAAGCAGGTACAAGCAGGTGGTAATGATATAATAAGATTAACAACAATTATTCTAATAGTTCTACAAGAGATATATAAATCATCAAGTGCAAGTAACTACAGTAGGAAAGTAACTTAACTTATAAGGATGCTCATACAAACTTATAAGTTAAGGATCGGTTTACATAAAATAACTCATCATATAGGAGTGCCCATACAAACTTATATGATGAGTATCTTGTTGTGAAATGTTATGAAATGGTATGTATGGTATGAAATGACTAACCCATGTTCAAGCACATATGCAATTGATATGTCGACACAAACAATAGTTCCCACTATTCGAGCAGGTAGCTAACCTCTCAGGCATCAACCGCCATGGCCAGGCGGTGACAGTAAAGCGGGCATCTCTACTACTAAGCGGGCATCCACCCCGCTTCACTTAGGCCTCTGTATGCCTCAACGCTAAGAAAACAACAGCAGAGCCCATGCGTACTATGGCCGAGAGGGGGGTCTCGGGTAGATGTACACCGAGAACCCAGCCTCGAACTGGCCTTGTGTGACCCGGAAGGGGCCTCAGAAGAAAGCACGAGGACACATCCCAACCGTTCACTTGGCACAGAAGGAACCTCGCGACGTGAACACCGAGGACCAAGCCCTACCGCCCAAAGTCTAACTGTCAACTCCCATCGGTGTGACGACTGGCGAGCCTGTAGACCTGCGACACTATCCTTAACACGGGATTACGACACCGTGTGTCGACTCACACTGCATGCAATTCCACATCACCATGGCATGGAAGGAGCCTCGGAGAAAACATGAGATCCAAGCCCAACCATCCACTCGGCACGGAAGGAGCCTCGGGAAATGAACACCGAGGACCAAGCCCAACTGTCCGACTTTGACTCATCTCATCGTTATCCCAACTAGTGATGGTCAACACTGCACTTACATCCTTTCACAATGCTACCCATAGGGAGACGACACTCTAAGCATTGGAATACTAAATTCATTCTGTTAATCAAACATTCACATTACCATATATTATCCTCCTACATGTCGTTCCAAATGATTTCAACATATTATAAACATGATGCGCATTTATATTAGTCTATCAATTTCTTTCAAATCATTTCGTTTAAGTATGCTTCGCTTCACAAATCAATTTCATGGGATCCAATTATTAAACTTCATCAATTATAGAACTAAGATGATTAACACAAAAAGAGTTCACCCAAAACTCAAGTTAATTGCAATATTGAATCCACCAAATCCAAATCCATGTTATACCAAACCCAGAATTTAAGTGTAGAATTAATCTGGACAGCAAATTCGACCTGAGATTCCTGAAGCTACAGGAATCCGGTGAAGATGTGTAACCCCTCGATGGAACGGTCTTTCCATGGGTTACAATGTTTGTGTTCAGACCACAACCTAGATTCAATAGTATCATATTTGAAATCAGTCTTGAAGTCTGCAGCATCCAGAACACAATTTCTGCTTGCAGGATTTATCGGATGTCATTTTCATTCAGACTTTCCTGTGGCTACAAACTTAGCCTGAAGTCTTGTAACCACTCGTTGGAAAGGTATTTTCAAGGACTTCAACTTTCGTGTTTAGTCGAAAGCACAGATCTGGACATATCATATCGGAAAATGGCCAAGATGATCGCTGCGCACAGAACACAGATTTTGTACGCATCTTAAAGTCAATCTTCCTCCTCAAGTCAATCTTCCAAAATTACCTCCTAAAATTCCTCCTCCCTTATTCACCCTCATTAGGCCATAACTCTTCACAAAACCATTCCCCATATTTGCATAGAAGGCTGGAGAGGTTGAAGACACCACTAACCTTAGAGCACAAGCCCTAGAACGGCCTCTTCCTAGAGAAATCACCATCTCGCTAGTCTAGACTCTTTTGAGTTGACATCTCACCAAGATATCTACAGATCTAGGACCAAGGGAGAGGGTAGGAAGCTCACCTCATTTCTGCCGTTTCCGTAATTTGCGGCCAAGGACCTTGTAACTCTTCTCGGCGGCATCTTCTACATCACGGCGACGACATATCTTCTCCTCTAGGACTTGCTCCAGCAGCTTTCCCTGTCTACAAAAGTTTCTCTCAGGAAAAGTGGTGAAATGAAGAGTAAAAATGGCTAGGGTTTTCAAAGTCCTTATAAATGAAAAGTGACACAGGTAGGGACACGCCCGTGTCCTTACCCGTGTCCTGCTCGGGCGAAACGTCGATGGCAGTTTCAATGTCCGTTCAATACTCGACATGGGTAGGGACACACCCGTGTCCCTACCCGTGTCCACATGTCACAGCCGTGTTCTCTGGCCTTGTCCTTCTCTGGACACACGTCGACGAACTCAACTCGACACACACGGGTAGGGACACGCCCAGGTCTCTACCTGTGTCCTTCTCGGGACACACCTTGTCGAGATCTACTCAACACAAACGGGTAGGGACATGTTGTGTCCCTACCGTGCCATGATGCACATGGGTAGTGACATGCCCGTGTCACTACCCGTGTCCTTCTCTGGACATACTCGAGTCGTCGAATCGAGAGATGGCCCCTCCCACACAGTTAGGGACATGCCCGTGTCTTTAGCTGTGCCCTGCTGCCCCGCTGTCAGCACTTCACTGAGCCCAAGTCAGCTCTCCTGACTCAAAAAATGCACATGAGGGACCTTGTGCGAATCGGGACGTTACACATCCGCTGTCCAAATACCAGATAGCGTTTTGGCGGCCTTTGGACGTACCTGCAATTATAAATCAATTTGCCTTAGGAACCCAAACACGTTTGGGACCTTGGTCTCTTGTTAAAATGCTCCCCTTACGAGTGTTAGCATTATAAGTGTTCTTTCTCATATTACTAACATGAGGAGTTGCAAAATTCCTGGGATTAAACCAGCAGTCAATGACAAAGTGACCAATCTTGCCACAACACCCGCAGTCGAACATGTTGTATCTTTGTCTTAAGTTCTCCTACTTGACCTTTTGAGATGGTGGTCTAGCAGGGGCAGCATTATTGTAGAAAGAAGCTTTATAGTGATGGCAATCACATGATTTTTTCTCCTTCAATGGCGTTTCCATAATAGGCTTTACCTTTGGTGCTTTCTTAATGTTATGACCATGATTATAAGGGTCATAGCTCTGAAGAGTGATTTCTTCATAAGGTGCCTTAAAGGCACTCTCACCAAAGTTTCTTGGGCGAGTCCATCCTTGGTAACGGGACTTGGGCTCTACATAGGTAGGAGTAGTCAACTAACAATATGATGAGTTAAGATCAAACTCGTTTGTAGGAAATATGACCATCTTGAAAGAAGTCTGATCTTGAGGGGCTTTCCCCTTCTCTTTGGACAAAGCCTTCTTGGTCGGCTTATTCTTTATTTGAGCCTTATTCCTCCTAGAAGATTTACTAGGAGCTTCGACATGGCCTAGCCCAGCACCCTTGTCCTTAGCTGAGAATTCAACAACGAGAGGAAGAACAGTCTTCGGCTTCGAGAAACTTTCAAAAAGTTTATTTTCTGCTTCAATTTGTGCTTCCAGTTCCCTTATAATTTTCTCCTTAAGGTCTAGGTGCTCGAGAGCCTTGTTAAATTCTTCAATGGCAGCATTGAAGTTTTCTCTAAGAGAGTCGGTCTTAACGACTTCCTCTCTCAGAGTGCTCTCAGTTGTTAAGAAAGGGTTTTATCAGACCAAGTTCGTCGCCTTGCGGTGCACCTGTTCTATTCGTTAAAAAGAAAGATGGGTCGATGCGCCTTTGCATTGATTACCGAGAACTCAATAAAGTCACTATTAAGAACAAGTATCCCCTACCAAGGATTGACGATTTGTTTGATCAACTGCGCGGTAGCTCAGTGTTCTCTAAGATTGATCTTCATTCTGGTTATCATCAGCTTAAGGTCCTTGAGTCAGATATTCCATGGACTGCTTTTCGATCAAGGCATGGGCATTTTGAATTCTTAGTAATGTCATTTGGTTTAACCAACACGCCTTCAGCCTTTATGGATATGATGAACCGAGTGTTCAAAGACTTTTTGGATAAGTTTGTAGTTTTGTTTATCGACAATGTTCTTGTCTATTCCCGCAATGCTGAGGAGCATGATCAGCATCTGCGTTTGGTTTTCTCTGCTTTGAGTGACCATAGATTGTTCGCCAAATTGAGTAAGTGCGATTTTTGGTTACCTTAGGTTTCGTTTTTAGGCCATGTGATCAACAGGCATGGCATTTCAGTTGATCCAGAGAAGATAGCTGCAGTGATGGAGTGGCGAAGACCGGATACTCCCAAGGAGATTAGGAGCTTCTTGGGGTTGGCCGGCTATTACAGAAGATTTGTGGAAGTCTTTTCTACCTTGGCTGCACCTTTGACTCGGTTAACTCAGAAAAATGTGGCTTTTGATTGGAATGATAAGTGTGAGGAAGTATTCCTTAAACTTAAGAATAGATTGTGTACCGCTCCTGTTTTGACTCTGCCTATGGAGGGCTTAGGTTATGATGTTTTTGTAGATGCATCGTATGTTTGACTTGGATGTGTGTTGATGCAAGACGACAAAGTGATTGCATATCAGTCTCGGCAATTGAAGACTCATGAGAAGAACTATCCTACACATGATTTGGAGTTTGCCGCTGTTATATTTGCGTTGAAATTGTGGAGACATCTTCTGTATGGGGTGCAATGCAAGATTTTTTCTGATCATAAAAGTTTAAAGTATGTATTCACCCAAAAGGAATTGAATCTGCTCTAGCGGCGATGGTTGGAGTATGTTGCCGACTCCGATGTAGAAATCCAGTACCAAACGGGCAAGGCTAATATAGTGGCCGATGCCCTAAGTCGGAGACGAGAAATATTTTTAATCTCTCCGCCGACCGATTAGTGGAAGAATTTCTGTTGATGGATATTTCTGTAGGGTGCTGCGATTTGCAGAGTAGTTTGGTGGCAGCAGAACCTTCTTAGATTGCGCTGACGCGGCTGTATCAGAAAGATGATCCAGATTTGCTGCACATATATAAGAGAACAGAGAAAGGAGAGTTACTTGATTTCTCGATTGATGTTGTGGGTACATTGAAGTACCGCGACAGATTTTGTATTCCTACCATTTTGGAAATCCGAGATATGTTATGCCGAGAAGCTCATGATTTGAGCGTTGCTTACCATCCAGGGTCTACGAAGATGTATCATGACTTGAAGCAAATTACCTGGTGGGACGGGATGAAGAGAGACATAGTTAAATTTGTGTCGGAATGCGATACGTGTAAGTGTGTGAAGGCCGATCATGGAAGGCCTGGTGGCAAGTTGACACCATTGGAAATTCCAACCTGGAAATGGGAAAGTATTTCGATGGATTTCATTACAGGTCTACGGAGATATCCTAGAGGGTATGATTCCGTGTGGGTGATCGTGGATCGATTAACGAAGTGTGCTCACTTCGTACTGTATAAGATTAATCATCCGATGAGGAAGATAAAGGAACTGTATGTGAATGAGATTCTCCGCTTGCATGGTGTTCCCCGCAATATCATTTCCGACCGAGACTCTCGATTTACATCTCGCTTCTGGAAGAGTTTACAAGAGGGTTTGGGTACAAATTTGATATATTCTATCGCATACCACCCGCAAACTAATGGTTAAACAGAGCGAGTGAATAAGATAGTAGAGGATATGATTCAATGTTATATCTTAGAACATGGAGGGGCATGGGATGAACGTTTGCGGCTTATGGAATTTGCATATAATAACAGCTATCAAGAAAGCTTGCAAATGTCTCCGTTTGAGGCCCTCTATGGGCGACGTTGCAGAACTCCCCTCTTTTGGGTTGCGGTTGGCGAGACACCTTTATTGGGTCCTGATGCATTAGAAGAAATGGAAGTTGCTGTAAAGCATATTCGAGAAAAGTTTCGGATAACGCAAGAATGTTATGAGAAGAACGCCAATCGGCGGAGATCAGATTTGGAGTTTGTTGTGGGGGACTTGGTATTCCTTAAAGTTTCCCCGATGGTTGGCATAAAGAGATTTGGGAAAGATCGGAAATTGGACACAAGGTTTGTGGGACCATTCAAGATTGTTGAGCGGGTTGGTGTATCAGCTTATAAGTTGGAATTGCCCGCAACTTTTCCCAGTGTTCACGATGTTTTTCATGTAAGCCAACTCCGCAAGTGTTTGCAAAACGACAAGCAGGTGTTATAATCTGTGCCTCAATTAGAACCAAACCCTTCTTATATGGAGGTGTCTGTCCGCATTTTGGATTCGCAAGATCGTGTGTTGCGAATAAAAAGATTCCTATGATGAAGGTGTTATGGAGGAACCAAGATGTGGAAAGCGCTACTTGGGAATTAGAGTCGGCTATGAGGGCGGCTCACCCTCATCTGTTTCCTTAAGCTTATCTGGTATGGTTTCTTCCATTTACCTCTTTACTTGTTATGTCCTTGTTATGTAAAGTTTCGAGGCGAAACTTTCTTTTAGGGGAGTGACTGTAACGCCCCCGATTTTTTTATGGCCAGTGTGTAATTTTATTTGGCATTACGTTGGCCTTTGCTGTTGTTAGAGCATAATCTACGCTCTTTCGTCATTTAGTGGCTTGGTTGATAGCCTGTTTGCAAGATTCCCTAGCAAGTCGGAGTCTGTTTTGGTGACTCGGTGGTGCCTCTTCGGGAATGCTTGTGTTTTGGCTTCGGGCAAGGTTAGCCCAAGTTTTGTTTGTCGGATGCTGATTTCGCTTCGCCACTCGAGTCGTAGCATGGGTAGTTAGCTGCAATGTGAATTTCGTTACATTCCGAGGTAGTTTGTTCGAACCCGGATCATTTGGCTCGGGAGTAACATATGGATATGAAGCTATGCTGTTTTGGTTGCTGGTTCCCCCCCCCTCCCCACAGGTGCCAAAACTTATGGCTGCAGTTTATTGTAGCAGGGGAGAGGTGTTAGAGGTTAAAGACCTGGAGCGCATTTAGGTGACACGGCCTGGGACACGGGCGTGTCCCAGGGCGTGTCCCGTGTGTTAGACGAATTTCGGTCGACGAAGTTCACTCGATGATTGTCGAGTGTCGAGAGAAGAGGTATACGGCCTGTGACACGGGCGTGTCACAGGGAGTGTCCCACTATCGACGAACTTCGCTCGACGAAATTCACACGACGATTGTCGAGTGTCGAGAGTAGGGGTACACGACATGTGACACGGGCATGTCACAGGGCGTGTCCCGTGGTCGACGAACTTCGCTCGACGAGTGTCGAGTATGGGGTGACACGGCTTGGGACACGGGCGTGTCCCAAGGCCGTGTCCTGCTCGGGTTGTTTGGATGGGTGCTGTTTTTTTTTGGAGGTGGTTTACTTGCTTCTAGGAATGTGTTATACTAGGTTGCACGTTAGTTATGTTAAACCCTAAAAGTAATAATATATGTACCTCATGCATATCATGATTTTAAACACTAACGCACTATTTCTCGAGTACGTATAAAACTATTTTCCATATATTATGAGTCACCTAGAGTCCTGCATTCCATGAGAGGTCCTTTGGGGATGATTCTACACATGTAGGATGTTAACTTACCTTAACTATGTATTTCTGCTGCATATAAATTTATAGTTTTTCATGTGTACTAGCTGATCCACGGTGCCGAGGGATATGACCATCAAACTATAACTGGTTTTCTTGCATATGAAATTATGATTTATTCAACGAATGTGAGTTTGGGTTTTGCCTGAGCGCGTGCAGTTATCCCCTGCACGGCGTAGCATCACGACACGTATTTTCTCGTGCTCTGATATTATGTAACGGTGTGAGAAAATGCGGGTTGTGACAGCCTCTTCCACAGGCCTACAACTCAGAGATATTAATCCCCTACCTCAGGCACTCAGCCCTACCTCAGCCTTTATAATTTATGCTCACAACTCAGATCTATAATAGATCCTACAGTAAATTGATAATAAAAAAGAATAAATCCTTCACCCAGGTAGAGAGAGAAGGGATGAAGGTTTCTTGATCAGTTCTTGATAGAACAGATAACTTAAAATCAACCTGTCTTAGCTTCTTCAAAGCTCCTTGAATTTGAACAAAGTAGGATTGATCTTCTTGTGAAGTGGAGTTGATCATCAATCCAACTACCTTCTTCTTTTCAGAATTAAATCTGAATTCTTCTTGCAGACTTGTTCAGGATCTGCTAGAGACTTGATGACTTCTGGAAGAAGACTTCTCTTCTTCTTCTTAGATTGGTTCTGTCTTTTGTGCTTCAAGCTATCTATTTATCTGATGATAGAACATGTCTTTATATAGGCTTCATCCAAGGATACCGAATGATCCGGTTCATAACAACCTTCTAACAACACTAACAAATACAACAGCCTTGTTGGTCATGACAGTTGTCAAGTCACCAGTTACTTCATTATACTTTGTCTCAGTCAGCAAAGTGTCGATACATTCCTTTAAATGTGTCGACACAAAATAGACTATATATCGACACAATCCTTGGTGATGTCGACACAGCTCCCATAATGTCGACATAGCTCCCATAATGTCGACACTGCACACTTTAATATTCTTGACACAGCTCCTGTAAAGTGTGTCGACACAAGTCCCGTGTATTGACTCAATTGTAGTCGACTGAGCTTTTTATGTGTCGACACAAGTCCTGTGTGTCCACACAGTTGTTGTCGATCGAGCTTTCTATTTGTCGACACAAGTCCTGTGTGTCGACACAGTTGTTGTCGACTGAGCTTGCTGTGTGGCGACACAAGTCCTGTGTGTCGACACAGTTGTTGTCGACTGACCTTTCTATATGTCGACACAAGTCCTGTGTGTCGACACAGTTGTTGTCGACTAAGCTTTCTGTGTGTCGACACAACTGACTCCTGGTGTCGACACAGCTTTTCCCGTGTGTCGACACAATGCTTCTCAAGTGTCGATACTTGTACTTGGAAAATCTTTTTCTTGCAATTTCTTAACCTGCACAATGAAAATCAAAACACCATCAAATACATATTGATGAATATCATTTAGTTAGGTGAGGCTTCTCCAAATCTAGTACACATTTTCCAATGTACCCAACAGTTTGATTTTCTCGGGTGTGGCACACTGAACTTAGGCTTTGTCACAGCCAATTCCCTTTTACCTTGTACCCGCTCCATATCTTTCTCCAACGCACAAGCCGTATCCACTAACGCTTGAAACCCCTGGTTCACCGAACTCGAGAGCCAGAATCTCAGCTCATCCCGCAACCCTTCGTAGAACCGATTGGTTTGCGCTCGTTGTCAGCAAAGATAGACCCCGCATAACGTCCCAATATTGTAAACTCATGTAAGTAGGTATCAACACTACTTTCTCTCTGAGGTAGATGCTGGAATTCATTTTCCAGGGCTATGCGTTCTTCTAATGGAAAGTGCTTTGCCAAGAACTGTCTCGAAAACTCCTCTATCGAGACTTCCGTTAGTTGTCTGCCTGCTAAGTGGTGCAGCTCCATTTCGTCCCACAAAAGCCGAGCCTCTCCTAACAGGAAAGTGGTCAAGGTGACTTTCTGTTCCTCCTCGGTTCTTATTTCCGTCAAAATTCTCTTGACTTGCGCAATCCAATCCTCTACCTGCGTTGGGGATCCTATCCCTATGAACATAGACGGATTGAAGCTCATAAACTGCTTCAGTTGTCGTTCTGCTACTCATGGATCTACAATAGCCTCAACAGGTACATGACTCACAGTAACCTTTCCTAGCACCAATGCAGGCTGCGCCTGCCCAGTAGTTTGTTCCTGGATCATAGAGAACAACGCCTCAACAACTAAGCGTACTTTCTCCGCAGACGGAGGAGGTGTATGAACCTCAGCTGGTGTCGTACTCTCATCAGAATGCCGGGGCTCAGACTGCCCCGCACCACTTCGAGTCACCTATACGTGTAAAAGACACACTTTAGCGACTTTGGAAAAGCCAAAATAACATTGTTGGAATGCGCAGGTTCCTCAAACAGGTGTATTTGCATTCCTTAGTCGACATTCTTGAGTTCATTTATGTTATAATGGGTCGCACTTACACGTGCTCGCCACCACACAAAAGAATTAGACCGCGAATTCGAAGGAGGAAGACCAGGAGAAGATGATAACAAATTGTCACACCTCCATCTATCACATGAAATATAATAGAGGGTTCGGCCGGGGCCCCACACCATATTCCACAAACAGGCGGCGGGGTTACAGGTTAATATTAAGACAACTATACACATCCTAACTCAGAGCATTCTAACGAAAGCTTTAAGGTTAAATGAACTCAAACTCATTTAAATGTCCACAATATATAAACCACCATTTATATATAAATGCATAGGAATTTCACTTATAAATACACAAAGGTTATGGCCTTAAGGTCTTACAGTTACATTTTACCAGTGTGGATTACAAACATCGGAACGCAGGCCGTCCACACATGAAAATAGTAAAATTATTTATTTGGCCTTTAAGGGCTAGCATAGCAGGAGTAAGGGCTTCAGACGCTACTTTCCGCTCGGCTCTCCAACACCTGCACAAGGACAGTCCACCGCAATGGTGGCAAATAAGGCAACGGTCAGCATTCAGCCAACCAATTTAAAACGACCCTACCCATTTCTCGGGGTAGTGGTATTTCTTCCCTGCAGGCATAGAATTCACAAGAAGATATATCACAAAACGTGCACACACACTGAGTTCAATATATCACAAACGTCAGCCACTCAGTCCGACGCTCTGTGCACTCAGGGCACATTATCGGTGTACTGGAAAATCAGGGTCCCACCGCCATTATAAGGTCCTAGACCCAACGGTAAACATTGAGCATTCATGCTCCATGGCCCACGGCTGGAGACTTTACTCTTGATAGCGTATAGCCCAAGACTCTCATTATGTGATACTAATGAATGCCAATAACTTAGTAACTCAAGTTAGACAACCATAACGCGGATACAGTTCAGCCCTTGCTCGTTGCTCAAATTGCCAGTTCAATGTCTATACTGACGCAGGTCGGCTTCCCCTTGTCCATTAGGCTCACTGGCCTTTAAGAGCACATAGCTCATAATAGCCACACTGTCCTCTAAGGACTGGCTTCAAAATCACAGGTTAGCTGGGAGCTATCTCTCGTAAGAACCACTATCACCTGTCATTAGCGACAGAACACCTTTTATATACCCAGCCCCAACCATAACAGGACCAACTATCTAGAAAACCCTGCAGCCACCTGCAGTGCCAGAAATACTGGGCTTTCACAACACAAATTGCTCACCAAGATCTATCGCCGTTGGCGGTACTCACTATCGCGCGGTGACATCCAATAATAATCGAAATTGTGGTATCTCATGGGTATTTTCCTGGAATGCATCTCCACTACTTCCTGCTACTTCCAATTTACATGTACAACCCCGTAGTCCCCGTAAATTACTCGTTAATACTCAGAGTCTTCTCCGATTTGCAAAATAAACATCACCAATCCAGATGAACCTGTCCAGATGGGCTTCACACAACATGCCTATTTTGTAATAAACATTTTTGTATCTATATGCAAGACTTCTTGGGGATTTCATGAATCAACCCAACGAAAATCTCTCGACACTCCACCTCTTGGTGGGGGATTCCATGCATATGCCAAAATAAGGACTTCACAAGTCCAAGGAGGAAGAACATTACCCTTGAAGTTCTCTTCGAAGCCATGGAAATTCTTATCTAGGCGGATGGAAGTGAGCGCCTCACTTTCCCTTTTTCGGAGCTAGCCTCGGATCCTGCTTCCGATGAGGAAATCGCTTCAGCACCTTCACCAAGATCAGCCAAAACCCTTAGCACCAACCTTAGTTATCTTCTCAAGAACTTGGATGAAATGAAGAGAAGAGAGAGATGAAAAGAGAATGCTTATCATTCTTATTCATCTCTGGTTAAGTGGACTCAGGAGTAACCGCAGCGACATGATCTCTCCATCAAAATGAAGCAATGTTTATGATTTGGTTTGACTGGTCATCTTTGGCGGTATCACCTGGCAAAATCGACTGTCGCCACTCGGAGACATCGACTGAACCTCTTAGACCGTTATGACCGTCGTATGACACCTCATACTCCATGTGGCACTATCGCCCGACGATATTCACTGTCGCCCGGCGATATCAAGCCATTCAACACTTTCAGGCATTGAGTGCACTGAGTACATCAAGTGCGTCGAGTATGTCGAGTCCCGACTCAACGGTTATACCTATCTCCATCCGGCGATACACACTGGCGCCACTAAGCGATATCTTTTGTCGATTCTTCATAAGCATTGAGTTCGTCGAGTGCAGATCGACGATTTCCGATATCGCCATCAGGCGATACCCACTGTCGCCCTGCGATAGTGATAGAAATTCTGTTGTCAACTTTGGGGTATTACACGATCACTCTTTTGTCTGAGCACACAAGTCATACTTTGCAAAAGTCCTATAACACTAAAAGCTCGACAGAAGTTGTACTGTCTTCGTCGTCGCTGATACCGATCTCGATCCAGGTGAGTGTCGTCACCGCCTCTCTGACAACATATCTAACACTCTGTGGAGATGATGAGTGTCCTCTCCCGACCTAGAACTTGTGCGACAAGTTGATACGGGTTCTCCGGATCATGTGGATTTCTTGTAGAGGTGCGTATATACTTTTTACGCTCAAGACTCAACCCTCTAAGTGATTAGCTGGATATTTTGGAGCATCTATGTTGATTTCGGACTCAATCCCTCAAAGGTAATTTTATTACAACGTGCTTTAATTCTTGATTCATGGATATTGTCAGATCCAAACTCATTTGGGTTTTTCTTGTTCTTATTTCCACTGAGTGCACGAGTGTTGTGCCATCCCCAAAAACCCATCACATACCCAACTCGGGAAACAAATATAAATTTTTGTGTTATGTGTGCTCTTATTTTTAAGTTATTTTTATTTCGCGAAAAGACACAGACCTCACCTATTCACCCCCTCTAGGTTATTTAGGTTGACACTATATTCTTTTAATTGGTATCAAAGGGGTGTTGTTCGGCATAATGTTAACAGCTTGAACAAGATCTCTTGTCTAGCATTAAGAGATTCTGCTCAGTGGCCATGGACAGAAGCAAGGATATGTCTTCTATGAAGTTACATATGTGTTCCAAAGAGAACTTTCCTATGTCTAAAGAAATAGTCAGATTCTTCATGGAAGTAGCAGATCCGAGGATTTTTCAGATCGTTGAAGAAGGACCTCATATTCCTACACAGTTGTCTGCTTTAAATCCTATTATCATGATTCCCAAGAACATGATGGATCTGACCAAGGATGAAATTACCCTAGTCTCTTTGGATAAAAAGACAAAGAACATTATAGCAAGTGCAATGGATGACTCAATGTTTCAAAACGTATTCCACTACAAGTCTACCAAGGAGATGTGGGACTGTCTTGTAGTTCTCATGGAAGGAATCGAGGAATTTAGAGATGATCGCAGATCATTGATGAATCAAGAATACGAAGCATTCAAGCAAGGTGCTCCTTACGAAGAGATAATGCTCAAAGAGTATGGTCCTTATATTCATGGACCTAATTTTAAGAATGCACCGAAAGCGAGACCTATTGTACCCAAGGAAAAGGAAACTGAGAAGCCTTGTGTTTGTTGTAATCAGGAGGCTTCAACCTCCAAGTATGTAGCCCCTACTAGACCTCCAATTCGAAAGGTAAAACAGGAGTACAAGAGATGGTAAAACAAGTTTGACTGTTGGTGTTGCTGCAATATTGGTCACTTTATCATAGACTGTTGGTTTCATCCAGTTAAAATTGAAACTCCACGAGTTAATAGTGCGAGACCGACAACTCACAACTTTAATGTTCCTTGTGGTGTTAAGCTAATAAGGAACCAAGGACCAAATAGGTTTGGGTTCCTAAGGTAAAATGATTTATGATTGCAGGTATGTTCAAAGGCCAACAAAAATCCAATCTGGTACTTGGACAATGGATTCTCTTGGCATATGACTGGGACAAGAAGTCTATTGCTTGAATTTACCCCAGTCGAAGATAAACCAAAAGTTATCTTAGGATGGTCAGCCGGGGGAATCACTAAAGGCTACGGTATGATTTCCAGCGGTATAGTCTTCTTCACAGAAGTGGCTTATGATGAAGGATTACAACATAATCTTATAAACATAAGTCAATTATGTGATAAATGCTATATTGTTCAGTTCTACAAGGACATTTGTCTGATAAAATCATCTGCAAATTTGTAGACAGCCTTAACAGGCACTCAGAGTAGAAATATTATTTGTTTAAATTTTATAAGTTTAGACAATTCTACACTAGTGTGCTTTTTGGCAAAAGCTAGTGCGTCTCTATGCGACCAATGACACAAGAAGTTAGCACATATTAATTTCAAAACTATAAACATGTTATTTTCTCACAACCAAGTGCGTGATGCCCCTAGCATTAAGTGTCCTAAAGAGAGTCCATGCCACACACGCCAAATGGTTAAGGAGAAAAGAGCTACCTTCAATGGTATTTCTAAAAAAGATTCACCTAGAAGTTTGTATTTACTTCACATGAACTTATTCGGTCACATGCCAATTCACAGATTAGGAGGTAAAATGTATACCTTTGTAATTATTGATGACTACACTTGTTTTACTTGGGTGTTATTTCTGAAACACTAGTCAGACACCTTTGATTCTTTCACTATTTTTGTCCGGTAAATTCAGAATGAATTGAACTACTCAGTGGTCAAAATCAGAAGTGATCATTGAACAGAATTTGAGTCTGGTGATATGACAGATTCTGTGGAAGTTAACGTATCTTTCACGAGTTTTCCTCTCTGCATACTCCACAGCAAAATGGAGTTACCAAGAAAAGGAATAAAACCCTTATTGAAGCATGTACAACTATGTTGAACGACGCTTCACTTCCAGAGTACTTCTGGGCCGAAGTAGTCAACACAGCTTGTCACGTGCAAAACAGAGCTCTAATCAACAAAAGCTATCGTATGACTCCCTATGAACTATTAAAGGGCGGAAAATTGACTGTGTACTACTTTAGAATTTTTGAAAGTAAATGCTTCGTACTTAATAATGGGAAGTATTATCGCATGAAGTTTAGTGAAAAATATTTTGAAGGTTTTTTGTTGGCTATAGTAGCCATAGTAAGGTATATATGATTTTTGATAAGAAAACACTAGTGATAAAAAAGTCTATAAATATTATATTTGATGAGAGAAGTTTGATCCAAATAAGCTCATCTAGTGTAATGTGTGCAGATGCAAGTACCAGGTTCAAGGAAGTAAACTTGGATGAAAAAGTCAAGGAAGATGCTCCAAGCTCAGTTAAGGTCATCGATCCAAGTATGGTGGATGAAGAACTTCTAGATGAAGAACTTCCTCAACCTACAAAGGATGCACAAGATATTGCAGAACCTACTGGGTGGAGAGCAAGAAATCTACGGTTCAAACACGTAAGAGATCATCTAGGTGATCAAATCATTGGAGCGCCAGACGACTGTGTAAGAACCCGAAGAGGTACAACTAACGAGATATTACATCTCAATTTTCTGTCTCAGGTTGAGCCAAAGAAGTTTGAAGAACCAAGGATGCCACATGGATATTAGCAATGCAAGAGGAGCTCAACTGGTTTGTAATATGTAAAGTCTGGGAGTTAGTGCCCAGGCCCAAAGGAGAGAACGTGATCGACACCAAATTGATTTTCAAAAACAAGCTGGACGAAAATGGAGTTATTATCAAGAACAAAACCAAGCTTGTAGATCAAGGGTATAGACAAGAAGAAGGGATCGAATTCGATCAAACCTTTGCTCTAGTGGCCAGACTCGAAGCGATCAGGTTGTTTCTTGCGTATGCTACACTCAACGGATTTAAGGTCTATCAAATGGATGTAAAATCAGCATTCCTCTATGGGAATTTGAAAAAGGTAGTATATGTAGCACAACCCCCAGGTTTTTTTAACTCTACTTTCCCTGAATAAGTTTATTTTCTTAACAATGAATTTCAAACAAGCTCCCCGAGCTTAATATGAGATGTTGTCTAGCTTCTTCTTAAGAACAAGCTCACAAGAGGAAAGATGGACAAGACATTATTTATTAGGGAAGTAAAAGGCAAGATTTTGCTAATGCAAATCTTTATTGATGACATTATCTTTGCCTCTATGGAAGACAACCTTTGCAAGAAGTTCTCTAAACATATGCAAGGGAAGTTTGAAATGAACAGTATGGGAGTGCTGAAGTATTTCTTAGGACTGCAGGTGAAACAATCTGAAGAAGGAATTTTCATCTCTTAGAAAAATTTCACCGAAGAGTTACTTAAGAAGTTTGGAATGGAGAACGCAACCTCGATGAGGACTCAAATGTGTTCAACTATGTCTCTGGACAAAGATGAGAAAGTGAAACCTTTTGATGAAACTAAGTAAAGAAGTATAATTGGATCTTTGTTCTACCTCACTGCCAGTAGACCGACATAACATTTTCAACATGTGTGTGCACTAGATTTCAGGTGAACTCGAAGGAATCTCATTACGTCGTTGCAAAGAGAATTTTGCGATACCTTAAGGGTACACTAAATCTTAGCTTATGGTACCTAAGATGTAATGATGTCAAGCTAATTGAATTTTTACGTGCAGATTTTGTAGGTAGCAGTGATGAAAGGAGAAGCACTTCCGAGACGTGCCAATTCCTCGGAAGAAAGTTTATCTCATGAAGTGGCAAGAAGCAAAATTTAGTGGCAACATCAACTACCGAGTCAGAGTATATCTCAGCTGGTAGTTGTTGCGCATAGCTTCTATGGATCATGAATCAGCTTGAGGATTACAACCTAAAGTTCAAAGAGATTCTAATGTTTTGTCAGTCCTCCAGTACAATAGTGATTGCAAACAATCCAGTCTCTCATAGCCAGATAAAACACATCGAAGTCAGATATCACTTCATCTGGGAGCATATGGAGAATAAGGATAGCCCTCAGCTATGTCCCGACGGATAAGCAGGACGCAAATATATTCACGAAGCCACTGGATGAGGCCAAGTTCTTATTTTTCAAAACAGAACTGGGCATGCTAAAAAAGGACTCGTGAAGATGGCTAAGAAGACAGGAATTCACTCGAGAAATAATTCACAAGGCAGAGAAAATTGTCCAGGGGAAATTCGTCGAATATCACTCATCGGACTTCGACGATTCGTCAAATATCCACGATGAAACTTGACAAATTTGACTCTGCGTCCCGTGAATTTCGACGAAGTATACTTAGGTTAAATTTCCTCTCTTATATTGGATCCGAAGAGCCGCAAATTGTTAGGTACATACATCTCCCTCTTAAAACTTTAAACTTATATATATATAGTTCTTGGGGAAAACCGTACTATTTCGTCGAATAGAACCATCCCGTTTATGCTGATTTCTTCCTGACGATTCATCTGCCTCAAACAGCTCATCATCGACTCTCTCTGTCGATTCGAGTCCACAAGCCTTCCCTGCAAGTTTGACAGTTGCTGCTAAGTCTCATATCCTCCGGAGCTCTTTTAGTCACCAGCTAGTCTGTTTCCAAAGTTGTAGGCTTCCATAATTCATCCAGAGCGAGTGGTTTCCACAGTTTGATTTCAGTTCAGTTATACATGGCTCCTCTAAGCACTAGTGGCTTGCTAGGTGGTGGAGAACTCGTTCGAACAGGGTTTGCCTCAGCTTCAGATGAAATCACAAATGTGTTCCACATGCTCGAATCAGATAGCCTATCCTTTGTGCCAGAACACCCTTGCAAAGTATTGGATAAAGAAATCCTGGAATTCTTTCATAATGCAAAGCACCATTGGGAGGATACAGTTATCAAAAGTAGCATTTGTCAGACTAAGGTTAAGGTGGAGGCTTCTCTACCCACCAGGCTCTTGCGGCTTCCAGCTTGTGAAGAGGTCGATCACCTTGAAGAGGATGAATTTACAAGAGTCATGCTATTCTGTGGACTGCCCAGGGGAACTAAGGCTGTCAACCACAAAGGCGTGAATAAGGAGGGCAATTTACTTTCATACATCATTGGAGAGGTATTGCTCTGCAAGATAGGATCATATGATTATCTCTCTTTTGATATGTTCAAGCTCCTAGTGGCCATAATCTGCAGGAAGAAACTGAATTAGGCAGGTTGTGTTGTTTGAATAGATCAAGGATAGTCTCCGCACTCCCAATTTTGGACGAATTCTAAGATTATATCTTAATCATATGGACAAAGACAAGTTTGATATGACCAAGGGTGTACCTATCCACCACCTGAAGAAAATCAAATCTTCCATCTTCTCGAGGTGGGATACGAGGATCCAGAGGCCAGATGGAGCCAGGTTGCTCCCTAATGTGGAGGAGGAAGAGAATGTTCCTATGGATATGATCTCTTATCCTCCCCGTAGTGAGATTCATGATAGGTTGAGTGCGGGAATTGAGGGGGAGTCAGCAGATACATAAGTGGCAACTAAGATAGTGCCCTTGAGTGTTCCTACAGATACAGTTTCAGATTTCCCAAACAGTCCATAGTCAAAGACACCAGTCCCAACTGTAGAGATTTTAGTTTCAGTTTCAGTTCCAGTTGCTTCTGTTATAGATGCAGAGCTAGTTGATCTTATTTCCGAGGTTGCTGCTATAGGCCGTGCAGCTACTGGTGAGATAGTGGCTGATGTGCATGAGGATGAGACTACTAATGATGTTACAGTTTCCTCTGATCTTGAGATTGATGATGCTACAGCTGATAATGAGTTGGATGTTGTTGACTACGAGGTGGAGGTTGATGAGGATATGGATGTTGCTGATGAGCCCAAAGCTGCTAATAATGTTAATGATTTTTCTGAGCAAGATTCAGCGGTGAACATGATTGTTCCTCTCCCAGAAATTATTCATGTTCCATTGTCTGTGGGGCAGCCAACTCAGACCTTGATCTCTATTTCTACGTAGGTTGATAGGTTTCTCCATAACCTACAGAAGAGAATTGAAAAGATGTCGGTGCTCTTCTTGTTGTTCAATAGGAGGTGGTCACTATTTCTGACGAGGAAGAAGATAAGAGGAGCATGCTCCTGTCCTAACAGCTCAAGAACCAGGAATGATCTCCCCCGCTCACCTATCTTCGATAGAAGAGTCTTCCAGTGACTCTGAAGTTCATCTCGATGTTCCATCCCCTCCGAGAACGCAGCTTGCAGATGTTCCCAGATCCAGTTCTGACAGTTCCATTCCGAAGACAATAGAAGCCATGTTTGCTAAACTGCAATCTTATTTTGATTCATCCATGCTTAAAGTTCTCAAAAACGTCAAAGAAACAAAGCCAGATCTGAATAATGGCCTTGTAGAGGTCAAGGTCATGTTTGACAGCTGGACTCCAGGTTGGAATCTTTGTTCTTTCAGGGTGGATAGCCTATTACTCATAACATGGCCGGACTCAAAAGTAATTTGGATGTTCTTCTGAATGTTGATAAGAACACAGTAACCATGATTGATGCTCAAAATAGATCAATGGATCATTTTGACAATGGATTGGTCACCTCTTCCAATGTTGTAGTTGATGAAGTCAGAAGGGGGAGGAGGCCCTGAAAGCTAAGGTTGATGTTGTCTTGGTAGGAAAGTTCAAAGGTATCAATGACTACAGCTATGATAACCTCAAATGGCTATATTGTGAGGTTTTTGGCAGACTAATTCAAGTTGATGAGAGAGTTCCAGTACCCGTTGTGCCTGCTCCAGGAAATGTTGAAGTTCATCTTGTAGAGGATTACACTCAATACTGGTCAGACACACAGGATTTTTCTCAAGACAGACCTGTTATTGCTACTGATATTCCAGATGCTCGAGTGGTTGAAGACATTCCTCCACCAGTCTGTAAAAGAATAAGATATGGTGAAGGACCACCTTCTGTGAGATTAGTGCCTGTCAGAGACATGCCTGTCAGAGATATGCCAAACTGATAAATGGCTGAAGTGTGGAGTCTAATTTCAAGAGGAATCATCTAAGACTCCTTCACCACTGTTGATGTTGTAGATGAGAGAAGATGGAACCACTTTGATTGAGATGAGTGGAAGAAGTATGAGGTGGCCAATGCAAAGAGAAAAATTCATTTTAGGAATCACAAATTTGATGATCCAACGACACCTACAGCTCCACCGAGATATTATCCAAAGCACAAGGCATAATTTCTCAGACAGTGTCAGAAGAGCCAGGGTAGGCAGGGTTGATGATCTTATATGTTTTGGTTAATGTTTGTGGATGTTGGTTATCCCAACAAAGAACTCTCATTGATATATATATAAATATAATTTAAATATTTTGAATGGGAATTTGTTAAATGTTTTATCTTATATATCTTTTTAATTTCATGCTTTATTATTATTGTGTGTGCAATTCACCTTTATTATAGGGTTCTGACTTCTTCAAGTAGGGGGAGATTGTTGGGTATTGTATCCAATATAACGCTGATTTGAAGAAGGGTACCTTAAATTAAGATGAATTGAGATGTATTTGATGTTGCATGTTGAGCTATGTACTTGCAGGACTACTTTGCTAAGTACACACAAATGTCATGTTACAGTGGGTCAGTAAACATAAGACAATACAATGTAATCCTACATTATGTAGGTCAATGTGTTGACTCACGTGTAATCTCTTTATTGTGGTGTACTTCCATTCTAAGTACAACAGAAGGATCAAGGAAGGTCAAGCGAATGAATTCTGAAGAATAGATTTTCCCAAGTAAAATTAGTCGACTATAGTCCTGAATACTCGTCGAATTCGTCGGGTGTACCTATCGATACTCGTCAAATTCGTCATATATTCTTAGTAGCACTCATCAAATCTGTTGAATTTACTTAGAGAATAATCTTCGAACTCCCGAAAATCACCCTAGTAAAAATCATCGAGTATCCGTATATACACGTCGAATTTGTCGAGTGTATCTAACGATACTCTCCGAATTCGTTGAATATACTAGTCGATACACGACGAGTTCGTCGAGTCATTTTGACTTTACGTCTCTGCATTTATCCTAGTCATTTTCATCAAATATCACTTGGTTAGGTGTTAAATATGTCCTGTCAGCTAGCCGATACTCGTCGAATTCGTTGAGTATACTAGCTGATACACGCTGAATTCGTCGAGTATGACTTCTGCTAAGCGTCTAGTGATTGATTCAATCTGACTGAATTTCTCAAAGTATTTTTCATCGAGACTCATTAATGTTCGACGAGTATACTAAACCATACTCGACAATACTAGACGAAAATGACTTAGAGCTATTTTCTTCCATCTTTTTCAAATTCGGCTCGGGTTTTCCAGATCGACGTGTACAGTGATTTTTGCAAGTCTCCGTATGAAAAGATCTTTCTACCCATTATAGAACGAGGATCTCTATAAATACTTGGGGTGGATTTCTTTCCAACCTAATTGTGTTAATCATACTCATTTCAAATCGAGAAAGATTCCAAATCAAAACTGTCGGCTCCTATGCGTTTCGTGAATACTTATTGGCCGACGCTAGATTGCTTCACGATTCAATCTCCCTCACCCAATCGATTGGATCATTGCTCTCTTAAGATCTTGATTCTCTCAGATCTAGTCAATTTGTGATTTCAAATCTACGTCTTCAAGGATTTTGAATTTACCTTGTTCTTCAAGATTTTCAAGTTCAACCGATTCAAAGAATGAAGGATTGAAGACTATAGATCTACATATATTATTTGTATTCTTGTTTGTGTTATTACCTTTCACTTTTGTAGGAGGCTTTTATCTCCGAGTTGTAGATCCATGCTTATATCGAGTTGTAGATTCGTGTTTGGATCGAGTTGTAGGAGAGATTGTTCTCCAAGTGGTAGGAGCGTTGTCTCCGAGTTGTAAGAGTTGAGGCTTCAAGGTGTAAGATTTGTTGAAATCTGAAAAAGATGAAATACCCGAAACTATCCCTTCGCGGTAGATAGTAAATGAGAGACAGTGGACGTTCCCAACTCAGGTAACCACTATAAATCTCTGTGTTCTGTGTCCACTTATTTTTAAGTTATTTTTATTCCGCGAAAAGACACATACCTCACCTATTCAGCCCCCTTAAGTGATTTAGGTTGAATCTAGATACTTTCATGAAGGGAGTCATCAGCACGTTCCAAATGTTTTCCATCTGACACGTGCCGCGGGAAGAAAATGAACAGGTAGATCAACTAAAAAAGTTCGGATCCCATGTGGAAGGAACCCTCACCAACTTGTTCTTCCCTTCTATTGCAGAAGGGGAGTTGATGGAAGTGGATCGGCACCCCTCCTGGCTGGATCCCTTCATGGCCTTCTTATCCACAGGGGAGTTCTCGGAGAGCATGGAAAAAAAGCGCTTCAAGTATAAGTCGGCATATTACCTAATGTGTGATGGGAGGCTATTGGGTATTGTATCCACAATAACTCGGATTTGAAGAAGGGCCCAGTTAAACTAAGACAAATTATGACTGTATTTGATGTTGCTTTTGATGTATGTATTTGCAGGTCTTCATTGCTAAGTACACACCAATGTCAGGTTATAGTGGGTTAGTAAACACAGGACTACGTAATGTAATTCCTCATTTTGTAGGCCAAAGTGTTGACTCATGTGTAATCTCTCTATTGGGGTGTACTTCTATCCCAAGTACAAGAGAGGGCTCAAGGATGGTCAAGGCTTCGGTTCAGAATGACAGGAATTTATCCTAAGTAAAATTCGTCGAGTATGGTTTGGAATACTTGTCGAATTCGTCGAGTATCGCTTGAAACTCGTTGAATTTGTCGTGTATACCTACCCATACCCATCGAATTCATCATGTATACTTAGGGAAAATTCGCTGAAGAATTGAAAAATCTACTAAGTAAAATTCGCCGAGTATTGTTGTTTATACTCATCGAATTCGTCGAATGTATCTAAGATACTCGTCGAAATTAATGAATATGCTAAGTGATACACGCCGAATTCGTCGAGTCCAATAGACGCCACTTCTCTAGATTTTTCCAAATATAATTCGTCGAATATTAAAGCATTGAGTGTGTTGTGTTAACTCGATGATATTCGACGAACAGATCCTATGGCGTTGAGTGACTTGAGTCTATCAGCCGATTCTCGGCGAATTCCTCGAGTATACCTGCTGATACTCAACGAATTCATCAAGTATGACTCTTCGCCTTGGCATTGAGTGACCAGCCGGCTTGTGATGATTTCGCTAAGTCCTTTTCATCGTATATTAAGATGTAATCGATGAGTATCATTATGATACTCGACGATACTTGACGAATTTGACTTAGGTCCTTTTTCCAAAAAAATTTCAAAACCAGTCTCGGGTTGCTGCGGCCAAGCATAGTGATTTTCACAAGTTATATTTTTGGAATTTTTTTATAACCTTTGCATTTAAAGATGTCTATAAATATTTAGGGTGGATTTTTCTTCAACACTAATCTTACAAATCATTCTCATTTTCAAATCGAGAATCTTTCCCAAAAGAGCCTAGTCGTCGGCCTCTATACGATACGCGAAATCAGATCGGCTGACAACCGCAGGCACATCCAGATCAGATCGTCCTCGGTCTATACTTCTGGATTGCTGCCTTCTAAAGTGTACTATTCATCCAGATCTAGACGAGTGAAGATTCAAGTTTTAAGATCTTAAATATTTCAAGTTTTCGAGTTCTCCAAGTTTAAGATCCATTATTTTTGAAGAATGTCGGACTGAAGTTTTCAAATCTAGTGTAATATTATGGTAACATTTATTTCCTCTTGTAGGAGAATTTTTCTCCGAGTTCGTAGATCTATTTGTGGATTGAGTGAGTAGATCCGTTTGTGGATCGAGGTTGTAGATCCATTTGTAGATCGAGTTTGTAGATCTGGTTGTGGATCGAGTGGTAGGAGCTTTGTCACCAAGTTGTAGGAGTTGTGGCTTTGAGGTGTAAGATTCGTTGTAATCTGAGAATGGTGAAGTTGCCGAATCAGCCCCTTCGTGGGAGATAGGAGAGGCGGGAAAGTGGAATTACCCAACTCGGGGAACCATAATAAATCTTTATGTTTGTGAGCTTATTTTTTTAAGAAATTTTTATTCCGCGGAAAGACACAAACATTACATATTCACCCCCCTCTAGGTAATTTAGGGAGATGCTAGATACTTTCAATTGGTATCGGAGGGGCATTTTGTTTGATAAGGCTAACACCTTGAACAAGATCCCTGATCTAGCGCTTAGACATTCCGTGTATTCACCATGGACAGAAGTAAAGACATATCATCTATGAAGCTACCGGTGTGCACGAAGAAAAACTTTCCCATGTGGAAAGAAAGAGTAAGATTCTTCATGGAAGTTGAAAATACTAGAATATTACATATTGTGGAAGAAGGATCGCATGTTCCTACACAACCATCAGCTCTAAACCAAGCTATTCTAATTCCCTAGAAGATGATGGATTTAATGAAGGATGAAATTGCTTTGGTTTCCTTGGATAAGAAAGGGAAGAACATCATTGCAAGCGCAGTGGATGAAATATGCTCCAAAACTTATTCCACTGCAAGTCTGCTAAGGAAATATTGGATTTCTTAGTAGTTCTGATGGAAGGGAGCATGGAAGTTCGAGACGAGCGATGATCTTTACTAAATCAAAAGTGCGAAGCATTTAATAAAGGATCAAGTGACACTATTGCTGACACTTCAAAAAAAAATTTCAAGATCATCAACGGCCTCAGGAACTATTGCCGCACATTCACTAATGGATAGCTCAATGACAAATTTTTAAGATCCCTGAAAAAGGATTGGGATACCAAAGTTGTTGCCATTAGGGAATTTGGGAAGTTGCCGGAAATCGACCCCCAAAAGCTGTTTGGCAAATTGCTCTGCTACGAACTCCAGATGGAGACCAGGAAGAAGGAGGAGCAAAGCAACAGAACTTCTAGCAGAGAAAGGTTAGTGGCTCTGAAGGCTGAAGGTTCGAGAAAGTCTAAATCTGGGTCACCCGTAAGTATACGAGCTCCTGATACTCCAGAAGACTTTGAGTAAAGTACGTCAAGCTCCGATCTATCGGTTGGAGAATTTTCTTTTATCTCCAAGCAGTTCAAGAAACTTCTCATCAAGAGGAGATAGATGAATAATCAGTCGTCCTCCTCTTACTACTAAAAATCTCATTGATATGGAGATTGCTCAAAGAAAAGCTACAATAAGGAGGACGAGTATAAATCGAAACAGAATAAACATTTTTCCTCTGACATTGTTAGTTAATGTTGTAATAAGTCAGGACAAGTGATTGTGGAGTGTCCCTATAAGAAGAAGGACGGTACCAAGAATGAAGAAAAGAGATCCTTCAAGGGAAGGAGAAAAGAAGAAAAGACCTTCGTCGCCAAGAAGTTGAAGACTCTCAGTGATAGTGACTCGAGTTAGTCGAGCTCAGAAAATGAGGAAGCCTACTACGGGCCTATGGCACAATCAGACGAGGAAGTGGGCGACTCTGAGTACTACAGGAAGGTAAATTCACATGCAATTCTCTTTGAGTCTGAAATGACCACTAATGGTCATGAATGATGTTCTTCTGAAGAGGGCGAGTCTGAGTAAATGGTTCTGCATGAGAACCTTTTGAAGGCTTTTGACAAATGCCGAAAGATAGTGAAAAGGCAAGCAAAAGAAATTGCTTCTCTCAATACAGTGGAATCAAGCCTAGGGGAGGAAATTGCAGAATTGACTCCTCTTAGAAGTAAAATCCACTGCTTGCAAGAGGAACTGAAAAGATCAGCTGAAATATTAATTCAGAAAGAGGAATATCTTGATGAGCTGGAAGAAAAGATCTTGGTTGAGAGAAAACTCATTGAGAGTTGCTCCAAGCATAAATTTGTTCTCTCGCTCATTGACGAGTTCTTAGCTCCAAAGAAGGGTTGTGGTCTTGGCCACATAGCTAGAAAGGGTAAGGCAGCGAAGAAAGCCAGATCCAAAGAAAAGCAGAAGGCACTCATGGGTCAACACTCATTTAGGAAGGTAATCTTCCCGACGAACAAGTTTGAACTTGATTCGTCCTATGGTCATTTGACTAGGCCTACTTATGTATAGCCCAAGAAGAGATATCAAGGATGGACTCGTCGCCGAGACTATGGTGCCAGTGTTTTTAAAGTACCTTATGAATAAATAGAACTCAAGAGTTAAGGTCCTTATATTTAAGGACATAACCATATGAGGGCACCAAAAGGCAAAAAAAGTTGTACCTACGGTTAAGGAGATTGGGAGCTCCTGTGTATGCTACAAGCAGGAGGCCTCCACCTCAAATAATGTTACCCCTACTAGACCTCAACTCCAAAAATTAAAGCAGCACTACAAGAGAAGGTACAATAAATATGACTGTTCGTGCTGCGGTAAAATCGTCATTTTGGAGCAAATTGTTGGTATAACCCTGCTAATTATGTAACCCCACGAGTTAGCAATGCAAGACCGACCACTCGCAAGGTTAATGTTCCTAGTGGTGTTAAGCTGACTAGGAACCAATGACCCAAATACGTTTGGGTTCCTAAGGTAAACTGAATTGCTTTTGCAGGTACGTACAAAGGCCAACAAAAATCCTATCTGGTATTTGGACAGTGGATGCTCTTGGCACATGACCGGGACATGAAGTCTATTGCTTGATTTTACAACAGTCGAATACGGTCCAATGTAATCTTTGGATGGTCAGACCGGGGAACTACAAAAGGCTATGGTATGATCTCCAACAGAGTAGTCTCTTTCATAAATGTAGCTTATGTTGAAGGATTACACCATAATCTTATAAGCATAAGGCATCTATGTGATAAAGGCTACATCGTTGAGTTTTATAAGGACAAGTGCTTGATAAAATCGTCTACAAATTTGTAGGCGGTCTTAACAGACACTCGGAGCAGAAATATTTTCTGTTTAAATTTTCTTTGTTTAGACAATTCTACCCCAGTGTGTTTTATGGCTAAAAGTAGTGTGTCTCTCTGTGACAAATGGCACAAGAGATTAGCACATATTAATTTCAAAACAATAAATATGTTATTTTCTCACAACTTAGTGTGTGATTCCCCCAACATTAAGTGCCTTAAAATGAGTCCATGTCACTCATGTGAAATGGCTAAGCAGACAAGGGCTACCTTCAAGGGCATTGTTGAGAAGGATTCTTCAAGAAGTTTATACTTACTTCACATGAACTTAATAGTTCCTATGCCTATTCACAGCTTAGGAGGTAAGTTCTGTATGTTAGTAATTATTGATGACTAATCGGGTTTTACTTAGTTGTTCTTTTTGAAACACAAGTGGGAAATCTTTGACTCTTTCACTAATTTTGTCCTGCAAATTCAGAATGAATTGATCCGCTCAGTGGTCAAAATCAAAAGTGACCATAGAACAAAATTTGAGTCTGGTGCCATGACAAAATTTTGTGGAATTCAAGGTATCTTTCATGAGTTTTCCTCCGCGCGCACTCCATAACAAAATGGAGTTGCTGAGAGAAGGAATAGAACCCTGATTGAAGCATGTACAACTATGTTGAACGATGCTTCACTTCTGGAGTAGTTCTGAGCTGAAGTAGTCAACACGGCTTGTCACGTGCAAAACCCAGCACTTATCAAAGAAAGCTATCGCAAGACCCACAATGAGCTATTGAAGGGCAGAAAACTGATTGTGACCTATTTTATAATCTTTGGAATTAAATGATTCGTACTTAATAATGGGAATTATTACCCCACAAAGTTTAGTGAAAAGTGTTTTGAAGGTATTTTGTAGGATATAGTAGCCATAGCAAAGCATATAGGTTTTTCAATAAGAAAACTCTGGTGGTAGAATAGTCAATAAATGTTGTATTTGATGAGACAAGCCTGCTCCAAAGCAGCTCATCTAGAGTTATTAGTGCAGATGTAGGTACCAGGTTCAAGGAACTAAGTTTGGATGAAGCTGTCAAGGAAGAAGCTAGAAGATCGGTCAAGATCGTCGATCCAGGCTTTGTGGATGTCGAACTGTTAGATGAGGAATTGCATAAACCCCCAAAGTATGCACCAAATGTTGCAGAGCCTACTAGAGGAAGAGCTAGAAATATAGGGTTTAGACACCTAAGAGATCACCCAGCTGATCAGATAATTGGAGAGCCAGGCGATGGTGTGAGAACCAGAAGAGGTTCTGTTAATGAAATTATGTATCTTTGTGTTCTGTCTCAGGTTGGGCCGAAGAAGTTCGAAGAGGCAAACAACGATTCTTCTTGGATCTTGGTAATGTAAGAGGAGCTCAACCAGTTTGAACATTGCAAAGTCTGGGAGTTGGTTCTCAAGCCCAAGGGATAGATCGTGATCGACACCAAGTAGATCTTCATAAACAAGTTGGACAAGAATAGAGTCATCATCAAGAACAAAGCCAGACTTGTAGCACAAGGATATCGACAAGAAGAATGGATCTACTACGACTAGACCATTGCTCTAGTGGCTAGGCTCAAGGCGATCAGGTTGTTTCTTGCATATGTTGCCCTTAAAGGCTTCACCGTCTACCAAACCGACGTGAAGTCAGCATTTCTCCAGGGAATATGAAAGAGGAAGTATAGGTAGCGCAACCCCCATGTTTTGTTAATCCCAATTTCCCTGATTATGTTTATTTTTTAAATAAAGTCCTATATGGCCTGAAATAAGCTACAAGAGCTTGGTATGAGATGTTGTCTAGCTTTCTTCTTGAGAACGAGTTCAAAAGGGGAAGATAGACAAGACATTTTTTCTTATGGAAGTAAAAGGTAAGATTCTGCTAGTGCAGATTTATGTTGACGATATCATATTTGGCTCTACAGAAGACAACCTTTGCAAGAAGTTTCCCAAACTTATGCAAGAAGTTTTCCAAACTTATGCTCAATACCCACCCTCAGGCTCCTACTAGCTGATCGGGTCGGTGGTAGCGCCCGTTGGGTGGCCAAAAAGAAAGTCTGGTTTATGCTCAACACCCGTCGTAAGGCTTCTTCTAGCTGATTGGGTCGGTGGTAGCACCCGATCGTTGGGCAAAAGAGAAAGTTTGGTTGATGCTCAACACCCGCCATCAGTCTCCTACTAGCTGATCGGGCCAGTGGTATCCCTAGTGGTCGACAAAAAAAATTCTGGTTGATGTTCAACACCCACCGTCAGTATCCTACGAGCTAATCCGGCTAGTGGTAGTAGCCTGTGGTCGGCCAAAAATAAAGTATTGTTGATGCTCAAGGCCCTCCGTCGGGCTCCTACTAGCTTATCAGACCGGTGATAGTGCTCGTTGATATCTCCCGGTGGTTGGCCAAAAAGAAAGTCTAGTTCATGCTCAATACCTGCCGCTAGGCTCCTTCTAGCTGAATGGGCTGGTGGTGGCGCCCGCTGGTTGGATAAATAGAAAGTATGGATGATGCTCCACACACTCCATCAGGCTCCATCTGACTAATTGGGCTAGTGGTACGACCGGTGGCCGGCCAAAGTGATAAGTTTGTTTGATGCTCATCTCCTACTAACAGGCTCCTATCAGCTGACAGAAAGAGGGAGGAAAGAGAGTGGAAATTCCTAATGACTCATCAGAAGAAAATTAAAAGTGGCGAATACTGCCAAGGGGCAGGGATTGCGAGCGAGCTGGATCATGCCCCTCAGGCGTCCGCTCGGCACGTGCCTCCTACGTCACTCGCAAGGCGACCCAAGTCGTGAGCACACTATTTCCCGATGCTGTCGCGAACTCTCTCAAGCCACGTCGTGAACTAATAAAGCTTAGCTCGCACGAGCCAAACACCCCGTGCGTGAGTTTGAATACTATAACTCGCAGGCGGCATGGAAAAATCTCTCGGAGCAAAGGGGGTGGATCGCCGATCGTGGGCCGACTATATAAGGTCTTATTTTTTTCTAAGTCGTCCTTAAGAATTGCACAATTTCACTAGCGAAGCATGGGTTTAGAGGCGGCGAGCGAGAAGATCGTACTGGATCGCAAAGACCATCTATTCAGAAAAAGGTAGTACCTGTGTGTTTAAAATATATGGGCTCAGTCCACATATACAATACGGCGTTGATAACAAAAAAGAAAAATACATGATTGCCAAAAAGAAAAAATACAGCGTGCCAGTTCTTCAATGCGAGCCCTCGGGCGGCGAGCACTCCCAAAGAGGAAGGAAGTAGTCGTTGCCCAACATCGGGACCAGAATGAATAACTCTGAGACCACGTCGCTCGCCGAGAGGCCCACGCCTTTGCTCATTACCAGGCCATCCCGGTATATGGTTTGGAGGGTGAACTTCGCGGCCTTGGTAGCATTCTTCTACATCTACTCCTCTAGCTCGTATTCAGGATACTGGACGAGCTTGCCACTACTGATAGAGGAAGGCGGGAGAGCCGTGGACTCTTGTTCGTGCACCCACTTCTTCAGCTCCTCGTTCACTTTTTTGATGGTGACGATTCGGAAGCAGAGGCACTCGGCCTTCGTCGCGTCCTGTGAATGGGAGCAAATTTATTTAGAGTGAGAAGACCTAAAGGAAAAGAATTTTGTTTTATGTATTGGGACTAACCACCCCCAGGTACCCGGTGAGAATAGCGTCGGACGCGTCCGCTCGCTTATTGTTCAGCTCCACCTCCTGAAGCGTGATACGGTGGGCTTCTTCTTTGTCGACAGCATGCTTCTGAAGTAAGGTAGAATACCTCTCCACCTGCATGTACCGAGGGACCGCCATGTGAGCGAGCTCCAGTTCACGAAGTTGGGCCTGCACGCTCTGATAGAAGAGTGCTCGCATTGAATCCTCATCAAAGAATGCCGCATCCTCCCGTACGTACAGGCCAAAGGAGAAGGCAAAGGCCTCCCCGCTGATCGTATCTTGCTTCAGCCAGCTCGGAAATATGGTGGAGATGGATGCCATGTTCTCCTCTTTGTCGCATCCTATCCTCTTCTCCTCTTCTACTGGATAGATCCTATCTCATTGGCTACAAGGTTTAGGGACAATTGGCCCTAGATCTGGGTGGCCTAAAACTCCATTTTTGGAGCTTTTCATCTATGCCTAAACCCCTATTCCGTCCACCTCTAGTTGGCCTACCACAGTCTATCATCGGCCACCACCAGAACGATGGTGGTGGCATTCGCCGACTGGGGAGACTCTTATGTGGTCGGGAAATCAACTCACAAAATGGCCCAGGATGGGCTGCTGTGAGTCGTTGTATCAAGGAGGAAGACTATGGGATTTCGTCCATTCCGCACAAAGACTCGTGCCGGCTGGCGAATTTTATTAATTCATTTTATTTCACATTCTATCACATATTATGTAGTGTTTTGGTTTAATGATTAGAAATACTTAGAGGCCTTTTCTAGAAAAACGGCTAACATTAAAATTGTAGCATTTTGAGTCTATTTCTTTTAAAATTGGTTTTAATCAATTTGGGTCACTGGTCTGACCACAAGACAACACATGGTGCAAGCTATGCCTAGGGTTAACCAGACACAAATTTGTGTGCCCCCACTAAACTACTCATCTGAATGCTTTAAAATTTGGAACATAGATTAGTCTCATCTATATCTCAGACATATCCAAAAATTAGAATTTTTGGAATAAATTTTTCTATAGTTTTAGAAAACATTTAATAAATCATGTATGACTCAATTAAGTTGTCTAATGACCTCAAAATCACCCATACTTTTGGTGGGTAACAATTAGGGTGATGTGACTCTAGTAAAAATCTCAGCCCAATTGGGGTTGATTTAAGTAGGGAACATTGTGACCAAACATTGGTCCCTTAAGGGTAAATTAAGCCAAGTGTGTATTTGATGAGTTGAGTGGCCAATTCTCATCCAAAAGGGATAAAACTTTGGCCACTGCCTCAAAGTCCTCTAAAGGACCCCCTCATGAAATTTTGAGTGGTTTGGGGTGGAGATACCCAAAGACCGTAGTGTAAGCCCTAGGGATGGGGTTTTGAGCTCAATGAAGGACATGAGACCACATGTCCTTGGAATGTCTTGTAACTTGTTAGTTATCCGTCTAAGATGAAATTTAACCCTAGGAACTGATTCTAGGACTTTAGGAGCTTACATCACTCTTGAAATAACTTAGTACCAATTACTGCAATTTTGCTCATGATTTTATTACTTCATCATATGACTTTGAATATTATTGAAGGTTAGGCACTGATCATATATTGTTGTTATTAAGCTCTGGAAATTTTAGTTTTAATTTTTTGTTAGTATTTATGGAACTTCATTCACAAACCTAGTAGTTGCCCTAAAAATTAAAGAATTTATTATGAGCTATTTATTCATTAAAAACTTATGAAACTTGGCCAGAGGACTTTTTAGGACATCCTTGAGCTCTGTGAATTTTGACAAAATTATTGGAAGTCTTTTTACACAAGTTGTTTCACAAGTGCCTTATGTAGAATATTATTAAATGAATTAATTATGTGACCAAATAAGCTTGGAAAATAATAATTCTTGGTTTGTAGTCTCTTCTACTTATGTTAGTCATCTTGAAATTTTCCTATAATTTTTGGATGAATAATTATATTATTTCCTATTTTGCCTTATCATGGTGGTTATTTAGTCGATAATTAGTTTGGAGGTCAAAACCATTTTGGAAAATTGTAAAGTTCAGTGTATATTATTATTTTAATGATATATACTTGTCATAATTTTTATGAGGCCATAACAGTTCAGAAAAGTATACTTGATGTTCAAAAGCTCAGTTGGCCTAATTTTGCGGTAAATTAAATAAATACTAAATAAAGTAGAAAAACCATACTATTCTGGATTTATGCCTAAAATATCTTGATAGACCCCCAGTAATAAGCTTAGGTCATTTTGATGAATATTTGAAAGGGGTCACCATTCATACACATCATGTAGCTTAGTTGCTCTACACATAGTAGAAATCGTAAAAGTAGGAAGCATTTGGAACTTGTGTGGGAAAGGATAGTTGATGTACATGGTCTGGTTGGAATATATAGGGTCACCAAAAGAAGGTTGGATGTGTGAGCTCGGTTGTGCAAGGGCAGAGTGGTGCTCGGGATCGACGGTGGACCATGTAACACCCCCTATCTGTCGCATAGCATATAGCAGTAGGTTCGGCCGGGGCCCGATGACATATACCACAGACAGATCGGGTGGTTACTCAATGGAAACCATCCAACCAATCACAACGTCCTACACAGAGCATTCTAGAGGAAATAGTTTAAATAGTTGCAATTAAAAGAACCCAGCAACAAGCATGAATGTTCACTAACAAGCCAAAAAGGAATGAAGTACATACACAAGTACTGGCCTTAAGACCTTACAAATGGTTTACTCATATTACATGTTTTCCATACCACGGCTCGCAGGCTGATCATACATGAACAAAAGCAAGTAGAACACTCCAACTAGGCCTTTGAGGGACGGCTTCGCAATTTTGGCTTTAGCCCGCTATTGACCGCTTGGTCCAGCAGCACCTGCAAGCAACAAACCAGCGCACGGTGGCAAACAAAGGCAACGGTTAGCAATGCTGACCAAATTATAACGATCCCGCCCCCAACTCGGGGCGGCAATGCTCCTTTCCTGCACTTTATTATTATAACCAAATAGTATAGTAATATCACTACATCACAGGCATAGGCTCGCACGGCAACACACCCCGTGCACTCAGGGCACATTCTCGGTGATCACGGCCAAAGTCCGCCGACTCACCACCATCCCTTTGGGCCGCCAAACAATGAGCAATTTGTCTTCCCGACATGGGTCACGGTAATTTAAACGATAGACCGCCGAAGACCCTCATCGATGCTAACGGCTCTAACCAAACAACATAGAACGGGTACGGTTCCATCTAACCCGTGCTCCCATCACAACGTTAACTTAAAACATATGCGCGGGTCAAACTTCTCCGAGTCCCATTTCCATCACATACTTCACATAACCTGGTTATGTTCAAGTTGGCTCCCAGGTCACCAAGTTGGCAAGATCACCCATCCGCCCAGTTTTCCGGGTGCACCTTAGGGTTAATCCCCAAGAATCCCTGTTGCAATCTATCACATAGAAAGCCCGAAAAACAAACATTCGCACGGAGTCTTCTCCGGCCATTTATGCAATGCAACATCACCGATCCAGACCAACATGTCCGGATAGGCTTCACACATCATGCATATGTCCGTTCTCGAGTACAGACTCTACACAACGGGGACTTCACATATCTACCCGAAGGAACGCCTCCAACTCACCACAAACTCGCGAGAGCGGGCTTCCTATGCAAAAGGAGAGCTTCACATGCTCAAGAAGAGAATCATTACCCTAGCATTCTTCCTTTGCGCTGTGGAAATACAAGCGGATGAAAAGCACCGCACTCGCTTTGCCTTCGTAGATCCGAAGTCGGCTCAGGATTTGGAGCTCTGAAACTCCTCCAACGACTGGATCTAGACTTCTTCTTCCTCCTTTGATCTCCCATCTCTTTAGAATATAGACAGAGAACTTACGGCAGAAAAATAATGGTTTTGAAACCCTTCTCTAGGGTATAACCCCTTAGGGAAATAACCACAGCCGTCGGATTCCACAAAAGGGAAATGCACGACACTTTCCAGGTCTGACCTGGACAAATGGGGCTAAGCACCACACAGTTCACCAATCCGGAGAAAGACACGTCCGCGACCTATCAAATAGTGTCAGGACATTTAGTCAACTCCCGCCAAAACCCCAGTGTCGACACTTCGTGTCGACAGAGCCAAACACGCCACAATGTGCCCCGCGCTCGACGATCTTCGAACCAAGATCGCTGGTAATTCGTCAACCGCAGAATATCGACAGATCGTCGAACGGAGATCGCTGGCCCGATCATCGAACACACGGCCCGATCGTCGAACCCACGACCTGATCGTTGAACGAAGATCACTGGCAATTCGTCGACCGCAGAATATCGAAAGATCGTCGACCGCAGAATAACGACAGATCGTCGATCGCAGAATTGTGACCAGATCGTCGAGCGCTGCTCGACGATCGTCGAATCCAGAAAAACTGCCTGATCGATTTTCCATATCTTTGAACTAAATAGTCGAACCCCTCTCGACACGCCCTGGGACATGCCAGTGTCCCAGGCCATGTTCCCCTGCCAAATTCCAAATTTTGTACAGAAACGTCACCCGTTGCTCTTTTGAGTTTCGGGGCGTTACAGCTCTCCACCTCTTAAAAGAATTTCGTCCACGAAATTACATAAAGGAAAGATAAGTACAAAATTAAATTGTACCTGAGCAGAACAACTCCGGATACTCATCAAGCATAGTCTGCTCTCGTTCCCAAGAGAGCTCTTCTCGGCCGTAATTGTCCCAACGGACCTTGACCATCCTGATCTCTTTATTGCGTAGCCGCTTGACCTCCGAGTCCTCAATACGCACGGGCTTGACCTTTGTCATCAACCCACTATCCACCGGCACTTGATCAACCACGATCACTTGCGAAGGCTATTGCACCGCCTTCCGTAGCACCGATATATGGAATACAACATGTAAACCACTAATCTCCGCAGATAGCTTCAACCGATAAGCTGCTTCGCCAATCCGCTCCAGATCCTCAAACGGCCCAAGGTACCTCGGGCTTAGCTTTTTCAAGCGCCGCACCCGCGAGACACCCTTGAATGGCTTGATCTTTAAGTACACCCAGTCGCCCACATTGAACTCCACGTTCCTGTGCTTGGCATTATAGTACTTCTCCTGATGGTCCTGAGCGATTAGCAACCTCTCCCGAATGGTTCACACCAATAAAGTAGCATCCTCCACCTCTTGACGCTTGTACAACTTTGAATCACCCGTTTCCAACCAGGACAACGGTGTGTGACATTTTCTACCATAAAGTGCCCCGAATGGTGCCATTTGAATACTCGCCTAGTAGCTATTGTTGTACGCAAATTCCACCAAATAAATATGTTCTTCCCATTGCTTTCCAATGTCCAAGACACACATGTGGAGCATGTCTTCCATAGTTCTATTGACCCTCTAGGTCTGCCCATCTGTCTGCCGATGGAAGGCTGTGCTAAAACTCAGCTTTGTTCCCAACATTTGCGGCACAAGCCTCCAATCATTGGATGTGAACTGCACATCTCGGTCACTCACGATGCTGCGGGGCACACCGTGGAGCCGCACTATGTTATCCACATATAACTTTGTCAACTTCTCCACCGGATCATCCTTCCTATGCGGAATGAAATGTGACACCTTCGTTAGCCGATCTACGACCACCCAAATGACGTCATTCCCCTTTTGCAACCTTGGCAACCCGTGCACAAAGTCCATAGTGATATCGTCGAATTTCCACTGCAGAATAGGCAAGGACTTCAGAAATTCTCCCGGCTTTTGGCACTCCGCCTTCACCAAGGCGCAAGTTTGGCACTTCGGCACGTAGAGCGCCACATCCTTCTTCAAACCCGGCCACCAAAACAGTTTCTTAACGTCGTGGTACATCTTTGTGCTCCCTGGGTGAATCGAGTACTTGGTATGGTGCGCCTCGTACAAAAATTCCACCCGCAAACTGCCCACGCTTGGGACATAAAGACGACCTTATTTCCAAAGCAATCCATCCTCCACAACGAACAGGGAATTTGACCCATCCAGAGCCTCTATCATGAGTTGCTTCATGTGGACATCCATATAAAAAGCCTGCCGAATCCGATCAGCCAGGTCATATTGAACTTCAGTCCAATTCAATAGTGCTTCAGCACTTGACTGCTTATCCACGCAAGCAATCTCCAACGCCTCCAACTCCCGAATCAACCGCTCATCATGCACCGATAGCCAATTGCCTTGAGCTGGGGCTCAAGGACTCAACAAGTCCGCAACCGAATTACCATTACCAGGAACATAGTGGATCTTGGATGTATAGTCCCCCAGGAACTCCATCCATCTACACTGCCGCATATTTACATCTTTCTGATCAATCAAGTACTTCAGGCTCTTGTGATCGGTGTAGATATCAATCTTCACATCATACAAATAATGTCTCCACAGCTTCAAGGCAAAAATCACGGCCGCTAACTCCAAGTCATGGGGCGGATTGTTCCTCTTGTGCACCTTTAGCTATCTCGAGCCATATGCTATAATGCTTCCATGATGTAACAGCACACAACCCAAACCACTGCCCGAAGCATCGCTATAAATCTCATAACCTTCGGTCCCACTCGGCGAACTCAGTACAGGCGCCGTGGTGAACCTACATTTCAACTCCTCAAAATCTCGCGTGCACTCCGGCGTCCAAATGAACTTTTGCCCCTTCCTCATCAAAGTAGTGAGAGGTAACGCTATCCGTGAGAAGTTCTCTACGAAGCGCCTATAATATCCGGCAAGCCCCAGAAAGCTCCAGACTTCCGCTACCGTAGAAAGCTCAGGCCACTCTCGTATCGCAACAATCTTCGTCGGATCCACTGCAATACCTTCCCCACTCACTATATGACCGAGGAATGCCACTGAGGACAACCAAAACTCGCACTTCGAGAACTTGGCATACAATTGATTCCTCCTTAGCGTCTCCAAAACCAAATAAAGATGCCTGAAGTGATCTTCCTCACTCTGCGAGTACACCAAAATATCGTCGATGAAGACGATCACAAAATGTTCCAAGTACTCCCTGAAGTTCCTGTTCATCAAATCTATGAACACAGACGGCGCATTAGTTAGCCCAAACGGCATGACCATAAACTCATAATGCTAGTATCTCGTACTGAACGTTGTCTTCGAGATATCACACTCCCTTAATCGCAGCTGATAATACCCGGACTTGAGGTCCAACTTTGAGTACACCGTTGACCTGACTAACTGATCGAATAGATCTTCAATCCGTGGGATCGGTACTTGTTCTTTTCCGTCAACTTGTTGAGCTCCCGATAATCAATACATAGCCTCAAGATTCCGTCCTTCTGCTTAACAAAGAGGACCGGCGTGCTCCAAGGAGAAGAACTTGGACGCACATACCCTTGCTCCAACAACTCTTGCAGTTGAACCTTCAGCTCCTCCATTTCCTTAGGCGCTAGTAGATATGGAGAGCGTGACACAGGCTTTGCACCTGGTACGGGCTCTAGTGTAAAATCTTTCTCCTGCTGTGGCGGGGCTCCAGGAAGATCGCTAGAGAACACATCAGGGGTACTCTGATACTACTGAAATACTGTCCAACGCGGGCTTAAGCTTTGCAATCTCCACAAGTGTAAAGAACAGTTCTGCACCGACACAAACTGCCTTCACCACCTGAAGAGCAGACATCAACGTCTTGCTCGACCCCTTTAAGCCCGTGAAAGTCAACTCACGACCTGCTCCCAGCTTGACTTCCTAGCTACCGCAATCAATATACGCTCGCTGCTCCGAGATCCAGTCCATGCCAAATATAACGTCGAATTCCACTAGCGGCAATAACGACGCTTGCAAATAGAACTTCTGGCTTCCATTTCAAATCTTCACGCCACAGATTCTATCCACACGCATCGAGCACCCATTGGGCAACAACACATCTAACTTGTTCTTCGCCATCGAAGAAGATACTCTGATGCGCGATATGAATCCTTCGGACAAGAAGGAGTGTGAAGCTCCCGTATCGAAGAGTGCTCTTGCTGGATTTTGACAAATCAAAATAAATCCTAAACAAGCAATGGTAAGGTAACATGTACATAACAAGTATTTAAAGAAATTTAACGTGCTACAAATTTATATGTTACCGGTCACCACATCCGCATGTTTGATGGCCTCCTGTTGGCCAAGATTTCAAACCCTCGATTGGGCCGGAGCATAATGGGACGTGGTTGAGTCCACCGCCTTGCCCTTCTCTTCATAAGTCGCTCACAACTTCCTTTCAGAATTGGGACATCCGCTCTAGCAATCGCGGGCAAAGTGCCCCGGCTTTCCACAAGTAAAACATGCACTCAGGGTCCGACCCGTAGTCGCCCTAGAAGCACTAGAAGAAGGAGCTGGACTCGAAGTCCTAGACTTCTTAAAGAACCTTTGATAGCCGCACTTTGAAGTAGTCGGCACTTTAAACCCAGACTTCTTCTCACCAATGCTCTTCTTCGCTTGAACATTCTTCATGTCCTTCACCAAGGACCGGGCCGTGTTGACCAAGGTCAAGAAACCCTGTATCATCGACCCCGATAGTAGTAACCTTAAATCATCTCTCAACCCTTCGTAGAATCGGTTCATCTTGCGCTCCTCATCCACGATGGTGGAGATAGCATACCGACTCAGTCGAGTAAACTCGTGGAGATATTCATCCACGCTACTGTCTCCTTGAACAAACTTCAGGAACTCGTTCTCCAACGTTATCCTCTGCGCTGAAGGGAGGTACCTAGCCAAGAACAGTCTCGAGAACTCCTCCATCGAGACGTCTGTAAGTTGCCTACATCTCAATAGATGCATCTCCAAACCTTCCCACTACAATCTTGCTTCACCGTCCAGAAGGAACGTAGCAATAGTGGTCATTTGCCATTCTTCCATGTCCGTTGCTGTCAAGACTCCCTTCACCCTGAAGAGGCAGTCTTCAGCTTGAGATGGAGTTCCCAACCCCGAGAATACCGGAGGATTAAAGCTCATGACATGTTTGAGCTATCTCTCGGTTGCCCTCCTCGGCACTACCGGTTCATCTACTACCTGTTCCACCCTTCTCTGCTCAGCCGCTTGTAGTGGTACCTGCTCCATCGTAGGAGCGGGCTGCTGCATTTAACTTGCAGGTTGCGCATTGATCATGGCAAACACTGCTTCGGCAACTAATCGTATGGTCTCAGCCGATGGAGGTGTTGTAGGAGCATCGTTTAGTGCACTGCTAGCCTCAGAAACTCGACGTTCAGACGGCCCAGCACTGCTTCTGGTCACCTATAGTGGTACAAAACACCATTAAGAGGCCAAACAGAATTGCAAACAACAATTATAGGAACACGCAAGTTCCCCAAACACGTGTATTTTCATTCCTAAGTGGACATTCATGGGTTCTTTTGTTGTTATAACGATGACGCACACACATGTGCTCACCACCCCTTAAAACGAATTCGTCCACAAATTCATTTTAAGCCTGACCGAAACCAGTAGTCTGATACCAAATTGTAACACCCCCGATCCGTTGCATAACATATAGCAGTAGGTCCGGCCGAGGCCCGACGCCATATACCACAGACAGACCGGGTGGTTACTCTATGGAAATCATCCAACCAATCACAACGTCCTACACAGAGCATTCTAGCGGAAGCAGTTTAAATAGTTGCAATTAAAAGAACCCAACAACAAGCATGAATGTCCACTAACAAGCCAAAAAGGAATGAAGTACATACACAAGTACTAGCCTTAAGGCCTTACAAATGGTTTACTCATATTACATGTTTTCCACACCATAGATTGCAGGTCTGTCATACATGAACAAAAGCAAGTAAAACACTCCAACTAGGCCTTCGAGAGCCGGCTTCGAAATTTGGGCTTTAGCCGCTATTGACCGCTTGGTCCAGCAGCACCTGCAAGCTACAAACCACCGCACGGTGGCAAACAAAGGCAACGGTCAGCAATGCTAACCAAATTATAACGATCCCGCCCCCAACTGGGGAGGCGATGCTCCTTCCCTGCACTTTATTAGTATAACCAAACAGTATAGTAATATCACTACATCACAGACGTAGGCTCGCACGGCCACACACCCCGTGCACTCAGGGCACATTCTCGGTGATCACGGTCAAAGTCCGCCGACTCACCACCATCCCTTTGGACTGCCAAACAATGAGCAATTTGTCTTCCCGACATGGGTCATGGTAATTTAAACCATAGACCACCGAAGACCCTCATCTATGCCAACGGCTCTAACCGAACGACATAGAACGGGTATGGTTCCATCTAACCCGTGCTCACATCGCAACGTTAATTTAAAATATATGCGCGGGTCAAACTTCTCCGAGTCCCGTTTCTATCACATACTTCACATAACCCAGTTATGTTCAAGTTGGTTCCCAGGCCACCAAGTTGGCAAGATCATGAATCCGCCCAGTTTTCTGGGTGCACCTTAGGGTTAATCCCCAAGGCTCCCTATTGCAATCTATCACGTAGAAAACCCAAAAAACAAACATTCGCACGGAGTCTTCTCCTGCCATTTATGCAATGCAACATCACCGATCCAGACCAACATTTCCGGATAGGCTTCACACATCATGCCTATGTCCGTTCTCGATTAAGGACTCTACACAACGGGGACTTCACATATCTACCCGAAGGAACGCCTCCAACTCACCGCAAACTCGCGAGAGCGGGCTTCTTATGCAAAAGAAGGAGAGCTTGACATGCTCAAGAAGAGAATCGTTACCCTAGCGTTCTTCCTTGGCGCCATGGAAATGTAAGCGGATGAAAAGCACCGCACTCGCATTGCCTTCGTAGATCCGAAGTCGGCTCGTGATTTGGAGCTCTAAAACTCCTCCAACGACTGAATCTAGACTTCTTCTTCCTCCTTTGCTCTCCCTTCTCTCTAGAATTTAGACAGAGAACTTACAACAGAAAAATAAGGGTTTTGAAACCCTTTTCTCAGGTATAACCCCTTTGGGAAATAATCATAGCCGTCGGATCGCACAAAAGGGAAATGCACGGCACGATCCAGGTCTGACGTGGACAAATGGGGCTAAGCACCGCACAGTTCACAAATCCGGAGCAAGACACGTCCGCGACCAATCAAATAGTGTTGGGACATTTAGTCAACTCCCGCGAAAACCCCTGTGACGACACTCCGTGTCGACAGAGTTAAACACGCCACAATGCTCCCCGCGCTCGACGATCGTCGAACCAAGATCGCTGGCCATTCGTCGATCGCAGAATATCGACAGATCGTCGAACGGAGATCGCTGGCCCGATCTTCAAACACACGGCCCGATCATCGAACCCACGACCCGATCGTCGAACGAAGATCGCTGGCCATTCGTTGACCGCAGAATATCGACAGATCGTCGACCACAGAATAACGACAGATCGTCGGCCGCAGAATTGTGACCAAATCGTCGAGCGCTGCCCGACGATCGTCGAACCCAAAAAAACTGCCTGATCGATTTGCCAGATCTTTGAACTAAATCATCAAACCCCTCTCGACATGCCCTGGGACATGCCCATGTCCCAGGCCTTGTTCCCCTGCCAAATTCAAATTTTGGTACAGAAATGTCACCCGTCGCTCTTTTGAGTTTCGGGGCGTTACAGACCATCCTTCCTTGGAGAGGGAATGTCTAAATAAGATTAGAACTTAATCAAGAGTAATGTTAACAAATTGAGACATGGGTAGATACCAATAATAATAAGTATCTTGTGAAAGGGAGCTTTGGTCTTCAGCCCATCGTAGTTCTTAGTTACCCCGAGAGCCGTTCACTGGGAATGTCCAGGCTGGCCAAGGTTAACCTTAATCCGTAAGACAAAAATGTTAAAGAGCAATTAGTAAACCTAGGGCCTCACCTTCACTAACCCTGATGACGCAGGAGGTTAGCTTGGTTGGGTTGTCCAAGTGGTAGGCTCGGTGGTTACGAAATGGGCAAGTTATCCTGGCGTGCCGAAGGCTCAGAAGGTAGTTGTAATGGACAGGTTAGTCCGGGGAGCCAATGGCTCGGGAATTCATGTCTGCATGTGCATAAGGTGGTGGGTCTTTGGTATTTGACTATCATTAACACCGACGTCGATACAATGACTCATCGGGTGTGGTTTACACTTATCCAAGTAAGAGACTGGCGGGATTATCATCATTAGTACGTGGTGACTCGGGTGTGTCCTCCAGAGGTGTACGTAAGGGCTAGGCATGGTTGTGTGTACCCACTAAGGAGTGGCGTGGCCCAACCCACTGTATCCATTGGCCACTACGAAGGCTCCTAGTAGTGAAGCTAGCTTCCAAAACCAGAGAACAAAAAGTCTGTGCGCATAGAGTCGGGTGCGTGCGTCGCACTTGTATGAACATAGCATTAAATTAGCATAACATAATATATCATGTCATCATTTCATTTAAAACCCTACCCCTATCGTATAAATTGGTATGAGTCATTTTATACAATAGGCCCGGCAAAACGACTCCTTAATTTATAAGTTTGTATGGGCATTTTTATAAATTAAGGCTATCTTTAAATATAGCTTGTTCTCTTTACCTTTCCTTTATTACTGCTCTACTTGATATAGAACTGCTAGTTTAGACACTTGTAAATGTTATACTATATAATCTGCTAGATTAGGACCTTTGTCACCTGCTCTTGCCTACTCTCCACCATCATAGTTTTCTTATCATTCTTCCTGCACGGTGCCTAGGAGCCATTAGGGAGAGGTGGGGGAAATCGGGCTTAGTCTATTAACTAAAGGTCGATGTACTAAACATTTCAGGGGCTCCGAATGGGAGACAAGGAGCCACAGTAGGAGATACAACACCAGTGGAGTGAAGTGCACATGGAGATGGTCCAATCTAGTATAGGAGCACCAGCCTTTGGCTCCGTGAGTATTAGTTTTACTTAGCTTCCGAGAGAGTGTTATGGCGAGGTCTTGATGTACCGGGCATGAGCCCGTTTATATTTCTATGTTTCCATTCGGTTTCAGTACTTATATTGTTGTTATTCTACTTCTATATCATGTGGACTTTGCTATGATTTTCATGCTCATTTATATATCTATGGTGATTTGTGGACTTGACTTAATTGTCTCCATTCATGTACTTCTACTTCTTTGGTGATTACTAATGCCGACAGGATCGACATTTTATAGTGATGACCTCTCCGAGTGTTGGTGTCACCGCAAAATGGCGTTTCTGGGCATAAGACCCAAGTAGCCTAGCAAAAAAAGGGGTATTACAACTGAAGCTCTGAATGCTTGATTTTTTGTCAACACTTTTAGCCATCTGACATTGAGTGAACTGGACACACTCAACAATTCTGGACTTAGCTAGTTCTCTACTTTTCCTGCATCCTATCTTGATTCCAACTAGCATTGTGACCCTGACAATCTGTCTAATTACATAATAGTAGACAACCTGCAAATATTGAACTTTGGACATATATCAAATGCAATAATATCTATATCATTGACCTGTGGGCCTTATTCAAATTTGGGACATCGTGATCAATGAACACAAAAATCTCCCCATATCTGAAGAAGTCAGAACTCTAGTCAATGATATACACTAATACATGGAACAGATAAACTTCACAGCAAACAAGAGCAATAAATAATACGTAATAAAAGTATGATTAACACAAAAAGTGATATTTTTAAATATAATGCGTGCTTATAGTAAAATTCATATTCCTAGAGCCCTAAGGAACCTAATACATAAAACATTTTAGGTTTCTAGATCCTTAATGACTATGACACTGCTTGGTTTCTTGGCAGCCTTCTCATCAGCATCAGTCTTCTTTTGCTTTTGTCTTTAAAAGCAATTGTAAGGGTTTGGAAAGCATTTGTTTAGCTCTTGAGCATCTGGTGGCACTACACCTGTCTTCTTGTCTCTTCGGAATTTTCTCCTTGTCTCCTCATTTCCTTCCAGCTTAGCCCATTCTAGGATTCTATATAACTTTCCCCTATCAGTCTTATTTTCTTTTATTTGATCTCAAGCAGACAAAATGAAAGTCCTTGATTAAGTACCCCTTAATTTAGAAGTTTGTATGGGCATTTTTATAAATTAAGGTCACCTTTAAATATAACTTTCTCTCTTTACCTTTTCTTTATTAATGCTCTACTTGATATAGAACTGCTAGTTTAGACTCTTGTAAATGTTATAATATATAGTCTGCTAGATTAGGACCATCATCACCTGCTCTTATCGACTCTCCACCATCATTGTTTTCATATCATTCTTCCCGCACGGTGCCTAAGAGCCACTAGGGAGGGGTGGGGGAAATCAGGCTTAGTGTTTTGACTAACGGTCGGTGGACGAAAAATTTCAGGGGTTCCGAATGAGAGAAAAGGAGCAGCAGCAGGAGATGCAGCACCAGTGGAGTGCAGTGCACATGGAGATGAGCCAGTCTAGTACGGGAGCACCAACATTTGGCTCTGTGAGTGTTAGTTTTACTTAACTTTCGCGAGAGTGTTTTGGTGAGGTCATGATGTACTGGGCATGAGCCCGTTTCTATTTCTATTTCCGTTCGGTTTCAGTACTTCTATAGTTGTTATTCTGCTTCTATATCATGTGGACTATGATGTGATTTTCATGCTCATTTATATATCTATTGTGATTTGTGGACATGACTAAATTGTCTCCTTTCATGTACTTCTACTTCTTTGGTGATTACTAATGCCACAGGATCAGCATTTTGTAGTGACGACCTCTCTGAGTGTTGGCGTCACCGCAAAATGGCAATTCTGGGCTTAAGTCCCGGTAGCGTAGCAAAAAAAAGGGGTCATCTTACAACTGAAGCTCTTAATGCTTGATTTTTTGTCAACACTTTTAGCCATCTGACATTGAGTGAACTAGACACACTCAACACTTCTGGAGTTAGCCTGTTCTCTACTTTTCCTGCATCCTATCTTGAGTCCAGCTAGCATTGTGACCCTGACAATTTGTCTAATTAAGTAATAGTAGACAACCTACAAATATTGAACTTTGGAAATATATCAAATACAATCATGTGTATATCATTGACCTGTGGGACTTATTTAAATCTAGGACATCGTGATCAATGAACACAAAAATCTCCCCATATCTGAAGAAGTGAGAACTCTAGTCAATGATATACACTAATACATGGAACAGATAAACTTCACAGCAAACAAGATCAATAAATAATACGTAATCAAAGTTTGATTAACACAAAAAGTGATATTTTTAAATATAACGCGTGCTTATAGTAAATTTCATATTCCTAGAGCCCTAAGGAACCTAATACATAAAAAATTTTAGGTTTCTAGATCCTTAATGATTATGACACTGCTTGGTTTCTTGGCAGCCTTCTCATCAGCATCAGTCTTCTTTTTCTTTTGTCTTTAAAAGCAATTATAAGGGTTTGGAAAGCACTTGTTTAGCTCTTGAGCATCTGGTGGCACTAAACCTGTCTTCTTATCTCTTCTGAATTTTCTTCTTGTCTCTTCATTTCCTTCTAGCTTAGCCCATTCTAGGATTCTATATAACTTTCCCCTATCAGTCTTATTTTCTTTGATTTGATCTCAAGCATACAAAATGAAAGTCCTTGATTAAGAACCCCTTAATTTAGAAGTTTGTATGGACATTTTTATAAATTAAGGTTACCTTTAAATATAGCTTGTTCTCTTTATCTTTTCTAAATTAATGCTCTACTTGATATAGAACTGCTAGTTTATACTCTTGTAAATGTTATACTGTATAGTATGCTAGATTAGGACCATCGTCACCTGCTCTTATCGACTCTCCACCATCATAGTTTTCCTATCATTCTTCCCGCACGGTGCCTAAGAGCTACTAGGGAGGGGTGGGGGAAATCAGGCTTAGTGTTTTGATTAATGGTCGGTGGACCAAAAATTTCAGGGGTTCCGAATGGGAGACAAGGAGTAGCAACAGGAGATGCAGCACCAGTGGAGTGCGGTGCACATGGAGATGAGCCAGTCTAGTACGAGAGCACTAACCTTTGGCTCCGTGAGTGTTAGTTGTACTTAACTTCCACGAGAGTGTTGTGGTGAGGTCATGATGTACTGGGCATGAGCTCGTTTATATTTCTATTTTTGTTCGGTTTCAGTACTTCTATAGTTGTTATTCTGCTTCTATATCATGTGGACTTTGCTGTGATTTTCATGCTCATTTATATATCTATTGTGATTTGTGGACATGACTTAATTGTCTCCTTTAATGTACTTCTACTTCTTTGGTGATTACTAATGCCGGTAGGATCAGCAATTTGTAGTGACGACCTCTCCGAGTGTTGGTGTCACCGTAAAATGACAATTCTGGGCTTAAGTCCCGATAGCATAGCAAACAAAAAGGGGTGGTCTTACAACTGATGCTCTGAATGCTTGATTATTTGTCAACACTTTTAGCCATGTGGCGTTGAGTGAACTGGACACACTCAACACTTCTGGACTTTGCCTGTTTTCTAATTTTCCTGCATCCTATCTTGAGTCCAACTAGCATTGTGACCCTGACAACCTGTCTAATTAAGTAATAGTAGACAACCTGCAAATATTGAACTTTGAACACATATCAAATACAATCATGTGTATATAATTGACCTGTGGGCCTTATTGAAATCTGGGACATCGTGATCAATTAGCAAAAAAATCTCCCCCTATTTGAAGAAGTCATAACTTTAGTCAATGATATACACTAACACATGGAACAAATAAACTTCAATGAAAACAAGAGCAATAAACAATACGTAATCAAAGTATGATTAACACAAAAGTGATATTTTTAAATAGAATGTGTGTTTAAAGTAAATTTCATATTCCTAGATCCCTGAGGAACCTAATACATAAAACATTTTCGATTTTTAGATCCTTAATGAATATGCCACTGCTTGGTTTCTTGGCAGCCTTCTCATCAGCATTAGTCTTCTTTTGCTTTTGTCTTTAAAAGTAATTGTAAGGCTTTGGAAAGCACTTGTTTGGCTCTTGAGCATCTGGTGGCACTACACCTGTCTTCTTATCTCTTTTAAATTTTCTCCTTGTCTCTTCATTTCCTTCCAGCTTAGCCCATTCTAGGAGTCTATATAACTTTCCCCTATCAGTCTTATTTTCTTTGATTTGATCTCAAGCAGACAAAATGATATTCCTTGATTAAGGACCCCTTAATTTATAAGTTTGTTTGTACATTTTTATAAATTAAGGTTACCTTTAAATATAGCTTGTTCTCTTTACCTTTCCTTTATTACTGCTCTACTTGATATAGAACTGCTAGTTTAGACTCTTATAATTGGTATACTATATAATCTGCTAGATTAGGACCATCATCAAATGCTCTTGTCTACTCTTCACCATCAGAGTTTTCCTATCATTCTTCCCGCATGGTGCCTAGGAGCCACTAGGGAGGGGTGGGGGAAATCAGTCTTAGTGTTTTTACTAACGGTCAGTGGACCAAAAATTTCAGGGGCTCCGAATGGGAGACAAGGTGAAGCAGGAGGAGATGCAACACCAGTGGAGTGCGGTGCACATAGAGATGGGCCAGTCTAGTACGAGAGAACCAACCTTTGGCTATGTGACTGTTAATTTTACATAGCTTCCGCGAGAGTGTTGTGGTAAGGTCATAATGTACTGGGCATGAGCAAGTTTATATTTTTATGTTTCCATTCGGTTTTAGTACTTCTATCGTTGTTATTCTTCTTCTATATCATGTGGACTTTGCTGTGCTTTTCATGCTCATTTATATATCTATTGTGATTTATGGACTTGACTAAATTGTCTCCTTTCATGTACTTCTACTTCTTTGGTGATTACTAATGCCGACAAGATCGGCGTTTTGTAGTGACGACCTCTCCGAGTATTGGTGTCACCGCAAAATGGCGATTTTGGGCGTAAGTCCCGGTTGCGTAGCAAAAAAAGGGGTCTTACAACTGAAGCTCTGAATGCTTGATTTTTTTTCAACACTTTTAGACATCTAGCGTTGAGTGAACTGGATACACTCAATACTTCTAGACTTAGCCTGTTCTCCGCTTTTCCTGCATCAAATCTGGAGTCCAACTAGCATTGTGACCCTGACAACCTATCTAATTAAGTAATAGTAGACAACCTGCAAATATTGAACTTTGAACATATATCAAATACAATCACGTATATATCATTGACCTGTGGGCCTTATTCAAATCTGGGACATCGTGATCAATGAACACAAAAATCTCCCCCTCTTTGAAGAAGTCAGAACTCTAGTCAGTGATACACACTAATACATGGAACAGATAAACTTCGCAGCAAACAAGAGCAATAAACAATACGTAATCAAAGTATGATTAACAAAAAAAGTGATATTTTTAAATAGAATGCGTGCTTAAAGTAAATTTCATATTCCTAGAGCCATAAGGAACCTAATATATAAAATATTTTAGGTTTCTAGATCCTTAATGACAATGCCACTGCTTGGTTTCTTGGCAGCCTTCTCATCAGCATCAGTCTTCTTTTGCTTTTGTCTTTAAAAGCAATTATAAGGCTTTGGAAAGCACTTGTTTGGCTCTTGAGCATCTGGTGGCACTACACCTGTCTTCTTGTCTATTCTGAATTTTCTCCTTGTCTCCTCATTTCATTCCAGTTTAGCCCATTCTAGGAGTCTATATAACTTTCCCCTATCAGTCTTATTTTCTTTGATTTGATCTCAAGCATAAAAAATGATAGTCCTTGATTAAGGACCCATTATTTTAGAAGTTTGTATGGGCATTTTTATAAATTAAGGTTACCTTTAAATATAGCTTGTTCTCTTTACCTTTCCTTTATTACTGCTTTACTTGATATAGAACTGCTAGTTTAGACTCTTGTAAATGTTATACTATATAATCTGCTAGATTACGACCATCCTCACCTGCTCTTGTCTACTCTCCACCATCATAGTTTTCCAATCATTCTTCCCACACAGTGCCTGGGAGCCACTTGGGAGGGGTGGGGGAAATCAGTCTTAGTGTTTTGACTAACGGTCGGTGGACCAAAAATTTCAGGGGCTCCGAATGGGAGACAAGGATCAACAACAGGAGATGCAGCACCAGTGGAGTGCGATGAACATAGAGATGGGCCAGTCTAGTATGGGAGCACCAACCTTTGGCTCCGTGAGTATTAGTTTTACTTAGCTTCCACGAGAGTGTTGTGGTGATGTCATGATGTACAGGGCATGAGCCCGTTTATGTTTCTATGTTTCCGTTTGGTTTCATTACTTCTATCGTTGTTATTCTGCTTCTATATCATGTGGACTTTGTTGTGATTTTCATGCTCATTTATATATCTATTGTGATTTGATGACTTCACTTAATTGTCTCCATTCATGTACTTCTACTTCTTTGGTGATTACTAATGCCAGCAGGATCGGCGTTTTGTAGTGATGACCTCTCCGAGTGTTGGTGTCACCGCAAAATGGAGATTCTGGGTGTAAGTCCCTGTAGCGTAGCAAAAAAAGGGGTCTTACAACTGAAGCTCTGAATGCTTGATTTTTTGTCAACACTTTTAGCCATCTGGCATTGAGTGAACTGGACACACTCAACACTTCTAGACTTAGCCTATTTTCTGCTTTTCATGCAACCTATCTTGAGTCCAACTAGCATTGTGAAACTGACAACTAGTCAAATTAAGTAATAGTAGACAACCTGCAAATATTGAACTTTGAATATATATCAAATACAATCATGTGTATATCATTTACCTGTGGGCCTTATTCAAATCTGGTACATCGTGTTCAATGAACACAAAAATCTCCCCCTATTTGAATAAGTCAAAACTCTAGTCAATGATATACACTAATACATGGATTAGATGAACTTCACAACAAACAAGAGCAATAAACAATACGTATTCAAAGTATGATTAACACAAAAAGTGATATTTTTAAATAGAATGCGTGCTTATAGTAAATTTTATATTCCTAGAGCCCTAAGGAACCTAATACATAAAACTTTTTACGTTTCTAGATCCTTAATAACTATGCCACTGCTTGGTTTCTTGGTAGCCTTCTCATTAGCATCAGTCTTCTTTTGCTTTTGTCTTTAAAAGCAATTGTAAGGCTTTGGAGAGCACTTGTTTGTCTTTTGAGCATCTTGTGGCAATATACCTATCTTCTTGTCTCTTCTGAATTTTCTCCTTGTCTCCTCATTTCCTTACAGCTTAGCTCATTCTAGGAGTCTATATAACCTCCCCCTATCAGTCTTATTTTCTTTGATTTGATCTTAAGCAGACAAAATGATAGTCCTTAATTAAGGACTCCATCTTTGAAAGTCAGGCTTGTTTTTCATCTCTTCTTAGTACCTCTTTTTGCTTAGCCTGATCTCTTCATCCTCTTTAGTAGCAGACTTACGTTTCACCCGTGATATCTGTTCAGTAGTGGGACTGAGGGTAGAAATATCAGCAGCAGGGAATTCAGCCCACTGATCACCATACTGATCACCTTCAGTTTGTTCTTCAGGAGGAGTAGAAACATTATCATATTTATACTATTTTAGTACCAATGATCCCCTGATGGCATTGGTGACCCAAACAACATTTTCAGTATTGGCTTTGATTATTATTTTCTCCCCCTTTATGATTTCTTCACAAATAGTTATAGTCATGGATTTCTTGGCTTGAGAAATATTTTCATCCTGGAAATTTACACCTCTGGTAATATGATTCTTAAGCTGAAGCATATGGTCATCTATAACCAGTGTACATGCATCCATCCTCTTCTTTAGAGTGATCTTGTGTGCTTCCATCAGTTGCTTTTGCACATTATGTACCATTTTTATAATGATAGAAGTGATGGTCTGATTCTCTATTATATCATTCTACTTTAGCCTGATCTCCTGATATTTTCTTTTAGTATATGTCACAGCAGGAGGAGCTCTCATGAAGAATGTAACTATGTTGCCCTTTAGCATATTCACGTCAAATAATATATACTTGATCTCAGTAGATAGATCTTGTCTTAATCCTTTGATAGAATCATCAACATAATGTCCTAGCTGCCTTCTTTGGTCATCTAGAAGTCCTTTCAGTTGTTCTAAGAATGTGTAGGACATTATATCAGGTTGATGAGATACGCCTTGGAAGGAGACATCCTCATCCTTCCCCCTTACATCTTCCCTAGATTCTGAGTCAGCCATCCTAAACTCAGATGAGTGATCAACAACATCAGTATTTGGCTCATCAGCCTCAGATATGTCAACGAAAATTTTATTTGCCTGAGCAGGGAGCTCTGTTGGAATCTCCCCCTTAATATCTGCACTGTCTATAGAAACATGTTGGTCTTCAGCAACTATAATGTACTTCTTCCACTATTTTAGGAACCTGCTCCCTCTCAGTTGGAGTACTAAAAGGCAGCACTCCAGGACCATCTGGATTTTAATCAATTTTCCTTTGCAGATTACCCAAGGAGTCAATCGGGTCTTGTAAAGAAGCAACTTGCCCCCCCCCCCCTCAATAGGAGTGTCAATCCTGGGAGTTTCTCTCTCAAACTTTGTGCAAATTCTATCCCACACATCTTCAGGAAATCTTTCATTCATTTTTGCTTGAATCTCTTCAGACATAGAGAAACTACAGGTTGAATCCTTGCTCAGGTTCTGATGACATAGAAACCTGAGCACTCACATCTCTTCTTGTGTCTATAGAAGAGTCAGACAGCTATGGGTCATGAGGTTCCTAAACTCTGCACTCAGAAGAGCTACTCTTAGAACTTTCTTTATATATGTTTAGTGCTTTATTTTTCCTCCTATTAGTTGTCTGTTGGTGTGGAAGGAACACCCTATCCCATCTGTCAAACATTTTGGAGTCCATTTTCCTCATGTGATGAATCTTTGTTCCTAACCTCATATTGAGGATCCCTGGAACAGAATTGTATAGGTACAAAGATGGATTCTTCTAAAGTTTTGCTCTGGAACACATTCTACAATTCTTTCAAACAGAATTCTTCCCCAGTTAGTTCTCTTGGATACAACAACTCTGCTCGTGGTCTCAAACATCTTCTTTGAGATTTTATCACGAGACCATATTTTGCAAATCAAGGCATTATTGAGTACATCAGCTAGAAACATTCCTTTAAGGTTCATTTCCCTTCTCAGAATTGATCCAGTGGTGTGTTTTGAAAAGCCACGCCGCTTGAGAGCTGATTTCACAAATTCTTGAAACAGTTCATATTCTTCATCTGTCGCCCGAACTTGGTCAGATTCAGAACTTTGTTTAGCCTTCTTGAGTTCATCTTTATCTTGTATCCACTGATTATCGTCTTGATTTTGTTGGAAGAGGAATTGATTTTGGAATTTGCGTAGAGCTCCAACACTTCTCACTTCAGATTGAACTCATTTCAGATAGTACGAAATCTAGGTCAATGACATGTAGTGAGTGGAGAACCAACTAAATCTAGCTGAGTAGGTAGAGTCCACCTGTGATGAATGTTTATCTGAGAGTGAGTTAGGTGATGACGATCCAGTTGAGTTTTCTATAAGGACGAATCCACTATTTGATCTTCCTCTTGATTTTGTGGCTGGCACCCGGTGGATTTTTCTTGGACGTTAAATCCGTGTTTTGACGGTGAATATGACTTAGCTCCTCCTCCGGCATCGACCATGTCGACTCCCCTTCTGAGTCAGTTGACTCGATTAGATGATTTGTTAGGGACCGAGCTTGTAATTTCTAGTCCGAGATATTTGGAGGTGCCTATTTATCTAGCTCCCTCGTTAGACTTACCTAGACAGATGTGTGTGGGCGAGTTGTTAGTTGTTGCATTCGGTCCTGCCACTCCAGTTCATAGATCTGACTATGCTTTTCCTAGGATGGGCCGTTCATCTGATCGCTTGGCGTTTGGTGAGGCTTTGTGTTGGACTGCTAGTGCTTCCTTGGCTTTGGGGATTTTTGATGTGGTGTCCCCTAGACACACTTATTTGCCAAGCCCGGTCGCACGCATTTATCCTCCACCTTTTGATGATCCGTGCATGCACACGTTAGTGAACCTAGTTGGATATGTTGAGTTGTATCACACGTGCGTCCTTTCAAATCTGGGAGCGTCCAAATCTATAGTTGGTGGTGAGCATTTTTCGCTGGCATTTATTTCTGACATTTTAAAATCAAAATTAAAAACTATGACGTTGGACTTGACTTGTGGGCTATGCATTAGTGAGTGTCTGTATGCGGACATATCTTCGTCTACGACTGCGTGTGATTTCACGGCGACTGTGCCTTTTGATTTGGTGTCTTCACGACATTATTACCCATCAAATCAAATTGCACATATTTTTCATCCATCCTGGTACGATCTGCACGTACACATGTCGACGCCTTATGCCAGTGTCTGTGGGTTGCATCACTTTCACGTCTGTTCACCTCCGAGAGCTTCTGACTACAGAATTGTTGATTCCAATTTAGTCTGGTTAGCCCACGAGTGGATACCTTCGGGTTCCGTAACAACATTATTACGTTGGAGCGCCGATCCTTTCATGATTTTCGCGAATTTTGGATTTAAAGCAATATTTTTGCATTTTTACGATGCAATCGGTGTTTAACCGTGTTTCAATTTTTTGGATTTAATTTTGCATATCTGGTTTCCACCTGAGTGGCTTTCCCCGACGTTTCTCTCTTCCACTTCAGATTCTCTTGGGTTGAGAGGTGAGATTCTTTTCGTGTCGCTCTTCCATTTGTGTTTCCTGGTTCTCGCATTGGATGGTAAGATTTGCCCTGCTTTTCTTTATACTGACACATCTACGAGGTTTGCTGCTGTTCTTGCTCATGACAGGTTCTGTTCTATTATGGATGCCTGCACTGCTGGTCTTGCCCCGTGGATGTTCGCTCTTGCTATGCTACCTGTGGCTATTGTTGTCTCCTGCTATTCTCTCCCTGGCCACTCATCGGGGATGAGTGATTTTGAGCGGGGGAGGATTGATGGCGAGGATGCTCCGCCATTTGCTCGTGCCGACATGGATCTCTCTTTTGATCGCCGCCGCTACATGTTCGTAGACATAAATGGTCGTTGCCGCAACTGTCGTCGCCACCGCCGCAACTGTCATCGCCACCGCTGCAGCTATCGTCGCCACCGCCGCCGACGTCGTCACATCACATCATTATGAATATAATGTTATTTCAATGATGGAATAATATTCTATTCATAATACCTTTATGAATTTATAAATGATAGGATTTATAAATTTATAAATTTTAAACTTGGTCTTTGTGTTGTTTTATTTCTTAACAAACATGAGTGGTTAGGATTAGCTTTGACTTAAGATGAAGGGTGGATGGAGAGGGTGTAATATTATATATATATATATATATATATATATATATATATATATATATATATATATATATATATATATATATATATCTGTGTGTGTGTGTGTGAGGTATTGGAGAGGGGATGATGTGGAAAGAAAAAAAACCTAAACCTATTTCTCACGGGTTGCTGCCCCCCCCCCCCCCCACTATTCGGCCAGGCCAAATCCCGACCCCAGGAAGCTGCTCCTAGCTGCCACCGCCGCCCCCTCTTGGTGGCCATTCTTGATGCTCCGGCGATCTCCTACCTCCTCCGGTGTGACTCCAAAGAAGTAGGCTCGGTTCTCTCCATCCGGTGCGACTCCGGTGGACCCGTGGAAGTGCGACTCTTCCATAGTTATCCTCCTCTTCCTCCTCTCTAATTTCAGATTTGGGTAACGAATTTCCTCTCCTAAAACTTGTGTAGTGATTTCGTCTTGGATTGTGACTTTGGTGGAATTCTAGCTATCATGTTTTATCCTAAATCTTGACTCATTTTTGCATTCAAAAAATCTGAAATCGTATTGTCCTTTATTCGATTTTTGCGAAGGCTTCGCAAGGGTAGGTCCTCTTGGACGTTTGCAAACCAAGGTTGGTTTAGCCTTTGATTTCGAACGGATCAAGAGGATTTGGTATATCCTCGTATTATTTTATTTTGAGGGCTGCACTTGGACTCCTTTCCGAATCGAAATTATTTAGTCCGGAGCGCTCTTCATGTGGATGGAAATGCTGAGATGCAATATTAGATGTGTGGCTAGGTAATGATATTAGCGTATGTGAATGTTCGTGCAGATTTGGATGGGGATTTCCCAATGGTGAGATAGCGACGTTATAGACGAAGCTCTGCCAAAATTTTGAGTGTTGCGCGCACACCACGTGTTCGCTTAAATCCCCCATAGGAGTTCCTTTGGCAATTTGCAACCTAATCCCATTTTGGGGAGTGGCCTGCATCAATTTGGTATCAGAGGCAGGTTTGCCAATTTCTCAACTTGGCAACGATCCGCTCGTTTCGAGCATCCCCCTTTGTGCACTTAGGCACACTTATTGGTCTTCTATTTATTTTCTTAGTTATATATAAAAACAAATTGTGTTTCCTAAAATAACTCAAAAACAAAAAAAAAATGTTTTTCGTGTTCCCTTAGTTTGAGTTTTCATTTAGACTTTATGACGCACATTGGGAGTTCCGCTATCCCACCTTCATTCGTTGATCGAAACGTTATGTTAGCCCAGTATTTGACACCACCACCGCGCACCTGTAGGCCTGTTAGAGTTCCTGTTCCGACCTATGATGGGATAGGTGGACCGCGAGTATTTTTAGGTTGGGTGAAGGATATTGAACGTTATTTTCAGCAATATCATATTATGGACCCCCACAGGATTCCCGTTGCGAGACTACAATTATTTGGTCGAACCCAAACCTTCTGGCTCAATGAGGAGAGATGTTTTGGGATGTCCCTCGACGACTCACTTGTAGGTTGGAAGATTATGAAGAATCTATTAACGGATGAGTATTACCCTCCCTACTGTCGCCCCCACTTTTCTGATTATCTGAATGAGTCGCCGCCTACGACTTTGCCTACGTCGAACCAGTATGTCCCCTCATACTCCCATACTCGGATATCTCATGATTTTGTTTCTCCCCGTCAGGGAACTAGACCCGTTTTTGATCATAGGAGCGACTATAAGCCCCATGCTAGATCCTTGCTCCACCTTGATCTAACTATTTCGAGCACACGTACTCCAACCTTTAGGGAGAAGGAGAAGGTTAGGTCCTCTGCCCCGCCTCCTGTCGTTGCCCCTACTAGGGATGTTATAACTCCGCGGGTTAAGCATAGGCAGACAGTTAAGACTTGCAAGGATAATGCCACGTGTTATGCTTGTGGCGTGATTGTCCACTATGCCATGGAGTGCCCCACAAAACCTAGGGCTTTGGTTCTTTTGGCTTCGACGTCTGAGCCCGCCATTGAGGGCGACGCCAATTTCTCCGACGACTTTAGCGACGATGAGGAGCTGGGATATCCTAGTGACCTGGATGAGGATGTCTCCTCTGAGGTATCACCCCCTGGGATTACCCCACTTCCCCTCACCCATATTTCTGGTCCGTCTCCTATGACAGTTGAGGAAACGACCGATGGCCCTGAGTTAGCAGATGTACCTATGGTCTTGGAAGATTCACCTTGTGAGGGAAGGTTATTTTTGGATGAATTTAAAGTTGAGGACCCGGAAGATATTTCCCTGTTGTTATCACCATTGCTTGAAGCACAAAATGGATTAGAAATTTTGTCGGGCTCGATTTTGCCTACTTCTGAGACCGTCACTGATGCTGATTTGGATGAAACATCTAGTGGGTTAGGAGACATTTCAGCTGAGTTGGTAGAGTCCACCTGTGATGAATGTTTATCTGAGAGTGAGTTAGGTGATGACGATCCAGTTGAGTTTTCTATAAGGACGAATCCACTATTTGATCTTCCTCTTGATTTTGTGGGCTGGCCGACGTCGTCACATCTGCTATCGTCGCCACCGCCATTGCCGCAGCTATCGTCGCCACCGCCGCCGACGTCGTCACATCACATCATTATGAATATAATGTTATTTCAATGATGGAATAATATTCTATTCATAATACCTTTATGAATTTATAAATCATAGGATTTATAAATTTATAAATTTTAAACTTGGTCTTTGTGTTGTTTTATTTCTTAACAAACATGAGTGGTTAGGATTAGCTTTGACTTAAGATGAAGGGTGGATGGAGAGGGTGATATATATATATATATATATATATATATATATATATATATATATATGTGTGTGTGAGGTATTGGAGAGGGGATGATGTGGAAAGAAAAAAAAACTATACCTATTTCTCACGGGTTGCTGCCGCCCCCCCCCCTATTCGGCCAGGCCGAATCCCGACCCCAGGAAGCCGCTCCTAGCTGCTGCCGCCGCCCCCTCTTGGTGGCCATTCTTGCTGCTCCGGCGATCACCTACCTCCTCCGGTGTGACTCCGAAGAAGGCGGCTCGGTTCTCTCCATCCGGTGCGACTCCGGTGGACCCGTGGAAGTGCGACTCTTCCATAGTTATCCTCCTCTTCCTCCTCTCTAATTTCATATTTGGGTAACGAATTTCCTCTCCTAAAACTTGTGTAGTGATTTCGTCTTGGATTGTGAGTTTGGTGGAATTCTAGCTATCATGTTTTATCCTAAATCTTGACTCATTTTTGCATTCAAAAAATCTGAAATCGTATTGTCCTTTATTCGATTTTTGCGAAGGCTTTGCAAGGGTAGGTCCTCTTGGACGTTTGCAAACCAAGGTTGGTTTAGCCTTTGATTTCGAACGTATCAAGAGGATTTGGTATATCCTTGTATTATTTTGTTTTGAGGGCTGCACTTGGACTCCTTTCCGAATCGAAATTATTTAGTCCGGAGCGCTCTTCATGTGGATGGAAATGCTGAGATGCAATATTAGATGTGTGGCTAGGTAATGATATTAGCGTATGTGAATGTTCGTGCAGGTTTGGATGTGGATTTCCCAATGGTGAGATCGCGACGTTATAGACGAAGCTCTGCCGAAATTTTGAGTGTTGCGCGCACACCACATGTTCGCTTAAATCCCCCATAGGAGTTCCTTTGCCAATTTGCAACCTAATCCCATTTTGGGGAGTGGCCTGCATCACTTATACTGCTGATTCAGAAGGGATATCTTGTTATCCCTCACCTCCTCTTTCCCTTATATATACTATAAGAGAATCCCACATCTCTTAAGAAATTCTGCAGTGGACCAACTTCTGGAATGTGGAGTCATCTATGACACTAACAATAATGTTGTGGGCCCTTTTATCCATAGTTACCAAAATTATTTCATCCTTGGTCATCTCAGTATATTTCTTTGGTGTCTAGATGTTGACATCTATAGTAGAGACCTTCATGGGAATGAATAGTCCCTCTTGAATTGTTATGAATATCCAAGGGTCTGGACTTCCATAAATAGCCTTAACCTTTCTTTCTATATCCCAAAGTTCTCTTTCCTACACATAGGAAGCTTCATTGAGCTCAACTACTTAAGGTTCTCACCTGAACCCATAGGGTCGATCTGTTACTACTCTTGGAGATCTGTTCAGATTGTTAAGTCCATTTTGAACAACCTCCCTCTAATACCACTTTAAAGTCTTTATTCAAGTGTAGATACACTCCTAGAGGGGGAGGGTGAATAGGTTTTCAAGTCTTTTTGAACAACTTTTAAGTTTGTTTGAGTTGTGTGTTAGATTTTAATTTTAGATTTCAAGAGAAGCGTCAAAACAACAGAATTTACAATGGTTCCCCTATCTAGGGTATGTCCACTTTCCCCTTCACCTATATAGCAGTGAGCAAGATTCTGCTAACACCTCCTTTATCTCGGCTCCTTGAGTTTACACCTTAGATCCCACAGGATCCTACAACTCAGAGTTATACTCACTCCTATAACTCAGAGTATAGCAACTCCCACCTCAGGCTAAATAACCCTAAACTTTGAGATATTAAATCTCCTACCTTAGATCTATGCAAAGATCTTGCCTCAGGCACAAACCCTATCTCAGATCCTAAACAGGATCCTATAACTCAGAGACTTAATTCATATACTCATTCTTTATAACAGGAGCTTACAACTCAGATTAACAGATGATCTTACATATTAAGTAATGGTTTGGTGATGATTTACTCCAGAGAAATATCCTGTGAGTCACTTTTTGAACTGAGAACACCCAGTCCTAACTTCTTCACAGCAACAAGACTATTTATCTTCAGAGTAGTTCTACTTGTGCTGAGAAGACAACTGCAGAGCTCTGTTTCTTCAAGCCTTTGATGTAACATTGTTGTGTGTAGTAGCCTTGAAGATGAACAATAACTTTTGAATGCATTGCTTCTTCTTTTACAGAAAATGAGTTCTCTGTTCTTGTTGTACAAGACTTAGTGATTTTCAGTTCTTGATTTCTTCAATCAATAATCTTCAATCTGTATTTGACAAAACTTCTTTAAATTCGAGTCTAAAGGATTTTCTAACCTGATCGAGAAGAAGACTCTATAAAATCTCTTGTGTCACGTGTATTTAATTTCTTTGCAAAGTCTTCTTTTATATCTCAATGTGTAACATACCTCAAACTTCTAAACCCCTATGAGTGGTTATGTCATGACTAGATCATGACAAAACCCTAGGTTGCCCTAGGTGACCAAATGAACTTAGGCAAGAAGGTGAAAACTACCTTGGGCTGCAAATAGTAATTTTCAATTACCCACCATAGGGCCTAATTTTAGGGTTTCAACTTGACTCTAGTACCCCACCATAACACTCCTAACCCTTTAAGAGGACCCTTGTGTCACCAAGGACCCAAAGGGCAAGTTGACCAAAGTCAACCCAAACCCTAATTATGTCAAACTAAGCACACACATGGTCAATTGACCACCCCTTAGACAAAGGGACCCACCTAGACCTTCCTAAGAACTAAGGGAGGCCAATGGGTTGCCAAGGATCAATTGGTGTCAGCCAAAGAGGCTACGTTGACCCAAGTCAACCCTAGCCCTAAAATGGTCTAAGTGTCATAACTCGCGGTCAAGTGACCTCCAAGGTGACCAATTGACCCTACCCAGACCTTCCTAGCCATTAGGGGAAACCAAAGGGTTACTAACCACCCATTATGGTTTGTTAGGTCACCCAATGTGGCCTAGGGTTGTGCTAACCCACATTGGGTCAATATAACCCAAATAGGCTAACTCAAGCTCAAACACAAATCCACTTGGACTAACCTCATTTTAATTATTCATATGAGTTAATGGGATGATTTTTGGCTGAAATGATCATCAAATTCGGCCATGGTGAGTAGGAGAGAGATAGCTCCATTTTTCCCTTTAATGGAGGAGAGAGAAAGAGAGAGAAAGAGAGAGAAAGAGGACCATTCATGGCTTGGAAGGCCAAGGGGCCTCCTCTCTTCATCTCCAATGTTGGATTCATCTTCCCTGATGAATTAGGAGGAGATTAAAGGCCTTTCCCGGCCACCAAGGGTGAAATTCAGTGGGATATCAATTTGCCAAAATTGAGCTTTCAAGTCCATTAATGGCTTTGAAGCTTGACCCCTCCCCTTCCCATTTTGGCTCGTTTAAAAGTTTCCCCAAGGTTAGAGGAATCGTTTCCACGATTCACATGAAGAAACCAAGCTCTTTGGTAGTGCAGTTGCATAGCACCTGACGACACCACAACCGGCAATGGCATCCCATCGATCGACAAGGTTTCACGCCTCCCAAAAGTTACTATCCCTCTTCTATCTTCTAGTGGATAGATCTTAGTATATTGGCTATAAGTTTTGTGGCCAATTGGCTTTAGATCTGGGTGGCTGAAAGCTTGGTTTTTTCAAGCTTTTTAATCCAAGCCTAAAACCTGATTTCGGCCACCTCCGGCTGACCTACCACCGCCTATCGCCGGCTACCACCTCAACCAATGTGGTGGTGGCATTGGCTGGCCGGGGAGTCGCTCAGGTGGCAGGGAAATCACCTCCCAAAATGTCCATGACGGGACAATCGGGACCGTTGGATCAAGGAGGAAGATGGCGGATCCCGTCGGTTTCTGCTTTAAGATTCGTGCAGAGTTAACATATTAATTCCTTTTATTTCATTTTTTATTATTCAAATATACAGTGTATATATTAATTTATTAAAAATACTTAGAGACCTCCATAGTGAAAATGAATAACATGAAAGTTGTAGCGCTTGAAGTCTACTTTATTTCAAAATCCATTTCAACCAATTTGGGTGATGGTCTGACCACAACACTCAAAATGGTGCAAACTATACATAGGGCTAGTCAGATATTAAATTGAGTGCCCCCACTAAACCACTTGTCCAAATGACTTGAAATTTTGATGGGGGCCACTTTAATCTATACATAAAACATATCCAAAAATGGGAATATTTGGAAAACATTTGCCTAAAGTTTTTGTAAAAATTTAATAAACCATGTATGATTTAATTATTAGGATCTAATGACCCAAAAGTCCCCAAAATTATGGTGGCTGTCTCTTAGGGTCACAGCATGACTCTGATAAAAATCTCATCCTAATTGGGTTTGATTTGAATAGGTTTTAGTGTGACCAAAGTGTGGCCCCTTAGTGGTAAATTAGGGTAAAAGTGTGCTTGAGGCATATATGGGCCAATTCTCTACCGAAGGGGTTGGAACTTTGGCCCGAGCCCCAAGGTTTGTAGAAACAACCTCCCATGGAGTTTGAGATGGATTGGGGTGGATTAGCGCTAGTTCAAACCCTAAGGTTGAACTTTGGGGATTGGTGAAGGACAAGGAGTGATATGTCCTTGTATGGACTTGGAGCTTTGTCCATGTATTCATAAGTCGATAATTAACCCTAGGAAGAGTTATTAGGAATTATAAGAGCTTCATCCCGCTTGATGTGACTTAGGACAAAATAGTGCAATCTTGTTCATGATTTTATTACATATTCATATGACTTCGAATAATCCTAAAATTTTAGCAGTGGTTATATATTGATGAAACAAAGCTCTGGAAATTTGAGTGAGAATTTTAGATCAAAATTTATGGTATTTCATTCACACACTTTCTAGTTGCCCTATTAATTAAAGAATTTATTTTGAGTTATCCGTTCACTGAATGCTTATGAAACTTGGTCAGAGAACTTATTAGGACATCCTTAGGATCAGATAATTTTAACAGAATTTTTATGAAAATGTTCTTAGTGGTTACTTCCCAAGTCACTAATTAATGATTGGTTTTAAATGATTTATTTATGTGACCAAATAATCTTAAAAAATTGTTATTTTTGGTCAGAGTCTTTTATGCACATTTTAATGTTCTTGTAATTTTATCATGATTTTTGGATGAATAATTTTGGTACTTGCTTTTTTACTATACTATTGTGGATAATTAATCAATAATTATTTTTAGGGTTAAAACGTCTCTAGAAAATTATGAATCTCAGTGCTTAATGTTATTTTGGTGACATGCATCTGGCATAATTTTTCTAAAGCCATATCTAGAGAGACAAGTGTACTTGTAGTTCAAAAGCTTTCTTGGCCTGATTTTGCCGAAAAGTTAATAAATGCTAAATAAATTAGGAAAATTACAAGTTTCTGTATTTTATCCAATTATGTCATGATAGACCCCCAATATTGATTCTAGGGCTCTAGGAAGGATATTTGAAGGGGGTCACCCCTCATGCTCATCATATAGCTTAGGTTTGTCTACATATAATAAAACTGTAGAATCATCATAACATGTGGGATGGTCATAGGAAGTTGGGTTAATAGTATGCTGATTTGGTAAGGTGAAATAGAGAGCTTCATTAGGATACATGATGAGGAGGGTGTTGGTTTGGCTAGTGTTAAGTGGTGCTCGGGATCGACGAAAGATCGTCTTTCGTAGGGACAGGGAGAGTCAATATAAAATAGCATTAGATTTAGTATAACATTAAATGGGATTGGGATCTTGTAGATACCAATTATAGAAAGTGCCTTGCGAAAGGGAGATTTGGGCTTCAGCCCATCGTAGTTCCTAGTGCCTAGAGAGCGCTTCACAGGGAATGCCCTGGGCAGTCCGAGGTTAATCTAAACTGTAAGACTAAAATTAATACAAGAGTAATTAGCAATAAACTAGGACCTCTGTTTCACTCACCCCGATACTTTGGGAGGTTAGTTTGGCTAGGTTAGCGGAGTGGTAGGCTCGGTTGTTGTGGAAATGGACAGGTTAGTCCGGGGAGTCGGCGGCTCGGAAACTCATGGTTGCATGTGCATAAAAGTGGTGGGTTTTCAGTATTTTATGGTCGTTCACAGCGATGTCAGTACGCAGACTCGTCGGGTGTGGTGGACACTTAGCCATGGGAAAGTCTGGCGGGGGGTCAGCATAGTACGTGGATACCCTATTTGTGTCCTTTAGGGGCGTACGTAAGGGCTAGGCCTGGTAGTGTGAATGCCCTTCTAGGAGTGGGATGGCCCGACCCACTGTCTCTGTTTGCCATGGCAGAGGCTCCTGGGAGTGATGCTAGCTTCTAAATAGGGGTAACTTAAGGTCTGTGCGCATAGAGTTGTGTGTATGTGTTGCATTTGCATGAATCATGGCATAACATTTCACTTCACTCATACTTGCATACAACCTGACACCCCATCGTATAAATTGGTAAGGGACTTTTTATACGATGGGAGTCTTGCAAAAGATACCTTAACTTATATATTTATATTGGCACTCATATAAGTTAAGGTTACTTATTTCTTAGCTTAATCTTCATATACTTACTGCTCTGTTTTTCTTCATTACTCTATTTTTTGTCTTAGTATAGAACTGTTAGCTTGCCTTATTTTCATAGCTCTGTAGATTCACTATACGCCTGCTAGAATAGGTCCACCGTCATCTACTTTTGACCACTCTCCACCATCAAAGCTTTCATATCGTTCTTCTCGCACGGTGCCTTGGAGCCGTTGGGGGAGGGGTGGCGGAAATCAGGCTTGGTATTTTGACTAACGGTTGGTGGACCAAACATTTCAGGGGCTTCGGATGGGAGACAGGGACTGGCTGCAGAGATACAGCACCAGCGGAGCACGGTGCACATTGAGGTGGGTCAGTCTAGTACGGGAGCACTTGTCTCTGGCTCTGTGAGTGATAGTTTTTCCTTAGCTTCTACAAGAGATTTGTAGTGAGGATTTGCTGTACCAGGCATAAACCCGTTTATATTTCGTACCTTTATTATCATGTGGACATTACTGTGACTTTTATCATATATTTTATTTGATTGTGGACTTTACATAATCTGGTTGCACTTCTACTTACTGATGATCTTCGTTGTCGGTAAAGTCGGCGTTTTATAGTGGCGACCTTCCTATGTGTCAGTGTCACCGCAAAGCGGCGGTTCTGGGCATAAGACCCTGTAGCATAGCCAAAAAAGAGGGTCTTACAAACTGGTAACAAAGGAAACTTCGATCCATGAGAAGAAGTCCACAAAACCCTAGGCCACCCCGTACGAGCTTAGTTTGAGTACAAACTAGCAGCGGAAGCAATGGTGTGCCCATAAGGGGGAATTCACATGCAAACAACCACTTTTCATCAATTCCATTTGTATATTAACTAACAATTAGAATTTTCCATGTAGCCTGCGATGAACCTAACTCCACAGCAGGGTACACCCCAGGCAAAAAACAGGGCTCCACCCCCGCCGACACTGACTCCGTTCCAGCAGACGGAGATGGGGCAGACTTTAACGGCTATTATGGAGAACTTCAGGGCTCATCAGGCTCCAGCCCCACAGCCAAACCCCACGGCCAACTGGCTGAGTGTCTTCTGGGGGCTTTGCCCACCATCCTACCTTGCTGCGCGGTCAGTAGTCTGTACAAAGGAGTGGCTAGACATTATCAACGAGATGCTGGCTGGGATTCGATGATCGACGGAGGAGGCAGTGGCTTTGACAATTTCTTGCTTGGAATCGCACGGAAAGAGATGGTGGAAGTCACTATTGGACACCACCTTTGCTGGAATGGATTGCGCAGACATTTCTTAGGAAGAGTTTAGAGCAGCTCTGTTTGAGCACTTTGTACCTCAGTGGGTGAGGGATGAGTTGGAGGACAGGTTCCAGCAGTTGAGGCAGGGCAGCAGGACAATGTTGGATTATTATCGGGAGTTCACACACCTACCCCATTTTGCGGAATCAGATCAGCTAGATGACGCGTACTATGTGAGGAGGTTCTACAAGGGCCCTCCTCTTCGTCTCTGATGGGAGCTTGGCTAGGATCTTGGAGATTGTGTTGGAACCCTAGTCCTGATTTGGGCAAGGATCACTATTAGGTTTGTTTAGATTGACCCATCATGCCATGGTTGTGTCCTAAAGTCTAGGCCAAGTCCTTAGAATCAACATCACATGGCCCAACCTTCAACAGACTGCCAGACACTCAAGCAATTGTGTCGACACTTCTGAAAGGCTATGTCGACACCAGAAGCCAGATTATGTTGACACATAGGACTTGTGTCGAGATATAGAACATCTGTCGACATCAAATGTGTCGACACCAGAAGCCAGATTATGTCGACACACAGGACTTGTGTCGACACATAGAACATCTATCGACAGCAATTGTGTTGACACACAGGACTTGTGTCGACACACTCCAGATTTCTGTCAAAACAACAACTATGTCAAGACAAGAAGCAATTATGTCAACTCACAGGACTTGTGTCGACACATTCCACAGAAGCTGTGTCAAAAAGTTAAAGAATTGTGGACTCAGCTCGACGAACTACAAGCTCAAGTCGACGATCGCTGAACTCAAGACAGCTCGACGAAATAAGAAACTGAGCTCAACGATCTGCGAGCTCCGGTCGACGACTTCTGTGCAGTCAGTTACAGTTGGCAGTATTAATTACAGTCAATGCCCCAGACATTTAATGTTGAACATTCCTAATAGGAAATAGCCGTTCAAAGGCAACATTAAATGGGGTTGTTTCAGAAGTTAATTCATTATTAATTCGCAAGGCATCTTCTAGTCTCGGGAATGCTTCTGCCGTCTTCAATATAAATGACTTCAAATGTTTGAATTCAATAGAGAAGAGAATAACAAGAAACACAGAGTACCGGAGAACAAACAGTGAACAAATAACACAGTGAAGGCTTTCCATTTTTATAGAAAAGGAGAAATTCTGCATCAATCAAGACACACAGAGTTCTTCATCTGCTCCAGGCTTCTCAAGAGACACACAATCAATATCAGTCTAAGAAGCTTGCTGGAGACATCATCAATCTGAAGGCCTACTCACCCTGAAGCAAAGCTCAATCTTCCTAAACAACTCTATAACTCAGGGGGAGCTTTGTTAACATCAAATCCACTAAAGTCTTCTCTTAGACTGTTGACAGATATGACAACAGCACTCTCTCTCCCCTCCTGTATAAAGGGTTCTTTAACTCCCTTCAAACATTATTCTTGGTTGCAAGTCTCCTGATCAAAAGACTTGAGGATTGGTTTTTGAGTACCTGATCAAAAGCTCATTGGTGGCAGTCACCTGATCAAAACCTGTAGTGGATTCCTACTAGGGTAGTAGAAGAGTGGATGTAACCAGTTAGTGGGAACCACTATATATCCTTGTGTCTTATGTGTTACTTGCTCTCTTCTTTACTTTTGTGCTGTGATTTTCTTCTCTGAGAATATAGATATACCTCTAACTAGTGCAAGTTAAGATCTATCCCTATCTTTCAATTGGGATCAGAGCGGGTTTTCTTCGTTGTACAGGCTAACACCTGAACCAAAATGATCTGATACATCTTGTGTTTCTTAACAGTTTATCATGGCACAAAATGAAGAGTTTTCAAGTACTAGACCTCTTATGCGCAATCTTGATAAGCTTGCACTATGGAAGACAAGGATTAGGTTTTATATGAACTCCATTGATGGAAACATTTTTAATTCCATTTTGACAGTACGAACTCAACCTCAGGAAACAACAAGTATCAATGTTGTTCCATCATCTCAATGGACAGATGCCTAGAAAAGGCTGAAGATTGTTGATGCACAAGCAATGAATATTCCAGCTCAATCAAAGTCTGATGACATTTTTCAGGAAGTTGTTGAATGTTCATCTGCAAAAGATATGTGGGATACCCTCATAGTAATGGTTGCTAGATCAGCTAAAGAAAGAAACCTTAAAGCTGAAACCTGGAGTGACTCTAAAGCTTCATCCTGTACAACTGATGATGATGAAGAGTCTAGAGCAAAAGAATTTTGCCTAATGGAAATAAATGCCTCCTGCAGCAATCTTGATGAAGAATCAGACTCTGATTAAGATTCAGAATGTGAATCAAAAGAAGATCAGGTAATCTCTACCCTTGATCTTTCATCAGAAGAATTTAAAACTGATTTTAAATTATTGTGTGAAGACTTAATTCAATCTGAGAAGGAAATAAAACTTCTCAGAGAGAAACTAAATAATGTATATTCTAAAAATTCAAAACTCAAAAAAGATTTGAAGAATGCTCTTGAACAAATAAGTCATTTAGAATTAATTAAAGAAAAAGAAAAGTTAGAGAACATAGACAAAATAACTGAAGTTTTACCAAATCAAACTAAAAATCTTCAGAAAATTTTTGTTCAAAATAATTCGTCGAACCGATCTCGACGAAAACAACACCATTCATCGAACAAAGCTCGACAAACTATGAACAAAGATTTCAATCTTAACTAGTCAGGAATCTATGCTCGACGAAATAAATGTGATTCATCAAAAAGAGGTCGACGAAAATGGAACAGAGAAACTAATTTCCATTATTATCTGAGCAGAGATCGACGATATCAATACCATTCGTCGAACTCAGTTCGACGACGAAGTGACCGTAATTCATCGAACTCAAAATTTCAGAGCAGAAATTTTAACTTATTCCAAAATCATAATCAACATTTTACAAATCCTTTTACTGAGTGGATAATCCCTCCTAGAAAATATCATCCACTTGGTTATGAAAATTAACCTGGATATTCTTTTATTTATAATTATTATAAAAGAGAACCAGGACCCAAGGTAATCTGGGTCCAGAACTTCTAACATCTCTTTTCGGGAAAAGACCTATCTTACCACAAAGAAACAATGGTATTTGATAGTAACCAAAAGACTTCAGTCTCAGCCCATACAGGGGATACATCAGTGGCTGTATAGTGAGAGATTGTTTGAAAGGCTACAGCAGTAGAGAGAGAATGTTTATTCTAATAGATTATAAAGTCTACTCAGATTAGGGGCAAGGAATGTGTGCAAGGAAAATTTATTAGGGGGAGATTATTTGATTGCTTGGAAGGATTCAGAAATAGCTTTATTTTATTTATTTTATTTTAAAAGCATCGATGTACATCTGCGGAACATTCTTATAAATCAGGCAGATTGTTTTTTCTTTGCATTTTTATTTATTTTTATGTAAATAGTGTCCTCACCCAAATAGGGGGAGATTGTTGGAACCCTAGTTTTTATTTATGCAAGGTTCACTATTAAATTTGTTTAGATTGACCCATCATGTATAGTCAGGGTCATGGTTGTGTCCTAGAGTTTAGGCCAAGTTCTTAGATTCAATATCACATGGACCAGCCTTCAACAGACTGCCAGAGACTCAAGCAATTGTGTCGACACTTCAGAAAGGCTGTGTCGACACCAGAAGCCAGATTGTGTCGACAAACAGGACTTGTGTCGATACACAGAACATCTGTCGACATCAACAATGTTGACACCAGAAGCTAGATTGTGTCGACACACAGGATTTGTGTCGGCACGCAGAACATCTGTCGACAATAATTATGTCGACACACAGGACTTGTGTTGACACACTCCAGATTTCTGTCAAAACAACAACTATGTCAAGACAAGAAGCAATTGTGTCGACACATAGGACTTGTGTCGACACATTCCACAGAAGCTATGTCAAGAAGTTAAAGAACTGTGGACTCAGCTCGACGAACTCCAAGCTCAGGTCGACGATTGCTGAACTTAAGACAGCTCGACAAAATAAGAAACTGAGCTTGACGATCTGCGAGCTCCGGTCGACGAATTCTGTGCAATCAGTTACAGTTGGAAGAATTAATTACAGTCAATGCCCAGGACATTTAATGTTGAACATTCCTAATACGAAATAGTCGTTCAAAGGCAACATTAAATGGGGCTGTTTCAGAAGTTAATTCAGGATTAATTCTCAAGGCATCTTCTACTCTCGGGAATGGTTCTGCCCTCTTCAAGATAAATGAATTCAAATGTTTGAATTCGACAGAGAAGAGAATAACAAGAAATACAGAGTACCAGAGAATAGACAGTGAACAATAACATAGTGAAGGCTTTCCATTTTTACAGAAAAGGAGAAACTCTGCATCAATCAAGACACACAGAGTTATTCATCGGCTCTAGGCTTCTCAAGAGACACACAATCAATATTAGTCTAAGAAGTATGCTGGAGACATCATCAATCTGAAGGCCTACTCACCCTAAAGCAAAGCTCAATCTTCCTGAACAACTCTATAACTCAGGGGGAGCTTTGTTAACATCAAATCCACTAAAGTCTTCTCTTAGACTGTTGACAGAGATGACAACATCACTCTCTCTCCCCTCTTGTATAAAGGGTTCTTTAACACCCATCAAAAGTTATTCTTGGTTGCAAGTCTCCTGATCAAAAGACTTGAGGATTGGTTTTTGAGCACCTGATCAAAAGCTCATTGGTGGCAGTCAGCTGATCAAAACCTGTAGTGGATTCCTACCAGGGTTTTAGAAGAGTGGATGTACCTAGTTAGGTGGAACCACTATATATCCTTGTGTCTTCTATGTTGCTTGCTCTGTTCTTTACTTTTGTGCTGCGATTTTCTTTTCTGAGAATATAGATATAACTCTAACTAGTGCAAGTTAAGTTCTATCCCTATCTTTCAATTGGTATCAGAGCGGGTTTTCTTGGTTGTACAGGCTAACACCTGAACCAAAATGATCTGATAGATCATGTATTTCTTAAGAGTTTATCATGTCACAAAATGAAGAGTTTTCAAGTACCAGACCTCCTATGTGCAATCTTGATAGGCTTGCACTATGGAAGACAAGGATTAGGTTTTATATGAACACCATTGATGAAAACATTTTTTGTTCCATTTTGACAGCACCAACTCAACCTCAAGAAACAACAAGTATCAATGTTGTTCCATCATCTCAATGGACAGATGCCCAGAAAAAGCTGAAGATTGCTGATGCACAAGCATGAACATTCTAGCACAATCAATGTCTGATGACATTTTTTAGGAAGTTGCTAAATGTTCATCTGCAAAAGATATGTGGGACTCCCTCACAGTAATGGTTGCTGGATCAGCTAAAGAAAGAAAACTTAAAGCTGAAACCTATAGTGACTCTAAAGCTTCATCCTGTACAACTGATGATAATGAAGAGTCTAGAGCAAAAGAATTTTGCCTAATGGAAATAAATGCCTCCTTCAGCAATCTTGATGAAGATTCAGACTCTGATGAAGATTCAGAATTTGAATCAGAAGAAGATCAGGTAATCTCTACCCTTGATCTTTCATCAGAAGAATTTAAAACTGATTTTAAATTATTGTGTGAAGACTTAATTCAATCTGAGAAGGAAATAAAACTTCTCAGATAGAAACTAAATAATGTATCTTCTGAAAATTCAAAACTCAAATAAGATTTGAAGAATGCTTTTGAACAAATAAGTCATTTAGAATCAATTAAAGAAAAAGAAAAGTTAGAGAACATAGACAAAATAACAGAAGTTTTACCAAATCAAACTAAACAACTTCAGAAAAGTTTTGTTCAAAACAATTCGTCAAACAGAGCTCGACGAAAACAACACCATTTGTCGAACAAAGCTCGACGAACTATGAACAAAGATTTCAATCTTAACCGGTCAGGAATATATGCTCGACGAAATAAATGTGATTCGTCGAACAGAGGTCGACGAAAATGGAACAGAGAAAACAATTTCCATTGTTCTCTGAGCAGAGATTGACGATCTCAATACCATTCGTCGAACTCAGTTCGACGAAATGACTGTAATTCATCGAACTCAAAATTTCAGAGTAGAAATTTTAACTTATTCTAAAATCATGATCAACATTTTACAAATCTTTTTACTGATTGGATAATCCCTCCTAGAAAATATCATCCACTTGGTTATGAAAATCAACCTGGATATTCTTTTTATTTCTAATTATTATAAAAGAGAACCAGGACCCAAGATAATCTGGGTCAAGAACTTCTAACATCTCTTTTCAGGAAAGACCTATCTTACCATAGAGAAACAATGGTTTTTGATAGTAACCAAAAGACTTCAGTCTCAGCCCATACAGGGGATACATCAATGGTTGTATAGTGAGAGATTGTTTGAAAGGCTACAGTAGTAGAGAGAGACTGTTTATTCTAATATATTATAAAGTGTACTCAGATTACGGGAAAGGAATGTGTGCAAGGAAAAGTTATTAGGGGGAGATTATTTGATTGCTTGGAAGGATGCTGTAACGCCCCAAAATTTGAAAGAGGGACGATCATCGTTCTTGCACAAGTTTTGGACTTAGTTGGGGGTCAGACGGCCTAGGACACGTGTATGTCCCTGGCCGTGTCCCGCTAGGGTGGCATAGTAAGCCGCGTGGTCGTCGAATTTCGGTCGACGAAATGTTTGGGACGTCAGGCCCTAGAACACGGGCGTGACAGGCGCCGTGTCCCCTCGGTTCGATGATCGTCGAGTGTCGATTGTCGATCGTCGAGTGGCGATCGTCGAGTAGGGGTACACGGCCTGGGTCATGGGCGTGTCCCAGGGCGTGTCTGTGCTGTTCGACGATTTCTCCAGCAATCTGCGTTCGATGGTTTCCCTGCATTCGACGATTTTTCCAGGGATCTGCGTTCGATGATTTTGCAAGCGATCTGTGTTCGACGATTTCCCTGCGTTCGATGATTTTGCCAAAGTCTCTGTTCGACGATTTGGCAGCATTCGACGATCTTGGCTCGACGATCATCGAGCGCGGGGCGGATTGTGGCGTTTTTGACTCTGTCGACGCGGAGTGTCGACATAGGGGTTTTTGGCGGGATCTTGACTAAATGTCCCGACATAATTTGATTGGTAACGGACGTGTCCTGCTCCGGTTTGGTGAACTGTGCGGTGTTCAGCCCCTTTTGTCCATGTCAGACCAGGATCGTAGCCGTGCATTTCCCTTTTGTGGGAATCGATGGCTGGTGGTTAATCCGATTGGGATATACTGGTGTATAGGGTTTCAACACCCTTATTTTTCTGTCGCTAGTTCTCTGTCTGAGTTCTAGAGAGAAGGGAGAGCGAAGGAGGAAGAAAAGATTGTTGTGCTTTTCATCCGGCTATTTTTCCATGGCTAGGAAGAGGAGTCGGAAGGTAACGACACTTCTACTCTTGGTTTTAGGATGCATGTTTTAGCATCTTTTCTTTCTAGTTTTCGGGAACCAAACTCTCAAATGAGAGGGGTTTGGGTCGCCAAGGTTCAAGAGAAACCTCTGGGTCGATTGAGTCCGTCCCCGGCATGTTTTTGCATTAGAAATCCGCTTCGTTAGTGGATTAGGCATGGTGGGTGAAGCCGTAGTCGCGACCGTTAGTCCGACTCGGTGATGTTGCATACGAGGCTTTAGGATTCGTGGAGATCCGTTGCTGCAAGAGGCCGTTTGTGATGTGTGATGTTCTTCCCGTTATCTTGCGTGAGTATGTGTGACTGGTACCGGACAAGGTTAGCTCCCCATTGGCGGTAGATGGTTTCCTTGGTGGACAAGGTTAGCTCCGCATGGGTGGTAGATGGTTTCCTTGGTGCACGGGAACGCTGCAGTACGAATGAGGGATTAGGGTGGAATTGTCTTGAATTGTGATGTGCCAAGGCATGGCTGTGTCTCCGTGGTCGGCTGGCTATCCCGTGACGTGTAAGTCATGTGTGGAAAGTGTCCCTGCGAGAGTAGCCCCCTTTTGTGAGACTGACGAGAACGCCGAGCATGGGGCAAGCCCGGGCAATGAGGCCATAAGCGGGTGAGGTCCAGTAAGGGTTCTTAGAATCGGTCAGTGTGTTGGGCGGAATCCTGACATGAGAAGTCAGAGTTTACCGGCAAGCCCGGGTCTACGACCGTGAGCGGGTGGGGCCTTGGCAAGAGTTCCGTGTGGCGGCTTATATGTCGTTGGTGGATTTTGGTTCCCCTTTGTTTGCGGCTTTATGCCCATGGGGAAATAATGAGTACCCAAATGATGTGATGGTGTGCTAGATGCATACGCTATAGGGTGCCTTGGGTGAAGCCCGTGTGTTGCATTCATGTTGCATAGTAGGCCCTATTATTAAATACTCAACAGTAGAGAACATGTATGATGTTTGAGACATCCAAGCCTGTTTCCTTAGTTGTTTTTCTTGCTTATGAATATTGCATACGAAGTGTTAACTTGCAGAATGGAGGAGTACCCCGAGATCCGTTAGGGGCGGCCGGGAGGAGATGTGTTGGTTACACAGTTTGAGGTCAGCCTTTGCTGACCCACGTTACTAATATTTTTTACAGGGCAAGGATCGCAAGAAGGAGCTAGCTCGTCGGCCAGAAAGGCCTAAGCCTCATGAAGTGTTACCTTTTTGCTGCTTCTCTACTTTTATGACATTGTATGTATGATGCCCATGTGACCGGCTTGCATGTCGAGGTAGACTAGGTGTGCTTATGCACTTTTTTTGACTGATGTATTATTTGAGTTTAGACTCACTCTTGTTGTAAGGCCATAAGTCCATCTTGTTACTCCTGTAGGCGTGGATAACTTCAAGTCTTGCTTGTTGTTTCAGCTGTGTTGTGTTATGAGCTTTGGGATTGGGTAGCTATATCATCTTATAATACTGAAGTTGTGGCGTCTGTATGTTGTGGGGCCCCGGCCGGACCCATATTATATGGTCATTACAAGTGAGGTGTTACAATTTAGTATCAGAGGGAGGTTAGATTCAAGGTCAGTGCGTAGGGAAGTTATCCACATAAGAGTAACGCAGGACCATGAGTGTCCTTTTGTTTAAGTCTTGAGATTAGAGACTGATTCCTTGTTTCTTGTTTTCTTGAAGAGTGCAAGCAACGAGGCGGGTACGTCAAGAGCAAGAGAAGAGCTTTCGGCAAGCAGTGCCACTGCTCCGGGTCTTTTGGGCACGGGTGTAAACCCGGCCAACTTCTGCCGCATGCTTGTAGAAGCGATGATGGCAGCCCAAGCTACAGCGACAGCTCACGTAGCAACCCCTGCTACACCGGATACGACGACGGCCGTGCCAGGCAGAGAAGTCAGGCGAGTGGAGCCTTTGGCAGAAAGAGTGGTGGTCGGGCATGGGGACCGGCAGATGAAGTACTTTCTGAGCTTCCATCCCCCGTCGTTCAAGGAAGTTGGTACGCCAACTGATGCGGGGGATTGGTGGGCTCGGATTCAAGAGCTTTTGAGGGCGGCAGAGACGCCAAAAGAGATGAAATCTGAGTATGCGGCGGCTGGCTATCCCGTGACATGAAATTCATGTGTGGAAAGTGTCCTGGCGAGACTAGCCCCCTTTTATGAGACTGACGAGAACACCAAGCATGGGGAAAGCCTGGGCAACGAGGCCATGAGCGGGTGGGGTCCAGCAAGGGTTCTTAGAATCAGCCAGTGTGTTGGACGGAATCCTGACATGAGAAGTCAGAGTTTGCCGGCAAGCCCGGGTCTACGACCGTGAGCGGGTGGGGCCTTGGCAAGAGTTCCGTGTGGCGGCTTGTATGCCGTTGTGGGATTGTGGTTCCCCTTTGTTTGCGGCTTCATGCCAATGGGGAAATAATGAGTACCTAAATGATGTGATGTTGTGCTAGATGCATATGCTATAGGGTGCCTTGGGTGAAGCCCAGATGTTACATTCATGTTGCATAGTAGGACCTATTATTAAATGCTCAACAGTAGAGAACATGTATGATGTTTGAGACATCCAACCCTATTTCCTTAGTTGTTTTTCTTGCTTATGAATATTGCATACGAAGTGCTAACTTGCAGGTTGGAGGAGTACCCCGGGGTCCGTTAGGGGCGGCCAGGAGGAGATGTGTTGGTTACATAATTTGAGGTCAGTCTTTGCTGACACACGTTACTAATAATTTTTACAAGGCAAGGATCGTAAGCAGGAGCTAGCTCGGCAGCCAGAAAGGCCTAAGCATCATGAAGTGTTACCTTTTTGTTGCTTCTCTACTTTTATGACATTTTATGTATGATGCCCATGTGACCGGCTTGCATGCCGAGGTAGACTAGGTGTGCTTATGCACTTTTTTTGACTGATGTATTATTTGAGTTTAGACTCACTCTTGTTGTAAGGCCATAATGCCATCTTGTTACTCCTGTAGGCGTGGATAACTTCTAGACTTGCTTGTTGTTTCCGCTGTGTTGTGTTATGAGCTTTGGGATTGGGTAGCTATATCATCTTATAATACTGAAGCTGTGGCGTCTGTATGTTGTGGGGCCCCGGCCGGACCCATATTATACGGTCATTACAGGGGAGGTGTTACAGATGTAGAAATAGCTTTATTTTATTTATTTTATTTATTTTATTTTAAAAGAACCGATGTACATCTGCTGAAAATTCTTATAAATCAGGCAGATTGTTTTTGCTTTGCATTTTTATTTGTTTTTATGTAAATAGTGTCCTCGCCCAAATAGGGGGATATTGTTGGAACCCTAGTTCTGATTTTGGCAAGGATCACTATTTGGTTTGTTTAGATTGACCCATTATGTATAGCCAGGGTCATGGTTGTATCATAGAGTCTAGGATAAGTCCTTAGAATCAACATCACATGGAGCAGCCTTCAACAGACTGCTAGAGACTCAAACAATTGTGTCGACACTTCAGAAAGACTATGTCGACACCAGAAGCCAGATTGTGTCGACACACAGGACTTGTGTAGACACACAGAACATCTGTCGACATCAACTGTGTCGACACCAGAAGACAGATTGTGTTGACACACAGGACTTGTGTCAATACACAAAACATCTGTCAACAGTAATTATATCGACACACTCCAGATTTCTGTAAAAACAACAACTATGTCAAGACAAGAAGCAATTGTGTCAACACACAGGACTTGTGTCAACACATTCCACAAAAGATGTGTAAAGAAGTTAAAGAACTGGGGACTCAGCTCGACGAACTCCAAGCTCGGGTTGACGATCGCTGAACACAAGACAGCTCGACGAAATAAGAAACTGAGCTCGACGATCAGCGAGCTCCAGTCGACGAATTCTGTGCAATCAGTTACAGTTGGCAGAATTAATTACAGTCAATGCCCATGACATTTAATGTTGAACATTCCTAATAGGAAATAGCAAATGTGGCTGTTCTAGAAGTTAATTCAAGATTAATTCCGAAGGCATCTTATACTCTCGGGAATGCTTCTGCCACCTTCAAGATAAATGAATTCAAATGTTTGAATTCGACACAGAAGAGAATAACAAGAAACACAGAGTACCAGAGAACAAACAGTGAACAATAACACAGTGAAGGCTTTCCATTTTTACAGAAAAGGAGAAACTCTACATCAATCAAGACACACGGAGTTCTTTATCTGCTCCAGGCTTCTCAAGATACACACAATCAATATCAGTCTAAGAAGCTTGCTAGATACATCATCAATCTGAAGGCCTACTCACCCTGAAGCAAAGCTCAATCTTCCTGAACAACTCTATAACTCATGGGGAGCTTTATTAACATCAAATCCACTAAAGTCTTCTCTTAGACTGTTGACAGAGATGACAACATTACTCTCTCTCCCCTCCTGTATAAAGGGTTCTTTAACTCCCTTCAAAGGTTATTCTTGGTTGCAAGTCTCCTGATCAAAAGACTTGAGGATTGGTTTTTAAGCACCTGATCAAAAGCTCATTGGTGGCAGTCACCTGATCAAAACCTGTAGTGGATTCCTACCACGGTGGTAGAAGAGTGGATGTACCTAGTTAGGGGGAACCACTATATATCCTTGTGTCTTCTGTGTTGCGTGCTCTGTTCTTTACTTTTGTGTTGTGATTTTATTTTCTGAGAATATAGATATAACTCTAACTAGTGCAAGTTAAGATCTATCCCTATCTTTCAGATTGCCAAAAAGCTGGAGGCGGACCAGCTTACAGTTCGGGGTCAGAAGAGACCGACAAATGACTCAGTGATTGGAGGATGGAGGGGCCAGCCCAGAGGTCGAGTCATCAAGGAAGGAAGGAATTGGGATCAACCCCGCCAGGAGGACAGAAAGGAGCAGAGAACCTGGTGGTGTTGGCTCCTCAGCCATTACATATACAGGAAATGCTAAGGGCAGTGGAAGAGCCACAGACATGTTTCTGGTCCAACCATCCGGGGCACTTCAAGAGGAACTGCCCCATGAGGAAAGCACCCCCACTAACACTTCAATATTCCCCACCTGCACTACAGTTTGGGGGTCCAGGACCCGGCCGATGATGTGCTTTTCAGGGTGGTGACCACAGGCAAGACAGAGGGCAGGTGTATGCCCTAGACTTTGATCAACCTTGGAATCTGGATCGGATGATAGCAGGTATGCCCGTTATTTAAAAGTTTCATTCCCTTTCTAGAAGTTAGATTACATGAACCTAAATCTGTAGAAATAGAAAGGAATCAGAAACTAGATAACTAAGAAGAATAATTTTAACTAACTCATGGATAGTGATGGTGTGTGGCAAACCTGCCCACACCCTATTTGATACTGAAGCATCACACAATTTTGTCTCAGAGGAGTTCGTCAGAGACCTGGATCAAATTGAGAACTTTGAGGGAGTCGTTGTGAGGGTGCGCCTCCCCAACGGGATGGAGATCCAGTCTACGGTCAAGTGCGTTCTGAGAGTGACAATCAATGGTGTGGTTTTTGAGGCCTGAAAACGATCCCGTGGATGCCGGATTTTGATCTTCTCCATGGCATGGCAAGGCTCACCTGGAACCATGAGCAGATTGATTGACCAGCAAGGAGGGTCGTGCTGAGATACAGTGACACTTTCCCGACCTTCGAAGGTATTGTCCCAGTTTCCCGTCTTCTACTCTCTTCTATTCAGGCCGTTAAGGCCCAACTATAGGGAGACGAAGTCTATCAGGTCCTATTTGAGATGGCTGAGGCCAAGGATTCTATCACTAATATCCCAGTGGTGTGGGACTTTGTTGACGTGTTCCCGGAGAAGCTGCCTGGATTGTCGTCGCACCGAAAGAAGGATTTCAAGATACAGCTACTGCCAGGGGCTAAGCCGGTATCCAGAGCTCTATATCAGATGGCTCTGAAGGAGATAGTGAAGTTTTGAAGCCAGCTGCAGGAGCTAGTGGAAGCCGTATTTGTCCGACCAAGCTCTTCTCCATTCAGAGCCCAGTGTTGTTCGTGAAGAAGAAGGATGGGAAACTCCGACTGTGGATCGATTATAGAGCACTAAACAGGTTGACTGTCCGGAACACCTACCCACTGTCGAGGATTGATGAGTTGTTTGACCAGTTAGAGGGAGCTCACTGGTTTTAAAAGCTGGATCTGAGGTCCGGATTCTACCAGCTGTGGATTCAGGAGGAAGACATCCCAAAGACCGCTTCCAGTAGCCGATATGGGTTGTACGAGTTCACTTTAATTCCCTTCGGGCTCACAAATGCACCATCCTCGTTCATGATTTTAATGAACCAGGTATTCAAGCCCTATCTGCAAGTTTTCATCATTGTATTTATCGACGATATCCTTATGTACTCAAGGACCGAGGAGGAGCATGCTCGTCATTTGGCACTGAAACTGGAGAGGCTCCAGGAGCACAAGATGTATGTCAAGTTTAGCAAGTGTTAGTTTTGGTTGAAGGAGGTTGCCTTCTTGGGCCATATTATCAGTGGAGCAGGACTGGCAGTGGGTCTGGCAAAATGATCAGGCAGTACGGGTTTGGCAATCGCTGAAGACGGCCAATGATGTAAGGAGTTTCCTGGGACTTGCAGGTTACTACTGGAAGTTCGTAGAAGGATTCTCCTGGATAGCCCTTCCAGTTACATCTTTGACGAAGAAGGAGACGCCCATTGTTTGGTCATCTCAGTGCGAGGCTGCCTTCCAGGAGCTAAAGGGTCGGCTTACCTCGACTCCTATCCTTGCCCTTCCATCTAGGAAGGAATGATTTCGGATTTATACCGACGCGTTGTACAAAGGGATGGGTGTCGTTCTAATGTAGAATTGGCACGTGATAGCTTATGCCTCCAGGAAGCTGAACAAACACGAGCAAAACTACCCGGTGCACGCCTGGAGATGGGAGCGGTTATCTTCGCCTTGAAGATCTGGCGGTATTATCTCTACGGAGCCCAATATGATATTTTCTTGGATCACAACAACTTGAAATACGTGGATACGTAGAAGGAGCTGATCATTCGATAGAGACGTTGGGTAGAGTTTTTATCAGACTATCAGTACACCATGCACTATCATCCCGAGAAAGCCAACATGGTAGCTGATGCTCTAAGCCGGAGATCCACTACATAAGGAGCAGCACCTCAGCTAATGGATATGGAGCTGGTGCAGATGTTGGAAGTGATGTAGATATCTCTGGTATCCGAGGATGATCCAGAGCTTTACGAGGATGTTGGATCCCTAGTTTTATTTGGGCTAGGTTCACTAACTTAGGATCTTGCGACCCACAATGTATAGCCAGTGTCATAGTGTTGGGTATTGTATCCACGATTACCTAGATTTGAGGAAGCCACCTGTCAAGCTAAGATGAATTCACAATGTATTTGATGAAACATCTTAAGTTGTACTTGCAGCTCCTCCACGCTAAGTGCACACCAATGTCAGGGTGCAGTAGGTCAATATACACAGGTCTGCAAGACGTAATCCCTCATTGAGCAGATCTGTGTGTTGGCCTACGTGTACTCTCTCTATTGGAGTGCACTTACTTTCAAGTACAGGGCCGTTCATATGCAAGAGAAGACAAGGAGCATGGATGGGTCAAGGAGCAGCTCCAGGGTGGAAGACGAAAATTCGTCTAAGGAAAATTCGACGAGAATCACCAAGTGATTCTCGCCGATTCGGCAAGAATCACTAGTGATTCTCGCCGAATCGACGAGAATCATTAGTGATTCTCGCCGACTCCTTCTGGCTACCTCAAAACGGTGCCAAGTAAGATTCGGCGAGAATCACTAGTGATTCTCGCCGAACCAGTGGCCAAGCAGCCCATGTATACAAAGTGAAATTCGTTGAGAATCAATAAGTGATTCGGCGAGAATCACTAACGTTTCTCGACGAATCGTCGAGAATCACTTGGTGATTCTCGCCGATTCGTCGAGAATCTCCTGTGATTCTCGCCGATTTTTCCTTGGCGTTTTCTCTGGAATTTCCTGAACCGGATTCTGCCGCTGTTAAATTCCTGGACCGGGATTTGGGGATTTCTATTGTGGGTCCCCCAAACGGTCATATTGGAAAACTTCTATAGTATTTATATACAGGCATTTTGAACAGTAAAAAGTACGGAGAAAGAAGCCGAGCAAGCGGAAACCCTAATATCGCGAAATCTCTCCGCCTCCGTCGCCGCTCGCGCAAGTCCGTCGCCGCCGCTGATCGCTCTTCTTCCCGATCTCCGGCGACAGAAGCCTAGCAAGGCTTGAGTCTCATGCGTCTATCCAGAGATCTCTTGTCTCTCGATTTGTTGACCGGGAAAAACTCCTCCGTCCGAATCGATCGAGACGACCGATCCTAGAGTGACCGTTGGTAGACCTAGTTTGCTTCGCTACGAAGTTTGGATCTCCAAGTTCAGCAGCCGCTCATCATCGTAGCCGCCGATCCCGAAGCTAGCCGCCGCTCGTGTGCCGCCGCCGGTTCCGGGGAGATCCTCTCCAAGAGAGACCAAGGTTGTAGACTCTTCATCGACTTCAAGAACACGTCGTCGAACGAAGAGGAACACCGTAGTCTCCAAAAGAAGTTTGTATCTCGTGTACATTCTATATTTAATTTTGTTGTAAAGGAACTTTTGTTCCGTGTTGTAAGGGTTGGGTGCAACCCGGTTAGTGGGAGTGTTGACTCTCACGTGTGGAAGGGCTCCTTCCGTTAGTGCTGGGATTGGATTTCAATCCCGTTGGAGAAGTGACCGAGTCGTCCCTTGTTGGGGAGATAGGTCGAAGGGGGAAAGTGGATGTACCCAAGTCTGGGAACCACTATAAATTTGCTGTGTATTCTGTGTGCTATGCTTTCTATTTTTATTGTGCAGGTACGTTCGTAAAATCCGCAAAAGCGCTACTCGTCAACTATTCCCCCCCCCCCCCCATAGGTGCACATAGCTGACACTAGGTGGACTTTCAAGTGGTATCAGAGGGAGGTTACTCTTCAAAAAGGTTAACACCTTGGGTAGAATCCTGCCACCAGTGTCAAAAGCATGGATCTGGATTATGAGATTCCGCCACTCAAACTCCCCGCGTGCACAAAGGATTATTATCCCATCTGGAGAATGAGAGTATCATTTCACCTTGATGCTATCGATCCTCAAGCATCCTTCATTCTGGAAGAGGGTCCGTTTATCCCCATGAAGACCTCTGACTCTGGGATCCAAGTGCCCATGGGCATTGCTGAGATGTCAGAGACGGAACTATCACTATTTCACTTGGACGAGAGGATTCGACAAATCATCATGGATGTCTGGTCTGGAGCCTCTCGCTCTAGATTGGAAAAAATGTAGAACGGCTAAATCTCTGTGGATGATGATCTCAGAGTTGATGGGGGGGGGGGGTCAGAGAAAGCTGGATTATGCTATCAATCAGAGGATGAAGCGTATGTAGGAGTCCTCACTTCTGAAGATGAAGGCAAGGATCCTTCGGACTGCATCAGAGCTCCAGTGTCCGTGTTAGAGACTGAAGAGGACAGTGAGGAAAGCAGCTCTGATGTGGATGAAACTATAGTCACTGGATCTAACGACAATAACACAGAAGTGCAGGTAACTTCCTCATCCTGCCCCGTATCTCTTGAAATTTCTGAAGACAGGAACTGCCCTCCTTCAGAAAATGCTGATTCCCTGAAGAGAGCCCTTCAGTCAAGCAATCTACTTGCTGAGGAGCAAGCTCAAGAGATTGCTCGACTGAAGGTCTTGTTGGTTCTCCAATTGGCATCCAACAAGGCCAAGGACTCTAAGATCTCAGCTCTAGAGAGTAGTCTGAAGAATGAGAAAAGAATAGTATCAAACTTCTCCAAAGTTGATGCTATAAAGAGAAAGCAAGAAACTGGGTGGATCTCCCGGATTATCCAGGCATGGAGAAATGGGGAAACAGTATTCCGACCCCCCACTACAAGCAGGAAGGAAACTCATCATGCCTTCAGGTATGACCACAGGAATAGTCGTGGTCACTGTAAGGATGATCTGTCCCCATGTGGCAACGTCCATAGTGCAAGGGCCGTCATGGCCACCCATGAGGAAATACCTAAGGCTCATTCTGAGCCCTTTGTTTTCACTGCCACTGCCTCAACACTGTGTGGATCTGCATGTCCCGGCTCACAGAAGACTTCTCACCACTCGAGGACACGGGATAGAGAGGATAGAAGTCATGATGTCAGGTTCCATGGGGCCTCTGTAAGGGAGATGCCTGAAAGAATGGCACCACCTTCTCGGCCTCATAATGCTCACAACATGCATTCGTTCCACCCTTCCACGTGTCACGATGGAAGAGGAATTTGTGTGACAAGAACATGCCCTATCCCGTCTAGACCTAGGACCGTGACTACATCAGTCACTAGATCAGGTCGAAAACGGCGATACAACATTCACCCTTGTTGGTGCTGCGGCAAAGTGGGGCACTTTGCCATTGACTATTGGCACAACCCCTCTGTGCCCACAGCAAGGGCTTATCCACATTCTAGGGACAGAGGTAGTCTTCCAGACAGGTTTTCTGAAGGAAGGCAGTTGCGTGCTTATGCTAAAAGGAACCTAGGACACAAAATGATTTGGGTTCCTAAGGTAAAGTAATTCTTTCTTGCAGGGTAGTCTAGGTCCCCGTGAATATGATGGGAACTAGACAGTAGGTGGCTCAAGACTAAATTGAAACAAGCATCTGCAATACCAGATGTGCTATCTATTTGAGCATACTCACACTGAGCCTCTAATATGTTCTACCTGGGGGACTAAGACGATGACTCTCAAAATCCCAGGTAATTTTGATCAGTTCAAGGACTTGTGTCATGATGCATCCTCATTAAAAATATATATATATATATATTTCTATCCATGTGTATACGTATACTTATGCTTATCATGTATGTGTGCACCTCTACGGAGAGATTAACTCGATGCATGCAAACCATTACACATCTATAATGGGTTAACAAAGTTATGTCATCATGAATCTCGACAAATCACAATTGACATCAGAAGAATTTGAAAATGTTGCTATGCTTCCCAACGTGGAAATTCCCAGTAGAAAAACCTTTCAATTCGGAACCTCGGAACCTTTCAATTCCTAGTAAAGATAACCCCTCAATTACAAGTGGTAAAGAAAAACCTCAATTTCACTTTATATACTAGGAATCCCGCCGAAGGAGCTCGCCGACCCTTGGCATTCATCCCGAATCCCGCAAGAGCTCTCCCGACGACCCGCAAGAGCTCTCCCGAATTCTTCCGTAGATTCGCCGCAACCCGCAGGAGCTCTCCCTCCAACTCGCCGAAACCCGCAGCAGCTCTCGTCGAATCGTGAAGTCTCCCTGTGACCGCAAGGTTCTCGCAAGGTCCATCTCAAATCTAGAAGGTTTTCGCAACGTTCTAGCAAGGCCGAACCCCACAGGAAACCCTTCCATCCACCGAAGGTCTTCCCGATGCTCCTCACCTCACTTCCATATAAGTCCTCAGGTAACCTCTTCCTCACCCGCTCTTGGCCGCTCTCACTAGTGGTGCATTCTTTTTGAAAGTTCATTAACGTTTTGAGTAGGGCTTCTCTCTAGATCTACAATGGCTCCAAGGACGACTGCAGGGTTGGTCTCTGGCTGCGAGCTGATTCGAACTGGATTTTCTCACGCCTCGGACGAATTCCGCAATATCATTCTAATGCTGGAAGAGGCTGGGCTAACCTTCGTCCTGGAGCACCCTTGCAAAATTCTGGACAAAGAGGTGCTGGAGTTCTTCTCTACCGCAAGACTCAGAGATAGAGACTCCATAATCAAGAGCAAGGTGGCTGGGACAAAAGTAAAGATGTCTGCCAGCAAGCTGACTCGCTACCTGCAGCTTTCTAGTTCGGAGCAGGAGGACTATCTGGAGGACGAGGACAAAACCAGAACTCTCCTGTTCTGCGATCTTCCTCGAGGAACTCGATCAATAAAGAGAAAGGAAATGAATGAAGAAGGGAAGCTCCTCTCTGATATTATTGGAAACGTGCTCATCTGCAAGCCGGGCTCACATGACCATATCTCAGGTGATATGTTCAAGATTCTCATAGATGTTGTCTGCCGCAAGAGGTTTAACTGGGGGGAGTTGTTATTCGAGAAGATCAAGGACACTCTGGGCACTCCTAGTTTCAGCCGCATCATAAGTCTATATCTCAACCAGCTCAACGGAGACAAGTTCGACATGAGCAAAGGAGTCCCTCTCCACTACTTGAAAAAGATGGATGCAAGTGTGTTTGATAGATGGGAGCGGCGTATCGGGCAGCCTGCTGTGGAAGAGCAACAAGAGGTATCTCCAGCAGTCACCCCCGGTGAAATTCCTGATACCGTGACTGCAGGAATCGAGGGAGAGACTCTACCCCCTCATACAGATTGTTGGGTATTGTATCCACAATGTACCTGATTTGAAGAAGCCCCTGGACAAGCTAAGGTCAATAGACTATGTATTTGATAAAATCCTTCTAGTTGTGCTTGCAGTTTTTCCATGCTAAGTGCACACCACTGTCAGGGTGCAGTAGGTCAATATACACGGGTCTGCACGACGTAATCCCTCGTTGAGCAGATCAGTGTGTTGGCCTACGTGTACTCTCTCTATTGGAGTGCACTTATTTTCAAGCACAGGGCTGTAAATATGCAGGAGCAGACAAGGAGCAAGGATGGGTCAAGGAGCATCTCATAGGTGGAAAGACGAAAATTCGTCAAAGTTAGAATCGACGAGAATCACCAAGTGATTCTCGCCGATTCGGCGAGAATCACTTGGGATTCTCGCCGATTCGTCGAGAATCAGAAGTTGATTCTCGCCGAACTCGATCCAGCAACTTCTAAGCTAGCACCTCTGCGTCTAAGTAAGAATCGACGTGATTCTCGCCGATTCGGCGAGAATCACTAGTGATTCTCGTCGAATCGACGAGAATCACTGGTTGATTCTCGCCGTCTCGACCTGGCTTAAAGCAGTGTGTGCAACCAAGGCAAATTCGACGAGAATCATCTTTGATTCTCGCCGAATCGTCGAGAATCACCTTTGATTCTCGGCGACTCGGCGAGAATCACTTTCGATTCTCACCGATTTTGACTTGGCATTTTTCTGGAACTTCCTGAACCGGATCTGCCGCTGTTAAGTTTCTGGACCGGGATTTGGGGATCTCTTTTGTGGGTCCCACAAACGGTCATATTGGAAAACCTCTACAGTATTTATATACAGGTATTTTGAACGGAATACAAACACAGAAAGAAGCCGAGCACGAAACCCTAATATCGCGATTTCTCTTCTCCGCCGTCGTCGCGCTCGGGCTAGTAAGTCGCCGCCGCTGATCGTTCTTCTTCCCGATCTCCGGCGACAGAAGCTTAGCAAAGCGTGCGTCTCACGTGTCTATGCAGAGATCTCTTGTCTCTCGATTTGTTGACCGGGATAAACTCCCCCGTCCGAATCGATCGAGACGACCGATCCTAGAGTGACCGTTGGTAGACCTAGTTTGCTTCGCAAAGAAGTTTGGATCTCAAAGCACTGCAGCAGCGCACCTTCGTGGCAGCCGACTCCGAACCAAGCCGCCGCTCGGATTGCCGCCGCCGGTTCCGGGAGATCCTCTCCAAGTGAGACCAAGGTCGTAGACACTTCATCGACCTCGAGAACACGTCGTCGAACGAAGAGGAACACCGTAGTCTCCGAAAGAAGTTTATATCTCATATACATTCCATATTTACTTTTGTTGTAAAGGAACTTTTGTTCCGTGTTGTAAGGGTTGGGTGCAACCCGTTTTGTGGGAGTGTTGACTCTCACGTGTGGAAGGGCTCCTTCCGTTAGTGAAGGGATTGGATTTCAATCCCGTTGGAGAAGTGACCGAGTCGACCCTTGTTGGGGAGATAGGTCGAAGGGGGAAAGTGGATGTACCCAAGTCGGGGAACCACTATAAATTTGCTGTGTATTCTGTGTGCTGTGCTTGTTGTTTTTATTGTGCAGGTACATCCGTAAATTCCGCAAAAGAATCACACGTCACCTATTCCCCCCCCCCATAGGTGCACATAGTTGACACTAGGTGGACTTTCAAGTGGTATCAGAGGGAGGTTACTCATCAAAAGGTTAACACCTTGAGTAGAATCCTGCCTCTAGTGTCAACAAGGAGACTTACATCTACTATGGACGGGCTCAAGTACTCCGGCAAGATCCCAGTGTGCAACAGACTCAACTTTCCTATCTGGAAGGAAAGGATCAGGTTCTACATGGAAGCTGTGGACACTCGACTGTTCATGATCGTGCTGGAGGGACCGTATGTCCCCACTAAGGCCTCCACCATTGATCCCACCAAGAAAGTGCCGAAGACACTCTCTGAAATGGACAAGGATGAGATGGTCCTAGTGGGCCTTGACATGAAGGCAAGAAACATCCTGGTCAGTGCAGTTGATGACTCGATGATGCAGAACTTCAGCAACTGCAGGACAGCTCAGGAGATCTGGCAGTGTCTGATCATTCTTATGGAGGGCACAAATGAAGTGAGGGATGATCGGAGATCTCTCCTGAACCAGAAGTATGAAGCCTTCAGACAAGGGCCGAAGGAAGAGATCGGGGTCACCTACGAGAACTTCCTAAAGATTGTCAACGCCCTCAAGGGGTACGGAAGAGTGTTCACCAATGGTGAACTCAATGACAAATTCCTTAGGTCCCTTACTAAGGAATGGGACACTAAGATCTGCGCCATCAGAGAATTTGGCAGACTGGCAGAAACTGATCCACAAATTCTGTTTGGGAAGCTGATGTCCTATGAGCTTCAGCTGAACACCAGGAAAGCTGAGGAAGAAGCAGAAAAGGCTGCTGCAAGAGAAAAGACTGTGGCTCTAAAAGCCAGTCACTCCAGAAAAGGGAAAAGCACGGTGTCGTACCGTGCCAGGAAAAAGGATGAGGAGGAGGACTCCGATCCATGCTCCTCCAGCTCAGAACTGTCGGAGGAGGATTTCTCCCTCATCACTCGAAAGTTCAAGAAGTTCCTCAAGATGAGGAATCAAAGAAAGAGAGACGGCTCCTCTTCCAGACATCAGAAGAAAAACTACTCTTCTGACAGGTATGCATCTAAACCCAATAAACATCGTTCTTCTGACATTATTTACTTTGGATGTAATAAGCCAGGGCACGTCCTGGCCGACTGCTATCAAGGCAAGAGGTAAAAAGGAAAAGAAGAGGAGCACAAGTCCTCTAGAGACAAGAAGAAGGAGCGAAGCTACATCGCTAAACGGCCAAAGACACTAAGTGAGTCTGATTCCTCAGACTCCAGTGATGATGAAGAAGCCTACTTCGGGTTGGTAGGTCGATCGGACTCAGAAGGAGAATGCCCCACATTCACTGGGAAGGTAAAAGCTCACACCCCTCTCTCCGACTCCGACTCTGATCCTGAGTCTCAGGATGATGAACCTGAGGATGGCCCTTCGGCCCGTGAAGCTGAGCTCCTCGAAAAGTATGAGCTTCTGCTCAACACTTTCGACGAGTGCCGCAAGAGACTGAAGGCTCAGAAGAAGGAAGTAAAATTCCTTAAGGGTGAGTGTGTATCCCTAAGGGAAGAGGTCACTAGCTTGATCTCTCTCAGACAGGAGCACATTGACCTAACTTCAAAGCACTCAGAGTCTTTGAAGCTCCTTGATCTCAAGCAGGAGGAAGTCAACAAATTGGAAGAACTACTTGCGGCAGAAAGGAAGATCGTACAGAGCTTCTCTATGCCAAAAACAGTGCTTCCAATCGTTGACACCTTCTCTGCTCAGGCCAAAGGAGCTGGCTTGGGGCATATTGGGGCATCTGGTTCTTCATCTAGGAGAAACAAGAACCAGAGGAAGGATAAGGCCGCCAAGAAGGCCTCTGCTGATGAAAAGGGTAAGGCTCCTCTCAGTCCTGTTGCGTTCAGAAAGCCTGGCTTTCCTTGCAACCAACATGACTTTGAGTCAACGTTTGGGCATCATTTCTGGCCCTCGGTTGCAAAGCCTAAGAGCCGGTATGACGGTTGGAACTTCCCCCGGAACTTTGGTGAGAGTGCCTTCAAGGCACCTTATGAGGAAATCCACATAGGAAATTATGGTCTGTTCTCTAGCGGCCATAATAGAAAGCAGGCACCTAAGGCTAAACCTGTTATACAGAAGGTGACAAAGTCATGTGACTGTTGTCACCATGAGGTCTCCACCTCCAGATCCAAGGCCCCAGCTGCACCCACCGTTCCAAGGGTAAGGCAGGAGCCTAGGAAGAGATACAACAGGTTCGACTGTTGGTGCTGTGTTACAGTCGGTCACTTTGCCGTGGATTGTTGGTTTAATCCAAGACATTACGAGACTCCCCATGTTAATAATGCGAGGCCGACCACTCGTAGGGTTAACCAACCGAGGGGGAGTGTGCTAACCAGGAATCTAGGACCCAAAGTCGATTGGGTTCCTAAGGCGAATTAATTTTGTTTTGCAGGAATGTCCAAAGGCCACCAAAACGCCAATCTGGTATTTGGACAGTGGATGCTCCCGGCATATGACTGGGACAAGAAGCCTGCTGCGTGATTACACTCCCGTCGAGAATGGACCCAAAGTCATCATCGGAGGGTCAGATCGAGGAGTCACCAGAGGTTACGGTATGATTTCCAACGGTATAATCTCTATCACCGACGTGGCTTATGTTGAAGGGTTAAACCATAACCTGATCAGCGTAAGTCAGTTATGTGACAAAGGTTATGACGTTAAATTCTGCAAGGATAAATGTCTGATAATTTCACGTACCTCTTCTGAGACGGTATTATCAGGCATTAGGAGCAGAAATATCTTCTGCTTAGATTTTCTTAGTATAGATTCATCTACCCCTGTATGCCTTGTGGCAACAGGCAGTGCATCTCTTTGTGAACAATGGCACAATAGATTGGCACATATTAATTATAAGACAATTAGTATGCTATTTTCTAAGAATTTAGTAAGAGATGCTCCCAGTATCAAGTGCATCAAGGACAGCCCCTGTCATGCATGCCAGATGGGCAAACAGACACGGGCTACCTTTAAGAGCATTGCAGACAAAGACTCTTCCCGATGTCTTTACCTGTTACATATGGACTTGTTTGGTCCAATGCAAGTTCATAGCTTGGGAGGCAAATCATATACGCTAGTGATAGTTGATGATCACTCTCGGTTTACATGGGTGTTCTTTTTGAAACGAAAGTCAGATACTTTTGACATCTTCACTAATTTTGTCAAGCAGGTTCAGAATGAATTTAACTGCTCCGTGGTCAAAGTCAGAAGTGACCATGGAACAGAATTCGAATCTGGTGCTATGACAGAATTCTGTGAAGAACACGGTATCCTTCATGAGTTTTTCTCCCCACGCACTCCTCAGCAAAATGGGGTTGTGGAGAGGAGAAATAGAACTCTCATTGAAGCCTGCACGACAATGTTGAAAGACGCCTCTCTCCCGGAATACTTCTGGGCAGAGGCTGTCAATACAGCTTGTCATGCACAAAACCGAGCATTGATCAACAAGCATCATCGTAAGACGCCCTACGAGCTACTGAAAGGCAGGAAACCAACCATGTCCTACTTAAGGATTTTTGGTTGCAGATGCTATGTACTAAATAATGGGAAGTACCCGCGTACTAAATTCGGTGAAAAATGCTTCGAAGGCATATTCATGGGCTATAGTTCCCATAGTCGGGCATATAGGGTCTTCAATAAGAAAACCCTAGTGGTAGAAGAATCAATAAATGTTGTATTTGATGAAGGAAGTTTGCTTCACAGCAACCCTTCCAGTGGTTTTCTTGAAGATGCAGGTGCACGATTGAAACAGCTGAGTCTGGATGAGCCCGCTAAAGATGACACTCCTAAGTACGTCAAAGTGTCCACCTCCACGTCATCAGAAAATGTCGAAGATCAAGATGGATCAAATCTCTTGGAAGAAAGAGAAGCCCAAGAAGTAGTTGAAGCCCCAGACGCCAGACTTCTAGAGCTCCGTCACGTGAGGGATCATCCTAGAGAACAGATCATCGGGGATCCTCGTGTCGGCGTCAGAACTCGAAGAGGTACAACTAACGAAGTATTGCATCTAAGCTTCCTGTCACAGGTAGAGCCAAAGAAGTTCGACGAGGCGAACAAGGATGCGGCATGGATTCTGGCCATGCAAGAAGAACTACATCAATTCGAACGGTGCAAAGTTTGGACTCTGGTTCCCAGACCATACAAGAAAAATGTGATTGGCACAAAGTGGATCTTCAGAAACAAGCTGGATGAACATGGTGTCATCGTTAAGAACAAGGCCAGGCTGGTGGCTCAAGGTTACAGACAGGAGGAAGGGATTGACTTCGACCAGACCTTCGCACCATTAGCAAGGCTCGAGGCAATCAGGTTGTTCCTGGCGTATGCCTCACACAAAGGATTCACAGTCTATCAAATGGATGTGAAATCGGCATTCCTGAACGGAGACCTGAAAGAGGAAGTTTACGTCACTCAACCCCCAGGTTTTGTCGATCATACTTATCCCAATCACGTTTATTTTCTTAATAAGGCCTTATATGGGTTGAAACAAGCTCCACGAGCTTGGTATGAGACTTTATCTAGTTTTCTTCTTGAGAACAAGTTCTCCAGAGGTAAAATAGATAAAACATTGTTTCTCAGGGAAGTCAAAGGCAAGATTTTGCTGGTGCAAATCTATGTCGATGACATAATATTCGCCTCAACGGACAACAATCTTTGCAAAAAGTTTTCTAAACTTATGCAAGGAAAGTTTGAAATGAGCAGTATGGGAGAGCTTAAGTATTTCTTAGGCCTTCAAGTGAAACAGTCTGAGGATGGAATCTTCATCTCTCAGACGAAGTTCACAAATGAACTCCTTAAGAAATTCGGAATGGAGAGTGCAACCTCTATGAGGACTCCAATGGGATCCACCATGTCTCTGGATAAGGATGAGAAAGGTAAACCTTTCGATGAAACCAAATACAGAAGCATCATTGGATCCCTGCTCTACCTTACTGCCAGTCGACCGGATATTATGTTCTCCACATGTGTCTGTGCCCGCTATCAGGTGAACACTAAGGAATCTCACTATGTCGTTGCAAAGCGAATTCTGAGATATCTTAAAGGTACTCCTAATCTTGGCTTGTGGTACCCAAGAAACAATGATGTCGAGCTAATAGGCTTTTCAGATGCTGATTTTGCAGGGAGCAGAGATGACAGGAAAAGCACCTCCGGGACGTGTCAATTCCTCGGCAGGAGGCTTATTTCGTGGAACAGCAAGAAACAGAATTGTGTTGCAACCTCCACAGCAGAGTCAGAGTACATCTCGGCAGGAAGCTGTTGCGCACAACTTCTATGGATCAGAAACCAGCTAGCCGACTACGACCTTCAATTCAAGGAAGTACCCATGTACTGCGACTCCTCAAGTGCAATTGCCATTGCCAACAATCCGGTGTCGCACAGCAGAACGAAGCATATCGAAGTATGCTACCAATTCATTCGGGAGCACGTGGAGAACAAAGATATCTCTCTCTGTTATGTCCCCACGGACAAGCAGATTGCTGATATATTCACAAAGCCCCTAGACGAGGCCAAGTTCAATCTTTTCAAGACTGAATTAGGGATGCTCAATTATGAGGACTGAAGACTACAAAGGCTCCAGGCCCGTGCAAGAACTGAGGGGGAGCAAAGGGTAAAACGCTACAGACCCTGATTTGTAGAAGCCGAAAAGGGGGAGATTACCCTCTCGGCTAAGGCTAAGGTGATTACCCTCTCGGTTAAGGCTAAGGTGGCTCCAAGCTTACTCCCAAGAAATTGGTATTGGTAATGGATAACTCACTTAACTCTCTTTTCAGTTTATGGTTTTCATTCTCATTTGTTCTATTCACCTTAGCTTGTAGGGTTTAGGCTTCTTCAAATAGGGGGAGATTGTTGGGTATTGTATCCACAATGTACCTGATTTGAAGAAGCCCCTGGACAAGCTAAGGTCAATAGACTATGTATTTGATAAAATCCTTCTAGTTGTGCTTGCAGTTTTTCCATGCTAAGTGCACACCACTGTAAGGGTGCAGTAGGTCAATATACACGGGTCTGCACGACGTAATCCCTCGTTGAGCAGATCAGTGTGTTGGCCTACGTGTACTCTCTCTATTGGAGTGCACTTATTTTCAAGCACAGGGCTGTAAATATGCAGGAGCAGACAAGGAGCAAGGATGGGTCAAGGAGCATCTCATAGGTGGAAAGACGAAAATTCGTCTAAGTTAGAATCGACGAGAATCACTAAGTGATTCTCGCCGATTCGGCGAGAATCACTTGGGATTCTCGCCGATTCGTCGAGAATCAGAAGTTGATTCTCGCCGAACTCGATCCAGCAACTTCTAAGCTAGCACCTCTGCGTCTAAGTAAGAATCGACGAGAATCACTTAGTGATTCTCGCCGATTCGGCGAGAATCACTAGTGATTCTCGTCGAATCGACGAGAATCACTAGTTGATTCTCGCCGTCTCGACCTGGCTTAAAGCAGTGTGTGCAACCAAGGCAAATTCGACGAGAATCATCTTTGATTCTCGCCGAATCGTCGAGAATCACCTTTGATTCTCGGCGACTCGGCGAGAATCACTTTCGATTCTCACCGATTTTGACTTGACATTTTTCTGGAACTTCCTGAACCGGATCTGCCGCTGTTAAGTTTCTGGACCGGTATTTGGGGATCTCTTTTGTGGGTCCCACAAACGGTCATATTGGAAAACCTCTACAGTATTTATATACAGGTATTTTGAACGGAATACAAACACAGAAAGAAGCCGAGCACAAAACCCTAATATCGCGATTTCTCTTCTCCGCCGCCGTCGCGCTCGGGCTAGTAAGTCGCCGCCGCTGATCGTTCTTCTTCCCGATCTCCGGCGACAGAAGCTTAGCAAAGCTTGCGTCTCACGTGTCTATCTAGAGATCTCTTGTCTCTCGATTTGTTGACCGGGATAAACTCCCCCGTCCGAATCGATCGAGACGACCGATCCTAGAGTGACCGTTGGTAGACCTAGTTTGCTTCGCAAAGAAGTTTGGATCTCAAAGCACTGCAGTAGCCCACCTTCGTGGCAGCCGACTCCGAACCAAGCCGCCGCTCGGATTGCCGCCGCCGGTTCCGGGAGATCCTCTCCAAGTGAGACCAAGGTCGTAGACTCTTCATCGACCTCGAGAACACGTCGTCGAACGAAGAGGAACACCGTAGTCTCCGAAAGAAGTTTGTATCTCATATACATTCCATATTTACTTTTGTTGTAAAGGAAGTTTTGTTCCGTGTTGTAAGGGTTGGGTGCAACCCGTTTTGTGGGAGTGTTGACTCTCACGTGTGGAAGGGCTCCTTCCGTTAGTGAAGGGATTGGATTTCAATCCCGTTGGAGAAGTGACCGAGTCGTCCCTTGTTGGGGAGATAGGTCGAAGGGGGAAAGTGGATGTACCCAAGTCGGGGAACCACTATAAATTTGCTGTGTATTCTGTGTGCTGTGCTTGTTGTTTTTATTGTGCAGGTACATCCGTAAATTCCGCAAAAGAATCACACGTCACCTATTCCCCCCCCCCCCATAGGTGCACATAGTTGACACTAGGTGGACTTTCACAGATGTAGTTTCTGAAATTGCCCGGGTAGCTAGGGATGCGGTGGCCGAAATTCATGAAGTAAGTGAACCTGAGCTGGAGGATGAGGAGGTCCTGAACAGAAACACTCAAGGAACCGAAGCTGAAGTGCTGGAGACTGCTGACCGAGAATTGGAAGAGGCTACTAATATCGATGATTTCTTGGATGAGGATGGAGAGGAAGACGAGAATGAGGGACATGAAGTATTTGAGACTCCGGATCCTGTTGAACCTTCATCTGACAAGTCTGCACTCGTGGAGGGGGAGTTAGATAAATTCACAGAGGCCGCCAACATTCCTCCTTTAGAGCCAGTGATTGTATCCAGTTCTACCGATGCGTCTGCTGAAGAGCAAGAGCAAGGCCAAGAAGTACCTCCGACTATACCGTTACGAGATGAGCTGGCCACTCACACGGTCAATGTCATTCAAGGTATCGTGAATGAACTTAAAGCTTCTTTTGATACAGCTCAGAAAACACTACTGAAAAGGATTAAGACTTCTGAAAATCTCATGCTTAAGAATATGGTGGAAATCAACCATAAGCTGGACGTGATGGAGAAGAAATTTGAAGAGAAGTATACCGCGGCCGGCGAAGCTGTCACACTCTTAATGGCCGGCTTAAAAAAGAATACTGATACTCTGGCTATCGTAAATCAGAACGCACACGTTGTAGCCAACAACATTCAGAAGTTTGATGGTAATATGGTCACTTTAAATGCCAATCAGCAGACCCTGATCACTGAATTCACCAAGACCACGAAGCATATTGATGACTCCCTGCACTCATATGCCAACTGCATAGCTGTCGAAGCCAAAAAGGGGGAGACAGAGTATATAGCTAAGCTGGCTGAGCTTCAAGAAAACATGGACACAAACTTCGCACAATCAAGCAAATATGTCTATGAGAGCTGCTGGTGGATGCTCCAACAGGCGCTAGGTACGTTAGGCGTCGTTCTGCCTGACAATCCTACCGGTATTCATGTCCCTGAGACATCTAAGGCCGCTGAGGAAGTAAGTGTTGCTGAGGATGTAAGTGCAAGTGCTGCAGATATTCCCACACATGACACTGATGCTAGGGCTCTCTCCAAAGCTAAACTGAGGAGCATGTTTGACCAAGAGGCCTTAGCAAAAGCCAGGGGAAAGAGAAAAGTTCAAGAAGGGACCTCCAAGGAGACACAGGCTGCAAAGAGAACTCGAATGAATGAGGAGGATGTACGAAACGAAAGGTGGAGTACAGTTTCAAGGAACATCATCTTAGACACCTTCTGGCTGCAAGAAAGAGGAGAGATCAATCGAAACGAAGTATATAGCCAGTATGAGTGGGAAACGCACAAAACGTTTGAAGCGAAACGCAACATCTTTTTCAGAAACAACAACGATCCTGATAAAGTTGCTCCTCCTTGGTATTACCCGAAGCCCAAAGAATACATGGAGAGGCAAAGCAAGAAGTACTTGGCTCAAAATCCTAAGGGTGACTTAGCTAAGGAAAAATAGTCAAAAACTTATAGCTTGTCACTTTGTCTTAAGAACATTTAATGATTATTGTTGTCATAGAAACAATTCTGGATTATATGTGTATATATTTATATTGGTATATATATTTGAATTTGTGAATGACTCAAGTCCTGATCTGATTGCATATATTCTATTGTGCTGCATGTTTAATTTCTGAATGCAATGTTTATTATTTGATATGTGTTATTCATCTTAGCTAGTAGGGTTTTGGCTTCGTCAAATAGGGGGAGATTGTTGGGTATTGTATCCACGATTACCTAGATTTGAGGAAGCCACCTGTCAAGCTAAGATGAATTCACAATGTATTTGATGAAACATCTTAAGTTGTACTTGCAGCTCCTCCACGCTAAGTGCACACCAATGTCAGGGTGCAGTAGGTCAATATACACGGGTCTACAAGACGTAATCCCTCGTTGAGCAGATCTGTGTGTTGGCCTACGTGTACTCTCTCTATTGGAGTGCACTTACTTTCAAGTACAGGGCCGTTCATATGCAAGAGAAGACAAGGAGCATGGATGGGTCAAGGAGCAGCTCCAGGGTGGAAGACGAAAATTCGTCTAAGGTAAATTCGACGAGAATCACCAAGTGATTCTCGCCGATTCGACGAGAATCACTAGTGATTCTCGCCGAATCGACGAGAATCATTAGTGATTCTCGCCGACTCCTTCTGGCTACCTCAAAACGGTGCCAAGTAAGATTCGGCGAGAATCACTAGTGATTCTCGCCGAACCAGTGGCCAAGCAGCCCATGTATACAAAGTGAAATTCGTTGAGAATCAATAAGTGATTCGGCGAGAATCACTAACGATTCTCGACGAATCGTCGAGAATCACTTGGTGATTCTCGCCTATTCGTCGAGAATCGCCTGTGATTCTCGCCGATTTTTCCTTGGCGTTTTCTCTGGAATTTCCTGAACCGGATTCTGCCGCTGTTAAATTCCTGGACCGGGATTTGGGGATTTCTATTGTGGGTCCCACAAACGGTCATATTGGAAAACTTCTACAGTATTTATATACAGGCATTTTGAACAGTAAAAAGTACGGAGAAAGAAGCTGAACAAGCGGAAACCCTAATATCGCGAAATCTCTCCGCCTCCGTCGCCGCTCGCGCAAGTCCGTCGCCGCCGCTGATCGCTCTTCTTCCCGATCTCCGGCGACAAAAGCCTAGCAAGGCTTGAGTCTCACGCGTCTATCTAGAGATCTCTTGTCTCTCGATTTGTTGACCGGGAAAAACTCCTCCGTCCGAATCGATCGAGACGACCGATCCTAGAGTGACCGTTGGTAGACCTAGTTTGCTTCGCTACAAAGTTTGGATCTCCAAGTTCAGCAGCCGCTCATCATCGTAGCCGCCGATCCCGAAGCTAGCCGCCGCTCGTGTGCCGCCGCCGGTTCCGGGGAGATCCTCTCCAAGAGATACCAAGGTTGTAGACTCTTCATCGACTTCAAGAACACGTCGTCGAACGAAGAGGAACACCGTAGTCACCAAAAGAAGTTTGTATCTCGTGTACATTCTATATTTAATTTTGTTGTAAAGGAACTTTTGTTCCGTGTTGTAAGGGTTGGGTGCAACCCGGTTAGTGGGAGTGTTGACTCTCACGTGTGGAAGGGCTCCTTCCGTTAGTGCTGGGATTGGATTTCAATCCCGTTAGAGAAGTGACCGAGTCGTCCCTTGTTGGGGAGATAGGTCGAAGGGGAAAGTGGATGTACCCAAGTCGGGGAACCACTATAAATTTGCTGTGTATTCTGTGTGCTGTGCTTTCTATTTTTATTGTGCAGGTACGTTCGTAAAATCCGCAAAAGCGCTACTCGTCACCTATTCCCCCCCCCCCCCCCCCATAGGTGCACATAGCTGACACTAGGTGGACTTTCACATAGTTGTGTCCTAGAGTCTAGGCAAAGTCCTAAGAGTCAAAATCACATGGATCAGCTATCAACAAGACTGCCAGAGACTCAAGACTTAGAAGAATTCAAGACTCTGTAAAGTGAGATCGACGTCTGTCGAACTCAGGTCGACGATAGTCGTGCTCAGCTCGACGATCTCAGAGTAAATTCTCTGAGCTGAGCTCGACAAACTTGGTACTCAGGTCGACGAAAGCTTGGACACTTCAACAACACTTCAAGTTCAGAAAACATCAAGATATTCTAAGTACTTAGTATTAGACTTTGGTCGACGAACTTAGTTCTCAGCTCGACGAACTCTATTCTTTGGTCGACGAATCTTTGGACTACTACAACATTTTGTCAAGACTATGTTCTTTAGTCTCAAGTCGACGAACACAGTTCTTTGGTCGACGAATTCTGGACTCTGTACTTAAACACTTTCATTCAGAAATTATTCTAAGTCCAGACTGAACTCCAGTTGACGAACACATTTACCAGGTCGACGAACTTCAGACACAGAATATGCAAGTTCAAAAGAGACAGCAGTTCAGTTTCCAACTCGACGATCATGGAACTCAACTTGACGAACAGAAGCCGTATGGTCGACGAACACAACATCTCAGCTCGACGAACTGTGGACTCAGTTCGACGATTTCTGTCAACTGTTTGACGATTCCAGACAAAGTCATTTCCAGCCCTATCCCTATTATTGCTGCAATAATTCGTGAGTAATCAATGCTCTAACATTCTCTGAATATAACCATTAGAGGAGCATTGATTAGGATATTCTCCAGGATTATTGCTTGCCATTTCTCCACGAGACAGTTGGGGAAATTATTCAATGATGCTTATTCTCTAGGCCGTCAACATTGAATGAAGAAGGAATTCAAAATTCGAAAGACCAATTTTCCCAGGAAATATAAAAAGAGATTTTTCTCTTTTCCAGTACAATATACAGATAGAAAGAAAGTCAGAAACACATACAGGGAGAAGAATACTGAATCAGACAAGAAAACTCAACCCGTCTGCTCTCAGTCTGACACAAGATTTCCGATACTGAAGAAGAAGAACAATCATTCAAATATCAAGAGTCTTCATTCTTCAAACTCTCCAGGACACTTCACAGGACAACAAATCTTCCATCTGTCAAAGAAGTTCCTAAAGATCTCTCTGATCAAGACTGAAAGCTTGAAGGCCTATCACCCTATGCAAAGCTCCATTTCTCCTGAACTCTTCTACATCTCAGGGGGAGCTTTGACAACATCACTGAATCCACATAGTCTTCACATTGTGATTGAGAAAAGAAGAATTTCATCACTCTCTCATTCCCACCTCTATAAATGGTTGACATCTCCCTTCAAAAGTGATTCCTGGTTACAAGTCACCTGATCAAAAGACTTGAGGATTTGGTTTTTGAGCACCTGATCAAAATCTCATTGGTGTCAGGCACCTGATCAAAAACCTCAGTGGATTCCTACCAGGGTGGTAGAAGAGTGGCTGTGCCCAGGTTGGGGAACCACTATAAAATTTCTTGTGTCGTCTGATTGCCCCTTTCTTTTTGTTCTTGTTGTGCTTGTATTTTTAGGACTGCTGTGTGATTATTTACATTAGTTTTATTCTACACATTTTAATTACAATAGTAGCTGTAACAATTTTATAAGGACCTACAAACACTCTATTCACCCCCCCTCTAGAGTATATTAGATCTAACACATCACTTTCAATTGGTATCAGAGCAGGTTCCTTTGGTTATACAAGCTAAACCTTGAACCAAAGATCCTTTGTTAGATATAAACATTATTTCATTTTCATTTAGATTATAAACACAGTCATGGCATAGAACAAGGATGATGCAAGCTCCAGACCTCCAGTTTGCAACCTTAATAGGTTTGCCATCTGGAAGGCAAGAATCAAGTTGTACATGAACTCTATTGATGAAGACATCTACAACTCTATTTTGATAGGTCCCCCACAGGCATCTACATCTACAACATCTTCCAGCAACATTGCAGTCCCACCACCTGAGTGGACTGAAGCCCAAAAGAAAGCATAGATTGCTGATGCCATATCCATGAACATATTGGCTCAGTCAATGTCAAATGACATCTTTCAGAAGGTGGCTGAGTGCATCTCTGCAAAAGCAATCTGGTATTCACTTAATCAAATGGTTGCTAGCTCAGCAGATGAGAGAAAAGATAGAAGATCAAACCGCATCACACAATATGAAACTTCAAGAAGGATGAGGTAGAAATAGTTGAAGTGATGTACAATAGGCTTAGCTCCATCATCAGTGAGCTAAGGACCTTAGACAAAGAAATCACCTTGACTGAAGTGAATGGCAAGATCCTAATGTGCTTCCTAAGCTCATGGGACACCAGGATCTGGCCAATCAAAGAGGCCAGAAGCTTGAATGAGATTTCAACTGAATCTCTCCTGGGAAAGCTCAAATCTTATGAGCAGTTAATCAAGTCCAAAGAAGCAGTGGAACACAGGACTCCTCCTCCAGCAATGAAAGAAAAATCCATTGTATTCAAGGCTGCTGAAGAAACTAAAGCCCCAATAGTCAATGAAACGCTAATGAGTCTCTTTGCCAAGAGATTATTCAAAATGGCAAGGAAAGACTTCACAAGGAAGTCATCCAGAAATGACAGGCAGCCAAGATATGACAAAACCCCCACCAAAGAGGTAGTGTGTTTTGGGTGCAGGAAACCAGGACATTTCATGTCTGAATGTCCTGAAAATCAAAAGTAGGAAAGAAGAAAAGAGAAGGAATCAAGAAGCAAGCATTACAGCAAGCCCTCTTCCACCAAGCACAAAAAGAAGGACAAAGGATTTGTGGCTGAAACATGGAGTGACACAGAATATGAATCCACATCCTCTAGCTCCAGTGAAGAAGAAGAGGAGGCCAAGGCAAAGGAGGTTTGACTCATGGTAATTAATACAAGCAGTAGCAGATCAGATACAAATGAATCTGATAATGAAGAAAACCTGTCAGCTGAAGATCAGGTAATAACATCTTATGATTTTGAATCTAATGAATTTAAATTTGAATTTTAAAACCTATGCTTAGATTTGATAAGCTCTGAGAAGGAAATCAAACTTCTCAGAGATAAATTAAATGATCTAGATAAACTCAACTCTGAAAATGCAAATCTATGTAGTGAACTGAAATCTGCAAATGGACAAATTACTTTTCTGAAATCAGAACTTAGCAAAGCTAAGATATTAAAAGAATCATTAAATGGCAGAAGTCTGAAATTGTTAGATATAACCAGTACAGTAAATGCTAGAACAAATAACTACAGATTAGGATTAGAAGCCGCATCCAGTGAACAAACCCTAATCCAAAGGAATCATCTTTCAAAACCTGTAAATTTTATCACTGATAAAGGAAAGAAAAACACTGAACAAGTAAATAAGGTTAATAAAATTCTAGAACAAATTGAAGCTAAGGAAAAAATTAAAAACCAGAAAAATGATAAAAATAATAATGTTCAGCAGTTATCGTCGAACTCAGATCAATGATATAGGAACAGATCGTCGAACTCCGAACGACGATCTCTGAACGCAAACTTCAATAATAATCATTCGTCTAACTGCAATCGACGAACTATGTATGGTTCGTCGAGCAGAGGTTGACGAACGTGGGGCACAGAAAATGAATATGCTCATTCTCTGGGCAGAGATCGACGATCTCAACCCAACTCGTCGAACTCTGGTTGATGAACTTATAGAAATTCGTCGAACCCAGAAATACTTAACCAAAATTTTAACTATAACTGCAACTTAAATAATTCTAGAAAAGCTTTTAATCCTCTATCTGATTGGGTTATACCACCTAGAAGATATCACCCTCTAAGATATAAATCCCAACAAAAATTTTTAGTTATTTCCAGCTTTTCATATCAACAAAACAAAGGACCCAAGGTAACCTGGGTCAAGAATATTTAACTGCTTTCATTACAGGAGAAGAGCTTTCCAGGAGTAAATCAGCCATGGTACCTGGACAGTGGATGCTACAAACACATGACAGGTAGTAAGGACAATCTCACCAATTACAAGTCCAAGCTAGGGCCAAAGGTGATCTTTGGTGATTCAAATAGTGGTCAGTCTGAAGGATATGGAGCAGTGAAGATTGGAGCAGTTTCATTCAAGAAAGTAACATATGTAAGAGGACTCAAACATAACCTCATCTCAATAAGTCAACTTTGTGATGAAGGTTCTCAGGTAACTTTCAACTCCAGCTCTTGTATTATTTCATCTAAAGGAAACAAACCTGTTTTAGTTGGGAATAGATAAGGCAACATATACTTAGTTGATTTTCTATCTGCCACTTCTGATACCTGTTTACTTAATTTAAATAGTAACCAAAATGATTTATGGCATAAAAGATTAGGTCATGTAAATCTGAAAAATATTGCTAGGCTATCTAAAGACAACCTTGTTAGAGGTCTACCTCCTGGTCCCTACAAGAAGGAAGGCCTTTGCAGGGCTTGTCAATTAGGCAAGCAAACTAAATCTAGTTTCAAATCCATTAATAAAAGTGATTCACCTAGGATTTTGTACTTGCTACACATGGATCTTTTTGGACCCATAGTTGTACAAAGCCTATGAGGGAAATCCTATACCTTAGTCATTGTGGATGACTTCTCCAGTTTCACTTGGATATGCTTCCTAAGATCTAAGTCAGATACCTTCAAGGTTCTTACAGATTTTCTCAGGACCATACAGATTGAGTTCTCTACTCATGTTGCATTGATCAGAAGTGATCATGACACAGAGTTTGAGTCTCTTCTTACGCATGAGTTCTGTGAGAAGGAAGGTATCAGGCATTACTTCTCAGCTCTTAGAAATCCTCAACAAAATGGGTTAGCAGAAAGGAAAAAATAGGACACTCATTGAATCTGCAGGTACATTGCTTGCTGACGCATACATGCCACTAACCTTTTGGGCAAAAGCTGTACACACTGCAAACTATGTCATGAACAGAAGCTTAATTCACAAACTAAAGAACACGACTCCCTATGAATTACTAAAAGGGAAGAAACCTAAAATAAACTATTTTAAATTATTTGGTTGTACCTGTTATATACATAATAACAATAGGAAATACATTAGAATGTTTGAGGCTAAGGCTGAAGTGGGAATTTTTCTAGGATATTTCCAAGTAAGCAAAACTTATAGGGTCTTTAATAAATCGTCACTGAAAATTGAGGAATCAATTCATGTAAGCTTTGATGAGACTAACATGAATTGCAAGGAGAAAGAAGTTTCTACCAGTAACTCTCTGCAGGTACCTCACTTATGTGAGAAGTTGGATGACCTAAACTTTACCCAAGGGGTTCCAACTCATCCTTCTCCACATGTCAATGAAGATAGTGAAGAAGAAAGCATTGAAGGGATTGACTCTCCTCCAACAGCCAACATAATTCCACAAGAGGAATTGGTTTTAAATGCTGTTGCACAACCAACTCCACCTAATGATCTTATCACACTTAGGGATCACCCCAGATCTCAAGTAATAGGAGACATATCAGCAGGTGTACAGACAAGGCATCAACTCAATCAAGATGTGATGCATACATGTTTTCTCTCTCAGATTGAACCTCAATCCATTCATGATGCAGAGCAAGATCCCCACAGGATCATTGTAATACAGGAGGAATAAAATCAGTTTGAGAGATGTAGAGTTTGCGATTTGGTTCCAAGACCACAAAACTACCTAGTTATTGTAACCAAATGGGTATACAGAAATAAGCTTGATGCCCAAGGAGTTATTATGAGAAACAAGGCTAGGCTTGTTGCTCAAGGCTACATGCAAGATGGAGGAATAGATTATGATCAAACCTTTGCTCCTGTTGCAAGGTTAGAAGCCATAAGAATATTCCTAGCCTATACAGCCTACAAGAAATTCAAGGTCTACCAAATGGATATGAAGAGTGCATTCTTGAATGGAGTATTAAAAAAAGAGGTTTATGTTGAACAACCTCCAGGTTTTGTCTCTCCAACTAATCCTTTGCATGTATTCAAGTTGCATAAAGCTTTCTATGTTCTAAAGAAAGCTCCAAGAGCTTGGTATGAGACCCTAGCAAGATTTATATTAGAACATAAATTCATTAGAGTCATAGTAGATAAAATACTTTTCACTAGACATCATAAGAACCAAATTTTGTTAGTACAAATAAATGTGGATGACATCATCTTTGGGTCTACTGATTCAAAATTATGCAAGAGGTATTCTGACCTCATGCATTCCAAATTTGAAATGAGTAGCATGGGTGAGCTTTCATATTTCCTTGGTCTCCAAGTGAAATAGCTCCATGATGGCATCTTCATCTCCCAAGCTAAATATGCTAAAGAGCTAATAAAGAAGTTTGGGATGGCTGATGCCTCAGCAAAGAAAACATGTATGGCTACAAATGCTGTGATTGACTCTGATGCATTAGGGAAACCTGTAGATCAGAAACTATATAGGGGCATTGTTGGGTCCCCACTATATCTCACAGCTAGCAGACCTGATATCATGTTTGCCACATGCCTTTGTGCTAGGTTCCAGGTGAACCCAAAAGAATCTCACCTTATTTTCCTAAAAATAATTTTGAGATATATAAAGGGTTTGTCACAACCCGCATTTCCCCAACGAGTACATTGTATCAGAGTAAGAGAAACTACGTGTTATGATGTCGCGTCGTGCAGGGGATAACTGCACACGCTCAGGCAAAGCCTCGACGCTTAGTTAGTAGTTGAAAATCATCAGTTATATGCAAGAAAACCGTTTAGTTTGATGGTCGTATCCCACGGCCTTAGGAATCAAAATGTGTGTTTGTACGCGGGGAAATACTTTCGTTTACTTATGACGATCTCCTATATGCATTCTAGATTTATAATAATATAAATAATCATCCTTTTTACGTTGTTTGGAAAATACTTGTTAGGTGACCAAAACATGTTATGCATGTTATACAATAATAGGTTTGTTTAGCTTAAAAATACCTAATGCAACCTACCATAAACTCTTCCCAAGAGCAAGTAGACATCATCTCATCCAAATGATTCATAGTAGCAGTCTAGCATTCTTATGTAGCAAGTAAAGAAAACCACCAATGGGCGCCAACAAGCTGACACGAACCCATTGGGGCGTATGTATGTCTGTACACCAAAGTAAAGAACTACCTCGCTAAGTAAGCTCGGCTAGCTCCAAAGAGACTCTACCCAAGCACTAGCCGGTCAGCCGGCTACAACCTGCACCTGAGGTATTCAAGAAAGAACACCTCAGCAATCATCAAAGCTACACAAAATAGAGCATTAAGTTCACCAAATATAACGAAGGGGCTTACCGACCCCGTAGACATTTCATGTAAACGAGTGAAAAGAACCGGGTGGAAAATAAGTGTTAAACACTGCCAACCCAACACGTAACACAACAAGTGCATGAAATTTTCATCAAGTCCTGCTCAACCCGCAGGAGCAAAAAGGCAATATACATATACGCCCATTCCATCATCTTGATAATAAGAAACAACTATACTAGTGAAACATAAGCAACAGTTAAGTTCGATTCCGCAAGGGTCTTTTGGTGGCGGCCCTCAAGTGGAACAGACCAATAAAAGCCAGCCCAAATCGGGGCCAAAACGGTGATCTACACCATAAAAAAAAAAATCTGGTGGCCACCAAGGCTAAAACCACACCACCCCTTGCCGAACCCTCTCACAAAAGCTCCTGCCATGGTTCACAATTTGCCCGCAAAACTCACCATAATCCAAGCTATACCTGTTTCCTTTCATCGTCCTCACTCATGACTACAAATTACCCAAGTTCTGTCAACCTTGATAGAATTTGGGTCTCTACTTCACCATAAGCGAACCCCACAAGTAACAACATCGATTAAACAGAACAAGCTCGCGAATCATAGGAACAAGAAAGGTAGCTAATAGAGAATTATAAGATAAAACACAAAAGAAAACTCGTGGAAGGGAAAAGCTCCCAAGAAGCTTCTGGGAGAAAGAAGAATAAGGAGACGTGTAGCTTCTGTGGCCAAGCAGGTCACCCGTTTGAGCGATGTTTCAAGCGATTGGGCATGCAGAAGAAGGAGCAGGTGCACGCCATTCAGGGTGCGCCAACTAGAGGCTTGTAATGTACACGTTGTGGGGGAAGTGGTCATGATGTGGGCCGCTACTGGGTCAAAGACAAGGTGTGCTTTCAGTGTGGCAAACAGGGACATCTCAAGGCAAGGTGCCCACAAATTTAGCCCGTGCTGCAGCCAATGCCACTCCAGGCTTCGCCTCCGCCTCCGAGTTTGGATAAAGGAAAGGGGAAGTTAAATGTGATTTCTTCAGAGGAAGCTCAGATGTCCCCTCAGGTTAGCTCAGGTTCGATTCATTCCTCTGGTTCACGTTTTGTTTATGACTCTTATGCGTAGTTCTTATCTACATATGTACCCTTATAGGAAACTTTAAGGTAAAGAACCGTTGGGCGCGTGTTCTCTTCGATTCTGGCACGACCCATTCATTTGTGGCTCGAACCTTTCTGGATCGGTATCATTTGACACAAGATCGAGTGGGGAATGCTTTTTTGGTGAAGTTTCCTTTCAGTGCTTCTGTGGTTGCAGACTGGGGTCTTCTTAATTGTCCCATTTTGTTGGGGGATTTCTTAGCGAAGGCTGATTTCAAGGTAATCAAGTTAGAAGATTTTGACGTTATCTTGGCATGGACTGGTTATCCCGCTATGACGCCGTCATCCAGTGCAAAGGAAAGCGCTTTGATTTTATCAAGGACAATGGTCAGCCGGGAAGTGTTTATGGTGATTCTTGCCAGGATTCTCCAGGGATTTCGGCGGTATGTGTTTGGACGTTGTTTGTTTCCGACTGTTTTGCTTGTCTAGTCTCAGTGGTGGGGACTAGTGCTGTTTTGCCACGTTTGGAGGAGATTCCTGTTTTGCGTGAATTTCCAGATGTTTTTCCTACTAATCTTCCTGGTCCTCCCCCTGATCGTGATGTCGAGTTTGTCATTGATTTGGAGCCGGGTACGCGGCCTATTGCGAAAGTGCCGTACAGAATGGCCCCACGTGAGCTAGCAGAGTTGCAAACCCAGCTGGATGACTTATTGGCAAAGCGGTATATCAGGCCAAGTTCATCACCTTGGAGTGCAACAGTGTTATTTGTGAAGAAGAAAGACGGGTCGATGCGTCTTTGCATCGATTACTGGGAATTGAACAAGGTGACGATTAAAAACAAGTACCCACTGCCATGAATTGATGATTTGTTTTATCAACTGCGTGGCAGTTCAGTATTTTCGAAGATTGATCTCCGCTCGGGCTATCATCAGCTTAAGGTTCGGGAGTCTGATATTCTGCGGATTGCATTTCGATCGAGGCATGGCCATTTTGAATTTCTTGTGATGTCGTTTGGTTTGACCAACGCACGATCAGCCTTCATGGATATGATGAACCGGGTGTTCAAGGACTACTTGGATAGGTTTGTGGTGGTTTTTATTGACGACGTTCTTGTCTACTCCCGCAGTGCTGAGGAGCATGAACAGTATCTGCGATTGGTATTGGAAACTTTGCGAGACCAAAAGTTGTTCGCCAAGTTAAGCAAATGTGAGTTTGGGTCTCTACTTCACCATAAGCGAACCCCACAAGTAACAACATCGATTAAACACAACAAGCTCGTGAATCATAGGAACAAGAAAGGTAGCTAATATAGAATTATAAGATAAAACACGAAAACAATGAGATGAACAATAGGTAAGCATCTAGCTTGGGAAATTCTTGAAAGACAAGATAATTTATGCTTGTGAGTCCTAAATAATAGTAGAGTAACAAGGCTAACCAATTTAGACAAAAGTGAGGTGCAAAACAAGAAGAACAAGATAATAAAAATTGAATGGGGAAAACTAGCTAAACTTGCACAATCAAAAACAACAAGAAAACAAGATTGGTACGGGTGAAGAACACCGCTTGCCTGAACCGAGATGACACCGCGATGGCTGTTCCTCTTTTTCTCCTTCCCTTTCCTTAGCTTTTCTCCCTTGCTTTGACTTTGAGAATGAAGAAGAAGCTGAAATGAGGAGGAGGAATCTCTTTTTTGGCCTTATTTCCTCCAGAACAGAGGTGGACCATTTTATCCAGAATCAAAGAAATGAACGGCACAAAAAAACTGGAAAAAATTGATTTTCGGCCCTGACACGCCCTGTAACACGCCTGTGTCACAGGCCGTGTCACTTAAGCAGTGGACAACCGCCTTACCTCAAAACAGTACACGGCCTGTGACACGCCCGTGTCACAGGCCGTGTCCCTGAACACGTTTATCTACACGGCCGTGTCACACGGCCGTGACACAGCCCATAGAGCCCGCCAAACAACCCGAGAAGGACACGGCCTGGGGACACGCCCGTGTCCCAAGCCGTGTCACCTCTACTCGACACTCGTCGAGCAAATTTCGTCGAGCGACGTTCGTCGACCGCGGGATACGCCATGTGACATGCCCGTGTCACAGGCCATGTCCCCTTCTCTCGACACTCGTCACTCGTCGAGTGAATTTCGTCGGACAAAGATCGTCGAGAGTGGGACACACCCTGTGACACGCCCGTGTCACAGGCCGTGTACCCCCTTCTCTCGACACTCGACACTCGTTGAGTGAACTTCGTCGAGCGAAGTTCGTTGAGAGTGGGACACGCCCTGTGACACGCCCATGTCACAGGCCGTGTACCCCTTCTCTCGACACTCGACACTCGTCGAGTGAACTTCGTCGAACGAACCCGAGACATTCCCTGTGACACGCCCGTGTCACAGGCCGTGTACCCCGACATGCCCTGGGACACGGCCGTGTCCTAGGCCGTGTCACCAAAATGCGCTCCAGATCTTTGACCTCTTACCCCTCCCCTGCTACAAAAACCTGCAGCCAGAATTTTGGCACCTGAAGGAGTAAATCCAGCAAACACGATTTTATCTCCTAACGCCACATCTTCCATATAATCAACCCGCTTTGAGCAACACGACTCAGGCACTAGAAAGTGCAAGCATTCCCTAAGAGGCCTCACCGAGTCCCCAAATTGGAGTCCGACTTGCTGGGGAATCGTGCAACTAGGCTACCAAAACAGCCACTCGCAAGCCCGCGTGAAACCATGCTCGAACAACGGTTAGAGCCAACGCAACGCCCATCACGCGTAGGCAATCATTCAATGAAGAAAAAATCCGGGGCGTTACAGGGTTGTCCTAGTGTAGGCCTATAGTATCCCACAGAATCAGAATTTGAGTTAAATGGATACTCATATGCTGATTTTGTTGGATGCAAGGTGGACAAAAAAAGTACCTCAGGAACTTGTCAGTTCCTTGGTATGAGATTAGTTTCCTGGTTTTGTAAAAAACAATACTCTGTGTCAACCTCCACTGCTGAGGCAGAATACATTACAGTTGGTAGATGTTGCTCATAAATGCTGTGGATACAAAACCAATTACTAGACTATGGTCTCAACTTAAATAATTCAACTCTACTTTGTGATAACACAAGTGCTATAGACATAGCACAGAATCCAGTCCATCACAGTAGGACAAAACATATAGACATTAGGCATCATTTCATTAGAGAGTGTGTAGATAAAAATAAAATTAATCTTGTTTATATCTACACTGATTTACAAATTGCTGATATATTCACCAAACCTCTGGATGAGAAAAATCATGTATTCTTTATAAATCAGCTTGGAATGATAAATGGGAAGATTTAGTTTAAGTTTTGTCTGCACTCGACGAATTTTCCAAAGTTCGTCGAACGGAGTTCGACAAACCCACGAGAGTTCGAGAGATCTTCGTCGAACAGAGGTCGACAAACTCTCTGTGAGTGAAACAATTTTCGTCTACCGAAGATCGACGAACTTGCTTCAGAAGATATTTGTCGAACGGCGCTCGACGAATTGTGTTCAATTCTTTAGGATGAGATCGACGAATTATTTACTTCTAAATCATTTCGTCGAACTCAGTTCGAAGAATTGTTTTTGTTTTTGTGGAATGGAGTTTGTCGATTCATATTCTGGAAAACCTTATATCTAGGTTTTCTTCGACCCTCATCCCGCGCTTTTTGTTCTCTTGCACTTGATCGCCGTTTCTCTCCTTTGCAGGTGATTCCATGGCAATTCCAGCAGGAGCTCTAGCCGCTATTAAGTTTGACACCGGCTTTGATGTCGACTTCTAATCGTTCCAGCACTCGGATCCAATCTTTCTATATATTCTGGAACTTCTGGAAGAATAGAATTTGAAGAACCTGATGACTACAAGGATAAAGTTGGCAGGAACAAAAATTAGAGAATTGGTCTACACTTCATCCACTTCTGAAGGCAAAATTATGACAGGATCAATCGCAGGTAACATTGTTTCCTTAACTCCCATAGTTTTAACTGAAATCTTTGGTTTGACAAATGGAGAAGAGTAATTAGAAATTGATTCTGAAGAGTTTGATACGATGCTAAATCTGATGGGTTATGTTGGTGATAACCCAAATAAATTGTTGAAGAAACATTTGTCTGGAGCATACAAGTTTCTGGCAGACATTGTTGGGAAGGACTTGCTTGGCAAGCATACTGCACATGACTACATCACAAGGCATCAATTCTTGGTCATGTGTACAGTGATAAATAAGAATCAAGTGGATTGATCTCAGATCCTCGTTGATCTGATAAAGAAGAAAAATAATAAGAAAGAAGTGTGTTTTGGAAGGATCCTAGGGATCTTCCTAAAGGAGAAGGCTGACGAATCCCTGGTCTCCCAGACCATATTCATTAATGCCAGCAAAAGGCTTGCATGTGCCTTGTTTGGCAGATGGGAGAGGACCATACCTAAGCCATCCAAGGCTTCTACCTCTTCCACCCCAGCTTCTTAAGGCACTAGGGCTGTTAAATCCACTCCCGAACCTACTGAAGAGAGTCATCCAACACCACCATCTCTTCAAACCCACCTTCTAGCAACACAAATCCATCCCTCTCCCACACCTCCATCATCCCCTACTCAACCTCCTACTCCACCAAAATCTAAACATGATTCACCAGCACCAACTCCTCCATCATCTCCACTTCCTACTCATTTATCCTCCATACCATTTTTCAATATACCTCCATCACCTCCCAATTCCCCTTTTCCTCCAAACACCCATATGTAAGATGCAACCATCCATTCCCATCAACATCTACCATCCCTCAACATGCATCCCCTCTAGAATGTTCACATACCAGATGCTCCACTTCCTATCCCTCCCACAGTTCCCACTTCTACACCTTCTGCAACACCATCTACTACTCCACCATTGGACACCTCAACAATTGCTTCTCTCATTTCCCTCCTCACTCCCCTTCTCAAAATACTAATAGAAGAGGCCATTACACCTCCTGCTACTTCAATTACTACCCAATCTGCACAGATCACTGCACTCACTACTGCCCCATCTTCAGTCAGGGGCCTGGCTTAAGGTCTTACTGAAACCATGCAGGGGGAGATGTCTGGTGATGAAGCTGCAGTAGTTCCAGCAGTAGCAGCTCCAGCAGCAGAGGTAGCAACAGTAGCAGCAGATTGTACAGAGTATATTGATACAGATGATATTGATTTTATTAATTTTATTGATTCAGATGACATGGACTTGGAAGAGTCAGTCTCTGAGAAAATAACTATTGGTGGTGATTTCATCATTAATCCCACAATTGATTTAGAGAATTTGTTGAAGAATTTTGAATTTGCAGTTTTGAGATGTCTTACAGCAGAACATACTACTAAGCCATACTTGGTTATTGTACCATATACATCCCCAGTGTTAGATCCCTAGTTTATTTGGGCTAGGTCCACTGACTTAGGATGTGACCCATCATGTACAGTCTAGGTCAAGTTTATGTCTTAGAGTCTAGGACAGTCCTCTATCTCAACTTCAGATGGATCAGCCTTCCTCAAGACCATCAGGAACTCCAAATCTATCAATTTTTCAGACTAAGTGAAATGAGTTCGACGTTCGTCGAACTCAGCTCGACGAAGGGAGTTCTGCGCTCGATGATCGTAAGACAATTCGTAGTGCTAAGCTCGACCAACTATGTTCTTTGTTCGATGAACACCGGGATTCTACTTCAAGCTTTATCAGGACTACTTCAGAATTTCTCTAAGTACAACTTCAAGCTTTGGTCGACGAATTACTTTCTGAGCTCGACGAACTTGGACCTCAAGTTCTCAGATTCTCAGGTCGACGACTTCAGTTCTCAGCTCGACGAATTTAGTTCTCTGCTCAACGAATAAAGATTGTCTGATATTGAAGATTGTCTGTTCAACGAATGAAGACTGTCAGCTCGATGAACTCAGCTCATCTCGACGAACTCAGCTTAGCTCGACGAACTCAAGCTCAGCTCAACGAACTCAAAACTCAGTTCGACGAATTATGTTCTTCGGTCGACGATTCCAGACTAGGTCTTCTTCCGTTCCCGTCTCATTCCATGGCGCTGATTCCTGAACATTTAATGGCAGTTCTTCCCAGAATACTACCGTTAGAATGCGAAGTTAATCCTGGATTATTACATGCCATTTTCCCATGGAAACAGTTGGAGAAATAATTTATTGCTGCTTCCTTTCCAGGTCGTCTGCCATTACTACTCTTTATTCAAAATTCGAATGTTTCTTATGAGACATTGAGATATACAGAAAGGGTCAGTAATACAGTGACACAAAAAAAACAAAAAAGACAGACAGTGATTCAGACAACACAGAAAAAAGAATTCATTCTTGGCCCAGAGAGAAACTGATCAAGAAATAGAAGAAGAAGAACACTACATCAATATCAAGAGTCTTCTTCATCTGCTTTTACTCAGGATAACTTCAAAGACAATACATTCATATCATTCACAAGAAGTTCCTGGACACTTTCTCTAGACCAGGAAATCTAGGTCTTTGAAGACCTATCACCCTGAAGCAGTGCTCCAGCATTCTTCCTGATTCATTCTACATCTCAGGGGGAGCAAAGCTGCTAAACAACAATCCACAAGTCTTCTCATTTGACTTGAGAAAGAGAAGACCTCATCACCCTCTCACTCCACATCTGTATAAGGTTTTAATTCCCATCAAAATTATTTTGGTTGCAAGTCTCCCTCCAAAAGACTTGAGGGTTTGGTTTTTGGGAACCTGATCAAAACCCCATTGGTGCCAGGACACCTGATCAACCCCTTCCTACAGTGGATTCCTACCAGGGTGGTAGAAGAGTGGACTACCCAGATTTGGGGAACCACTATAAAATTCTTGTGTCATCTGGTTGCTTTCTTTTCTTTTTGTTTTCTGGCCTTGCTCTATGAATGTGTTGTGATTAGATAGTTGCTGCATCTTGGTTTATTGTATTTGCTTCCCTGCACACACACCTAACATACAACAATAGTTGTAAAAGTTTTAAAATCACCAACATACTCTATTCACCCCCCTCTAGAGTATATCTGATCTAACTAACACCTTCAGGTGGTATCAAGCATACCTCCTGAACTTTCAATTAGTATCAAAGCCAGGTTGGTTAAATTACCAGATCTTACAGGTTGGTTGCTATTAAACTAATTCTGTGCTCCAAGTTGGTTAACATACCATACCTGATTGGTTGTACAGGCTAACACCTGAACCCAAAGATCCCTTAATTAGATCTGTTTGTTTTTATTCTATTATTGGACTTATCCTTCTCACAGACATGGCCCAAAACAAGGATTATACAAGCATTTGACCTCCAGTGTGCAATCTTAATAAGTTTTCCATCTGGAAGGAAAGAATTAGATTATATATGAACTCCATTGATGAGGATATTTTTTCTGTCATTTAAACTGGTGTTCCTCCAGCTCCTGCAACTTTTGCCAGCACATCAACTAATCTGAGTGCAGTACCACCTCCAGACAATACTGAAGCCTATAAGAAAGCCAAGATGGCTGATGCAAAGGCTATGAATATTCTAGCCCAAACAATGTCAGATGACATATTTCAGAAGGTGGCTGAGTGCACCTCAGCCAAGGCCATTTGGGACTCTCTCAACCAAATGGTAGCAGGCTCAGCTGATGAAAGAAAGGATAGGAGATCCAGTCTCATTTCTCTCTATGAGAATTTCAAAAAGGATGAGATAGAATCTGTGGCTGAGATGTACAATAGATTAAGTTCAATCATCAGTGAACTCAAGACTCTTGACAAGGACATCACCTTAACTGAGGTGAATGACAAGATACTGGTGTGTTTCCCCAGTTCATGGGATTCCAGAATCTGGCCAATCAAAGAAGCCAGAAGCCTCAATGAGATTTCAACAGAATCTCTGTTAGGCAAGCTGAAGTCATATGAGCAGCTTGTCAAATCAAGAGAGGCAGCAGAACAGAAGGCAACTACCCCAGTTAGGAAGGAGCACAGCTTGGCCTTCAAAGCTTCTGAAGACAATGAAACATCTACATCCAATGAAAAGTTAATGAGTCTTTTTGCCAAAAGATTCTACAAAATGGCAAGAAAGGACTTTAGAAGAAAATCATCCAGGCAGGATGATAAGCCCAAATATGACAAGACACCAACTAAGGAGGTTGTGTGTTTTGGATGCAGAAAGCCTGGGCACTATATTTCAGAATGCCCAGAGAATCAGAAAAAGGGCAAGGGCAGGGACAAGGATTCCATAAGAAAACAAAGCAGCAGACCCTCCTCCAACAAATATAAAAGGAAAGACAAAGGATTTGTTGTCGATTCCTGGAGTGACACAGAAGAGGAAACATCCTCCTCCAGCTCCAGTGAAGAAGAGGAAGAAGCCAGATCCAAGGAGGTGTGCCTAATGGCAATAGATGCCTCCAGAAGCAACTGTGGATCAGAAGAGGATTCTGAAGATGAAGGTGCCTCAGACTCAGAGGCTGATCAGGTGATTTATAGTTTTGATTTCAATTCTGACTTATTTAAAGTAGAATTTTAAACTATGTGCATGGATCTAATAAACTCAGAGAAAGAAACAAAAACCTTGAGGACTAGACTAGAGAACCTTGAATCTGTCAGCACAGAAAATAGAAAACTAAATGATCAATTGACACTAGCTAATGAACAGATAATCAAGTTAAAATCTGAATTTTGTGAGGCAAAACAACTTGAGCAATCTCTCAATGGGAGATGCCTCAAGCTGATGGATATCACAAGCATAGTAAATGCTAGATTAAATGGCAGGCTGGGCCTGGGTGCTTCATCAAGTTTACCCCCCATAATAAAGAAGAATATACTTTCTACTCCCATAAAGTTTATCACTGCTAAGGGTAAAGAGAAACTAATTGAAAAACCCATGTCAGAAAACAAGTCAAATCACCTAGACAATAGAAACAGAAAACAGAAGAAAGCTGTTAAAAACCAAGTTCAGCAGAATTCGTCGAACTCAGATCGACGAAATCCTGCAAGTTCGTCGAACCCCGATCGACGAACGCTGAACGCAAACTTCAGAAATAATTATTCGTCCAACTGCGATCGACGAACTGTGTATGGTTCGTTGAGCAGAGGTCGACGAACATGGGATGCAGAAAATGACCATGGTCATTCTCTAAGTGGAGGTCGACAATCTCATCCCCATTCATCGAACTCTGGTCGACGAACTCACAATAATTCGTCGATCCCAGAACGACCAAATATAAATCATTTCTCCTATAGAAATTTTAAAGCAGCTAACAAGACATTTAATCCAGTACCTGATTGGATAATCCCACCTAAGAGATATCACCCTCTAGGGTATAAGTCTCAACCTGCCTTATTAGTCATTTTTAGTTTTACTTTTCAGCCAAACTAAGGACCCAAGATAACCTGGGTCAAGAACAATTGAGCTTTATTTTTTAATGCAGGTACAGGTGAAGAGCTGTCCAAGGTTAAGTCAGACCTGGTACCTGGACAGTGGCTGCTCCAAGCACATGACTGGCAGCAAGGCAAATCTCTCCAACTATAAGTCCAAGCTAGGACCAAAGGTGATATTTGGATACTCAAAGAGTGGTCAGTCAGAAGGATATGGAAGAGTAAGCATTGGAGCAGTGACCTTCAAAAAGGTGACATATGTAAGAGGACTTAAACATAACCTTATATCCATAAGTCAATTATGTGATAAAGGTTATCAGGTACATTTCAACTCTACCTCTTTCTCTATTATAAATGATAAAAACCAAACTGCTTTAATTGGACTTAGACAAGGAAACATATATTTAGTAGATTTCATTTCTGCCACAACTGATATTTGTTTACTCAATATCACCAGTAACCAAAATGAGTTATGGCACAAAAGGCTACGACATGTAAACCTTAAGAACATATCTAGGTTATCTAAAGACAACCTTGTCAGAGGTTTACCTTCTGGTCCCTACAAGAAGGAAAGCCTATGCAGGTCTTGTCAACTAGGCAAGCAAACTAAAACTAGTTCCAAATCCATTAATAAAAGTGATTCACCTAGGATATTGTATATGATTCATGTGGATCTTTTTGTACCCATTGCAGTACAAAGCCTAGGAGGGAAGTCTTACACCTTAGTCATTGTTGATGATTTCTCCAGATTCAGTTGGGTATCCTTTCTGAGAGCTAAGTCAGATACATTCAAAGTTCTTACAGATTTTCTCAGGACCATACAGATTGAGTTCTCTACTCATTTTACATTAATCAAAAGTGATCATGGCACAGAGTTTGAGTCTCTTCTTATGCATGAGTTCTGTGAGAAGGAAGGTATCAGGCAGTGCTTTTGAGCTCCTAGAACTCCCCAACAAAATGGGGTTGCTGAAAGGAAAAATAGGACACTCATTGAAGCTGCAGGTACATTGTTAGCAGATGGTTACATGCCTCTATCCTTTTGGGCAGAAGCTGTAAACACAGCTAACTATGTCCTGAACAGATGTCTTATACATAAACTAAAACATAAGGCCCCCTATGAATTACTTAAAGAAAAGAAACCTAAAATCACTTACTTTAAAGTTTTTGGTTGCATATGTTACATCCACATTAATAACAAAAGATACATTAGAAAATTTGAGGCTAAGACTGAAGAAGGGATTTTTCTAGGATATTCCCAAGTAAGCAAGGCCTGTAGGGTTTTCAACAAATCATCCCTTAAAATTGAAGAATCTATCCATGTGTCTTTTGATGAAGCTAACATGTCTTATAAGGAGAAAGACATTTCTACCAATAGGTTTTTTCATGTTTCACCACTGTGTGAGTCTATGGATGGACTAAACCTTACCCAAGAGGATCCAACTCATCCACTCCACAGGCTACCGAAGATAGTGAAGAAGAAGTCCAAGAGGAAGTAACTGAACTTCCATCAACAGCCAGTATCATTCCTCAAGAGGAATTATTTTCAGAAGCTGTTACTCAACCAACTCCACCAACTGATCTTGTCACACTTAGAGATCACCCCAGATCTCAAGTGATTGGAGACATTTTAGTTGGTGTACAGACAAGTCATCAGCTCAATCAAGACTTGATGCATGCCTGTTTTCTCTCTCAAATTGAACCTCTCACCATCCATGAACCTGAGCAAGATCCCCACTGGATTCTTGCAATGCAAGAGGAACTAAATCAATTTGAGAGATGTAGAGTTTGGGATTTGGTTCCAAGACCCCATAACTACCCAGTTATTGGAACCAAATGGGTCTATAGGAACAAATTGGATGCACAAGGGAACATAGTAAGAAACAAGGCTAGACTTGTTGCTCAAGGCTATAGGCAAGAGGAAGGAATAGAATATCACCAAACCTTTGCCCCTGTTGCAAGGTTGGAGGCCATTAGTGTAACGCCCCGAATTTTGTGTGCGAGTCGGTCGCGGAAAAAGAGTTTTTGGTGGCTGTAGGGGTACACGGCCTAGGACACGGGCGTTTCCAAGGCCGTGTCTGGCTGGTGATTTTTTGGCCGTTTCCAACCCGAGAAGGACACGGCCAGAAACACGGCCGGATGACACGGGCATGTCATCCGACACGGGCGTGTGCCAACCCGTGTCCAGACCCGTGTCCTGAGGGGTCGTGTCCGTTGCCGTGGCGGTTATGCGTGACACGCCCTCGAACACGGGCGTGTCGAGGAACCCGACACGGGCGTGTCAGGTCAGACACGGGCGTGTCTTGGCCCGTGTGCGTTTCTCAGTTCGACGATCGTGCCTGGATCGAGGCACACGGCCTTGGACACGGCCGTGTGCCAAGCCGTGTGCGGCCCAGGTCAGGGGAATTTTGTGCAGATCCGAGCCATTCGTTTCCTTTAATTTAGATCTGACGGCCCAGATTAAATTATGCTCTGTTAAGGCCGGGAATAGGGAGTTATTCCCTCATTTTTCTCTCCAAAGTTCTCCCCTTCCAAAGTGAGAGAGAAGAGGAAGAAGAAGGAGGTTTCCGACCGCCGGCGGAGCATCGGAGCACCGTTTCGAAATCGGAGAGCGGATCCGTGGAGGGAAGGTCATTGCGAAGAGTTCTAACCGCGTAGTTTTTCCATGGCGCCAAAACGGACTACAAGGGTAACGATTCTCAACTCGAGCGCTTGAATCTCTTTCTTTCTGTATAGGGAATCCCGCTCCCGCGAGTATGCGGTGAGTGCATGGTGTTCCTTGGGGTTGACGGGAATAGTCCCCCTTGTGTTGCATGTAGAGCCCGGAATCGTAAGTACGGGCATAGGCATTGTGTGTGAAGCCTACCCGGACGTGTTTTGTCTGGATCGGTGATGTTGCATTTGATGTGGTTTTGCCGGAGAAGACTCCGTGCTTTGGATTTTCCGTGTTTCCATGCGGTAGATTGCAGCAGGGATCCTTGAAGGTTAGCTTCAAGGCGCACCCGGAAAATTGAGCGGAAACGTGTTCTGCTAACTTGGCGGTCTGGGAACCGACCTTGATCATAACTGGGTTATGAGACTGTTTTGGAAAATTTGGGATCCGAGAGAAGCTTGGCCCGCACAAAGTTCCTTAAATTGGACATGCAGCGTGAGCAACGGGCAAGTGGAATTGGACCTAGGCTATGTGGTTCGGTGCGAGAGACCCGAAGACGGGGACTGGCCGTTGGCATAGTCGGAGCCTTAGACGGTGGTCAGAAAGGCTAAATGCTCACATGTTGTTGCCATCCTGGGGGTGGTGGTGGATGCACTGATGGGTCAGGGTCCACCATGAATGTGCCCTGAGTGCACGGGGTGTTTGGCCGTGCGAGCCTACACCTGTGGCGAATTATAATTGCGCTATATAAATATTGTTGGCTAATGCTTTGCAGGGAAAGAGCACCGCCGTCCCGAGTAAGGGGCGGGGTCGTTATAATTTGGTCGGCTTTTAGCTGACCGTTGCTTTATTTGCCACCGTGCGGTGGTATGTGCTTGCAGGTGCTGCGGAGCCGAGCGCCAAATAGCGGGCTGGAGCCCATGTTGCTGTGCTGGCCCTAGAAGGCCGTAGAATAGTTTTATTTATTTATTTCATGTGTGGCCGGCCTGCGAGCCGATGTATGTAAAACACTATTCATGAAGTGAACATTTGTATGGCCTTAAGGCCATGTACCTGTTTCTGTGTATTTGGGGTTTCATTCCTGTTGTTGTAGCTGTGGACATTCATATTGATGGAATTAATTTTGGGTTCTTTCAACTTTAAAATCTTCCGCTAGAATGCTCTGTGATTAGGACGAGTAGTCTTAATTAGATGGTTTGATTTATTCATTTAGTAACCCTTCCGACTGTCTGTGGTATATGGCGTCGGGTTCCAGCTGGACCTTCTGTTATATGCCATGCGACGGATGGGGGTGTTACAATTTGGTATCAGACTTCTGGTTACAGTCAAGCTTAAATGAATTCGTGGGCGAATTCTTTTAAGGGGTGGTGTGCACATGTGTGCGTCATCGTTATAACATTAAAAAGAACCCATGAATGTCCACTTAGGAATAAAAATACACTTGTTTTGTGGAACCTGAGTGTTCCAATGATTGCTTTTAGCAATTTGTTTGTCGCCTAATCGTGTGTCTTTGCTTTTATAGGCAGCTAGGAGCGGTGCTGGTCAGTCAGAGCGTCCGCAATCAGCGGAAAGTAGTGCACCAAGGGACGTGCCTGCTACACCTCCTTCAGCGGAAACCATCAGGATGGTGGCTGAAGCCGTGTTCGCAATGATAAATGCCCAACCTGCAGGGCAAATGCATCGCGCACCTCCTGCGGATGAGCAAGAACCGGTTAGGGCGGCAGAGCCGAGAGTGGTGGAACGCGCAGCAGTTGAGTTAGTAGAGCCGAGGAGAACTACGGAGAGGCAGCTAAAGCATGTGATGGGCTTTAATCCTCCGAGGTTTAATGGGGTTGGAACACCAACTCAAGCTGAGGACTGGCTCTCTTCCATAAAGAGGGTGTTGACGGCCACAATGACTGAGGAGTGGCAAAAGACCACCATAGCGACTTTTCTTTTGGAAGGTGAGGCGAGGCTGTGGTGGGACGAGTTGGAGTTTCATCTTCTAGTGGGAAGGCAACTTGCGGATGTGCCGATAGAAGAATTTTCAAGATTGTTCCTAGCCAGATTTGTACCTTCTGCTCAGAGGTTGGAGATGGAGAATCAATTTCTTGGGTTGACTCAGGGATCCAGAAGCGTGGACGAATATCTGCATGAGTTCACACGGTTGGGTCGTTATGCTGGTGCTATGTTTTCTGAAGAAGAGAGGAAGACCAACCGATTCTATGAGGGTCTTCGTGGCGATTTACAGTTACTCCTTGCTGGGCCTAAGGCGCAGGGCTTCCTAGCCTTGGTCAATTCGGCCCGATCGTTGGAAAAGGTTGCGAAGAAAGTTCAAGAGAAGAGGGACCCAGGAGAAAGGAAGACCGAGTTCAAGGTGCCAAGTCACAAGACAGGTTTCCGCAGATGGAACAAGAAGCGGAGGACTTCAAACTCAGCCCCTTCGGCTGATGCATCGGGGGCAACTACAAGTCGAGTCCCCGGAGCTTGCTACAACTGCGGGAAGATGGGGCATTTTGCTCGGGAGTGTTGGAGCGGACGTCCAAAGTCCGAGAGGAGACCTGGAGCGACTTATGAGGAGAAAGGGTTGGCGGTGGAGTCAACCGCATCCCATCATGCTCCAGCCCAGCCTAGAGTCTACAACCTTGGTCTACAGGAGGCCATTAAGCAAGCAGACGTGGTGACAGGTATGAATTAAATTACAGTGGTTTAACTTTTATAGTTGTTACCTTCGTATTTGTTAGCTTACGTTTGTTAATGCTAGGCTTTGTGTTAATCTTTGGGTTTCCGGCGAGAGCCCTTTTTGATACGGGGGCATCACATTCCTTCTTGTCTGAAAAGTTTATATCGTGCATCGGAGTTCCGTTCTCGATGGCAGAAAACAAGTTGGATGTGTTGTTGCCTAATGGGTGCTCAATGCGTGCGGATAGGATTTGTGTTGTGAAGATTCAGATTGGAGACCGGGAGTTTGATTTGCGGGCGTTGGTTCTACCATTAGTGGAGTTCGACGTAATTTTCGGTATGGATTGGCTCTCGGAGCAGAGTGCATGTATTGATTGCAACAGTAAAGAAGTCAAGTTGGGTCTGGACACTGGTGTAGAGGCTACTTTTGCGGGCATGAAGGGGTCAGGGAAAGTTCTGATATCGGCCCTTCAGGCGTTTAAGGCAGTTCGGTCTGGGGCAGAACTGTATGTCACTCTAGAACAGACTTCGACGCCTAAACCTAGTGTGGGCAACATCCCAGTTGTGTCCGAGTATCCTGATGTGTTTCCAGATGATCTCCCAGGAGCCCCTCCTCAGCGGGAGATAGACTTTACTATAGAGCTGGTACCGGGTGCCAAACCGGTGTCACGCTCCCCCTATCGGATAGCCCCGAGAGAAATGGCAGAGTTGAAGGTGCAACTGCAGGAGTTGCTAGAGCAAGGTTATGTGCGTCCAAGTTCGTCGCCTTGGAGCGCACCAGTTCTCTTTGTTAAGAAGAAAGATGGGAGCTTGCGGCTTTGTATCGATTATCGGGAATTGAACAAACTTACGGAGAAGAACAAATATCCAATCCCGAGGATTGACGATCTATTTGATCAGTTGGTTGGGTCAACTGTATATTCGAAGTTAGATTTGAAGTCCGGTTATTATCAGTTGAGGATAAGGGAGAGCGACATTCCAAAGACAGCATTCAGTACGCGGTTTGGGCATTTTGAGTTCACAGTCATGCCGTTTGGGTTGACGAATGCTCCATCCGTGTTTATGGATCTGATGAATAGGACGTTCAGAGAATACTTGGATCAGTTTGTGATAGTATTCATCGATGATATCCTGGTGTATTCGCGGTGCGAGGAGGATCATTACAAGCATTTACACATGGTGTTGGAGACATTGAGGAAAAGTCAGTTGTATGCAAAGTTCTCCAAGTGTGAGTTCTGGTTATCCTCGATAGCGTTCCTTGGTCATGTTGTCAGTGGAGAAGGAATAGCTGTGGATCCGGCGAAGATAGTGGCGATACGGGAGTGGCCTACTTTGACTACAGTGGCAGAGGTCCGGAGTTTTCTGGGGCTTGCTGGCTACTACAGGCGCTTCGTAGAGAACTTCTCGCGGATAGCACTACCACTCACGACGTTGACAAGGAAGGATCAGAAGTTTGTGTGGTCTTCGGAGTGCGAACAGGCTTTTGTAGAGTTGAAGAGGCGGTTAACCACGGCGCCTATTTTATGTTCGCCAAGTGGTACCGAAGGGTTCGAGATTTATAGTGATGCTTCAGGCAGTGGTTTGGGCTGTGTTCTGCTACAGCATGGGAGAGTGATAGCTTATGGTTCACGACAATTGAAGGTTCACGAGAGGAATTATCCGGTCCACGACTTAGAGTTAGCAGCCGTGATTTTTGCTCTAAAGCTTTGCAGGCAGGCGAATCAAAGTTGTATAAACGTCAAGCGGTGGAAGATGCCACTTCAATGATACAGACAATTCAGGAAAGGCTGAAGATTGCTCAGGATAGACAGTCAAAGTACTACAATGCCAAACATAGAAATGTAGAGTTCAACGTTGGCGACATGGTGTATTTAAAAATCAAGCCGTTCAAGGGTGTATCGCGGGTTCGACGCTTGAAGAAGCTGAGTCCGAGATACCTTGGACCATTTGAAATCCTGGAGCGTGTTGGCGAGGCGGCGTATAGATTAAAGCTGTCGACGGAGTTGAGTGGGCTGCATGATGTATTCCACGTATCAGTGTTGCGTAAGGCAGTTCAGGAGGCTTCGCAGATCATTGCAGACGATCAGGTACCGGTTGATTATGAGTTAACAACAAGGGTCAGACCAGTACGAATTGAAGATGTTACAGTCAAACGACTCCGCAACAAGGAGGTCAGAATGGTTAAAGTCCGTTGGGATAATTGCGGACGTGAGGAGCTTTCTTGGGAGCGAGAGCAAGCTATGTTGGAGGAATACCCCGAGTTATTCCACTCAGGTATCATTTAGCTTTTGTGCACCTTTGCTTAATTTCGGGACGAAATTCCTTAAGTGGGGGGGATTTGTAACGCCCCGAATTTTGTGTGCGAGTCGGTCGCGGAAAAAGAGTTTTTGGTGCCTGTAGGGGTACACGGCCTAGGACACGGGCATGTCCAAGGCCGTGTCTGGCTGGTGATTTTTTGGCCGTTTCCAACCCGAGAAGGACACGGCCAGAAACACGGCCGGATGACACGGGCGTGTCATCCGACACAGTCGTGTGCCAACCCGTGTCCAGACCCGTGTCCTGAGGGGTCGTGTCCGTTGCCATGGAGGTTATGCGTGACACGCCCTCGAACACGGGCGTGTCGAGGAACCCGACACGGGCGTGTCAGGTCAGACACGGACGTGTCTTGGCCCGTGTGCGTTTCTCAGTTCGACGATCGTGCCTGGATCGAGGCACACGACCTTGGACACGGCCGTGTGCCAAGCCGTGTGCGGCCCAGGTCAGGGGAATTTTGTGCAGATCCGAGCCATTCGTTTCCTTTAATTTAGATCCGACGGCCCAGATTAAATTATGCTCTGTTAAGGCCGGGAATAGGGAGTTATTCCCTCATTATTCTCTCCAAAGTTCTCCCCTTCCAAAGTGAGAGAGAAGAGGAAGAAGAAGGAGGTTTCCGGCCGCCGGCGGAGCATCGGAGCACCGTTTCGAAATCGGAGAGCGGATCCGTGGAGGGAAGGTCATTGCGAAGAGTTCTAACCGCGTAGTTTTTCCATGGCGCCAAAACGGACTACAAGGGTAACGATTCTCAACTCGAGCGCTTGAATCTCTTTCTTTCTGCATAGGGAATCCCGCTCCCGCGAGTATGCGGTGAGTGCGTGGTGTTCCTTGGGGTTGACGGGAATAGTCCCCCTTGTGTTGCATGTAGAGCCCGAAATCGTAAGTACGGGCATAGGCATTGTGTGTGAAGCCTACCCGGACGTGTTTTGTCTGGATCGGTGATGTTGCATTTGATGTGGTTTTGCCGGAGAAGACTCTGTGCTTTGGATTTTTCGGGTTTCCATGCGGTAGATTGCAGCAGGGATCCTTGATGGTTAGCTTCAAGGCGCACCCGGAAAATTGAGCGGAAACGTGTTCTGCTAACTTGGCGGTCTGGGAACCGGCCTTGATCATAACTGGGTTATGAGACTGTTTTGGAAAATTTGGGATCCGAGAGAAGCTTGGCCCGCGCAAAGTTCCTTAAATTGGACATGCGGCATGAGCAACGGGCAAGTGGAATTGGACGTAGGCTATGTGGTTCGGTGCGAGAGACCCGAAGACGGGGACTGGCCGTTGGCATAGTCGGAGCCTTAGACGGTGGTCAGAAAGGCTAAATGCTCACATGTTGTTGCCATCCTGGGGGTGGTGGTGGATGCACTGATGGGTCAGGGTCCACCATGAATGTGCCCTGAGTGCACGGGGTGTTTGGCCGTGCGAGCCTACACCTGTGGCGAATTATAATTGCGCTATATAAATATTGTTGGCTAATGCTTTGCAGGGAAAGAGCACCGCCGTCCCGAGTAAGGGGCGGGGTCGTTATAATTTGGTCGGCTTTTAGCTGACCGTTGCTTTATTTGCCACCGTGCGGTGGTATGTGCTTGCAGGTGCTGCGGAGCCGAGCGCCAAATAGCGGGCTGGAGCCCATGTTGCTGTGCTGGCCCTAGAAGGCCGTAGAATAGTTTTATTTATTTATTTCATGTGTGGCCGGCCTGCGAGTCGATGTATGTAAAACACTACTCATGAAGTGAACATTTGTAAGGCCTTAAGGCCATGTACCTGTTTCTGTGTATTTGGGGTTTCATTCCTGTTGTTGTAGCTGTGGACATTCATATTGATGGAATTAATTTTGGGTTCTTTCAACTTTAAAATCTTCCGCTAGAATGCTCTGTGATTAGGACGAGTAGTCTTAATTAGATGGTTTGATTTATTCATTTAGTAACCCTTCCGACTGTCTGTGGTATATGGCGTCGGGTTCCAGCTGGACCTTCTGTTATATGCCATGCGACGGATGGGGGTGTTACAATTAGAATATTCCTAGCCTATGTAGCCTACAAAAAGTTCAAAATATTCTAGATGGATGTTAAGAGTGCCTTTCTGAATGGTGTACTTCAAGAAGAGGTTTATGTAGAACAACCTCCAGGTTTTATCTCTCTAACTCAACCCTCTTATGTTTACAAATTGCATAAAGCTCTCTATGGTTTAAAGCAAGCTCCAAGAGCTTGGTATGAGACCCTAGCTAGCTTTCTCTTAGAGCATAAATTTACTAGAGGAAACATTGATAGAACCCTTTTCACTAGACATCATAAGGACCAAATCTTATTGGTACAAATATATGTGGATGACATTATTTTTGGGTCTACTGATCCCAAATTGTGCAAGAGGTTTGCTAACCTCATGCATTCCAAATTTGAGATGAGTAGCATGGGTGAGCTTTCCTACTTCCTTGGTCTCCAAGTGAAGCAGCTCCCTGATGGTATCTTCCTCTCCCAATCTAAGTATGCTAAAGAGCTTATTAAAAAGTTTGGGATGGGTGATGCTTCAGGAATGAAAACACCTATGGCTACCAATGCTGTTGTGGATTCTGATGCAGCAGGGAAACCTGTAGATCAGAAACATTATAGGGCAATTGTTGGATCCCTATTATACTTAACAGCTAGCAGGCCTGACATAATGTTTGCACATGCCTTTATGCTAGATTCCAAGTGAATCCTAAAGAATCTCATCTTATTTTTCTAAAAAGGATTTTAAGATATATAAAGAGTTGTCCTAGTTTAGTACTCTAGTATCATGCAGAGTCAGAATTTGAGTTAACTGGATACTCAGATGCTGACTATGCTGGATGTAGAGTGGACAGGAAAAGTACCTCTGGAAATTGCCAGTTCCTGGGTATGAGACTTGTCTCTTGGTTTTGCAAAAAACAGACATCTGTGTCTACATCAACTGATGAGGCAGAGTATATGGTTGCTGGCAGCTGCTGTTCACAGATGCAATGGATACAAAACCAGCTCCTAGATTATGGTATCAACTTAAATAATTCAACCTTATTTTGTGATAATACAAGTGTTATTGCTATAGCTCAGAATCCAGTTCATCATTCTAGGACTAAACATATTGAAATAAGACATCATTTCATTAGAGATAATGTAGACAAAAAGAAGATTAACTTGATTCATATTCCTACTGATTTACAAAGAGCAGATATTTTCACCAAACCTTTAGATGAGAAAACCCATCTGTTCTTTATAAATCAACTGGGAATGATTAATGGAGAAGAGTTAAATTAATTCCTGTCTGCATTCGACGAATTTTGCAGAGTTCGTCGAATGGAGTTCGACGAATTAGGGAAAGTTTGAGAGATTCTCGTCGAACGGAGATCGACGAATTCTCTATGTGGAAACAATTTTCGTCGACCGGAGATCGACGAACCTTGCTTCAGAAACCATTTCGTCGAACGGAGTTCGATGAACTGTTTTCAATTCTTCTAAATGAGTTCGACGAACTACTCACCTCTAACTTATTTCGTCGACCTCAGTTCAAAGAACTGTCTCTTTTCGTGAAACGGAGCTTGTCGATTCATATTCCGAAAATCTTATATCTAGGTTTTCTTCGACCTCCGTCCCGCGCTTTCAGTTCCTTCGCTCTTGATCGCTATTTTCTATGTGATTTTCTTTGCAGGTCATCAATGGCGATTCCTCCAGTAGCACTTGTGGCGATGAAGTTTGATGCAGCATTCTCCATGGATTTTGAGTCTTTCCAACATTCAGATCAAACTTTCTTTATATCCTGGAATTACTTGAAGAATTGCATCTCAAGGATTTCATGACTCGCAGCATCAAGCTACACTCAACCGAGATAAGAGAATGGGTGTACACTGCAACTGTTTCTGAAGACGGAGATCTGACAGGATATATTGGAAACACTGCAGTTTCCCTGTCTCTAGCAGTACTTTCTGAAATTTTTGGACTGATCAAAGGTGAAGACAACTTGGAAATGGACGCTGAAGAATATTCTGATATGTTGAAGGTAATGGGTCTCTCCGGCAGCAACCCTAGTAAGCTTCTGAAGAAGCAACTGTCTGCCGCCTATCAATTTTTGGCCGACATTGTAGGAAAAATTCTGATGGGAAAACACTCGGCACATGACTATATCACTCACCATCAATTTCTGATTATGTGCGCAGTGCTCAACAAATGACAGGTCGACTGGGGCATGGTCTTCTTTGACCTAATCAAGAAGAAAACAAGCAAGAAGGAAGTCTGCTACGGCAGAATCCTGGGGCTTTTCCTCTTGAAAAAGGCCAGTGAATGTTTGGTCTCCCCGACCACATTCATCAATGCCAGCAAGCGCCTCACCTGCGCCTTGTTTGGCAGATGGGAGAGGACAATCACCAAACCCTCCAAGGGTTCCTCCTCCTCCATCAACGCTTCTGAGAGCACAAGGACCGTCAAGGTCACTCCCCACCGTAACACTGAAGAGGCCATTCCACCTACAAAATCTCTTCCCCCTCCTCCTACATCTCAATTGACATCACCTCAACATTAATCTCCACCGCTTGATCTTGCACATATCCCTACACGTCCAGTTTCCCCCACTGAAACCCATATTCCCTCACCTCCTCAATCCCCTCTTCCACCACACTTATCCACTATTCCATACTATAGCATACCCACTGAACCACGAACTGTTCTCCCTCCATTATCCCCTCCACATATTCTTCCTTCCTCCTCTACTCCTATCCCCTCCACCATTCTTTCTCCACTTCTGTACTCTTCCACCATTCCCTCCATCATCTCTCTTCTAACTCCTCTCATTCAATCACTCATCACAGAGGCCATTACACCTCTGTTGAATTCCATTAATTCTTTATCTGCACAAATCACTGCTCTTTCTGCTGCCCCCTCTTCATTCAGGGGCCTGGCTCCAGGTTCTCCTGAACCCAAGCGTGGGGAGATGCTCTGTTGGGTCCGGCGTTCCTTCACTTGACCCGTGGCGCTTTGCTACTTATTTAAGAAATTAAGTAGCACCCTCTCCAACAGTCCGGGCTTTTGGTGCAGTTGGGTATGCGCTTGATCCTTCAATTGGTATCAGAGGAGGTCACGGGTTCAAGACCGGGGGGCGCTATTAAATCCTGATTTTTCCCTTCTACCTGTGTGGGTCCGGCGGGTCAGGCAACCGTGGACATGTGGTAACCCCACCTCTGAGCCGTGAAACCGTGGACATGTGGTAACCCCACCTCTGAGCCATGTGGGCCATGTGGTAACTCCACCTCTGAGCCGACGGGTTGTGCTGGACGTCGGGGGGGGGATTGTTGGGTCCGGCATTCCTTCACTTGACCCGTGGCGCTTTGCTACTTATTTAAGAAATTAAGTAGCGCCCTCTCCAACAGTCCGGGCTTTTTGTGCAGTTGGGTATGCGCTTGATCCTTCATGCTCCATGATGAAGCTGGTGCAGCAGCTGCAGAGGTTGATACAGTTTTTAACAATACAGTTGATACAGATACAGTTGATACTGCAGATACAGTTTTTGATAATACAGATACAGTTGATACAGTGCTTGATAATACAGATATAGTTGATACAGTGCTTGATAATGCAGTTGCAGTTACAGATACAGCTATAGATTTCGATTCTGAAATAATTGATTTTATTCAATTTATGGACACTGACATTACCTTTGATGAGTCAGTAGATACAATAACAACTGCTGGTGATTTCCTTATAAATCTCACAGTTAATTTATCTGAGATACTTCATACCTTTGATTCTGTATATATGAAGCTTCCTTTAGTAGAGGTTGCTAAGCCATATTTGGCTATTGTCCAGTTTACCTCTCCAGCTAGTCCAGCAGTTGCCAAGCAACTCTATGACACCTTTACTGCTCCTACTGCTGTTCTAATTCCTGTGTCTATTCCAGAAATCTACTCTGTCCCAGATTTTATCATGGATGATTCTCCCATACCTTATCTCGATGAGCTCATTCTCGCAGACATTAAAGAAGAGAATAAGGCAACAGCTGAAAGCTCTGTCTCTACTGCTGTTGAACCCTCACCCTCTGAACCTTCTATCCCCCCTCAAGAAAAACCTCTTATCATTTCTGATGAAACTCTGAGGAAGTTGAATGCTCTGTATGACAATCCTCAGAGTTCAGTTTCTGATGATGATGATGATGATGATGATGATGAATCAGATGAGGAGGCTGCTAAAAAGAAAAAGAAGTTGCTTTCTAAGAAAAGGAAGGCTCCTCCTCCTCCTGCACCCAAGCCTAATCCCACTACAGACACTCCATACTATATTCTGCACAATGTTGCTCCTTACAAAGGGATGCCTGGATGGATGTGGCTATCAAAGAACGAGCAAAGAGAGAAGAAGAGGAGTAGGAGATACTCTCCTCCCCCAATTCATAGATATAGAAAGGATCCTCCTCCTCCTCCTCCAGCAGCAGGTGCCTCTGGCTCTGGCTCTCAGAGATCTGCCCATATTCAAACTTATCAGAGACAAACAGGGAGATCGTCTGGTGGTAGTCAACCAAGGCCACCATCTTCAGGCAGACAACACCATCAACAATAACAGCAACAGCAGCACAAGGAATATAAGGAACATGAAGCTGAAAGGCCCTATTCTCCTCCTGAAGATCCAGAAACAGCCAACACAGCCAGAATGGCAAGGTTCCAAGAGCTCATTGGCTTATCTCTAATCAACAAAGCTAAAGCTGAAGGCAAGGACACAACAGGCTTAACTACTATATCTCAGTACAGGAGAGATGAGCTAAAGAGATTTGGGAAAGGAAACAAGCTACTCAATGTTGATGAGTACATGCATCTTCACCCAGAAGTAGTTGTCCCCAGACCCACTTCACTGAACATCATAGGGGCAGCTGACATGACTATGACCAGGTCTCAAGCTTTAGATCCCAATAGGGAAATCATTTTTAAAAAGCCAGGAGATAAAGCACCAGGAGACAAGCTAAAACAGAAGAAGACAGAGAAGTATTTTTGTGGTTATTTCATTTCTGCTTCTATTTCATACTATATCTTGTTCTAAAACAAAGCCTGTATGTATATATATATCTGATACATGTGTTGTAAATTCTCTGTCAGATATATTTCTTAATTTTGCTTTGCTTGGAGTCTTTGTTAGTGACCTCACCCAAATAGGGGGAGATTGATGGATCCCTAGTTGATTTGGGCTAGGTCCACTGACTTAGGATGTGACCCATCATATACAGTATGGGTCAAGTTTATGTCTTAGCGTCTAGGACAGTCCTCTATCTCAACTTCAGATGGACCAGCCTTCCTCAAGACCATCAGGAACTCCAGATCTATCAGTTTTTCAGACTAAGTGAAATGAGTTCAACGTTCGTCAAACTCAGCTCGACGAAGAGAGTTCTGCGCTCGACGATCGCGAGACAATTCGTAGTGCTGAGCTCGACCAACTATGTTCTTTGTTCGACGAACACCGAGATTCTACTTCAAGCATTATCAGGACTACTTCAGAATTTCTCTAAGTCCAACTTCAAGCTTTGGTCGACGAATTACATTCTGAGCTCGACGAACTTGGACCTCAAGTTCTCAGATTCTCAGGTCGACGACTTCAGTTCTCAGCTCGACGAATTTAGTTCTCTGCTCAACGAATAAAGATTGTCTGATATTGAAGATTGTCTGTTCAACGAATGAAGACTGTCAGCTCGATGAACTCACCTCAGCTCGACGAACTCAGCTTAGCTCGACGAACTCAGGCTCAGCTTGACGAACTCAAAACTCAGTTCGACGAATTATGTTCTTCGGTCGACGATTCCAGACTAGGTCTTCTTCCGTTCCCGTCTCATTCCATGGCATTGATTCCTGAATATTTAATGGCAGTTCTTCCCAGAATACTACCGTTAGAATGCGAAGTTAATCCTTGATTATTACATGTCATTTTTTCACGGAAACAGTTGGGGAAATAATTAATTGCTGCTTCCTTTCCAGGCCGTCTGCCATTACTGCTCTATATTCAAAATTCGAATGTTTCTTATGAGACATTGAGATATACAGAAAGGGTCAGTAATACAGTGACACAAAAAAAACAAAAAAGACAGACAGTGATTCAGACAACACAGAAAAAAGAATTCATTCTTGGCCCAGAGAGAAACTGATCAAGAAATAGAAGAAGAAGAACACTACATCAATATCAAGAGTCTTCTTCATCTGCTTTTACTCAGGATAACTTCAAAGACAATACATTCATATCATTCACAAGAAGTTCCTGGACACTTTCTCTAGACCAGGAAATCTAGGTCTTTGAAGACCTATCACCCTGAAGCAGTGCTCCAGCATTCTTCCTGATTCATTCTACATCTCAGGGGGAGCAAAGCCGCTAAACAACAATCCACAAGTCTTCTCATTTGACTTGAGAAAGAGAAGACCTCATCACCCTCTCACTCCACCTCTGTACAGGGTTTTAATTCCCTTCAAAATTATTCTAGTTGCAAGTCTCCCTCCAAAAGACTTGAGGGTTTGGTTTTTGGGAACCTGATCAAAACCCCATTGGTGTCAGGACACCTGATCAACCCCTTCCTGCAGTGGATTCCTACCAGGGTGGTAGAAGAGTGGACTACCCAGATTTGGGGAACCACTATAAAATTCTTGTGTTGTCTGGTTGCTTTCTTTTCTTTTTATTTTCTGGCCTTGCTCTGTGAATGTGCTGTGATTAGATAGTTGCTGCATCTTGGTTTATTGTATTTGCTTCCCTACACACACACCTAACATACAACAACAGTTGTAAAAGTTTTAAAATCACCAACATACTCTATTCACCCCCCCTCTAGAGTATATCTGATCTAACTAACACCTTCAGGTGGTATCAAGCATACCTCCTGAACTTTCACCCAGTAAGTCCACAAGTTGCAAAGCAACTCAGTGATAGTTTTGCTGTTCCTGAGCCCATAGTTATTCTAGCTCATTCAGCAATTTCTTCTGCTCCTAGTTATGTCATGGATGACTCTCCATTGCCAGATCTGGATGATGTGATCTTGGCTGACATTCAACAAGAGGAAAAGGCAGCTGCTGAAAGCACTGTCAGAGAGTATGACACTCCAGCTTCTTATATGGCTTCTCCTCCAGTTCCTGTTGATATCCCTGCTGAAGCTCCTTCTCAACCTGATAAGCCTATCATTTCTGCTGAGGCACTAAAGGATCTGAATGCTTTATATGATAATCCTCAAAGATCTGATGATGAGGATAGTGATGATGAGGATGACGATGATGAATCTGATGATGAACCAAAGAGGAAGCCAGTATCCAAGAAAAGAAAAGCTTCTCCTCCTCCTGCTCCTAAGCCTAATCCAAACAATGACACTCCTTATTACATTCTTCAAAAGATAACACCATATAAAGGGATGTCAGCTTGTATGTGGCTGTCCAAGAATCAGCAGAAGGAGAGGAAGAAAAGCAAAAGATATTCTCCTCCTCCAGTTCAAAGATACAAAAAAGATCCACCTCATCCACCTCCAACAGCTGCTGGTGCTTCAGGTTCTAGTTCTCAAAGATCTGCCCCAATTCAAACATATCAAAGACATCAAGGGAGATCTTATCATGAAAGCAGCCCGCACAGGAAATATTCTTCAGGAAAGCAACATTAGCAGCAGCAACAACATCAACAACAACAACAACAATCCACTGAAAATCAACCAGTTGAAAGCTCTAAAAGACCATCCTCTCCTCCTATTCCTTTTGAGGATCCTGAAACAACAACAACTACTAGAATGGCCAGGTTCCAGGAACTTGTAGGCCTTTCTCTGATTAACAAGGCCAAAGCTGAAGGAAAGGATCCCTCTAAATATACTACCATGTTAAAGTATAGGAAAGAGGAACTTAAGATATTTGATAAAGCTAACAAAATTTTCAATGTGGATGATTACATGAAGTTGCACACAGAAGCAGTTGTCCCCAGGGTTACATCTTTAAAGATCATAGGGGCTGCTGACATGACAATGACCAGTATGCAAACTTCAGATCCTAATAGAGAAATAATATTTACAAAGCCAGGAGACAAGAACAAGGATGCAATTCCAAAGGAAAAGAAGCAGAAGAAGTGATTTTGAACTCTATTTATCTTTCTGCATTATTTATAACTGCTTTATATTTTCTGAACAAAGCTCATGTTTATGTATATCTGTTGCATGTGTTATCTATCTCTGCCAGATATATGCTTTTTCAGCTTTGTTTATTTTCAGTTTAAGTCTGAGTTTGTAATTAGTAACCTCACCCAAATAGGGGGAGATTGTTGGATCCCTAGTTTGATTTGGGTTAGGTTAACTAACTTAGGATCTTGTGACCCACAATATATAGCCAGGGTCATAGTTGTGTCCTAGAGTCTAGGCAAAGTCCTTAGAGTCAAAATTACATGGACCAGCTATCAACAAGACAGCCAGAGACTCAAGACTTAGAAGAATTCAAGACTCTGTAAAGTGAGTTCGACGTTCGTCGAACTCAGGTCCATGATAGTCGTGCTCAGCTTGACGATCTCAGAGTAAATTCTCTGAGCTGAGCTCGACGAACTTGGTACTCAGGTTGATGAAAACTTGGACACTACAACAACACTTCAAGTTCAGAAAACCTTAAGGTATTCTAAGTCCTTAGTATCAGAATTTGATCGACGAAATTAGTCCTCAGCTCGACGAACTCTATTCTTTGGTGGACGAATCTTTGGACTAATACAACATTCTGTCAAGATTTTGTTCTCTAGTCTCAGGTTGACGAACTCAATTCTCTGGTCGACGAATTCTGGACTCTGTACTTCAGCACTTTCATTCAGAAATTATTCTAAGTCCAGACTGAACTCCAGTCGACGAACACATTTACCACCCCGATGAACTTCAGACACAGAATAGGTAAAGTTCAAAAGAGACAGCAGTTCAATTTCCAGCTCGATGATCATGGAACTCAGCTCGACGAACAGAAGCCGTCTAGTCGACGAACACAACATCTTAGCTCGACGAACTGTGGACTCAGTTCGACGCTTTCTGTCAAATGTTCGACAATTATAGAATAAGTCATTTACAGCCCTGTCCCCATTATTGCTGCAATAATTCCTGAGTAATTAATGCTCTAACATTCTCTGAATATAACCGTTAGAGGAGCATTGATTAGGATATTCTCCAGGATTATTACTTGCCATTTCTCCACGGGACAGTTGGGGAGATTATTCAACGCTGCTTATTCTCTAGGCTGTCAGCATTGAATGAGGAAGGAATTCAAAATTCGAAAGACCAAATTTCCCAGGAAATATAAAAAGAGATTTTTCTCTTTTCCAGTACAACATGCAAATAGAAGGAAATTCAGAAACACATACAGAGAGAAGAATACTGAATCAGATAAGAAAAACTCAACCCGTCTGCTCTCATTCTGACATAAGATTTCTGATACTGAAGAAGAAGAACAATCATCCAAATATCAAGGTCTTCATTCTTCAAATTCTCCAGGACACTTCACAGGATAACAAATCTTCCATCTGTCAAAGAAGTTCCTGAAGATCTCTCTGATCAAGGCAGAAAGCTGGAAGGCTTATCACCCTGTGCAAAGCTCCAGTTCTCCTGAACTCTTCTACAACTCAGGAGGAGCTTTGACAATATCATTGAATCCACATAGTCTTCTCATTGTGATTGAGAAAAGAAGATTTTCATCAGTCTCCCATCCCCACCTCTATAAAGCGTTGTCATCTCCCTTCAAAAGTGATTCCTAGTTACAAGTCACCTGATCAAAAGACATGAGAATTTGTTTTTTGAGCATCTGATCAAAAGCGCATTGGTGTCAGGCACCTGATCAAAAACCTGAGTGGATTTCTACCAGGGTGGTAGAAGAGTGGATGTACCCAGGTTGGGGAACCACTATAAAATTTCTTGTGTCGTCTGGTTGCCCATTTTCTTTTTGTTCTTGTTGTGCTTGTGTTTTTAGGACAATTGTGTGATTATTTACTTTAGTTTAATTTTGCACATTTTAATTACAGCAGAAGCTGTAATAGTTTTATAAGGACCTACAAATACTCTACTCACCCCCCCTAGAGTATATTAGATCTAACCCATCACTTTCAGAGGAGTATCTGGCATCGATGAGCACCACTGACGACATACTGGATCGAATCTGTGACGGGCAGAGGCTGGATGCGAGGATGGTGCCGATATTTATGGACTTGGAGGAAGGCACAACAGGGGATTACTCTTTGATAGATGGGATGCTTTGCTTTAGAGGTAGAGTTTACATACCGACATGAGGCCAAATTCGGTTGTATATCATGACAGACGCACACTACAACAAATATTCAGTGATCACGGGGATCAAGAAGATGGCAGCAGATCTGAAGATGACGATGTATTGGCCAGGCATGAAAAAGGATATCCCATACTTTGTGATGCACTAAGGCGGAGTGCAAGAGTCCGGCCGGATTATTATAGCCAATTCCGATGGCGGAGTGGATGTTCGAGGACATAGCCACAGATTTTATACATGGGCTGCCCCGATGACATGCGGGGAATGACTCGATTTGGGTGATCATCGATAGATTGACGAAGGTGGCTAGGTTTATCCCGACAAGGAAGGATGCTCTGGTTAGTGATCTGGCGCAAAGATTTGTTGAGCAGTTTGTCCGCTACCATGGAATGTCAAGGACGATCATGTCAGATCAGGATGGATGGTTTACGTCCAAGGAGTAGAGGTCACTTCAGGCCTACCTAGGATCTCGGTTGACTTTCAACATGGCTTTCTAGCCTCAGATGGATGGGCAGATGGAGTGCACCAACCATATACTGGAGGATCTTCTATGCCTATGCATTTTGGACAGCGGAGAGCCATGGGAGAGACTGTTGCCGCTGATCGAGTTCTCTTACAACAATAGTCATCCGTCCAGCATAGGCATGGTCCCTCACGAGGCATTATATGAATGGAGATGCAGGTCCACACTATCTTGGATCCAGGATGCAGATCCAAAGGCGCTCGGCTCGGAGTTCGTGGAGGACACAGATGCTCAGGTGACGTTGATTCGAGATAGGATGCTGGAGGCCAAGAGCAGACATGCCAAATAATACGATGCGCGACATCGTAAAGTGGAGTTCCAGGTGGGAGACCGGGTTTTATTGAAGATACGGCCGATGCATAGAGTCTAACAGGTTCGCTGGCGAAAGAAGCTCAGTCCGAGATACATGGGACTATACATTTTCCTGGAGCGGATTTGCCCCTTGGCTTACTGATAACTCTAATATTATCGATATTTTCATATATTTTTTATTTAAAAATTAATTAGTTTATAAATAAATTTTACGAATTTTTTATCTGATTTCTTTAATTTCTTATTGTAGGTTCAATCTGGGCTGCCATTTCAATATGGAGTATACAGGATTGATCAGAAGAAAAAACTGGACAAAGCCAAAAAAATGCAAAGTACATGCCCCGGTCATGGCCGTGACTGCCAGGTCACGGGCGTGACTGTCAGGCGTCACCCCTACAAGTGCTCCAAAGTCCATTGCCACATCAATTAAAATTATATGCCCTTTGGTCACGGGTGTAACCATGCTGACCGAGGCGTGTCAACCAGCTGTGACATGCAGATAACGATCCAGGTCTCCACTCCCTGTCGGATTAAAATTACACGCCGGTCACGGGCATGACCTCATGGCCACATGCGTGATGGCGAGCTGTGACATCCAGGCATGCCAGTTTAAAGCAGTAGTTTCAGGGCCTGGCGGTTGTTGCCTCGCATGCCCTTGGTCACAGGCGTGACCATGGGCATGACCCTTCCAACAACGACCAATGTTATTCCCGCCGTTTCTTGCTTCCCACCATTTTTAGCAACCAACAAGACACACCCTAGGTCATGGGCGTGACCTAGGGGCGTGACCCGACAATTAAAAATTTTTGTCAGTTTCGTGCGAACGTTCCGAGGACTTGAAGAGGAAGATTTTGAAACTGACATGCCCTAGGTCACGGGCGTGACCTAGGGGCGTGACCATCTAGCAAACTTCCTTATAAATTCCAGGCAATTCCAGAAGCTGGAGAAGATATTTGGGGAGCTTTAGTTCTGTTTTCTTTACTTTATTTCTTGCATTTTCAATTCATAGTGTAACTTTTTATTTCAAGTCTTTTTTTATAATCATGTCTCTCTTCAACCATTCATGAAATTCTCTCATCATGATGAGTAGCTAATTTCCAATTAGCTCTTGATCATAATGAACTTTGGAATGTAATAATTTTCTTCTTTTTGTCTCAAATTATCAAGCACTCTATTTTATCTATTTCGGTTTATCTTTAATTATAATTTCATCGAATTCAAAAGTTGCAAAGTATGTTTATTCAATCTTAGATATATATCCTAGATTTACCGAGAGGTTGTGGATACGAGTAGATCACTCAAGGATAAAGAGAGTTTCATGCACCCCTTGAGAGAGGAAGGCATAATTCTTCCGCAATGGATTCAATTCCATTAGTGAGGTTCACCGCCTAAAGCATGCTTAGGTTTTTTCGACTGCCGAGAGGTCTTAATCGATCAACCTAATGTTAGTCTAATTTGTATTCTTGAGAGAGGCGCTTTGTAGCTATGGAACCTCCGCCGTTGAAGTTAATAATTTAGATGTTTGGATTTTATAATTTCATGGAAATTTATTCTAACCCAAAGAGATTCTAGATCAAGTGCTAGCTTTCCTATCATCGTATCTCTCCTTTTAATTTAACCATTTTCCTTATGAAAATCACAAAACCAATTTCCATTCAATAAAATAGTAGCTCTTCCTTGTGAGTACAAGTACTCAACGGTCCCCGAGTTTAAATACGACATTTCCTATACTATATTTCGATAGGTGCACTTGCCTATTTCGGGATTATAGTTTGGATATATATTAAAACTATAAATTCTCATCAAGTTTTTTGCGTCGTTGCCAGGGACTTTTCTTTGTTGATATTTTGAAAGCAATGATCTATTAGTTTTATCATTTTCTTTTTTTAAAAAAAATCAAAATCAAAAAAAAAAATTATTTTGTTTTTATCTTGTTTTTTTATCTTGGTGTATGACCCAAGGGAATCCATCAAATATACTTGATTTGGATCCGAAGATCAAACAAAGCTTACGACGACGTCTAAGACTCCGCGATCTCAAATCTCCAGATTTTGTTGAGGAATCCATAGGTGTCATTTCTTCTTCTTCTTCTTCTTCTTCTTCTTCCTCTTCTTCTTCTTCTTCTTCTTCTTTTGTTTCTTCTTTTCAATTTTCTTCAATTTTGGGTAACCCAAATCCAAATATGGCCAATCAATAGACTATGTCTTATTATGCTCGACCAAATTTGGATAATGCTGAATCAAGTATTGTTCGTCCCGCTATTGCGAATAATAACTTTGAATTGAAGCCAAGCATCAACCAAATGGTACAAAAATATGTACAATTTGATGGGCTTCAAGATGAGGATCCCAACGCACATATTTCTAACTTTCTAGAAATATGAGACACTTTTAAAATTAACAGGGTTTCAGATGATGCCATCCGGTTAAGGATTTTCCATTTTTCTTTGCACACCAAAGCCAAGCAGTGGTTGGGTTCTCTACCAAGAAGCTCCATCACTACTTGGGGCAAGATGATGAAAAACTTTCTCACGAAGTATTTTCCACCCGCAAAAACTACCAAGTTGCGCAATGATATTACATATTTATCCTAAGTTGATACGAAACATTATATGATACTTGGGAGAGATTTAAGGAATTGCTTCGCCATTGTCTGCATTATGAAATACCCGATTGGTTGCAAATCCAATCTTTTTATAATGGTCTCAATCAACAAATGAGACAACATATTGATGCCGCCGTCGGTGGAACGTTAAACAACAAAACACCGGCGGCCGCCCAAGAACTTATAGAAGTTATGGCCATGAACATGTATCAGTGGAGTACACCCCGGTCTCGTCCACCTAAACTGGCTGGGATGTACGAAATCGATATTGTTTCATGTTTATCTCTCCAGGTTGAGAAACTACAAAAACAAATAGCCGAGATATCTGCTTCCTCGTCTACACCTACCTGTGAACCCCAATTTTTTGAACCTTCAACCATTGTCGAACATATGTATTACATGGGCAATCTGAATCGGCCACCTTATAATTCGGGTAATAATTTTGGTAACACTTATCACCCGGGTTTAAGGAATCACCCCAACTTCTCTTGGAGTAATCCAGGGAACGCACCTCGCCCACCAAACACAATTCCACCTGGTTATTTTCCACCATTGGCTCCAAAAGCTCCCAATCTCGAGGAGTTGTTCACCAAATATACGACTTATAATGACGCCAATATCTGGAATCTCACCGGATCTCTTCGTAATTTGGAGAACCAAATTGGGCAAATAACAAAGATGCTCTCCGATCTCCAACAAGGAGCATTACCGGGCAATACGGAGCCCAACCCAAAGGAGCAAGTGAAGGCAATTACGCTATGGAGCGGGAAGGAGGTACATACTTTTTCAAATCCGGTTGAACAGGTAACAAATTCCACATCCCCTCCTCCTCCTAAGACTTTTAATGAAAATAAAATTGAATAATATCAACCGCCTCTTCCCTATCCGTCTAAATTAAGGAAAGACAGGTGGATGATCATTTTGGTAAATTTGTAGAATTATTTAACAAATCCATATTAATTTACTGTTTTACGAAGCCATAGCGCAAATGCTAAAGTACGCAAAGTACCTCAAGGATATTTTAACAAATAAAAACAAACTTGAGGAAATTTCCACGGTTCAATTGAACATGGAATGTTCGGCGGTTTTACTTAATAAATTGCCTAAGAAACTAACCGATCCGGATAGTTTCTCTATTCCTTGTCTATTTGGCAATTTATCAGTAAAACATACGTTAGCTGATCTAGGCGCTTCGATTAATTTGATGCCTTATTCAGTATTTTAAAAATTGGGATTAGGAGAGCCGAATCCCATAAAAATGAGCATCCAATTGGTGAATCGGTCAATTAAATACCCTATGGGTATTGTTGAGTATGTGCTTGTCAAAGCTGACAAATCTATCTTTCCGATAGATTTTGTCATCCTTGACACAGAAGAGTAAACCGAAGTTCCACTTATTCTCGGTCGCCCTATTCTCGCCACCTCACACGCCATTATAGATGTTAGTAACGATAAACTTCTCCTTATGGTTGGAGATGAAGAAGTTACCTTTACTATTGAATCATCTATGAAAAATACGCTCTATAACGACGACTCATGTTTTTCTTTGGAGGCTTCTCCCGATGAAGACTATATTTTATTTTCTGAAAATTTTTATCCACCTATTTATCATGAAGAAAATTTTGAAACTTTATATCTCATTTCTCATGAAAATAGTGATAATCAATCAAACACGCACGACCCTATTTTTGAAATTCTAGAACTAGGATGTAACCGATTAAAAACCTCTTATGATGAACCTCCAACCTTAGAACTAAAACAATTGCCAGATCATTTAGAATATTTATTTCTAACGGAGGGTTCAAAACTTCCCGTTATTTTGTCGGCGTACTTATCAGATGAAGACCAATTCAAATTATTAAATGTTTTAAAATGTCATGGCCGCGCGATTGCGTGGAAAATTACAGACCTAAAAGGGATTAATCACTCCTTTTGTACGCACAAAATTTTATTAGAAGAAAATTTTCATAAAACTATTCAACCTCAATGCCGGCTAAATCCTAATATGAAGGAGGTTGTTAAGGAGGAGGTTATTAAATTATTAGATGCGGGCATCATCTATCCGATTTCGGATAGCACTTGGGTTAGTTCGGTCGAAGTGGTGCCCAAGAAAGGAGGATTAACAGTAGTGCCAATTGAGAAAAATGAATTAATCCCTACTAGAACCATTACCGGATGGCAGGTTTGCATCGACTACCGTAAATTAAATGATGCAACCCAAAAGGATCATTATCCTTAACCATTCATTGACCAAATCCATGAACGACTATCCATTCATTCTTTTTATTGTTTTCTTGATGGCCTCTAGGGATATTTTCAAATCCCAATTGCGCCCGAGGACCAAGAGAAAACAACCTTCACGTGTCTATTCGGCACCTTCGACTATCGGAGGATTCCTCTGGTTTATGCAATGCGTCGGCATCCTTTCAAAGGTGTATGCTAGCGATTTTTGACGAGCTAGTGGAGGATATAATGGAAGTCTTCATGGATGACTTCTCCGTCTTTGGATATTCGTTCGATTTATGTTTAGAAACCTCTCCCGTGTGCTCCAAAGATGTGAGGACACCAATTTAGTGTTAAATTGGGAGAAGTGTCATTTTATGGTAAGGGAAGGTTTAGTTTTAGGCCATAAAATATCTAGTAAGGGCATAGAGGTAGATAAAGCCAAAATAGAAACAATAGGAAAGCTACCTCCCCCTTCAAATGTCAAGGTCGTTCGTAGTGTTTTGGGGCATGCCGGTTTCTATCGCCGGTTTATTAAAGATTTTTCAAAAATAAGCTATCCCCTCACACACCTTTTAGAAAAAGATGCACTGTTTCTTTTTGATGAAAATTGTTTGAAAGCTTTTTCTAATTTAAAAGAAAAATTAATAAACGCACCTATCGTGATAGCTCCCAATTAGGATCTGCCTTTTGAAATCATGTGCGATGCTAGTAGTTTTCTCGTTGGTGCGGTCTTAGGACAACGCATCAATAAAAATTTTCATCCTATATATTATGCGAGCAAAACACTAACCACCACACAAGAAAATTACACAACCACCGAGAAAGAACTTCTTGCCGTTATTTTTGCTTTTGATAAATTTCGTTCTTATCTCACTTTGTCCAAATTCATTATTTTTACAGATCATTCGGCCTTGTGTTATCTACTAACCAAAATAGATGCAAAGCCTAGATTGATTAGGTGGTATTGCTTCTTCAAGAATTTGACGTGGAGATCCGGGACAAAAGAGGAGCAGAGAATCTGGCGGCGGATCATCTTTCTCGGTTGGAGAACCCCAACTTGGAGGGGCTTATCGAAGAGGACATCGATGATGCATTTCCCGAGGAGTGCCTCCTCGCTTTATATAAGGTAATTACTCTCCCCACCCCTTGGTTCTCCGATTTCGCAAACTTTCTTGCTGTAAGATTTCTCCCAAAAGGTTTTTCTTTTCAAGAAAAGAGGAAATTCTTTTCTGATTTGAAAAACTATTTTTGGGAGGATCCGTTTCTTTTTTGAGTTTGCGCGGACCAAGTAGTGCGGAGATGTGTTTCTCATGAGGAGGGTGCCTAAATTTTGAAACATTGCCACGAGGGACCCGCCGGCGGGCACTATAAAGCAAATCAGACAGCACAAAAAGTACTTGAGGTGGGCTTCTATTGGCCGAGCATCTTCAAAGACGCTCAAGCACATGTAAGTCGTTGTGAACAATGCCAACGCTCAGGTAATATTTCCCGCCTCCATGAAATGCCTTTAAATTCATTTTTAGAAATTGAGGTTTTTTATTTATGGGGAATCGACTTTGTCGGCCCGCTACTAACTTCCTTTGGAACTTGTTATATTTTGGTAGTGGTTGACTACGTGTCACGGTGGGCGGAAGCACAAGCCCTTCCCACCAATGATGCCCGAGTTGTGACCCAATTTCTCAAAGAACTCGTTTCACGATTTGGAGCGCAAAGGGCAATAGTGAGTGATAGGGGAACTCACTTTTATAACGCACAATTTGCGAAAGTTTTATCTAAATATGGCATTACACATAGGTGGGCAACCCCCTATCACCCTCAAACTATTGGTCAAGTAGAAGTAGTAAACCGTGAGCTTAAACGAATATTAGATTAAACGGTTTCTACAAATAGAAAGGATTGGTCTGTTAATCTTGACAATGCACTTTGGGGTTATCGGACCGCGTACAAGACTGCTATAGGTTGTACGTAGTACCGATTGGTCTATGGGAAAGCATGACACTTACCGGTTGAGCTTGAGCACCGCTCCTTTTGGGCGCCTAAATTTTTAAATCTACATGAAAATTGTCATCCGAGCTCCGGAAATTCCAAATTAATGAGCTCGATGGGTGGCGCTCCTTCGCCTACGAAAGTAATAAACTTTATAAGGAGCGCACAAAACTTTATCATGATAAAAAAATTAAGAACCCCAAGGACTTTAAACTGGGAGACCAAGTTCTCTTATATAATTCACGCCTGTGACTTTTTCTGGGAAAACTCAAGTACCATTGGTCCGGCCCTTTAATTGAAAAGAGGTGTGGCCCTATGGGACAGTCCTTATATCTTACCCGAAAAAAGGTGAATTCAAAGTGAACGGGCACCGACTTAAATATTTTTCATCGGCGATATTACTAAGGAGCACCGGGAGGAAATTAACCTCTCGAATCCATAAATTAGTGCCCCACTTTGGTCGAGCTCAACGACCATAAACTAAGCGCTTGTGGGAGGCACCCCATAGTTCTCATTTCTTTTTATTTTATTTTTATCTTTGAGTTTTTGTAGGTTTGAAGAATCTTTGCGGCATGATAATCGATCGTGTTCGAACTTCAACTTCATGCAATTCCTTCATGTCGGTAATTTTTATTTAGTTTATTTTATTTCCGACAAGAAATATATAAAAAAGTATTTGAAAAACAAAAATAGGAAAAAAAAAATTTTTTTGAAACACGTCCGTGTCACGGCCGTGACCTATGGGTCACGGGCATGACAGAGCCGTGTTTCGTTCATCTTGTGAAACCCAAGAATGGTTTCGTCGAGCGCAATTTTTCGTTCGTCTTCCATTACAGTCACGTGTTTATCCTTCAATGGTCACGGGCGTGACCAGAGAGGAATTCCATTCGACGAAATGTTTCAGGGAAAACCAATCTTTCCACCCAGTCACGCCTTTGACAATTCATGTCACGCCCGTGACACAGGCAAGTCACGGCCGTGACTTATCTGGGAAACCCAAAAGCAAAAAAACAGAGTTTTTTTTATCGTTTTCGGTTACACGCCCCAGGGTCATAAGCATGACCCTGGGCCTTGTCCAAAGAATCCGAGGCAATGACTCGGTCAATTCCACGGATTCCTCCAGGCCCGTATTTTTCATATGACACGCCCCAGAGTCACGGCCGTGTCTCTGGGGCCCGACCAGTGAATCTCAGTCATGGAGCCTTAGATTCCATTTTTTATATTTCTTTAAGTACACGCCCCCTATCACGGGCATGACAGGGGGGCGTGACCGACCCGAGAATTCCTATAAATAGGATTTCTCCCCTTTATTTTCTCCACACCATCCAGCTCCCCCCTCCTTGCCTTAGCTTACCCGAACACCTGTTTTCCTCCCTCCTTCCACAATGCCTTGCCACCACCCTCGCTCCACCGCTTCCTCCTCCGAGTACCTTACGGATCCCGCCGTGGCGGAAGCTATGCTCCTTTTTGAGAACCCTACCAAGCAGGATCCGAGCGATCACATACGCGCCAAACCCCTAGGCGTATTTCGCATCATGGACCAGCGATCCTTGCAACCTTTGGAGGTGCGGATTTGGTTAGGGAATTTCTATCCACCCCTGGATGGAGTTCCCTCTTCTCCATTTTGGAGTATGCTTTCCTTGATCTCACCGCCGAGTTCTTGGTGTCCTTTGAGTTCCGTTGTGCGGCAAATGACTATTTCACCGACTTTCGCGTGGGTGGGGTGACGCATCAGCTCACCATCCGCCAACTCAATATTGTCATGGGCTTTTGCTCGAAGGACTTCTCCCAATCTCCCTCCTATCTCGGTATCCTCACTGATTTCACTCCTGATGTCAACCTTCCCACCTTTTCGGCGGAACTCAGTAATGACATCGCGCCCTACACCCCTAAGAAATCTAAAGGCAGCCACCTCATTTCACCCGCTTTGCGCATTCTCCACAAACACCTTAGCTTTACTATTTCTGATCGCGACGATAGCCATGGGTTGTTGACTCAGGCAGATTTACTATATTTATATAGTATATTTTACCAGGTCCCACTCAACCTTGGTTATTTGCTCGCAATTTTCTTTTGGAACCAAGCCAAAAATGTGAGGTTGGGAGGGGTGCATGACGGGAACTTCATCACTTTTATCACCAAGCAGATTTCTCTTTGGGATTCCCTTTCGCGACTGAGCTACGTTCAGACACCACAAATCATTCAGATCCAGACCCTCCAGGCCCTTAGCCTCGCACAGCGACGTGATGGCGAGTTTGAGGCTATCCCTCCAGCGGTCTTTGGCGGAGATCTTGATCTTGATTTCATTGCCGGTCCCAGTGGCACTATTCACTCTACCCAAATTCCACGACCACCGCAGGATCCTTCTTCAGAGCCCAGTCCTCAAAGCTATTGGGATCGTCAGTTTGGGTCTATTCACACACGCTTAGACGCGATGTAGACCAATTTTGATGCTCGTTTTGCGAGTTTCGACGGTCGATTTACCGCGCTGGAGGTGAGTCAAGCTTCTTCTATGGCTTGTACTAAGCATGAGTTTACGGACCTACGGACGTACTACCAGCAGTCGAGGCACCATAGTGATGAGGATTAGGTTTCTTTTTCTTTAGAGTTGTAGTTGGTTGTCATGTATCTTTTCTTTGTATCTTTTCTTTTTAGTTCCTATGTATCTTTTGTTTTTATTAAAAATATCAAAATTATATTTTGCTTTAGTCATGTCTTAAAGGTACACCTCGGTGCTGATTTCACCTCTTCAGGGAAATCTGCTTTTCTTTTCTTTACTTATTTTTTTCATTGGGGACAATGAATTGTTTAAGTATGTGGGAATATTTCTTAAGCAAAACGTACAAAAAATAATAAAAATTTTCAAAAAAAAATCTTAAAATTTTATTTTTAGTTAGTCTTCACAAAAATACAAAAAAATGAAAAAAAAGAGAACAAAAATATAAAAAATATCAAAAAAATAGAAAATCGAAATTAAATTTCTTAGAAAGGAATGTTTGGGATATCACCCCATCTTACCTCCTAGTACCGGTGAGAGCCCTTCACAGGGTATACCTCGGGAAGTCTAAGAAGTAACAAAAAAAATAGGGTTAATTTCTAATTAGAGAAATCTTTATTTCTATATTTATTCACATGCGAAATTCATAGTATTCACCTTTTACATAGTCTTTAGAAGATTTTGATGCTTTAATTGAATTTGAATTTTGGAGTCGAACTGTTGTCCATGTTGTGTTTCTAGTCAGGTGCACATGTTTGTATAATTTAAGTAGAATTAAAAATACAGCATACAATTAGGTTTTTATTTTTCAAAATGCGTAGAAACAGTTTATTTTACTTTACTTTGAAAGCGGTACAATCTAAAAATAATTTAGGAGAGTGTGTAGAAGTTTACTAGAGAGATATTTTGCAGATCAAGAAAGAGGTATTATTTCTCGATGTCTAGAACATGCCCTCTACCTATTCTCAAGACTTTGCATAGCTTAAACTTATTAACATAAATATAATTTAGGAATTTCTTTTGGTAAGTTTGAGCCTTTGCACCCGTCCCTAAATGTTTTATCTTTGCTAAGTCAATTTGAGCCTATACCCTATCTTTTGTTTTAGCTACACCAAACACCCTACCAAAGCCTAAAAAACTTCATAATTTCACACCTAAAACCGAGCTTGAAAATATATATACAAAAACGGTTTATGCGTGAATATGAGCCATTTTATTTTTGTGGAAAATTGAGAAAAAAAGTTGTTTTATTTTTCCTTCGTCCTCAAAAAAAAGAAGAAAAAATATAGATAAAAAATGAAAATAAATAGAGGAAGTCGAAAAATTTTCAACATGTTAAATAGAAGAAACAAAGAGATTTAGGAATTGGCTCTTTTGTGCAAGCTCTCATTAGGTTTTGGTGTGTATACCCATCTTTTTTATCTTTGATTTTCCAAACAAAAAAAAAACTAAGCCTACATTTCAACCTTGTTAAGTCTTATTGATTTGTGCTTATAAGTTAAACTAGTGTTGTGGTGAGAGTGTGAAAGTGCAAACCTATGGCCATCGACATTGATGGATTTCTTTGCAGGGTATCTCGATCTTCGATTTGTGCAATATTATCTTAGTGAGCACACTACTTTCTCCCTAAATGTGATTTTAAGATTTACCGGGTTTTCGTTTTCAAAGTAAAAATAATAAATAAAAACACATTTTAGGAAAGTAAAAACTAATTTGTATGCTGAGTAGGTTTTTCTACAAAAATAACTACGCGCATTGGCTTAAGACTTCAAATTCTACTCCTTAGTTCCAATTTTCGTTTCTAGCGTTAAAACTTTTCTACACCCTATGCAAAGTTGTTTGCTCAAACGAGCAAATGAGTAAGTATGGGGGTATTTGATAACTCTAATATTATCCATATTTTTATATATTTTTTATTTAACAATTAATTAGTTTATAAATATATTTTACGAATATTTTATCTGATTTCTTTAATTTCTTATTATAGGTTGAATCTGGGCTGCCAATTTAAATATGGAGTATACATGATTGATCAGGAGACAAAGCTGGACAAAGCCAAAAAAATGCAAAGTACACGTCCCAGTAACGGGTGTGACTGCCAGGTCACGGGCGTGACAGCCAGGCGTGACCCCAGCGGGTGCTCCAAAGACCATTGCCATGTCAATTAAAATTGCACGCCCATTGGTCACGGGCGTGACCATGCTGACCCGGGCGTGTCAACCAGGCCTGACACGCAGATAACAATCTAGGACTCCACTCTACATCAGATTAAAGTTACACGCCCGGTCACGGGCGTGACCTCATGGTCGCGGGCGTGACGGCGAGCCGTAATATCCAAGCATGCCAAGTTTAATGCAGCAGTTACAGGGCCTGGCAGTTTTTGCCTCACACACCATTTGTCATGGGCGTGACCATGGGCGTGACCCTTTCGACAATGTTCAGTATTATTCCCGTAGTTTCTTGCTTACCACCGTTTTTAGCAGCCGAGAAGACACGCCCTAGGTCATGGGTGTGACCTAGGGGCTTCACCCGCCAATTAATGATTTTTGGCGGTTTCGCGCCAATGTTCCGAGGACTTGAAGATGACGGTTCCGAACCTGACACGCCCGAGGTCACGGGCGTGACCTAGGTGCGTGACCATCTAGCAAACTTTCCTATAAATTCCAGGAAATTCCAGAAGCTGGAGGAGATTTTTGGGGTGCTTTAGCTCTGTTTTCTTTACTTTATTTCTTGCATTTTCAATTCATAGTGTAACTTTTTATTTCAAGTCTTTTTTTATAATCATGTCTCTCTTCGACCTTTCATGTAATTCTCCCATCATGATGAGTAGGTAATTTCCAATTAGCACTTGATCATGATGAACTTTGGAATGGAATAAATTTCTTCTTTTTGTCTCAAATTATCAAGCACTGTATTTTTATGTATTTCGGTTTATCTTTGATTATAATTTCATCGAATTCATAAGTTGCAAATTATGTTTATTCGATCTTAAATCCGTATCCTAGATTTATTGAGTGATTGTGGATACGAGTAGATCACTCAAGGATAAAGGGAGTTTCATGCACCCCTCGAAAGAGGAAGGCATAATTCTTCCGCAATGGAGTCAATTCCATTAGTGAGGTTCACCGCCTAAAGCAAGCTTAGGTTTTTTCGACTGGCCGAGAGGTCTTAATTAATCAACCTAAGGTTAGTCGAATGTGTATTCTTGAGAGAGGTGCTTCGTAGCTATGGAACTTCCGCGGTCGAAGTTAATAATATAGATGCTTGGATTTTACAATTTCATGGAAATTTATTCTAACCCAAAGGGATTCTAGATCAAGTGCTAGCTTTCCTATCATCGTATATCTCCTTTTAGTTTAACATTTTCTTTATCAAAATCACAAAAACAATTTCCATTCGATAAAATAATAGCTCTTCCTTATGATTACAAGTACTCAACGGTCCCAGAGTTTAAATATGACATTTCCTATACTATATTTCAATAGGTGCACTTGCCTATTTCGGGATTATAGTTTGGATATATTTTAAAAGTATAAATTCTCATCACTTACAAGATGGAGCTACCACCGAAGTTAGCGGGATTGCACGACGTCTTCCATATCTCTTCACTTCGGAGCACTATAATATGCCCTGAGAAGCTGATCTCCACTACGGATGGCCTAGTGGCCTCGGATCGATCAGTCAGCATGGAGCTGGTCAGGATGGACGATACAGGGGTGCGAGTCCTGCGGCGCAAGAAGGTTCCGCTAGTCAAAGTTCTGTGGAGGAATCATGGACAGGAAGAGCACACCTGGGAGCTATAGGACCAGATGCAATAGAGGTACCCGGATCTCTTCGAGTCAGGTATACCTTTAAATTACTAGGGATGTTACATTCTTTAATCTTAATTGAAACCCTGTAGGCCCGCCCTTAATTTCAGGGACAAAATTTTTATTTTTATGAATTGGGATATGTAACATCCCTTAAACTTCTAGACACCTAAGAGTGGTTTTCTCATGACTAGGTCATGACAAAACCCTAGGATGCCCTAGCTGACCAAATGAACTTAGGCAAGAAGGTGAAAACTACCTTGGGCTGCAAATATTAATTTTCAATTACCCACCATAGGGCTTAACTTTAGGATTTCAACTTGACTCCAGGACCCCATAATAACACTCCTAACCCTTTAAGAGGACCCTTGGGTCACCAAGGACCCATTGGGGTCAACCCAAAAGGGGGAAGTTGACCAAAGTCAACCCAAACCCTAATTAGGTCAAACTAAGCTCACACATGGTCAATTGATAACCCCTTAGCCAAAGGGACCCATCTAGACCTTCCTAAGCCCTAAGGGAGGTTAATGTTCCCCAAGGACCCATTGGGGTCAACCAAAGAGAATAATTTGATCCAAGACAACCGTACCCCAAAAATGGTCAAAGTGTCCTAACTACGGGTCAAGTGGCCTCCAAGGTCCCCAACTGACCCTACCTAGACCTTCCTATCCCTTGGGGGGGGGGGAAAGGGTCACTAACCTCCCATTACGATTAGTTATGTCACCCACTGTGGCCTAGGTTTTGGCTAACCCACATTGGGTCAATATAACCCAAATAGGCTAACTCAAGCTCAAACACAAATCCACTTCGGCTAACCACATTTTAATTATTCATATCGGTTAATGGGGTGCTTTTTGGCTGAAATGATCATCAAATTCGGCCATGGTTACTAGGTGAGAGAAAGCTCCATTTTTCCCTTTAATGGAGGAGAGAGAAAGAGAGAAAGAGGGTCATTCATGGCTTGGAAGGCCAAGGGGCCTCCTCTCTTCATCTCCAATGTTGGATTCATCTTCCCTGATAAATTAGGAGAACATTAAAGGCTTTTCCCGACCACAAAGGGGGAAATTCAGTGGGATATCAATTGGCTTAAATTGAGCTTTCAAGGACATTAATGGCATTAAAGCATGAACCCTCCCCTTCCCCTTTCGGCTCGTTTAAAGGCTTCCCCAAGGTTAGAGGAATCATTTCCAACATTCACATGAAGAAACCGAGCACTTTGGTAGTGCAGTTGCAGAGCACCCGACGGCACCACCACCGACAATGGCATCCTGTTGATCTGTAAGGCTTCATGCCTCCCAAAAGGTCCAACCCCTCTCCTCTCTTCTAGTGGATAGATCTCAGTCTATTGGCTGCAAGTTTTGGGGACAATTGGCCCTAGATGTGGGTGGCCAAAAGATTGGTTTTTTCAAGCTTTTTAATCCAAACCTAAAACTCGATTCCGGCCACCTCCGGCGGGCCTACCACCGCCTATCGTCGGACACCACCTGAAAGAAAACGGTTGTCAGCCTAAATCACCTAGAGGGGGGTGAGTAGGTGAGTTGTGCGTCTTTTGCGGAATAAAAAATATTTAGAGCACAGCACAGAACTATCTACCAATATCACAGACGACACAAGATTTAGAGTGGTTCCCCGACCTTGGGTACATCCACTTTCCCTCACCGATCTCGAAATCAATTAGACTCGGCAACTCCACTATCTCGGATCAAAAACCAATCCTACCCTCGGAACAAAGTTCCTACAAACTCGATCCAAACAAAGGGATCTACACCTCGGAAGATAACACTTCCTACAAACTCGGAGTGAAAAACTCCTACACTCGGAGAAACTTTCTCCTACAAGATTAGTAAAGTTTTTGAAAAATTATACAAACAGTAAATCCAATCAGATCTGATGAACCGGCCAGAGAACTTCTTCTTATGGACTTTGCAGCACTATCAGAAATCGGTGAAGAGAAACTCGGCCCAGATCTGGATCTTCTTGCTTTTACAGAATCAGAAAGAGAAGATGAACAGTGATATCGATCTCGATATATAACTTTCTTTAGAATGAATCCCCGGAAATTGGAGGCAGTTGCCGGAGAAGAGGGCGGCGACGGCGGCTTCCGTTTCGTGAAAACAGACAGAGGAGTCGGCTGAAAACTTTCTCAAAATAAAATGACAAAAAGGCTTGGAGAATACTTAGGGTTTGTCATTTTCTGATAAGACTTTATATAGGAGAGAATAACGGTCATAATCGGTCATAATGATGTACACGTGGACCAATCATGTCGCGTGATTTGAAAATCCCGTCAGAAAAAAGACTTAGACAAATTTCAGGAAAGTTCAGCTATATACACGAGTAAGAGAAGATCTACTCGAGTAGTTGAATAACTACTCAAGTACATGAAGGAGAATATACTCAGGTATATAAAGATAGGCTACTCGAGTAGGCAGAAACCAACTACTCGAGTAAGCAGAAAGAACTACTCGAATGTGTATAGAGAACTACTCGAGTACATAAAGGATCTACTCGAGTACAAGAAAAACTACTCGAGTATATTACATAACCTACTCGAGTACGTGAAGGACTACTCGAGTGGAATACTTAGAATAAATTCTAAAGATGTCAGCAAGCAGCTACTCGAGTAGTTGAACTAAACTAATCGAGAGGAAGTGATCTACTCGAGTATGTGAAAGTTCTACTCGAGTAAAGGACTTAGAAAATTCTGGAGTTATGAAAATTTCAAAGTACACGAGTGAAACACGATCTATTGGAGTAGGTATAATGAACTACTCGAGTATGATTCTATCTACTCGAGTATGTGAATATACTTACTCGATTATATGCGTGTTTATACTCGAGTCCTTGACTTAGAATAATTTTGATGAGAGAAGCGTTTAATACTCGGGTATAATAAGTGATCTACTCGAGTATATAAACATGCGACTCGAGTATATGACTAAGTCTACTCGAGTACATGACTTAGCTACATGAGAGGTACACTTAAGTACTCGAGTACAAGGTTTCTTTACTCGAGTAAATTATACCCAATCTACTCGAGTAGTTATGGACCTACTCGAGTAAAAGACTTAGAGAATTTTTGTTGTTGGAAAACTCTTTCTTCTAATGTAGTGAACTTCCAATCCTTTTCCCAAGGTCCAATAGCTTGAATATGAAGTGTATCCCAATAGAGAGACCACACATCAGTCAACACCTTGGAATATGCAATGAGGGATTACATTGCACAGTTCCTGTGTTTGGTGACCCACTGTGGACTGACATTGGTCTACACTTCCCAGTGAAATTCTTGCAAACATATAACTCAAACCAAGCATCAAATACAACTTAATTCATCTTAGTTCCAGGGTGACTTCATCAAATCTGGGTTAGTGTGGATGTAATACCCAACACCACCTCAACGAAGGTGGTCGTGGCATTGGCCGTCCGGGGAGAGGCTCAGGTGGCCGAGAACTCACCTCCCAAAATGTCCAGGATGGGACAATCGGGACCGTTGGCTCTTGAAGGAAGATGAGCGGATCCAGTCAGTTTCTGCTTTAAGATTCGTGACGAGTTAAAATATTAATTCCTTTTATTTCATTTTCTGCTATTCAATTATACAATGCCTATATTAATTTATTAAAAATACTTAGAGCCCTCTACAGTGAAAATGATTAACATGAAAGTTGTATCCCTTCAAGTCTACATTGTTTTAAAATTCATTCCAACCAATTTGGATGACTAGTCTGACCACAGCTCTCAAAATGGTGCAGACTATACATACATCTTATCAGAGATTAAATTGAGTGCCCCCACTAAACCACTTGTCCAAATTACTTGAACTTTTGAAGGGTGGACACTCTTATCAATACCTAAAACATATCCAAAATGGGAATATTTTGAAAACATTTGCCTGTAATTGTTTTAAAAATTTTAATAAACCAAGTAGGATTTAATAGGACGATCTAATGACCCCAAAAGTCCACAAAATATTGGTGGCTATCTCTTAGGGTCATTACATGACTCTGAAAAAATCTCAGCCCAATTGGGTTTGATTGGAATAGGTTTTGGTGTTACCAAAGTGTGTCACCTTAAGGGTAAATTAGGGCAAAAGTATGCTTGGTGCATAGAGGGGTCAATTCTCTCGCAAATGGGTTGGAACAATGGCCAGAGCCCCAAGGTCATAAAAACATCCTCCCATGGACTTTTACATGTATTGGGGTGGATTTGCCCTAGGGCCGTAATTCAAACCCTAAGGTTGAACTTTTGGGGTTGGTGAAGGACAAGGAGCGATATGTCCTTATATGGACTTGGACCTTTGTCCATGTATTCAAAAGATGATAATTAAGCCTAAGAAGAGTTCTTAGGACTTCTAAGAGCTTCATCCCTCTTGAAGTAACTTAGGGCAAAATAGTGCAATCTTGTTCATGATTTTATTACATATTCATATTACTTTGAATAATACTAAAATTTTAGCTGTGTTTATATATTGATGAAACAAAGCTCTGGAAATTTTAGTGAGAATTTTTTATTGGAATTTATGGTACTTCATTCACACCCTTTCTAGTTTCCCTTTTAATTCAAGAATTTATTTTGAGTTATTCATTCACTGAAAGCTAATGAAACTTGGTCGAGAACTTTTTAGGACATCCTTAGTATCTGAGAATTTTTGCAGAATTTTTAGGAAAATGTTATTAATGGTTACTTCACAAGTCAGTAATTAATAATTGGTGTTAAATGATTTATTTATGTGACCAAATAATCTTAGGAAATTGTTATTTTTTGTCAGAAGTCTTTTATGGTCATTTTAAAGTTCTTGTAATTTTATCATGATTTTTGGATGTATAATTTTGGTACTTCCTTCTTTACTCTACTATTGTGGATAATTAATCAATAATTTGTTTTGTGGTTAAAACCTCTATGGAAAATTATGAATCTCAGTACTTAATGTTATTTTGATGACATGCACCTGGCATTATATTTCTAAGGCCATATCTAGAGAGAAAAGTGTACTTGTAGTTCAAAAGCTTTCTTTGCCTGATTTTGCGGAAAAGTTAATAAATGCTAAATTAATTAGGAAAATTACAAGTTTCTGTATTTTCTCCAATTATGTCATGATAGACCCGCAGTATTGATTCTAGGGCTCATGGAAGAATATTTGAATGGGGTCACACCTCATGCTCATCATATAACTTAGGTTGGTCTACATATTGTAAAACTGCAGAATCGTGATAACATATGTGATGGTCATAGGAAGTTGGGTTAATATTATGCTGATTTGGTAAGGTGAAACAGAGAGCTTCATTAGGAGACATGATGAGGAGGGTGTTCGTTTGGCTAGTGTTAAGTGGTGTTTGGGATCGACCAAAGATCGTGTTTCCTAGGGACAGAGAGAGACAAAATACATTAGGGTTAGATTTACTATAACATTAAATGGGATTGGAACATGCGTATATACTAATAATAGTAAGTGTCTTGCGAAAGGGAGCTTTGGGCTTCAGCCCATCATAGTTCCTAGTGCCCCCGAGAGCCCTTCACAGGGAATGCCCTGGGAAGTCCGAGGTTAATCTAAACTGTAAGACTAAAATGAATACAAGAGTAATTAGAAATAAATTAGGACCTCACTTTCATTAACCCCAATACTTCGGGAGGTTAGTTTGGATAGGTTGGCTGATCGGAATGCTCGGTGGTTGTGAAAACAGACAGGTTAGTCTGGGGTGCTGTTGGCTCGAAAACGCATGGTTGCATGTGCATAAAAGTGGTAGGTCTTCGGAATTTGACGGTCGTTCCCACAAACGTTTCTACGCTGACTCGGCGATTGTGGTGGAAACATAGCCAAGGGAAGGTCTGGCGGTGGGTTAGCATAGTATGCGGATAACCTGGTTGTGTCCTTCAGGGGTGTACGTAAGGGGTAGACCTGGTAGTGTGAATACCCGTCTAGGTGTGGGGTGGCCCGACTCACTGTCTCCGTTTGCCACGACGGAGGCTCCTGGGAGTGATGCTAGCTTCCAAATAGGGGGAACTAAAGGTCTGTGTGTGAAAGAAAATAGAGAGTAATCACTGGTTAACTCTAGAGGGGGGGGGGGTGAATAGACTTAGTTAAAATTCCTTTGAGCCTTTTACAATTATAAAGTCATGTGATAAAATAGGTGATATAATAATAGCTAAGGGATGTTAATAAAAGCAAAGAGAAACAACACTAAGATACCACAGCACAAGACAAAAAGGAAAACAGCAAACACATAGAAAACACAAGAATTTTATAGTGGTTCCCCAACTGGGTACATCCACTCTTCTACTACCCTGGTAGGAATCCACTATAGGTTTTGATCAGTGATTGCCACCACAATATCTATTTGAACGGAGATATTGCAACCCTTCGAGCTTTTGATCAGGTGCCCAAAAACCAAACTCAAGTCTTTTGGAAGGTGACTTTTGAACTAGGTTAACTTTTGAATGGAGTTAAAACCCTATACAGTGGGGAAAGGAGTAAAGTGATGTGAGTCTTCTCTTTTCTAAAAAACACTTTGAGAAGACTTTGTGTGGATTCCAGATCTTGTCAAAGCTCCACCTGAGATGTAGAGTTGTTCAGGATTGAGAAGCTTTGTCCAGGAGTGAGTTGGTCTCTAGCTTGTGAAAAATAGATCCAGGAACTTTAGGCAAATGAATCTATATTGTCTCAGCAAAATCCTGGAAGGAGGAGATGAAGAAGACACTTGATCTGTTATTGTTGTTCTTATTATATCTTCTTAAGAGCACTGTGTATGATTAAGATTGAGTGCTGCTTGAAAATATTCTGCTCTTGTGAATGATGTCTCTCTGTAATTTTTCTGCTCTGAAGGAATTATGTTTCTTGTGCTTAGTCACTATCTCTTTTTCAAAAAAATATTCTCTCTATATTCTCTATGATGGTCAATCTTCCTTCAAAATTTTGAATAATTGCAATTAATGACTTGATGGAAAACTGGGAAGGAAAATGGCTAGCATATCTTTCATTATTTGTTTCCCTAGCTGTCCCAAGAAATATGTCAAATAAATCCTCTGATGAATACCATATTCAATGCTGCTAGAAATGACTATATTCATAGGGAATATAAGCATTGATTACTCAAAGAATTTATGAATTAAAATAATAATAGAGAGGGAATAAATAAGGAAGGAACAAAGAACAGACAGCTTACAGAATTCGTGGACCAGAAAATAGTTTTCGTCGACCTGCACTCAGAGAATGTTGACCTGAGAAATCTTTTTCGTCGACCAGAGCTCTGCGAAGTAAAACACTGAATATAAACAACTGATTCAGTGCTCCAGAACATCGACCTGAGAATCTGTTTTGCACTCAAAGATCGTCGACAAGAGAACTTGAACAAACATAATTAGTCGAACTGAGAACCAGTCTGGAAGAAAATGTCGACCACAAAACATATCCTTCTGATGAATATCGTCGACTCGAGCTCTAAGTTCGTTGGGCTGAGTTCGACGAACGTCAAACTAATTTCTAGACAACTAAAAATCTTCTAAGTCTTGAATCTGAAGTCCATATCAGGCAGGTCCATGAATTTGACACTTGGGGAACTGACCTAAAACTTAGAAAGAAAAACCAGTGACCCTAACTATACATCATGGGTCAACACAACCTAAGAAGTGAACCTAGCCCAAATCAAATCAGGTGTTCCAACAATCTCCCAATATTTGGGTGAGGACACTAATACAAATGAAAAGTATTCACAAAGCAAAATAAAAGTATATCTGGCAAAAAAATTTAAAACATGCAGCAGATATATATACAATGTAGCTTTATGTCTGTGAATAAACAGTTTAGGACATACAAAAAACTGAAAATCTTATACTCATTTCTTCTTCTTCATTGTCTCCTTTTGCTTATCCTCCCTTTCTTTGACACCAGGATGGGTAAATTTGATCTCCCTATTAGGATTAGCTGCTTAACTATTTGTCATAGTCATATCAGCAGCTCAAATGATGTTGAGAGATGTGGCCTTTGGCACAACATCCTCTGGATGTAACTACATATAATCATCTACATTAAAGAACTTATTTGCTTTTGCATACCTGTTTAATTCCTCTTTCCTATACTTGGACATTGTTGAATACTGTGAGGGATCCTTTCCTTCAGCTTTAGACTTATTTATCATAGATAATCCAACCAGTTCTTGGATCCTGGCCATTCTAGCAGTAGTTACTGTTTCAGGATCATCAAATAGAACAGGAGGAGATTCAGGCCTCTTTGGACTATCAGCTTTCTGAGATTCAGGAGCTTGTTGTAGATGTTGCTGAGGTTGTTGATGTTGACGCTGTTGATGTTGCCTGCTAGAGGAATACCTGTGCTGGCTGCTTCCAGAAATAGAAGAGGATCTACCCTGTTGTCTCTGATAAGTTTGATATTGGGTAGATATCTAAGAAGAAGTGCCTAAAGCACCAGCAGTGGGTGGAGGAGGAGGAGGAGGTCCTTTCCATTATCTTTGAGGAGGAGGAGAATATTTTCTGCTTTTCTTTCTGTCCTTCTGTTGATTTTTGGACAGCCACATCCAAGCTGGCATACCCTTGTAAGGAGTGATATTTTGAAGAATGTAGTATGGGGTATCATGAGTGGGATTAGGTTTTGGTGCAGCTTGAGGAATAGCCTTTCCTTTCTTGGAAACATTCTTCTTAGACTTTGGCTCATCATCAAAATCATATTCCTCATCTTCATCATCAGAAGATCCCTGAGGATTATCATATAAGACATTGATTTCCTTTAGAGCTTCTGCAGATATCAACAACTTTTCAGCCTGAGGAGGAGCTGGCGGTAGAATAACTGATTCTGTAGATTTTTCAACAACTAATAGGTTCTCTTGTTCTATGTCTGCCATCATGATCTCATCTAGATCTGGCATGAGACTATCATCCATCTTGAATGTTGGTGGAGATATGGCTTTGGGAGGGGATGAAACAATGAGAGAATCTGCTCTTGGACGGGATGAAATAACTGGAGACTCTAAACTTGCAAAACTAGCCTTGAGTTGCATGACAATTTTGGGGCTTATTAGAGAGGTGAAAGTAACTATAGCCATAGAAGGCTTTAGGTTCTTTTCAAGAAGAAAGTTCAAATGAACTGTATCAAAAATATTTAAGAAACTAGAAATATCTACTGTGGGATTGATAATGTAATAACCAATAGTATTTATTTCAGCTATATATGTCTCATTCATATCTATATCAGAATCAATAAAATCAATTGAATCTGCAGGGATAACTGAGTCTGTTGCTGCTTCTGTTGCTGCTTCTGCTGGAGCTGGAGCTACTTATTCATGGAGTATCTCCCCCTGCCTGGGTTCAGTAAGCACTAGAGCCAGGCCCCTGACTAAAGAAGGAGGGATAGAGAGGGCAAAAACTTAAGCAATAAGAGATAAGATAAAAGAAGCAAGAGGTGAAATGACCTCTGCTATGAGGTTTCTGATGAGAGGAGTGAGAATTGCTAGAAGAGGTGGAATGAAATAGGGGTCCAATTATATGAACTCAGGAGGTGTCTCAGTGGATACATATGGGCGGATGGAAGATGGTGGTGGAGGAGAAGTTAGAGAATCTGGTATTTGCTCATCTGGTGAAGATGGACTATGAATGGGGGATGACAGTAGATCAAAAGAAGGTAGGGAGAGAGGGATGGAAAGGATAATGTTAGCTAGATGCTGTGGTAGAGGAGATGTGGGTGGGGTACCATGTTGTGATGGAGTTGGTGTTGGAGAGTGAATATAAGTTTATGGAAGATGCACTAGAGATGATGTAGGTGTAGGAGTATGGACTGTGGTATGTTCTGGTGAAGAGAGATGAATTGGGGAAGCTGGAGGTGGTGGAGGTGGAGGTGGAACATCTTCATCAGGGTGGGGAGTGGCTGGATTAGCCCTTATACCCTCAGAAGTTCTGGAGGAGGAAGCCCTGGATGGCTTAGTAATGTTCCTCTCCCACCTGCCAAACAAGGCACAAGTAATCCTCTTGGAGGCATTTATGAATATGGTCGGGGAGATCAGGGATTCAGCAGCCTTGGCTTGAAGGAAGATTCACAAAATCCTTCCAAAGCACACCTCTTTCTTTGAGTTTTTCTTCTTAATTAATTCAAACATAATTTTGGCCCAGTTCACGGCCTTCTTGTTTGGCACTGCACTCATCACAAGGAATTGTTGTCTAGTTATGTAATCATGGGCGGTGTGTTTGCCCAGCAAAACTTTTCCCACAACATTAGTCAGAAACTTATATTCTGCAGATATATGTTTCTTTAGTAATTTGTTATGGTTGTTGTATAGGCCCGGCATAGAGCTCAGAGGCTACAGCAATCCATCATGGGCCGAATAGCTTGTCTTGCCCCAAGGACGCTACAGGGCTGCAGCCCATGCACCCAAACCCCTCTCCGGCCTGTTTCTCAGCACGGTAGGTTTTTGAGCCTGTCAGGTTTCAAACCCTGCACCTCCTTAACAAGGCACCTTCAACAGCCCTCATCACCAACTGAGCTGCAGCTCAGTTGGTGATGAGGGCTGTTGAAGGTGCCTTGTTAAGGAGGTGCTGGGTTTGAAACCTGACATGCTCAAAAACCTATCGTGCTGAGAAATGGGCCGGAGAGGGGTTTGGGTGCCTGTGTTGTAGCCCTGTAGCGGGCCTTTGGGCGAGACAAGCTATTCAGCCCATGATGGGATGCGGTAGCCTCTGAGCTCTAGGCTGGGCCGTTACATAAAAGTGCACTTTTTATGTAACGACCCGTTTTAGAGCTATGCGACCCTGCTAGGGTGTGGTAGCCTCTGAGATCTAAACCGGGCCATTTTACAGCTCAGTTGGTGATGAGGGCTATTAAAGGTGTCTTGTTAAGGAGGTGCTGGGTTCGAAACCTGACATGCTCTAAGGAGGTGCTGGGTTCGAAACCTGGCATGCTCAAAAACCCATCGTGCTGAGAAACATGCCGGAGAGGGGTTTGGGTGCCTAGGCTGTAGCCCTGTAGCGGGCTTACGGATGAGACAAGCTATTCGGCCCATGATGGGGTGCGGTAGCCTCTGAGCTCTAGACCTGGCCGTTACATAAAAAATGCACTTTTTATGTAACGGCCCGATTTAGAGCTCAGAGGCCCTACCGCACCCTACCTGGGCCGAATAGCTTATCTCACCCGTAGGCCCGCTACAGGGCTACAACCCAATACACCCCAACACCTCTCCGGCCTGTTTCTCAGCACGATGGGTTTTTGAGAATGCCAGGTTTCGAACACAGCACCTCCTTACCAAGGAACCTTCAATAGCCCTCATCACCAACTGCGCTGCACTTTTTATGTAACGACTCGGTTTAGAGCTCTGAAGCTACCGCACCATACGTGGGCCTCTGAGCTCTAAACTAGGCCGTTACAATTGTCACCAGAATAACCCATTCGATTCAGCATTGTATCAAACTCAGCAGAATCGATTTCTAAGTCCTCTTATCAATTCGATAAACCAAAAATTTCAGTTAAAATAGGGTAAGTGAAATGGCATTACCCGAGATTGCTCGAATTAATGTATCAGCATCTAGAGCCGATAGTGTTTAAACCCATTCTCGGATTTTAGTCGTTGCAATCATTATCCTGGTAGTCATCAGATTCTTTAACTTTAGATCTTCAAACAGCTTTAGAATATCAAGAAAGATTTGATCTGAGAATTGAAATGACTCGAAGTCGATGTCAAAACCCATGTCGAATTTCATTACTGCGATAGCGCTTACTGGAATTGCCATTATCACCTGCAACATAGAAAGAGATAGATCAAGTGCAAGTGAACTGAAAGCGCGGGATTGAGCTCGAGGAAAACCTGGGTATAAGGTTTTTCAGAATTTGAAACGACAAGCTTCGTCCTATGAAAAGAAAATTCTTCAATCGCAGGTCGACGAAAAATTTCATGAAGAGATAAATTCGTCGATCTCAGACTGAAGATATGGAGATTTTTCGTCGTCCTCAGAAATATTTCAAAAAATAGGATCGTCGACTCAGGTCGACGAAAATGACTTCACACCGAGATTTTGTTGATCTCCGGCCGACGAACTCCCAAAGAAAAGTTTGCAAATCGTCGATCTCTGGTCGACGAATTAGTTCCAGATCGTTCACTGTTGAAACCGAAAAACGGTCTCCTGTGGAGTTCACCCTTGGGGAAGGGGTGATCGCGCACCTACTTCGCTCCTGCAAGCAAAACAACAAGGGAAACAAGGAAAAATTGACCCACCACACACCCAGAAGATCTAAGAGAGCTTCCCCTCCTTAGCCAAAGGCCGATCTAAGGTATCCTCAGAAAGCGCTTGAGAGACCGAGCAAGAGAGCATAGGAAGCATGCCTTCTGAGGTACCCCTTGGGTCCTATTTATAGATTTCTGAAAATTGCCAGCAAATAGCCAACTTCCTCTATCCTAAACGTCCATGTGCAGTCCAGGTTGGCCCCCAACAGCATAACTCAGCTGTTTTGAAAGGCTATGTGCAGACTAGAGGGGGCAAAATAGTAAAATGTACCTCATAGACCTGGGCGAGCTCGGCCACCCCAGAAGATCCTGCTCGCCTGCTGAATGCCGAGTTCCATAGGGCGATTGCGAGCTGGCTACTATGCTCGCCCTTTGATTTTCCTTCATTAGTCCAGCTCAGCTTGACGAAGCCTGGGCTTAGCTCGGTGAGTGCCGAGCTCGTGGTCGACGAATGCCGAGCTCGGACTTCAGATCTCTCTGCCGAGCTCGCCTGCTGCCTCCAGCTTTATCTGCCGAGCACGCCTGCTGCCTCCATCTTTGATGGCGTGCCCCCTCCTCCACCATTTGAAGACGATGCTGACGATGTTGCTGATGATCCGGTTGATAAGTCCATACGACTCAAGGACGTGAGGCGGCACGATGATGCTAACGGAAGGCTACGCTACAACCTCTGCCCGCGACGTGCTACCGCCACGGCAACGCATTAGCTTTATTTATTTCCTTTTCTTGCACTCTATTTTCTATTTGGAATATAAAATTATCCTATGCTTATGTGATAATTTTATATTCATTGCATGTGTTGTTATTTTTTCATTTTGAACTATTTTTAGTATTGGTGTGCAATTAGTCATTCAGATGGATGAGATTAAATCTCCATCATGAAGGGCTAAGGCTTGTTTGTAACTCCTATTTAAAGGAGGCTATCATGAAGAGTTAAAGCATTGAAAAAAGAAACCCTAAATCCCCCTTGAGGAATTTCGGCCACCATGGAGAGAATCCTATACCCCCCCCCCCCCCCCCCCCCCGTGGTGTGAAGCCAAACCTTGCCTCCTCCATCCCCGTTCGGTGCGACTCCGGCGTGGCTTCTATCAGTGTGACTCCGTGGAAGAAGGAAGCAGCCCCATTCGGTGTGAAACCGGTGGATCTGTGGAGAGAGTGATTCTCCCACAATTATCTTGTGTGAAATGCTTTCCGGTTGGGTAATCTCTTTCCTCTTCCTTGTGTGATTCTTCTCATTAGTTGTGGTGGATTTTCGCAAATTGTTTTCTCCGGATCTTTAAATTAATCGCTGCAAGTTTTGAAACGAAAACTCCGTTGCAAGGCTTTTTATTTCTGGATCGGGTGGATCCTATTTGCCTGAGCGGATCTTGGCCTATATCCTTGGTCTTGCTCTCAAAAAGGAGTGGCAACCTTTGGGTTTTCTTGGGGAATATTCCGACTCAAATTTCCGATCGTTGTTTTCGAGTCGACCATTCCTCCCTTGTTGTTTGTGCTGCGTTTTGTGACGAGGAACTATTGTGGGCGATAGGTGCTGTGTAGGTGCGGTAGATCTACGACGTGTAGAGCGGAGATAGATCGTTAGATCCGTGGAGATCTCCGATCCGACATCCCTACATCAATTTGTGCTATGTAGGTGCGGTAGATCTACGACGTGTAGAGCAGAGATAGAGCGTTAGATCCGTGGAGATCTTCGATCCGACATCCCTACATCAATTTGGTATCAGAGGAAGGTTGTTGCAACTTTCACGTTGCAAACATCGTGTCTGCGTTCCTTTTTGGAGATCGGATCGTTAGAAAATCAAAAAAAATCAAAAAAATTATTTTCTGTGGTCAGCCAATAGCGGGCTGAAATCTTTATTTTTTTGCAAAATTTCAAAAACAAAACTTTTTAACAATCTACGTGTTATTCACATTGGGAATATATAAAAATATCTTATTTTCAATATAGCTACAGCCGTAGGAAAATTCATCTTGCCCGGGGCCTCCCAAACCTGAATGCGCACTAGGCTAGGAACGGAGTACGCAACCCCGTCTACGTCTAGGATGGCTGCGAACGAGCATGGTGATCCCAACATCGAGGCTATAGCGGGTCTTCGTGCCGAAATGGCTGAGCTTAGGAACGTCTTAGCCCAGATCCTACAAAATCAGGAAAGGCCACCCCCACCTCCCGTTAATGCTGGGCAGCCCAACCGGCACCAACCGAACCTTGACTCGGATTCTGAGGGAAACTCTCCCCGTGTGCCCCCTCGAGAACCCCGCCCCGAGCGAGGCTTTGATATCACGAGGGCCATCAAGATAAATGCCCCCACCTATGATGGCATGGGAGATCCCCAGATCTTCCTCCATTGGGCTATAGTCATGGAGTGTTATTTCGAATGGCACAACCTCACAGACCCCCAAAAGGTTCAAGTTGCCAGGATGAAATTAACGGGACGTCCCAAAACTTATTGGCTGAACGAAGAACGTAGGTTAGGAGTTGGGCATGGGGTCCCACTCATTGGATGGGCTGTGATGAAGAACCTGCTGACCGATCAGTACGTTCCCGCATACCATCAGACTCAGATGTTCGATGAGCTTGCCACCCTTTGGCAAGGCTCAATGTCTGTTGCTGAATATATGGGAGAACTTAGGGACCGTATGGTACGATGTGACCTTCGAGAGCTCCCCGAAGTCACTTTATCTAGATTTCGAAAGGTACTTCACCCCGACATTCAGCGAAAACTCTTGTGTTATGGTCATACGGACTTGAATATGACTTTCAATGCCGCATTGGACATTGAAAAGCACCTACCATCTAAGGCTCACTCCCGTTATTCTAGTACGAAGAATAAGTCCACCCCTGGGGCATCTTCTTCCACATATCCTGATAAGGGAAAGTTCAAATCTACCGAGTCGAAGTCAATTGTGATCACCGCTAGGAACTCCAAGAACCCTGCGAGTGAGCGTGTCCCTATCGGGAAGGTTAGCAAGGCTAACACCACTTTTTACTCTTGCGGCATTCAAGGCCACTATGCCTATGAATGCCCAACAAAGACAAAAACACTAGCCTTATTAGAGCCAACTACCGACCCTGACGATTACGTATACGAGGCCGCAGAGGAGAGTGACCCCGAAGGAGTCCCTAGTGACTTAGAGGATGATCCCCCCTTATGGTGATGCGTTATATCTTGACCACTCCGCATCCATTAGATGATTGGAAGAGGACGAGAATATTTTCTCTGATTTTTAAGACTGGCGAGAAGCTTTGCAAGCTGATTATTGATAGTGGTAGCTGCGTGAATGTCGTATCTGAGAACGCCGTTACACGTATGTCCTTGGTCACGGAACCGCACCCGACTCCATATCAAGTCACTTGGATCAACAAGCACTCTGTACCCGTTACCAAACGATGTCTGGTCCCACTCTCATTTAAATCCTACAATGATGAGGTGTGGTGTCCTTCCGATGGACGCTTGTCATGTGTTGTTAGGCCGCCCTTGGCTATACGACCGTGATGTTACACATTTTGGTAGAGCCAATACTTATGAATTCAAATTCAATGGAAAAACCATCACTTTGAGGCCGACCATCCCAAAGGAGCGCGTAGTCTTGGCTAAGGACACCACTATTCCGGTAGAACGGAAAACGTTGAATCTAGTTGGTAGGAAAGAGTTTGAGAGGGATCCGTTCTTTGATGGAATCATGTATGCGCTAGTCCTCTTAAGTGCGAAGCCCGATTCTAGCATTTTGAATGAGTTGCCTAGTGAGTTACGGGTACTGTTGGAGGAGTATAGGGACGTGTACCCAGATGAGTTTCCGTCCACGTTACCCCCGCTTAGGAATATCCAGCATGCGATAGATCTCATCCCGGGGTCTTCGTTGCCAAATCAGCCCCATTACCGACTCCACCCCGCAGCTCACCTGGAGTTGCAGTCTCAGATAAAGGGCTTGCTAGCGAAAGGTTTTATTAGGCCTAGTATGAGTCCATGTGCTGTACCAGCCCTACTTGCCCCCAAGAAAGATGGTACATGGAGGATGTGCGTTGATAGCCGGACTATCAACAAAATCACCATCAAATATAGGTTCCCCATTCCCCGCCTAGATGATTTGTTGGATGTCTTGTCTGGAGCCACCGTATTCTCCAAATTAGATCTTCGGTGTGGCTATCACCAGATTAGGATACGAGAGGGCAATGAGTGGAAGACGGCGTTTAAGTCGAAGGATGGTCTGTACGAATGGCTTGTGATGCCCTTTGGGTTGTCCAATGCCCCTAGTACCTTCTCCCGGATGATGACACATGTCTTTCAGCCATTCATGGGAAAGTTCGTTATCGTCTACTTTGACGATATTCTGATTTATAGCACTTCTACTAACGAGCACATCTCCCACATGAGAGTGATCCTTTCCACCCTGCGGAAGGAGACGTTATTTCTCAACCTTAAGAAATGCACTTTATATGTCTCGGAGGTAGAGTTCTTAGGCTATATAGTCGGCTCCGAGGGTATCCGAGTCGATCCGGGCAAGGTTCAGGTCATTAAGGACTGGCCCGTGCCAACCATCCTACGTGAGGTGCGTAGTTTCCATGGGTTAGCCACGTTTTATCATCGTTTCATACGAGACTTCTGTTAGGTATTGTCAATCCGGTTCATCAATGCCCCCGGTGTTGGGAGGTACGGCGTGCTGCGCTACGGCCCGCACTAGTCGAAACAGAAGGGTGTGTCCCCTGGGGCCTAACTGGCCGCCCCGTGGATCCCAGGGTAACCAGCTCTATAAAGGAGTGGTAGCGCCGTCCTCAAACAGTCCGGGCTTTTGGGCGAGTTGGTTGCGCCTTCCTTACAAGTGGTATCAGAGGGGGTCACGGGTTCGAAACCCCGGGGTCGTTGCTGGGGGGGGGGGGATTGTTGGGGTCCATCAATGCCCCCGGTGTTGGGAGGTACGGCGTGCTGCGCTACGGCCCGCACTAGTCGAAACAAAAGGGTGTGTCCCCTGGGGCCTAACTGGCCGCCCCGTGGATCCTAGGGTAACCAGCTCTATAAAGGAGTGGTAGCGCCGTCCTCAAACAGTCCGGGCTTTTGGGCGAGTTGGTTGCGCCTTCCCTACAACTTCGGTAGAATTATGGCGCCTATCACAGACTGTATGAAGAAGGGAGAGTTTACGTGGACGAAGTATGCCACCCATGCTTTTGAACGAATAAAGGAGCTTATGAATGAGGGACCTGTCTTACGTCTACCAGACTTTGCTAAGGTCTTTGAGCTCACATGTGATGCATTTTGGGTAGGGATTGGAGGTGTCCTGAGCCAGGAGGTCCATCCCGTTAGTTATTTTATCGAGAAGTTTTCCGGCCCTAAGCTGAACTATTCCAATTACGATAGTGAATTTTATGCTGTAGTCCGATGTCTACACCATTGGAGGCACTATCTCCTCTCCAAGGAGTTTGTGATCCTCTCCGATCATGAGGCCTTACGTTTCTTCAACGGCCAGCATAAGATCAGTCCACGACACGCTAAGTGGGTATCTTTCTTACAAGGTTACACGTTTAATCTCAAGCACCTTAAGGGAGCTGATAACCGAGTCGCGGACGCCCTTAGTCGTCTTAATCTTTTACTCACCTCGATGTAAGTACATGTTGTAGGATTTGAGAGGATTAAGGATGAGTACGCCACGTGTCCTGACTTCCAGGACTTCTATCTTTCTGCCCAGGATAGCTCCCCCACGATGATATCTGCCTACGTCATCAAGGACGGTTACCTGTTTAGGAACGGGAAACTATGTATTCCACAGTCATCGTTACGACTACATATCATTTGGGAGTTGCATAGAGGAGGGTTGAGTGGCCACTTCGGTAGAGATAAGACAATTACGTTAGTTAAGGACAAATTCTATTGGCCAAAACTTAAGGTTATGGTGGGACATGTAGTGAGTAGCTTCCGCACGTGCCAGGTGTCTAAGGGTAGTAAAACCAACGTAGGATTATATACACCCATGACTATTCCCTCCATGCCTTTGGTAGACGTTAGTATGGATTTTGTATTAGGCCTTCCCATTACCCTACGCCGTCACGACTCAATTTTTGTAGTTGTGGATAGGTTTTCAAAGATGGCTTATTTCATCCCGTGCAGTAGGGCGAATGATGCATCTCACGTCGCTAAACTTTATTTTAAAGAAGTCGTTAGTCACCGTGGAGTGCCAAAGACCATAGTATCGGATAGGGACGTAAAATTCACTAGTTATTTTTGGAAGACTCTTTGGATATTAATGGGAACGAGATTATTGTTTTCCTCTGCCTATCATCCCCAAACTGATGGGCAGACGGAAGTGGTTAATCGGAGCTTAGGAAATTTGTTACAATACCTTGTGAGTGATCACAAGAGCACTTGGGATCTTCTCCTTCCCCATGCCCAGTTAGCCTACAATAATTCCAAGAATAGATCTACGGGTCTGTCTCCGAATGAGATTGTCCACGGGTATAAGGCTCCTGTGCCGCTTGACTTGGTCCCGTTGCCCCCAACGTACAAGGCAAGTCAGTTTGCACAATCCTTCGCCCATCACATCCATGATTTACACGCACGTATACGTGCCACCTTGACTACGCAATACGACTCTTATCAAGCGCACGCTAATTTACATAGGAGAGTATCAGACTTCAAAATTGGCGATCTAGTTTTAGTCCGTTTGGTTCCCGAATGCTTGCCAACTGGCACCGTTAAAATGTTAGCACCAAAGCGCGCTGGCCCTTTTCGGATTATTAAGAAGTTAGGTGACAACGCTTTCGTTTTGGACTTGCCTGCTGATTGGGGTATCTCCCCCATTTTTAATGTTTCGGATTTAACGATGTTTGTGTCACCACCACAAGAGTTGATTTCTTTGTCGTCGTCTTCTCCCACTAAAAATTCTCATGGGTTGGGGCGTGGTAGTATGGATGATCTCTCTCTTTCGGTCCCCACAGGTATATCATCGGATGGTAAGTTGCCTTCTTTCCTGCCTACTGCTAATATGTTCCCCAGGTTTCCACGGACGTTTTCCACTCCAGAGATGATACTTGATGCTGAGCCTGTTACCACTGCTGATAGCGACACCCACCGCTTTCTCATCCGTTGGTGTGATCGGCCCCCTTCGAATGACTCTTGGGTACTCGATATGGAGCTGCAGAGTTTGGATGCCGCTCTCCTTCACCGCTATCTCTTGGACCACGCAACGGAGATGCGTGCATTTGAGCGGGGGAGGATTGATGGCGTGCCCCCTCCTCCACCATTTGAAGACGATGCTGACGATGCTACTGATGATCCGGTTGATAATGCCATACGACTCAAGGACGTGAGGCGGCACGATGATGCTAACGGAAGGCTACGCTACAGCCTCCGCCCGATACATGCTACCGCCACGGCAACGCATTAGCTTTATTTATTTCCTTTTCTTGCACTCTATTTTCTATTTGGAATATAAAATTATCCTATGCTTATGTGATAATTTTATATTCATTGCATGTGTTGTTATTTTTTCATTTTGAACTACTTTTAGTATTGGTGTGCAATTAGCCATTCAGATGGATGAGATTAAATCTCCATCATGATGGGCTAAGGCTTGTTTGTAACTCCTATTTAAAGGAGGCTATCATGAAGAGTTAAAGCATTGGAAAAAGAAACCCTAAATCCCCCTTGAGGAATTTCGGCCACCATGGAGAGAATCCTATAGCCGCCCCCCTTGGTGTGAAGCCAAACCTTGCCTCCTCCATCCCCGTTCGGTGCGACTCCGACGTGGATCTATCGTTGCGACTCCGTGGAAGAAGGAAGCAGCCCCATTCGGTGTGAAATCGGTGGATCCGTGGAGAGAGTGATTCTCCCATAGTTATCTTGTGTGAAACGCTTTCCGGTTGGGTAATCTCTTTCCTCTTCCTTGTGTGATTCTTCTCCTTAGTTGTGGTGGATTTTCGCAAATCGTTTTCTCCGGATCTTTAAATTAATCACTGCAAGTTTTGGAACGAAAATGCCGTTGGAAGGCATTTTATTTCCGGATCGGGTGGATCCTATTTGCCTGAGCGGATCTTGGCCTATAGCCTTGGTCTTGCTCTCAAAAAGGAGTGGCAACCTTTGTGTTTTCTTGGGAAATATTCCGACTCAAATTTCTGATCGTTGTTTTCGAGTCGACCATTCCTCCATTGTTGTTTGTGCTGCGTTTTGTGATGAGGAACTATTGTGGGCGATAGGTGCTGTGTAGGTGCGGTAGATCTACGACGTGTAGAGCGGAGATAGAGCGTTAGATCCGTGGAGATCTCCGATCCGGCATCCCTACATCAATCTTTCTCTATCGAGCTCGTCTGTTGCCTGGGCGATCTGAATCGGCCGGTCTGGATCTTGGCGACCTCACTCGCCGGATACGGGGTTGTACATTCACACTAAGGTCAGATTTAAAATTAAGCCTTTTCATCTATCTTTCCTAACTGATTCAGAAGGAACACATGTTTAGATTCATCCAAGGGCTTGGTGAAAATATCTGCCCTTTGAAAATCAGTGGAGATAAATTAAAGGTTAATTTTCTGTTTGTCCACACAGTCTCTTATGAAATGTTGTGTTATATTTATATGCTTTGTCCTACTATAATGCACTGGATTATGTGCAATAGAAATTGCACTTGTACTATCATATAATATGGTTTAATTATTTACATTGTATCCATAATCCAGTAGTTGGTTTTGTATCCAAAACAATTTTGAACAACAACTTCTAGCTGCAATGTATTCAGCCTCTGTAGTTGAAGTGGACACTGATGTTTGCTTCTTACAAAACCAAGACACAAGCCTATCACCAAGGAACTGGCATGTTCCTGATGTGCTTTTCCTGTCAACTCTACATCCAGCATAGTCAGTATCAGAAAATTCAGTAAGCTCAAATGCTGACTCTATTGGATACCAGAGTCCTAGATTTGGGCAACTCTTTATATATCTCAAAATCCTATTAATGAAAATAATATGAGATTCCTTTGGGCTCACTTGGAACCTAGCACAAAGACATGTAGCAAACATGATGTCTAGTGTACATGCTGTGAGATAGAGTAGGTATCCAACAATGACCCTATACTTGGTATGATCAACAGGTTTTCCATGTTCATCAGAGCCAATCACAGCAATAATATACATGGTAGTTTTCATAGAGGAGGCATCAGCCATCACAAATTTCTTAATAAGCTCATTTGCGTATTTAGATTGGGATATGAATATGCCATCAGGGGATTGCTTCACTTGTAAGCCAAGGAAGTATGATAGCTCTCCCATGGTACTCATCTCAAACTTTGAATGGATTAGATCAGAGAATCTCTTGCAAAATTTGGGATCTGTAGAGCCAAAAATGATGTCATCTACATATATTTGGGTTACCAAAATTTTATCATGATGCATCTCAGTAAAAAGACTCCTATCTACCAGGCCTCTAGAAAACTTGTGCCCTATCAAGAATCTAGCTAAGGTCTCATACCAAGTTCTTGGAGCTTTCTTTAGACCACTGATAGCTTTATGCAATTTAAAAACATATTAGGGATGAGTAGAAGAGATAAAACCTGGATGTTGTTCAACATAAATCTCTTCCTTTAGTTCTCCATTCAAGAAAGCACTCTTGACATCCATCTGGTAGTCTTTAAACTTCTTAAAAGTAGCATAAGCAAGAAAAATACTGATTTCTTATATCCTTACAACAGTAGTAAAGGTTTGATCATAGTCAATGCCTTCCTCTTGCCTATAGACTTGAGCAACAAGTCTAGCCTTGTTTAACACAATTAAACCTTGGGTATTAAGTTTGTTTGTGAAAACCGACTTGGTTCCAATACTGGATAGCCTTTTGGTATTGGAACCATGTCCCAAACTGTGCATCTCTCAAATTGATTGAGATCCTCTTACATTGCAATAATCAAGTGGAGATCTTACTCTGCATCATTTATGGATTGATGCTCAACTTGAGAGAGAAAATAGGCATCCATCACATCTTGGTTGATTTGATGCCTTGTCTGTACACCTACTGACATGTCCCCTATCACTTGAGATCTAGGGTGATCCCTTAGTGTGACAAGGCCAGTGGGTGGAGTTGGTTCATCAATAGCATTTGTATTTGATTCCTCTTGTGGAATAATGTCTGTTGTTGAAGGAGGTTCAACCATTTCCAAAAATTCTTCTTCACTGTCCTCATCAGCTTGTGGAGGAGAATGTGATATGATCTTTTGTGTAAGGTTTAATTCTCCCAAGTTCTCACACAAGTGAGGTACCTGCAAAAGATCTGAGGTAGAAGAGTCCTTCTCCTTATAATACATGTTAGCTTCATCAAAAGAAATATGTACAGATTATTCCATTTTTAAGGATGATTTATTGAAAACACTATAAGCATTGCTAACTCGGGAATATCCAAGAAAAATTCCCTCTGTAGCTTTAGATTCAAATTTTCTAATGTGTTTCTTATTATTGTTATGAATGAAACTTCTACACCCAAAAATTCTAAAGTAATCAATTTTAAGTTTCTTCTCTTTGAGTAATTCATAGGGGGTCTTACCCTTAAGTTTGTGTATCAAACTTCTATTCAGCACATAGTTTGCTATGCTCACAGCCTCTGCCCAAAAGGATAGGGGCATGTGTGCATCTGCAAGCAATGTTCCTGCAGATTCAATGAGGGTTCTATTTTTTCCTTTTTGCTACAACATTTTGTTGAGGAGTTATAGAAGTAGAGAAATAATGTCTGATATCATCCTCCTCAAAGAATCTTTGCATGAGAAGAGATTCAAACTCAGTACCATGATCACTTCTGATCAATGCAACTAGAGTAGAATACTTAATCCTTATGCTCTTAAGAAAGTCTGTAAGGACATTAAAGTTATCTGACTTGTTTCTCAAGAAGAACATCCAAGAGAATCTAGAGAAGTCATCTACAATAACTTGAGCGTAAGACTTCCCTCCTAAGCTTTGTACAGCAATGGGTCCAAAAAGATCCATATGTAGCAAGTACAGTGTAAGAACCCCTTTTTTTTCAACACCGGGGTCTTAGGCCCAGAATCGCCATTTTGCGGTGACTCCTTCATGCCCTTAAGGGTCATCACCACAAAGCGCCGATTCTGCCGGCCAATTCGATCACAGAAAAGTAGCACAATAATGTAAATGCAAATTGCAGTCCACAGAAAATCACATATCATCGAATAAATCTCCACGAAGGGAGTGTCCACAGAATATAACATCAGAGTAGCAAAATACGGGCTTATGCCTGGTACATCATATGCTCACTACAATATCACTCATGCGGAAGCAAAAGCAGAAACACTACTCAAGGTCGAGACTAACGGTCCCGGCTGTATGAACTCCGGAGCTAGACTGCCCCACCTCCAAGTGCACCGGTCTCTAGGGCTGCTCCTCCATGCTGGTCTCCACGATCCCCTAAATGATGCGGTTCGAAAACCGTTAGTCTAAAAGACTAAGTCCTATCATCCCCCGCCCCTTCCCCCACGGCTCCTAGGCACCGAGCGAAGAGGAAGAAAAGGGACGACGTGAAGGTGGAGAATATCAAAAACAGATGACAGCGGACCTATACTAGCAATTCTATAACATGTATAGACAATAAGCTGAAATATGAAAGGTAACCTTCACTTATATGAGAACACATAAGCCAAGGGGTCTTCTGCAAGGCTCCCATCGTATAAAAAGTCCCATACCATTTTATACGTAGGGATGTCGGTTATCAAACAGCAGTAAATATATATATCAAAATTAACCTTAATTTATAAACTTGCCCACACAAGCTTATAGACCAAGGGGTCGTTTTGCAGGTCCTTATGTATAAACGTCCCATTCCACTTATACATTAGGTGTCAGGGGTTAAATGATTCGATTATGCTATTACATGCAAGTGGGTATGATGGACATGCAAGTGCAACGCAGACACCCGACTCTGTGCACAAAGACCTTTAGTCCCCCTTTCTGGAGCCGTAACCTCCCAGGATACCTCCGTAGTGGCAGACGGAAGCGGTGGGTTGGGCCTTGCCCACCTCTAAACCAGTAAAGCACTACCGGTCAGACCTATCGTACGCCTCAACGCTTGGTGCACGAAGCGGACTCCTGCGTACTCTTACCGGCTGGCGCACCGGACTTCTGTTGGCGAAGTGCTAACCACACTTACCGAGTCAACGTATTGGCGTCGGTGCATCTACCCTCCAATACGGAAGACCCACCACCTTAATTTCCTTTCCTTTTTATGCACATGCAAATTAGCGTAATCAAGAACCGAGCCGAAGCTCCCTGGACCAACACGTCTGTCTCAAACAATCGAGCCGAAGCTCCCCGGACCCAAAGTCTGCCTTTTAACCATCCGAGCCGAAGCTCCCAGCTAACTTCCGGTGCTAACAATGTTTGTGTAAGGTGCAACCCTAATTACTAAGTTACTCTTTTCAGCTTGTTAATACAGTTTACGTTAACCCAGGACTGCCCCCGGTATTCCCTGTGAAGGGCTCTCAAGGGGCACTAGGAACTATGTTGGGATTACGCCCAGCGTTCCCTTTCGCAAGGTACTTATTATTATTATTGGTTGATCCCCTTACCCATTACTTCCTCATGTTACGATAGGCTAATCCTAAGGTGATTTGACTCCACTCATCTCGGGTAGGACGATCTTTTGTCGGTCCCGAGCGCCTCTAAACCCTAGCCAAAACAAACTCCCTACTCACTTTATCTTCCAAGATGCACCTATTACTGTTTATCCTTCCAGCAAGCCAACAAGACCCATCACATATGCTCTAATACATATCCCAAATGATTTCCTGCAGTTTTGCTAAATGCACACCACTTAAGCTATATGACACGTAAAAAGGAAAGTATGCTATATGATCATCCAATGCTTATATAATAATTATTAGAGGTCTATATGGGCATATGTAGACTGAATCCACAATTTCCTAATTTTCATAATTTAAATGCTAATTCATTTATTTATTTTAAAAACCCAAAGTTCCAAGGTTGAACAGGAAGTACAAGATTTATGCAAGATGAAGCTCCACTAAAATTATGATAAATGCAAGATGGGTAATCATCTACAAATCCAGAACCTCCAAATTTTCCAGTAAGATTTCAGCCCTCAAATTATATTTCCAAATTTATTACAAAATAAATCATTAAAAGGGGATGTACAATAAAAATAATTCCAAAAATTCAGAGAAGATTCCAGGATGGTTGTAAGGGCACATAAAACCTCTAAGTAAACTTTCATAATTTGTTTGAAAGAATTATTCCCTAAATTAATTAAATATCCTATTCTCAAAAATATGGCCTTGTAAAGAAAGTTCTGAAAACATACCTCTAAAAATTATAAATAACTTTCTACAAGTAAATTTTGGCCTAAAAACATCAAAACCTAAGCCTCATGATTTTTCAATAGATATATCCTCAATAATGAATTTTCTTTACCCAAGGCCCCTTTCTGAAATTAATGATGGAAGTACCAAATAGAATTAATTGAAAATTGTGATAAAATCCAGAGATGATCAACTAGCCCTGTAATAACCTAATGACCAAGTTTCATCATATTTTAAAACATATAACATCCCTAAAAAAATCAAACATCACTTTGGTCCTTTTGGTAATTAACAAATGAAGTACCAAGAATAAAATCCATAAAATGCTACAAAAATTACTAGAGGTCCTAGGTGGCCTAAAACTTTTTCTGCCCAAGATTCAAAACATTTGGGAAAGGTTTAGTGGCTGAATCTCCAAAATTGTGCTCCTACCCTAAAACTAGGGTTTGGGTTTTGAGGTGTCTACCTTGCTCTAATTATTCTAAATTTCCTACCAGAGATCTTAGGTTATACTAGCCTCAATTATACTGGGTTTCCAAGGACATGCAAGGCAATTTGCCCCCATGTCCTTCACAACCCTCAAAAGTCCTTCCTTAGGGTTTGAGGTTGAACCCTAGGGCAAATCAAGTCTCTAACATCCCATTTTCCTCCAGGGGGTGGCATTGTCCATGCCAAGTCAGTGTCCAAAACCTCTGCCTCTGTTGAGGGGTGGGGACCACCCTAAGTCCATAGTGCACTTTTAATCAAAAATGCCCTCTTAAGGCCAATCTAGGGTTTGGGGATTCCCTAAACAAAACCAATCCAAATGTGCTCAAATTTTGTACAATACTAGATCCTGATGCCAGGGACCACTCCCCAAAATTTGGGAGGGTTTGGAGGTGATTGGCCACTTAATTAAATTACCCTAGCTTTATTAAATAAAATCAAAAACTTTAGGAAAAGTGTGTCCAAAAATTCTGAGTTTTGGGCAGGCCCTAGGTATAGCTAGGTTAGGCTATTTGCCAAAATTTAAATAGATTTGGACCAGATATGAGGTGTGGGCACTCAGTTTAATGACTGCCTAGCCCTAAGGGTAGGTCCCACCAAATTGGGTGCCCTGGTCAAACCAGGCACCCAAATTGGTCTAAATCAATTTTGGATTATATTAGACCCATAGGGCTACAACTTGCATATTGAAAGTTTTTCCACCAGATGGCCCTAAGTATTTGTAAAAATTAAAATCATTTAGTGTATATAGTGTGACAGAAATGAAATAATCAAGAAATTGATTCCTATAGTTTAATTTCTGATGGAGCACGAATCTTGGCGCAGATGAACGGGATCCGTTCATCTCCTTCGTTGAGCCGACGGCCAGGATGCATTTTTCCTGGGCCGACTTCAAGCGGCTGCCGACGGCCATCCAGCCCCTTCCCCGGCCGGCCACCGCCACCACCACCTCCGTTGAGGTGGGGGCTATCGCCAGGCGGTGGCTCTGCCGCCGGAGAGGCATTTTCCAGCGGTTCTAGCAAGTTCATTTTAGCCGAAAACCATGAAAATTCCTGGTTTGGATCGGGCTCAATTGAACCCGAAACTTCAACATAAGTAGTCCTATGATCTACCTGTGAGTTAAGGAGAGGGAGAGGACCTTCCTGGCAGCCTGAATGCGAGTCGATCTTCGGGTTGCCATGGTGGTGGTGCCGCCGGCCAGATTTCTGCAATAGTGCAGTCAAGTTGCCTGAATTCCTACGGTAAATGATGGGAAGGGATCCCCTCATGTCACTGATGGTATATAAATCATCAGTTGGGGGAGGGGAGGGGCCAAACATCAATCGCCATTAATGCCCTTGAAGGCTTGGCTCGGGTTGAGTGGGGGCGGGGGGGCTGAATCTTCCACTTGGTGGCCGGGAAACGGCTGGAATCAACTCCTCTTCCCTAGAGGAGTTGATTGCAGCCATAAATGGTGGTTGTTGATCTCCTTGGCCGGTTTTCCACTCTCCCCTTCCTCTCCCCCATTTTCTCTCTCCACCATTAACATGGAGGGAGCTCCTTTCTCTCTCCTAGTCACCCATGTTTAGTGGTCAACACCAGTGGCTATGTGCAGCCCACTTAGCCATGATGATTATGAAAGTGAGATTAGCTTAAGGAAAAAATGGCTTGAGCTTGGGTTAGCCCTTTTGGGCTAGGTTTGACTTGGCTTAAATAAGGGTTGACCTGGGCCAATTTGACCATCTGGGTTGACTCCATTTGGTTTTTAGTGAACCATTGAACTCCCTTAAGGTCTAGGATTACTTGAATAGGGTGGGTTGGACATCTTGGTGGTCACATGTCCCTTGGTAAGGGCACTTTGACCATTTTAGGGCTAGAGTTGACTTGGGTCAACATGCCCAATTGGGTTGACCCCTATGGGTCCTTGGTGACCCATTGGCTTCCCCTAAGGTCTAGGTAGGGTTATGTAGGGTTACCCTACACTTTGGAGGTCACATACCCTTGGGAAGGGTACTTTGACCAGATTAGGAGCTTGAGTTGACCTGGGTCAACCTGGCCTCTAGGGCTGGCCCCAATGTGTCCTTAGTGACCCACTGACCTCACTTTAGGGTTAGGAGGGCATAGGTGGGGTCCTATAGGATCGGAGCAGGTCAATTGACCCTAAGTAGGCTAGTTTGACCCATTTAGGGATAGGGTTGACCTTGGTCAACTGAGCCTCTTTGGTTGAGCCCAATGGGTCCTTATGGCTCTAATGGGCCTCCCAAGGTATTAGGGGTGTTGTGGTAGGGTCTTGAGATTAAGGTGTAGCCCATGGTCATCCTAAACCATTGTTTAGAGTTCTACTATTTGCAGACCATGATGATTTTCCACATTTTGTCCCCTATCTCTTGGCCCATTCCTGGCTTCCTAGGGTTTGTCATGACCTAGTCATGGACAAAACCACTCCTAAGAGTCTAGTTGGAAATGGGATGTTACAAATCCCAATAAACAAAACAAATATTTTGTCCCCGAAATCGAGGTTAAGCCTACGGGAATTTTCTACCGAAGAAAGAAACTTGTAACATCCCATCACGACGCCATGTTTGCTAAATTAAGTTTCAAGGGAAGCCTAATCTATGCCCAATTCACCCAATTGATGAAGCCAAGATCCCAATAAACAAAGATAAGCCCCCAATAAACAAAACATAAGCCTCTACCTGTCTTGGGCTGAGTATCTTTGATATTACCATGTTATATACGTCCTAGCTGGGTGCACAATCCCTAGGGCATCAATCTTTGACTTGGGGTTCCAACCTGAATCTGTTGATATACTCCATATTTTAAACCCTCTGAGTCATATTTACGACAACCTTATCCGGGTCAAAATGTTCCCAATCCCAACTGGATCTCTTCCGAACTTGAATTTCTATCCGACCTTCGGTGTTTGTCGTGATGGTGGTCTCCAGGTAATCTTGTTAATGGCATGAGGGTTGAGACTATGTGCCTTCTACCATTCTGCTAATGGATTATTGGTCTCAATTCTCCTTAAAACAATCCTTCCGGTTTGAGTAATCCTTGATTGGGACCGTAGGGCTACCTGAGTTTATGGTTTAGGTAGCCATTCTCGTGTTATACTCCTCCTTTATTCTCTTTAGGTATCTTCTTAGCTTAACCAAGTTCATACCCAAAGTATATTTCAAACTAGGGCATACTATAAGTTATCATGGTTAGTCATGTCTCCTAGTGGGTTGAGTCTAACTCATTGACTAAAGAATTATAAGATGAGATCTTCACAGCCTAAAGTGCTCTCTGCTAGGGGCAGGGTTTGCCGCAGGCTACAAAGAAGGATTCCAATTGTTAGATAGCGTACAAATGGAAAGAATGGACAAGATAAAGTGGACTTTTAAATGTGATTTCCCTTATGGGCACACCACTGCTTCCGCTGCTTAGTTTGTCCCCAAACTAAACTCATGCGGGGGTGACCCAGGGTTGTGGACTGCTACTTTTCGTTCAAGGTCTGCTCTGATACCACTTGTAAGACCCCCTTTTTTTTCAACACCGGGGTCTTTGGCCCAGAATCGTCGTTTTGCGGTGACTCCTTCACGCCCTGAAGGGTCATCACCACAAAGCGTCGATTCTGCCGGCCAATTCGATCACAAAAAAGTGGCACAATAATGTAAATGCAAATTGCAGTCCACAGAAAATCACATATCATCGAATAAATCTCCACGAAGGGAGTGTCCACAGAATATAACATCAGAGTAGCAAAATACGGGCTTATGCCCGGTACATCATATCCTCACTACAATATCACTCATGCGAAAGCAAAAGCAGAAACACTACTCAAGGTCGAGACTCACTGTCCCGGCTGTATGAACTCCGGAGCTAGACTGCCCCACCTCCAAGCGCACCAGTCTCTGGGGCTGCTCCTCCATGCTGGTCTCCACGATCCCCTAAATGATGCGGTTCGAAAACCGTTAGTCTAAAAGACTAAGTCCTATCATCCCCCGCCCCTTCCCCCACGGCTCCTAGGCACTGAGTGGAGAGGAAGAAAAGGGAGGACGTGAAGGTGGAGAATATCAAAAACAGATGACAGCGGACCTATAATAGCAATTCTATAATATGTATAGACAATAAGCTGAAATATGAAAGGTAACCTTCACTTATGTGAGAACACATAAGCCAAGGGGTCTTCTGCAAGGCTCCCATCGTATAAAATTCCCATACCAATTTATACGTTGGGGTGTCGGTTATCAAACAGCAGTAAATATATATATCAAAATTAACCTTAATTTATAAAATTGCCCACACAAGCTTATAGACCAAGGGGTCGTTTTGCAGGTCCTAATGTATAAGCGTCCTATTCCACTTATACATTAGGTGTCAGGGGTTAAATGATTCGATTATGCTATGACATGCAAGTGGGTATGATGGACATGCAAGTGCAACACAGACACCCGACTCTGTGCACACAGACCTTTAGTTCCCCCTTTCTGGAGCCGTAACCTCCCAGGATACCTCCGTAGTGGCAGACGGAAGCGGTGGGTTGGGCCTCGCCCACCTGTAAACCAGTAAAGCACTACCGGTCAGACCTATCGTACGCCTCAATGCTTGGTTCATGAAGCGGACTCCTGCGTACTCTTGCCGGCTGGCGCACCAGACTTCTGTTTGCGAAGTGCTAACCACACTTGCCGAGTCAACGTATTGGCGTCGGTGCATCGACCCTCCAATACCGAAGACCCACCACCTTAATTTCCTTTCCTTTTTATGCACATGTAAATTAGCATAATCAAGAACCGAGCCGAAGCTACCCGGACCCAAAGTTCGCCTTTTAACCATCCGAGCCGAAGCTCCCAGCTAAATTCCGGTGCTAACAGTGTTTGTGTAAAGTGCAACCCTAATTACTAAGTTACTCTTTTCAGCTTGTTAATACAGTTTACGTTAACCCAGGACTGCCCCCGGTATTCCCTGTGAAGGGCTCTCAAGGGGCACTAGGAACTATGTTGGGATTACGCCCAGCATTCCCTTTCGCAAGGTACTTATTATTATTATTGGTTGATCCCCTTACCCATTACTTCCTCATGTTACGATAGGCTAATCCTAAGGTGATTTGACACCACTCACCTCGGGGAGGACGATCTTTCGTCGGTCCCGAGCGCCTCTAAACCCTAGCCAAAATAAACTCCCTACTCACTTTATCTTCCAAGATGAACCTATTACTATTTATCCTTCCAGCAAGCCAACAAGACCAATCACATATGCTCTAATACATATCCCAAATGATTTCCTGCAGTTTTGCTAAATGCAGACCACTTAAGCTATATGACCAGTAAAAAGGGAAGTATGCTATATGATCATCCAATGCTTATATAATAATTATTAGAGGTCTAAATGGGCATATGTAGACTGAATCCATAATTTCCTAATTTAAATAATTTAAATGCTAATTCATTTATTTATTTTAAAAACCCAAAGTTCCAAGGTTGAATAGGAAGTACAAGATTTAAGCAAGATGAAGCTCCACTAAAATTATGATAAATGCAAGATGGGTAATCATCTACAAATCCAGAACCTCCAAATTTTCCAGTAAGATTTCAGCCCTCAAATTATATTTCCAAATTTATTCCAAAATAAATCATTAAAAGTGGATGTACAATAAAAATAATTCCAAAAATTCAGAGAAAATTCCAGGATGGTTGTAAGGGCACATAAAACCTTTAAGTAAACTTTCATAATTTGTTTGAAAGAATTATTCCCTAAATTAATTAAATATCCTATTCTCAAAAATATGGCCTTGTAAAGAAAGTTCTGAAAACAGACCTCTAAAAATTATAAATAAATTTCTACAAGTAAATTTTCGCCTAAAAACATCAAAACCTAAGCCTCATGATTTGTCAATAGATATATCCTCAATAATGAATTTTCTTTACCCAAGGCCCCTTTCTGAAACTAATGAAGGAAGTACCAAATAGAATTAATTGAAAATTGTGATAAAATCCAGAGATGATCAACTAGCCCTATAAAAACCTCTGACCAAGTTTCATCATATTTTAAAGCACATAACATCCCTAATAAAATCAAACATCACTTTGGTCCTTTTGGTAATTAACAAATGAAGTACTAGGAATAAAATCCATGAAATTCTACAAAAATTCCTAGAGGTCCTAGGTGGCCTAAAACCTATTCTGCCCAAGATTCAAAACATTTGGGAAAAGGTTTAGTGGCTGAATCTCCAAATTTGTGCTCCTACCCTAAAACTAGGGTTAGTGTTTTGAGGTGTCTACCTTGCTCTAATTATTCTAAATTTCCTACCAGAGATCTTAGGTTATTTGATGAATTGTAAATATACCTATTTTTGTGTACATTAATTTAGTTGTTTTCATTTATTTTTGTCATTTTTTCTTATTTTTATTCAATAAAATGCTCATATTTTTGTAAATATTATACTAACTTATTTTATTTTATTTTTCAGGAAAAAATGAAAATCTGCCAAAAATTGACCTGTCACGCCCGTGACATGTTGGTCACGCCCGTGACCAGGGCGTGACACGTCAAAAGCCGTGAAATCTGCGAATTTTGAAGACCAAAGCCTGACACGCCCGGGGTCACGCCCGTGTCACCCGACACGGGGCGTGACCCAAGCCCGTGTTCACTCCACTCGACGAATTCATCTCGACGATCGTCGAGTGTCGACACTAGCAGTCACGCCTAGAGTCATGCCCGTGACCTAGGGCGTGACACCTCTTTCCGCTCGACGATTTTCAACTCGACACTTTCAGCTCGACATTCGTCGAGTGTCGACACCAGCCGACACGCCCAGAGTCACGCCCGTGACCTGGGGCGTGACCTTTCCAGCTAGCCCGACAAGACCTGCCCGAAGACTTTCGGCGCGCACCGCGCCCAGATCCACCTGCCTGTCACGCCCCCTGTCACGCCCGTGACCAAGGGCGTGACCACTGCGAGACCGCCACGTGTCCAGCCCGAAGTCAACTTTCCCGTCAAATCGACGACCGCCTTCCAAATAGTACTGTCACGCCCCCTGTCACGCCCGTGACCAAGGGCGTGACCCATGTAAATTTTTTCTATAAATTCCAGTGTTCTGCTCTGGATTTCTGTTCCTTTTTTTGGTTCCATTTTGTATAGAGTTATGCTGCTCGGATGAAGTCCAAATGCTATGTAAGGGATATTTTCTCCCCCTCTCCTTAGTTTTTATTTTCATTCCTGTGTAACCCGTTATTATTAGCTTAATAAAATGTGTTTTTCATCCCTTTATTTGGCTTTGGAATGAGTCTAAACGACTACCTCTATGCAATCTTATCTTTTTTCCTTGTCTTAACTTAGTTTTCTTTCGTTCTTTTTTATATGCGTGTGTGTGTGTATGAGATTAGTTTTCTTGTTTTTTTTATGATTAGTTATTTTTACTTTGTTTTCGTTTAACTTAGATTTTTATAGTTTCTAATTCATCCCTATAGATCCGTAAAAACGTTTTCAAAGTATTTTTCCTTTTTTTTAACTTAGCTTTTTATTTCGTAAAACCTTTTCATTATTTTCAGTTTATTTTCACTTTTTAATCAGTTTTACGGAGTTATAGGAATGATTATATAGTCGTTTTTATTTTTCGCGCACTTTGATTTTCATTTAAAACTTTTTCCTTATTTAATTTTTTCGCTCTCTTTTAATGCATTTCTACCGCATTCTAGCGGTAGAAATGTATTCGTTTTTATTTTTCGATCACTTTCATTTTGCGTTTATTTGCAAACTTTTTCGCTCCGTTTATTTTTATTTTCCCTTTTTATGCATTTCTACCGCATTTTAGCGGTAGAAATGCAGTTGTTTTAATTTTTCGTCAACTTAGTTTTTCTTAATTTTTTCGCTCGTTTGTGTGTGCGCATTTATTTCCGCCTACTCGTTAAGAGTTAAATGGCGCTTTGCTTTATTTCAATTTTGTCGAGTGTGTGCGTGTGTTTTACTTTCCTGTAGAGTGTGTGCGTTTTCATTTATGTCGAGAGAGAGTGTGCGTGCGTTGCATTTATTTTGTCCTACTCGTTTGAGTAGGACCCGTATTTATTTTCTCCTACTCATTTGAGTAGGACTTGCGTGTGTGCGTTTTACTGCTTTCTTTCTCCCGCCCACGCAGTTGCGCCGGGACTCGCAATTTACTGCTTTCTTCAGTCCTACTCGTTTGGGTAGGACTTGCAATTTACTGCTTTATTTTACTGCTTTATTTTACTGCTTTCCTTTATCGCTTTATTTTCTGCTTTTCTCGCAAGCCGTCCCCATTCCGATGAGTGGCTAATCGTTCTTAGCCCTCGGCATCGAAGAGCATTGGGACAAATAAAATAGCTTAAAATAACTAAAGGTCTAATTTTTCTAATTGATTAAAAGTACTTAAGGTTTTCCCGGGGTTAACGACGCGTAGGACCACATATCGATGTGTGGGCCCTATTTCCGTTTTCCATACGCTCGCCGAGAGGCCGTGCGTATGGACAGATCACCCCTTGGTAAAGAGAGTTCCGCACTAGCCCTCAAGAGAGGAGGCGCGCCAACTCTACCGGATTGGGTTCCCCACCCAATAGCGGGGTTCTTAGCGTAATGCGGGCGTTAAGAGGAATCCTTCGTCAGACGAGAGCCCGGTCGAATAGTCTTAGCGTTCAGGTGAGCGATAGTCCTAGAGATAGGTGAGCTCATTTTAGTGGAACCTCCACAGCCAAGTCTCCGCCTTAATTAATTAGAAACTTAGGAGCTCTTTTTATTTAAAGTCTATTTTAGTCCAATTGTTTTTTTTCGGTGCCATCGAGCTAAGCTCTTCATCGGCACCACCTTATTGCTTTCATTTTCTTTCTGTCATTTTCTGCATTTTATTATATATAAAATATCCCGACAAGATAATTATCGGTAAAATAATAGTCCCCTCCAGGGAAGAGTAGAAATAATCGAACCGAACCCGAGAACAATACGACCTCGATATTCCACCCGGAATATCCTGTACTACTCACGATAGGTGCACTTGCCTCCTTTCGTTAAAACTCGATTTCTAAACCTATTTTATATCCAAAATAAATAAATAAATACGCGCGTAGGACCACATATCGATGTGTGGGCCCTATTTCCGTTTTCCATACGCTCGCCGAGAGGCCGTGCGTATGGACAGATCACCCCTTGGTAAAGAGAGTTCCGCACTAGCCCTCGAGAGAGGAGGCGCGCCAACTCTACCGGATTGGGTTCCCCACCCAATAGCGGGGTTCTTAGCGTAATGCGGGCGTTAAGAGGAATCCTTCGTCGGACGAGAGCCTGGTCGAATAGTCTTAGCGTTCAGGTGAGCGATAGTCCTAGAGATAGGTGAGCTCATTTTAGTGGAACCTCCACGGCCAAGTCTCCGCCTTAATTAATTAGAAATTTAGGAGCTCTCTTTATTCAAAGTCTATTTTAGTTCAATTGTTTTTTCGGTGCCATCGAGCTAAGCTCTTCATCGGCACCACCTTCAAGCTTTCTTTTTATTGCTTTCATTTTCTTTCTGTCATTTTTTGCTTTTTATTATATATAAATACCCGACAAGTATTATCAGTAAAATAATAGTCCCCTCCAGGGAAGAGTAGAAATAATCGAACCGGACCCGAGAACAATACGACCTCGATATTCCACCCGGAATATCCTGTACTACTCACGATAGGTGCACTTGCCTCCTTTCGTTAAAACTCGATTTCTAAACCTTTTTTTATATATCCAAAATAAATAAATAAATACGCGCGCCCCGTTTTCTTAAATAAATTCACTTCCGCCTTTTTTCGCAAATAAAACCGCCGGGTCGCCGCGTGACCGCAAATAATTTTGGAGTTTTAACCTGCATCAAGTTTTTGGCGCCGTTGCCGGGGAATTTTAGGTTCGTTATTTTAAACCCTGGAAATCTATTAATTTTACCTATATATTTATATACATATATATAAATATGGCCAATATAATAATAATAATAAAAACTAATATATATATATATTTACAAATTTATAAAACCAAAAAAAATTGAAAAACTCAAAACAAAAAAATTTTTATAAAAAACCTTAAAAATTAAAAATTTGAAAAATTTATAAAACTAAAAACAACTAAACTAAAAAAAAAACTAAAAATCCAAAAAATGAAAAAAAAACTTAACAAAAAATATTTTTATTTTCATTATTGTTTTTGAACAAAAAAAAAACAACTCAAAACAAAACAAAAAAAAAACAAAAAAAAATGAAAAATGAAAAACTTAAAAATATATTTTCCTTATGAAAAAAAAACAAAACAAACAAAAAATTAATAATTTGAATTTTAAAAAAAAAAAAAAACAACCCAAAAAAAAAACGTAAGTATATATTTTGTTTAATTTAATTTAACTTCTTTTTGATTCGGCGCGCTTTTCACTCTTGTGCGCGCTAGGGGATCACTTTTTTATCACGCAGTGGTCGCTAAGGCCTTAGCTACCTCCGACTCCCCCACGCACACCCCCCCTACCGCCCGCAATCTTTTGGCCGAGTGTATCTTTTTTGTTTTTTCTGTTTTCTTTTTGCTTTTTCTTTTCTAAATAATGCAGGGCTTCCAATTTGGCCTCCCGGACTCGTCTTAGGGAAGCTCCTACCCTCCCTTTTTCTTTTTGTACTTATTATATTTTGTATATTATCTGTTCCGCATACTTAGATTGCAACATTGGGGACAATGTTGGGTTTAAGTATGGGGGTGTTTTCGTATTTCTTTATTTCTGCACTTTACAAAAACGCATAAAATTACAAAAACATCAAAAAAATAAAAAACTAAAAAATTTTTTATTGTTTTTCCTTGTTTTTATTTCATAAAACTTCAAAACAACAAAAAAAATCTCTCTTCCCCCCTCTTCTTCTTTTTTGTAAAAACTTGGGTCTTGCCTGCCCGCGACGTTCGACTCATCGAACCAACCATTCAAATAAGAGTCTGTTCGCGGGGCCGCAATCGAGTTTTTAATTTGCTTTTTTGTAAAAATCTCTCTTTCCCCCCTATCTTCTTTGTAAATAACTCTTCTTTCTCTCCTCATTCTTGTAAATAATTTATCCTCAAAAACTAAAAATCAAAAAAATTAGAAAAACCCAAAAACCCTAAAAAGATAAAAAAATCAAAAAAAATCCGAACAAGATAATAATTAAAACACAAAAAAAATGATAAAAACTCTAAAAATAAAAAAAAATGTTTTGTTAAATTATGTAACAAAATAATTCGAATACACCATATCTTAACTCTTTTTGCTTTCCAACAATCTAGTTTCGGGTTAATTTATATGTGAATTTTAGTAATTCTTTGCTTACTATTCGTTTATTAATTAAAGTTCGATAGATTTAAGTGTCTGGGGTTTAGTCTTAAAGAATTTTTTATGTCTTTTCCTTATAATAGGGAACTTGTTTTTCACCACCACTTCTAATTTTATAAATAGAAGCTCGTTTTTTATGTTAGAAAATAACTTCTATGGATTTCAATTATTTCTACTTCATGCTTTTAGAAATATCGGAACGTTCATTTTAAAAAGGTTGCTCTCAAAACTTTTTTATTAAAATCTAGTTTTCTTTTTGAAAAAAAATAATAATAAACCCACTTTCTTTTTTTTTCATGTCTTACTTTGACATGATTACCCCTTTATCTCTTAAAAGATCCTATGTCAATGGGAATAAGATTTCGTTCCGTAAACATAGGCACCCAATAATTTAAAAAGATTATATATGGAGTAAGAGGATAAAATTCATTACTCCTACAAATATACATTGGGTTAATTTTATTTATTATGAAGAAAGAAAAAAAAAATTTTTATGTGTTAGGAAAATAAGATTTCGTTTTCCTAACTATCCAAAAAGAAAAAAATTGGAGGTTCGAGAAAAAATTACCTCACCTCAATATCCAAGCCTTCTTCATAAACCACCAAACCACTTATCTTATTTCAATGATTCTAGACTTAATTTAAAATTTTTTTGAGAGCATAATTTTTAAATTGCATTATTTCCTTTAAACTTCTTTTAAGCTAAAGTTTTTTGTATAAATCCAATCCATCTTTGTTAAACTAACAAAAATAAATTTTTGCTTTCTATTTTATTTCTTCTAGAAGTCTTTTTGAAACTCTTCTTCTATTCATAACATTTCATAAATTAGGATTTAATTCTTTAACCCCGGATGTTTATTTTGATCTTACTTTTAATTAATTCAAGCGGTAGCTAAACTTAGGATTTCTTTTATTCCTTATAAGTTCATCTCCAACTTTTGCTCTGGAATAGCAAAAGCTTAAGTATGGGGGTATTTGATGAATTGTAAATATACCTATTTTTGTGTACATTAATTTAGTTGTTTTCATTTATTTTTGTCATTTTTTCTTATTTTTATTCAATAAAATGCTCCTATTTTTGTAAATATTATACTAACTTATTTTATTTTTCAGGAAAAAATGAAAATCTGCCAAAAATTGACCTGTCACGCCCGTGACATGTTGGTCACGCCCGTGACCAGGGCGTGACACGTCAAAAGCCGTGAAATCTGCGAATTTTGAAGACCAAAGCCTGACACGCCCGGGGTCACGCCCGTGTCACTCGACACGGGGCGTGACCCAAGCCCGTGTTCACTCCACTCGACGAATTCATCTCGACGATCGTCGAGTGTCGACACTAGCAGTCACGCCCGTGACCTAGGGCGTGACACCTCTTTCCGCTCGACGATTTTCAACTCGACACTTTCAGCTCGACATTCGTTGAGTGTCGACACCAGCCGACACGCCCAGAGTCACGCCCGTGACCTGGGGCGTGACCTTTCCAGCTAGCCCGACAAGACCTGCCCGAAGACTTTCGGCGTGCACCGCGCCCAGATCCACCTGCCTATCACGCCCCCTGTCACGCCCGTGACCAAGGGCGTGACCACTGCGAGACCGCCACGTGTCCAGTCCGAAGTCAACTTTCCCGTCAAATCGCCGGCCGCCTTCCAAATAGTACTGTCACGCCCCCTGTCATGCCCGTGACCAAGGGCGTGACCCATGTAAATTTTTTCTATAAATTCCAGTGTTCTGCTCTGGATTTCTGTTCCTTTTTTTGGTTTCATTTTGTATAGAGTTATGCTGCTCGGATGAAGTCCAAATGCTATGTAAGGGATATTTTCTCCCCCTCTCCTTAGTTTTTATTTTCATTCCTGTGTAACCCGTTATTATTAGCTTAATAAAATGTGTTTTTCATCCCTTTATTTGGCTTTGGAATGAGTCTAAACGACTACCTCTATGCAATCTTATCTTTTTTCCTTATCTTAACTTAGTTTTCTTTCGTTCTTTTTTATATGCGTGTGTGTGTGTATGAGATTAGTTTTCTTGTTTTTTTTTATGATTAGTTATTTTTACTTTGTTTTCGTTTAACTTAGATTTTTATAGTTTCTAATTCATCCCTATAGATCCGTAAAAATGTTTTCAAAGTGTTTTTCCTTTTTTTAACTTAGCTTTTTATTTCGTAAAACCTTTTCATTATTTTCAGTTTATTTTCACTTTTAATCAGTTTTACGGAGTTATAAGAATGATTATATAGTCGTTTTAATTTTTCGCGCACTTTGATTTTCATTTAAAACTTTTTCCTTATTTAATTTTTTCGCTCTCTTTTAATGCATTTCTACCGCATTCTAGCGGTAGAAATGTATTCGTTTTTATTTTTCGATCACTTTCATTTTGCGTTTATTTGTAAACTTTTTCGCTCCGTTTATTTTTATTTTCCCTTTTTATGCATTTCTACCGCATTTTAGCGGTAGAAATGCAGTTGTTTTAATTTTTCGTCGACTTAGTTTTTCTTAATTTTTTCGCTCGTTTGTGTGTGCGCATTTATTTCCGCCTACTCGTTAAGATTTAAATGGCGCTTTGCTTTATTTCAATTTTGTCGAGTGTGTGCGTGTGTTTTACTTTCCTGTAGAGTGTGTGTGTTTTCATTTATGTCGAGAGAGAGTGTGCGTGCGTTGCATTTATTTTGTCCTACTCGTTTGAGTAGGACCCGTATTTATTTTCTCCTACTCATTTGAGTAGGACTTGCGTGTGTGCGTTTTACTGCTTTCTTTCTCCCGCCCACGCAGTTGCGCCGGGACTCGCAATTTACTGCTTTCTTCAGTCCTACTCGTTTGGGTAGGAATTGCAATTTACTGCTTTATTTTACTGCTTTCCTTTATCGCTTTATTTTCTGCTTTTCTCGCAAGCCGTCCCCATTCCGATGAGTGGCTAATCGTTCTTAGCCCTCGGCATCGAAGAGCATTGGGACAGATAAAATAGCTTAAAATAACTAAAGGTCTAATTTTTCTAATTGATTAAAAGTACTTAAGGTTTGCCCGGGGTTAACGACGCGTAGGACCACATATCGATGTGTGGGCCCTATTTCTGTTTTCCATACGCTCGCCGAGAGGCCGTGCGTATGGACAGATCACCCCTTGGTAAAGAGAGTTCCGCACTAGCCCTCGAGAGAGGAGGCGCGCCAACTCTATCGGATTGGGTTCCCCACCCAATAGCGGGGTTCTTAGCGTAATGCGGGCGTTAAGAGGAATCCTTCGTCGGACGAGAGCCCGGTCGAATAGTCTTAGCGTTCAGGTGAGCGATAGTCCTAGAGATAGGTGAGCTCATTTTAGTGGAACCTCCATGGCCAAGTCTCCGCCTTAATTAATTAGAAACTTAGGAGCTCTTTTTATTTAAAGTCTATTTTAGTCCAATTGTTTTTTTTCGGTGCCATCGAGCTAAGCTCTTCATCGGCACCACCTTATTGCTTTCATTATCTTTCTGTCATTTTCTACATTTTATTATATATAAAATATCCCGACAAGATAATTATCAGTAAAATAATAGTCCCCTCCAGGGAAGAGTAGAAATAATCGAACCGGACCCGAGAACAATACGACCTCGATATTCCACCCGGAATATCCTGTACTACTCACGATAGGTGCACTTGCCTCCTTTCGTTAAAACTCGATTTCTAAACCTATTTTATATCCAAAATAAATAAATAAATACGCACGCCCCGTTTTCTTAAATAAAATCACTTCCGCCTTTTTCTCAAATAAAACCGCCGGGTCGCCGCGTGACCGTAAATAATTTTGGAGTTTTAACTATCATTATACTAGCCTCAATTCTACTAGGTTTCTAAGGACATGCAAGGGCATTTGCCCCATGTCCTTCACAACCATCAAAAGTCCTTCCTTAGGGTTTGAGGTTGAACCCTGGGGCAAATCAAGTCTCTAACATCCCATTTTCCTCCAGGGGGTGGAATTGTCCATGCCAAGTCAGTGTCCAAAACCTCTGCCTCTGTTGAGGATAGGGGACCACCCTAAGTCCATAGTGCACTTTTAATCAAAAATGCCCTCTTAAGGCCAATCTAGGGTTTGGTGATTCCCTACCCAAAACCTATCCAAATGTGCTCAAATTTTGTACAATACTAGGTCTTGATGCCAGGGACCACTCCCCAAAATTTGGGAGGCTTTGGAGGTCATTTGTCTACTTAATTAAATTACCCTAGCTTTATTAAATAAAATCAAAAACTTTAGGAAACTTGTGTACAAAAATTCTGATTTTTGGGCAGGACCTAGGTATAGCTAGGTTAGGCTCCCTGCCAAAATTTCAATAGATTTGGACCAGGGATGAGGTGTGGGCACTCAGTTAAATGACTGTCTAGCCCTAAGGGTAGGTCCCACCAAAATGGATGCCCTGGTCAAACCAGGCACCCAAATTTGTCTAAATCAATTTTGGATTATATTAGACCAATAGAGCTACAACTTTCATATTGAAAGTTTTTCCACCAGATGGTCCTAAGTATTTTTAAAAATTAAAACCATTTAGTGTATATAGTGTGACAGAAATGAAATAATCAAGAAATTGATTCCTATAGTTTAATTTCTGATGGAGCACGAATCTTGGCGCAGATGAACGGGATCCATTCATCTCCTTCGTTGAGCCGACGGCCAGAATGCATTTTTCCTGGGCCGACTTCAAGCGGCTGCCGCCGGCCATCCAGCCCCTTCCCCGGCCGGCCACCGCCACCACCACCTCCGTTGAGGTGGGGGCTATCGCCAGGCGGTGGCTCTGCCGCCGGAGAGGCGTTTTCCGGCGGTTCTAGCAAGTTCATTTTAGCCGAAAACCATGAAAATTCCTGGTTTGGATCGGGCTCAATTGAGCCCGAAACTTCAACCTAAGTAGTCCTATGATCTACCCGTGAGTTAAGAAGAGGGAGAGGACCTTCCTGGCGGCCTGAATGCGAGTCGATCTTCGGGTTGCCATGGTGGTGGTGCCGCCGTCCGAATTTCTGCAACAGTGCAGTCAAGTTGCCTGAATTCCTACGGTAAATGATGGGAAGGGATCCCCTCATATCACTGATGGTGTATAAATCATCAGTTGGAGGAGGGGAGAGACCAAACATCAATGGCCATTGATTCCCTTGAAGGCTTGGCTCGGGTTGAGTGGGGGGGGGGGGGGGGTGGGGGGGCTGAATCTTCCTCTTGGTGGACGAGAAACGGCTGGAATCAACTCCTCTTCCCTAGAGGAGTTGTTTGCAGCCATAAATGATGGCTGTTGATCTCCTTGGCCGGTTTTCCACTCTCCCCTTCCTCTCCCCCATTTTCTCTCTCCACCATTAACATGGAGGGAGCTCCTTTCTCTCTCCTGGTCACCCATATTTACTGGTCAACACCATTGTCTATGTGCAGCCCACTTAGCCATGATGATTATGAAAGTGAGATTAGCCTAAGGAAAAAATGGCTTGAGCTTGGGTTAGCCCTTTTGAGCTAGGTTTGACTTGGCTTAAATGAGGGTTGACCTGGGCCAATTTGAACATCTGGGTTGACCACATTGGGTTTTTAGTGACCCATTGGACTCCCTTAAGGTCTAGGATTACTTGAATTGGGTGGGTTGGACATCTTGGTGGTCACATGTCCCTTGGTAAGGGCACTTTGACCATTTTAGGGCTAGAGTTGACTTGGGTCAACATTCCCAATTGGGTTGACCCCTATGGGTCCTTGGTGGCCCATTGGCTTCCCCTAAGGTCTAGGTAGGGTTATGTATGGTAACCCTACACTTTGGAGTTCACATACCCTTAGTAAGGGTACTTTGACCAGATTAGGAGCTTGAGTTGACCTGAGTCAACCTGGCCTCTAGGGCTGGCCCCAATGTGTCCTTAGTGACCCACTGACCTCACTTTAGGGTTAGGAGGGCATAGGTGGGGTCCTCAAAGATAGGAGCAGGTCAATTGACCCTAAGTAGGCTAGTTTGACCCATTTAGGGATAGGGTTGACCTTGGTCAACAGATTCTCTTTGGTTGACCCCAATGGGTCCTTATGGCTCTAATGGGCCTCCCAAGGTATTAGGGGTGTTGTGGTAGGGTCTTGGGGTTAATGTGTAGCCCATGGTCATCCTAAACCATTTTTCAGAGTTCTACTATTTGCAGACCATGAAGATTTTCCACATTTTGTCCCCTATCTCTTGGCCCATTCCTGGCTTCCTAGGGTTTGTCATGACCTAGTCATGGACAAAACCACTCCTAGGGGTATAGTTGGAAATGGGATGTTACATACAGAATCTTAGGCGAGTCACTCTTATTAATTAACTTAAAGCTATTTTTAGTTTATTTGCCTTCTTGACAAGCCTTGCATAGGCTTTCCTTCTTATGGGGGCCATAAGGCAATCCTCTGACAAGGTTGTCCCTAGATAGCTTAGATATGTTCTTAAGGTAAGCATGACCTAGTCTCTAATGCCAAAGAATATTATTATTACTAACATGATTGAATAAACATAGTTCTGAACTAGCAGAGTTAAAGTTTACTAGGTATATATTCCCTTGTCTACAACCTGTTAAAATAGTTTGGTTGTTTGAAGAAATAATACATTTGGAATTAGTAAAGAAAACCTGATAACCTACATCACATAACTGACTTATGGATATTAGGTTATGTTTAAGACCATTTACATATGCCACTTTTCTGAATGTGACAGCTCCACATAGTTCTTCAGTTTGTCCAAAATTGGAATCTCCAAAGATCACTCTTGGACCCAGCTTTGCCTTGAAATTGATTAGGTTGTCATTGCATCCAGTCATGTGCTTTGAGCACCCACTATCCAGAAACCACTTTTTTGAGTGATAGGATAGTTCTTCACCTGCAAGGAAATAAGTTAGGTGTTCTTGACCAGGTCACCTTGGGTCCTTGTTTCTTTTCATAAGAAAAATTGGAAATTTAAGAACACTGAGGTTGGCTTTTATACCCTAAGGGGTGAAATCTTTTGGGTGGAATTATCCATTGGGTGCATGGGTTGATATTCTCCCTAGTTTGATTAAGGTGATTATTATACTTTTTGTTGGAGTTGAAGTTTCTGTAAGATTGATCTGGGATGGACGAAGTCTGGTATATTCGTCGACCTGAGTTCGACGAATTGGGATAAGATCTTCGATCTCTGCTCGAAGAATGAAAGTATTCATTCTCAGGGCACCAATATCGTCGATCTCTAGTTGACGAACCCGACTGGTTTCGTCGATCGTGGATCGAAGAATAACTATTATTATAATTGGCGTTCAAAGTTCGTCATTCTGAGGTCGACGAACTGTACATATTTCGTCGATATGAGTTCGACGAAATCTGTTGAACATTATTGTAGTTTTTTTTTCTTCTTTTCTTAGATTTTTGTTTGAGTTCCATTTGTTTTAGGACTTCATTTACTTTGTTTACTTGTTCAGTATTCTTCTTACCCTTATTTGAAATGAAATTTACAGGTTTAAATAAATGATTCTTCTGGATTATTGGTGGTTCACTAGATGATGCACCTAGTCCTTGTTTACTGTTATTTGACCTAGTGTTTAAAGTACTAGTTATGTCTAATAGTTTTAAACTTCTACCATTATGTGATTCTTCTAATTTCTTGGCTTTGTTTTATTCATTTTTTAAGAAATTAATTTGTTCATTTGCTAAGGTAAGTTCATCTGTTAGTCTAGCATTTTCAGTAATGTACTTATCTTGTTCAGTTAAACTTTCTCTGAGAAGTTTGATTTCCTTCTCAGAGCCTATTAGATCTAAGCACAGATTTTTAAATTCAGTTTAAAATTCTTCTAATTTAAAATCGTAGGATGTTATAACTTGATCCTCTGTAGATAGAGATCTTTCATCTTCTGAAGCTTCATCCTCTGACTGACTGCTGGAATTATCTATTGTCATTAGGCAAACTTCCTTTGCGTTCTATTCTTCTTCATCATCACTGGAGCTGGAGGATGATGTCTCTTCCTCAGTATCACTCTAAGTTTCTGCAACAAACCCTTTCTCCTTCCTCTTGTGTTTATTAGAGGAGGGCGTGTTATGATGTGTTCTTCTGGAATCCTTTTCTCTTCTTATGTCCTTCTTCCGAGTTTCTGGACATTCTGAGATGAAGTGTCCAGGTTTCCTGCATCCAAAATAGACAATTTCCTTAGATGGAGTCTTGTCATATCTTTGCTTATCATCTTGCCTTGATGACTTTCTTCTAAAGACCTTCTTTGTCATCTTGAAGAATCTTTTGGCAAAGAGGCACAGTAGCCCTTCATTGACTGGAGTCCTTTCAAACTCTTCAGTATCCTTGAATGCAATGTTGTACTCCTTCCTGATAGGTGCTACAGTCTTCTGTTCAGATGCTTCTTCTCTGGTCTTCATTAATTGTTCATAGGATTTTAGCTTTCTAAGAAGTGATTCAGTAGAGATTTCTGTCATGCTTCTGGCTTCTCTGATTGGATAGATTCTTGAATCTTATGTACTAGGGAAACAAAAAAGGATTTTATTATTGACTTTTGTCAGAGTGATGTCCTTGTCCAAGTTCTTTAGCTCATTGATGATTGAGCTAAGCCTGTTGTACATATCACTCATTGGCTCAGCTTCATCCTTCTTGAAGTTCTCATATTGTGAGATGAGATTGGATCTCCTATCCTTTCTCTCATCAGCAGATCCAGCCACCATCTGATTTAGAGAATCCCAGATGGCTTTGACTGAAGTGCACTCAGCCACCTTTTGAACTATATCATCAGACATAGTCTAAGCTAGAATATTCATGGCTTTGGCATCTGCAATCTTAGCTTTCTTTTGTGCATCTATACAATCTGGAGGTGGGACAACATTCAAATTTGTTGAAGTGGATGGGGTGGAAGCCACTAGAGTTGGAGGTCCTGTCAAGATTGAATTAAAAATGTCTTCATCAATAGAGTTCACGTACAACTTTATTCTTGCCTTCCAGATGGCAAACTTAGATAATTTGCAAACTGGAGGTCTGGTGCTAACATAATCCTTATTTTGTGCGATGATATAAAGTGTGAAAGGAACAAGATTTAATCAAAGATTATCTTAGGATCTTGGTTAGTCCAGCTGTTAGCATGTTAAAATAAAAATGACTAACCTCGCTTTGATACCAATTGAAAGAAAAGGGAGAGTAGTCTCTGGTTAACTCTAGAGAGGGGGTGAATAGAGTTAGTTAAAATTCCTTTACAACATTTTACAATTATATAGTCAAGTGATAAAATATCTGATATAATAATAGCTAAGAGAGGTTAATAAAAGCAAAGAAAAATAGCATTAAGCTACCACAGCACAAGACAAAAAGGAAAACAACAAACATACAGACAACACAAGAATTTTATAGTGGTTCCCCAACTGGTTACATCCACTCTTCTACCACCCTGGTCGGAATCCACTACAGATTTTGATCAGGTGACTGCCACCACAATATCTATTTGAAGGGAGATATTGCAACCCTTTGAGCTTTTGATCAGGTGCCCAAAAACGAAACTCAAGTCTTTTGGAAGGTGACTTGTGAACCAGGTTTTCTTTTGAAGGGAGTTAAAATCCTGTATAGTGGGGAGAGGAGTAAAGTGATGTGAGTCTTCTCTTTTCTCAAAAACACTTTGAGAAGACTTTGTGTGGATTCCAGATCTTGTCAAAGCTCCACTTGAGATGTAGAGTTGTTCAGGATTAAAAAGCTTTATCCAGGAGTGAGTAGGTCTTCAGCTTGTGAAAAACAGATCCAGGAACTTTAGACAAATGAATCTATATTGTCTCAGCAAAATCCTGGAAGGAGGAGATGATGAAGGCACTTGATCTGTTTTTGTGGTTCTTCTTCTATCTTGTTGAGAGCACTGTGTGTGATTAAGATTGAGTGCTGCTTGAAAATATTTTACTCTTGTGAAGGATATCTCTCTGCAATTTTTCTGCTCTGAAGGAATTCTGCTGCCTGTGCATAGTCACTATCTCTTTTTCGAAAAAAATTATTCTCTTTATATTCTCTCTGACGACCAATCTTCCTTCAAAATTTGGAATAATTACAATTAATGCCTTGCTAGAAAACTATGAAGGAAAACGACTAGCATATCTATCATTATTAATTTCCCTAACGGTCCCGAGAAATATGTCAAATAAATCCTCTGATGAATATCATAACCAATGCTGCCAAAAACGGCTATATTCATAGGGAATATAAGCATTGATTACTCAGAGAATTTATGACTTAAAATAATAATAGAGAGGGAACAGATAAGGAAAGAACAAAGAACTGACAGCTTACAGAATTCGTCGACCAGAAAACACTTTTCGTCGACCTACACTCAGAGAACATCGACCGGAGAAATCATGTTCGTCGACCTGAGCTCTGCGAAGCAAAACAATGAATATAAACAACTGATTCTGTGCTACAAGAACGTCGACCTGAGAATCTGTTCTGCACTCAAAGATCGTCGACCACAGAACTTGAACAAATAGAATTAGTCGAACTGAGAACTAGTCTGGAAGAAAATGTAGACCACAGAACATATGCTTCTGATGAATATCGTCGACCTGAGCTCTAAGTTCATCGGGCTGAGTTTGACAAACGTAGAACTAATTTCCAGATAATTGAAAATCTTATAAGTCTGGAATCTGCAGTCCACATCAGGTAGGTCCATGAAGTTGACACTTAGGGGACTGGCCTAAAACTTAGAAAGAAAAACTAGTGACCCTAACTATACATCATGCGTCAACACAACCTAAGAAGTGAATGTAGCCCAAATCAAAACAGGGGTTCCAATTGTGCGCATAGAGTTTTGTGCGTGTGTTGCATTTTCATGAATCATGGCATAACATTTCACTTCACTCATACTTGTATACAACCTGACAGCCCATCGTATAAATTGCTATGAGACTTTTTATAAAATGTGAGACTTACAAAAGACCCCTTAACTTATATGTTTGTATGGGCACTCATATAAGTTAAGGTTACTTATTTCTTAGCTTAATCTTCATATACTTACTACTCTATTTTACTTGATTACTCTATTGTTTGTCTTAGTATAGAACTGTTTGCTTGCTTTATTTTCACAACTCTGTAGATTCATTATATGCCTGCTAGAATAGGTCCATCATCATCAGCTTTTGACCACTCTCCACTTTCATAGCTTTCCTATCATTCCTCCTGCATGGTGACTAAGAGCCATTGGGGGACGGGTGGGGGAAATCAGGCTTAGTCTTTTGACTAATGGTCGGTGGACCAAACATTTCAGGGGATCCGGATGGGACACAGGGACCAGCAGTAGGATATGCAGCACTAGCGGAGCACGGTGCACATGGAGGTGGGCTAGTCTAGTATGGGAGCACCTATCTCTGGCTCGGTGAGTGATAGTTTTTCCTTAGCTTCCGCAAGAGGTTTGTAATGAGGATTTATTATACCGGGCATATGCTTGTTTATATTTCGTACCTTTATTATCATGTGGATATTAATGTGACTTTTATCATATGTTTTATGTGATTGTGGACTTTACTTAATCTGGTTGCACTTATACTTCTTGATGATCTTCGTTGCTGGAAGAATCGACGTTTTGTAGTGGCGACCTTCCTGTATGTCGGTGTCACCGCAAAGCAGTGGTTCTGGGTTTAAGACCCAGTAGCATAGCAAAAAAAGAGCATCTTATACACCAACTAACGACTCTTCTCTCTATATGGGCCAACTGCAATGAGTAACTGCGAAGTTAATTTTTATTTAATTGTTGTACTAATGGCATACAACCCCATTTTTCTTCTAGTGCACAAGTCCAGCAATATTTGAATTTAAGATGACATCAGCATGACTCAATGCTTGAGGACTTAGCAATTTTCAATTAGACTGCATAGGCATTGAGTGAAGCTACATGACTCAACGCAAAATACTTAGCAGAAAATCTGCGTCCTGAAGCATTGAGTGAGTCTTAATCAATCAACACATTTCACTTATACATCCTAACTGTTAGGGCATTGAGTGAGCCTTCATCACTCAATGCTACTGGACTTGATAGAATTCTTCTAGTAGAAGCCATTGAGTGAACCTTTAACACTCAAAGCTTCTAGCTTTGTTGAATTACTAATAAGGCATTGAGTGAGCCTTCTTCACTCAATGCTTCTATACTTAGATAGATTTTCGTTTGAGTAGGCATTGAGTGAACTGCCTTCACTCAACGCTTTTGGATTTATCCAGATTTAAGTCCAGTAATATTGAAGCTCTGAATGCTTGATGTTCCGTCAATGCTTTTAGCCTTCTGGCATTGAGTGAACTTGACTAACTCAACACTTCTAGAATTAGCATGTTTTCTGCTTTTCCAGCATCATATCTGGAGTCCAACTAGCATTGTGACCCTGATAACCTGTCTAATCAAGTAATAGTAGACAACCTGTATATATTAAACTTTAAACATATATCAAATACAATCATATGTATACCATTGACCTTTGGACCTTCTTCAAATCTGGGACAATGTGATCAATGGACCCAACACAAATACACTTTGTCATATAATTGACTTATGATTATGATATTTTGTTGCAATATTTTCACATAAGCCATGTTTGTAAAAGAGACTATACCATTGGTAATCATGCCGTAGTCTTTTGTGATTCCTCTTTTAGAGCCCCCAAAGAGAACCTTCAAACCGTCTTTGTCTGAGGTATATTCTTGTTGTAGGATTCTTGTTCGATTCATATGCTTGGATCATTCGCTGTCTAAGTACCAAATAGGATTTTGGTTGGCCTTTGGATATACCAGCATTCATATATTAGTTTCCCTTAGGAACCCAAACAGATTTGGGTCCTTAGTTTCTTGTTATATTAACACTACTGGGAATGTTAATATTATGAGGGGTCATTCTAGCATTGTTAACTCGGGGTGTCTTATATTCCATCAAATTGTACCAACAATCTATGGAAAAGTGACCAATCTTGCCACAACACCAATAGTCAAACTTGTTGTACCGTCTCTTCCTCTCCTATTTTACCACTTGAGTGGGAGGTATAACATGAGGTTTTGATCTAGAAGTAGAAGCCTCATGATAACAACAAGTGGTAAGCTTCATTGTCTTATATGGCTGTTGAGCAACTTGATTTCCTTTCAGTGTTTTTTCCTCCTTCGATCCATGAATGAATGGACTATAGTGCTTCAGAACAATCTCTTCATAAGGTGCCTTGAGAGCACTTGTTCCAAGATTCCTGGGACGGCTCCACCCTTGATTATTTATGTTAGAAACAACATGCGTTGGTCTAGTAAAATGACAATAAGATGTTTCAGGGTCATATTGATTGGTAGGAAAGACAACTTTCTTGAATACTTATTGACCTTAAGGAGCCCTTCTGGTATTTCTAGGATCCCTATATCCAACACCACCTATATTAGAGGCTGCAGATCCATCGTTGAGAGGAAGAAGAATCTTTGGTTTCGAGAAGCTTTCAACAAGCTTCCTTTCAATCAACAACTTCTCTTTCAGCTCATCTATGGCCTTTACTTTTAGACTTATCAACTCAGTAGAGCACTCTTGTTCCTCTTTTAAGGACTGGATTTCATCTTTGAGGGGAGTCAATCTCTCAATTTATTCCCTCAGTTCAAACTCCAATGTCTTGGGAGATACAATATCTTTGTCCTGAGATTTGACAACCTTGCTTAATTTGTCAAATCCCTTCTGTAGTGCTCGATACTGCATCATTAAGTCTGACTAGTCCTCAAAGGGGTGATATTTATGACCATCGGAGTCTACATCAGAATCAGATAGGGGAGTGTGAGAATTTACCTTCCCTTTATTTTGGGAGTCGTTGTTATCCTCATCTGAGTTTGCCATATGCCTGAAGTCGGCTTCTTCATCTGAGATAGACTTACTTGATTCACTATTGCAGAGATTCTTTGACTTCTTTGCCATGAAACTCTGTTCTTCTTTATTCCATCCTTTGAAGGATCTCTTTTCTTCTTTCTTTGACCCTTCCTTCTTCTTGTGAGGGTAGTCAGCGATCATGTGTTCTGTCTTATTATAAAAGTAGCAAATAATATTAGAAGAAGTATGTTTTTTCAGTTTAGATTTATACTTGTCATTGTTGTTGTAGCTTTTCTTGTGATGATCAACATAATGATGTGATCTCCTATAATCAGATGAGGAGGAGTGATTTCTCCTTTGTCTCCTTTTGTTGAGTATTCTCTTAAACTGCTTGGAGAGTTAGGAGAACTAACCATCTGATATTCCAGAGCTAGAGGAGCATTCCTTTGAGTCTTCATGTTCATCTGAGGTCTGTGTCCTTACTGGTGACACAGCTATGCCTTTTCTTGACCATTCATCCTATAGTATTACAGATTTCTCTCTGCCTGAAGTCTTGATACCCTCTTCTTTTGCCTTTTTGATAATGAGTTTTAGCTCAAGGGATAGCAGCTTGCCAAACAAGATTTGTGGCTCCATTGTTGTCATTTTGTCATATTCCCTAATAGCAAATACCTTGGTATCCCATTCTTTCATCAGGGATCTCAGGAATTTGTCACTAAGCTCACAATTTCTAAACTCTCGACCATAATTTCTTAGGTCGTTGACGATGTTGAAAAATTTCTCGTAGGATTCAGCAATAGTATCCCTCTTATCTTGCTTGAAGTCTTCATATTCCTGATTTAATAGAGATCTCTAATCATCCCTTACTTCTTCCATTCCTTCCATGAGAATAATTAGAGATTACCACTTCTCATATGCAGACTTGTAGTGGATTAATTTTTGCAACATAGAATCATCCACCACACTGAAAATGATGTTCTTTGCCTTATGGTCTAGAGCAATGAGTGCGATCTCATCTTTGTTCAAATCCATTATTCTTTTAGCAACCATCAGATTGGGATCAATGGTTGTCGGAGTCATGGGAACATGCGGGCCTTCTTCAACAATGATGAAGATTCTGGGGTTAGAATCTTCCATGAATAATATTACCTTTCCTTCCATATGGGTAAATTCACATTGGTGCATACCAGCAACTTCATTGGGGACAAATCCTTGCTCCTGTCCATTTCTCTTTTAACAACTAGATCAAGATCTATTCAAGGTGTTATCCTTTTAATGAACGGACACCCTCTAATACCACTTGAAAGTTTGTAGTTGTCGACCTAAATCACCTAGAGGGTGGTCAATAGGTGAATTCCTGCGACTTTTAGCTGAATTAAAATACTTCAAAAATTAGCATACAGAATCAGAGATTACACACAACACAAACACAAGGATTTATAATTGTTCCCCAGAATGGGTACATCCACTGTCCCACCTCACTTATCTAGCACTTCGAGCTAGACTCGGCTACTTCATCAATCTCAGATTATAACAAATCTTATACCTCAGAGTCTTTATCTACTACAAGCTCGGAGACAACATCTCCTACAAAACTCAGAGAACAACCTCTCCTACACTCGATCCTCTAAACTAGGATCTAAAAATTCCGAAAGTAAAACTTACTTTAAGAAGTTTAAAAGGTTTATACAGCACAATAGATTGTAAAAAAAATCTTCTCAGAAGACTCAAGCAGTTTCAACTTCAGAACTGAGACAATCAGTCTTCTTCCTTGTTTGAGAGAGAATCTTGAAACAAAGGTTAAAGGAGAAGAGAAATTTGAAACTTTTGAGAACTTGATCTCAACTTGAGAATCGAATAGATCTGAAAGAAGATCTGGATAATCAAAAAGCAGTAGATCTAGTCAAAACCTTTCCTCAAGAGGTATCGCGATCAAGATTGTCGGTGTCAGGTTCTTTCATTAACAAAAATGGAAATTGCGACTGAAAGAGTTCTTACGATTACGTCATAGATCATGATTAGGGGTTTTCAAAAAACATAACCATTAGTTATCTATAGAGATTCCGTTTCCAACAGTTAGACCGATATTTCCATATAGAGCTCCACGTGTACTGTGCATGGTCGGTGCCCCAAAAGGAAAGCGGTCAACAAATTGAAATTGAAAAAAATATTAAGCCCGTTCGTCGAGAGCTCTCGTGACATCTCTAGATTACTCAACAAATTACCCTTGACTATTCGACGAATGACTTGAGTCCACTCGATGAATAAAACTTGTCAGAAATATGAAGTAAAAAACTTGTTTGTTAAAGATATCACGAGATCTCTAGAGAGTACTCGATGAATTCGTCAAGTATTCATGAGAGATCATCAGATCACTCGACAAATTTTACTTATCCAAAACTGAAAATAGGTTCAGAGACTTCCCGAATACTACGGAGTTTATTCAGTGAATTGAGTGAGCGCTCACGTAATAAATCAACGAATGTAACGAGTCTTCACGTTAATACTCGACGAATTTTACTAGGCAAAATTCTGTCTGTACTGAATCCAACGAGCAGCACTTTCTTGATTCTTCTTTTGCACTTAGAAATGAAGTACATCCCAATAGAGATATTACACATGAGTCAATACTATGTTCTATACAATGAGAAATTACAATGCATAGTCATGTGTTTTATGACCCATTGTAATCTGACATTGGTTTGTACTTAGTAATAAAAATCCTACAAAAACATAACTCGAGTGCAATATCAAATACAAACTCAATTCATCTTAGTTTAAGGGGGACTTCTTCAAATCATGACTATTGTAGACACAATACCCAACAAAAGGTTATCTTAGAAATGAAACCCCCGAAGAGTTTGAAGGATGTTCAGCAACTGGCAGGAAGGGTGGCAGGGCTCAACTGTTTTACATTGCAATAAGGAGATAAGTGTGGCCCCTTCTTCAAGACACTTCGAGGAAGGAGGAAGTTTCAGTGGACCAAAGAATGTGATCAAGCCTTGGAAGAGTTGAGGTGTCAGTAAACCACAACTCCTCTTCTCCAAAGTCCCCACCCATCAGAGGACCTTTTCTTATACTTGGGAGTATAAGAAAACACCATCAATTCGGTTTTGGTGCAAGAAAAGGGTAAGAAGTAATTTACCATGCACTATGTTAGTCATGTGTTAAAGAGCGCAAAAAATCGCTAGCCAATTCTAGAAAAGTTGGCATTAGCCATGGTTATTTCTACATTGAGGCTTCGACCGTATTTCTAGGATCATTCCATATGAGTCATGATCGATACTCCCCTTAGAGTAGTCTTGGAAAAATCCAGATCATTTGGGGCAGTTGTAAAAATGAGCCATTGAACCCAGTGAATTCGACATCACATACATTCCAAGGTCTGTTATCAAGGAAAAAGCCTTGGTTGACTTCCCAGTTGACTTTTCAAGCGGCAGCAGAACCGGGGAGGAAGCTCCAGGCCCATTATGTTAAGAGATATTTGTAGATGGGGACTCCTACTTGAAATCAGTTGGATCTAGGATCGTCCTAGTCATCCGCTCTATACCCAGGATTGAGCTTTCATAGCAGGACTGGATTTGGCCCGGGAGATAGACATCAAGGATCTAGAAGTGAAAATTACACCATTGGTATGGCATCACAGGTCAATGGAATTTTTGAGGCAAGGGAGCCGCTACTGCAGCGGTATTTGGCCCTTTTCAAGCAGTGCGTGGGGTGTTTACACACATTTATCATATGACATATTACAAGGGAGAAAAATGCATAAGATAATAAATTGTCCAAGTATGGGTATCCAGTCGGAGGGACTCTTATAGAGTTACTTCGCCCTGCGATAGAGGAAGTAGGGGTTATGGAGGTAGACCAGTGTCCGTAGTGGGTAGATCCTTTTGTTCATTACTTCACGATATGGAAATCTCACCCCATAGTAAGTGATAAAAAGAGATTCAAGCTAAACACGGCTCACTATTCCCTAATATCAGGTGTCCTCTATCGGAAGACTCTTCTATCGCTTATGAAAAGAGGTCTAATATAATAAGAGGTCCCTAGAATCGTACAAGAAGTTCATTCGGGAGAGTGCGGCAGACACTCAGGAGCTCGTACACTTGAGAGGAGTATCCTCCATCAAGGATATTTTTGGCCAATAATCAGGAAGGATTGCGCAGATTTTGCTAAGAACCATTTAAGTTGCCAGAAGTTTGTTCTCCTTTAGGTCCAGCTGACTTAGCTGCTCAAGACTATTTTTGTTCCCTAATATTTCATTGTCTGTGGAATGGATCTGATTGGCCCATTCCTGATGGCAAGTGGGCAGTGTCGCTTTATCATAGTCTTGATCGAATACTTCAACAAGTGGATGGAAGCTAAGGCGCTCACTCGAATTACCACCCAGGTAGAGGAAAAATCATTTAGGCAGAGATTTTTTATCGGTATGGAGTTCAAACCACCATCGTTACTGACAATGACCCTTAGTTTACAAGTGAAGAATTGACCGATTTCTATGGTCAGGTGTGAATAGAGCTCTGATTCTCATCCGTGCATCACCCGCGAAGCCACCATCAAGTAGAGGTCACAAACAAGTAGATCTTAAGCTTACTTAAAAAGAAGGTGGAAATGCTTGTGGTAATTGGGCAGAGCAGTTGCCAGCAGTTCTGTGGACCCTTTGAATGACTCCGTCCTCAGCAATAGGTGAAACTCCTTTCAAGCTATCACACGGGGCCAAGGCTCTCATCCTGGTAGAATTTGACATAGAAAGCCCTCGTGTGTTACTAGTTAGACAGATTGATGATGATTGGATGGAGGTCACTATTGGGTTTTCTATACATAAGTGGAACAACACATCATATGTGTGCAGCGGAATAAACATACAAGAATAACCCAAATGAGTAAACGATCTTGCAATCTCCATGAATCGAGAAATAAAAGTTTACAATGAGATATTATACCTGAGAGGGTTTGGGTCTTTACTCAACCAAGATGCTCAAATGATCTACTTTAGATAGTAGGTTGCTGAGTCCATGCTATATATATATATATATATATATATATATATATATATATATATATATATATATATATATATATATATATATATATATCCGTGACTCTATAGGTATCCACACGAGTGAAAGAGAACCCCAAGGTAATGTCCCACAAGAACTGGGTTGGAGAGGTAATGCTCTCTATGTCTCCATGAATTATTATATTCGTTTCCAGGAGAGCAGGAAACATGAGGAAGTCACGACGAGATCTAAGACAAGTGACGGCTTTAGAAGCAACACTTCAGTAACACACACACACTGTATATTTTCCAAGTCTATTTATATCCAAGGATAACAAACAAATAAAATGTAACACCCCAGTTTTCAGGCCTGGAGTCGCAGGAAGCTAACGCCCGGCGGAAGAGAGACCGCTGGCGGTAGGTCGATGAGCTCGGCACTGGATCTAGTGGGCACGATCATGGGATCCAGTACGCACGACCACTGGTTGTGCGCCACTGATCATGCGCTATATATCCATTGTTCCCGAGTTCTGCCTAGGGCAAACGCACGACCAGTGGACTTAGTGCGCACGACCACGGGTCGTACACCGCTGCTCGTGCCCATTGATCCCATTTTTCTAGAGTTTTGCCTTTGTTAAATGCACGATCATGGGATCAAGTACGCACGACCACTGGTCGTGCGACACTGATCGTGTGGACGGGTCTGGTCCGTCATTTCAATTCGCGGTCGTCCGATTTTTCCTTAAATTCGATCCAATGGCCCAGGATCTTCCGCCCAAATGATCTTATTAGGGCTGAGAGCCCCTTTCCTTCATTCTTTATCACTTGGAGGGTTTACCAAGGATTTTGGGGAGAGTGAGGAGCAGGAAGGAGAAGCTCTTACACCGCCATTGACGAAGCTTCAGATCTCCGATCATCATTCTGAGATTGGATCCGTGGAGTGGGAATGGAGGCGCTCGTGTCAATCTGTTCAAAGCAAGGATTTCATGGCTAGGAAGAGAGGTCGTAAGGTAACAACACTTTCTCCTCTCGGTTTTTACGATGCGTGCATATCATCTCTTTTCTTCCTTGTTTTTCAAGATTTTGGGCACCAAATCTCTCAAATGAGAGGGGTTTGGGTCGCCATGGTTCAATAGGAACCACCAGGTTGATTGTGTCCATCCCCGACATGATTTTGCATTAGTGATCCACTCCGTTAGTGGATTAGGCATTGTGCATAAAGCCGTAGTCGCGACCATTTGTCCGACTCGGTAATGTTGCATAGCGAGCATTAAGGATTTTGTAGAAATCCGTTGCGACAAGATATCATTTGTGATGAATGTGTTTTCCCCTTTTTCCTAGTAAGTACGTGTAGTCAGAACCAGACAAAGTTAGTTCCGCGTTGGCGGTAGATGGTTTCCTTGGTGCGCGGGAAAGTTGCAGTACGAATGATGGATTAGGGTCAGGAGAGTCTATGAATTGTGATGTGCTAAGGTGCGGCTTTGTCTCCGTGGTCGGCTGGCTATCCCATGACATGCAAGTCATGTGGGGAGAGTGTCCCGGTGAGACTAGTCCCCTTCTGTGAGAATGACGAGAACGCCAAGCTTAGGACAAGCCCCGGCGACGAAGCCCACGATCGGGTGGGGTCTGGTGAGGGTTCTTAGAATCGATTTGTGTGTGAGATGGAATCCTAATGTGCGAAGTCTGAGTTTGCAGGCAAGCCCGGGTCTAAGACCCACGAGCGGGTGGGGCCTTGGCAAGATTTCCATGTGGCGGCTTGTATGCCGTTAGGGGAACTGCAGTACCCTTTTGTTTGCGGCTTGTATGCCATTTGGGGAAGTGGAGTAACCATTTTTGTTTGCAGCTTTACGCCGATGGGGAAAATTCTCCTGTAATGACCATATAATATGGGTCCAGCCAAGGCCCCACAACATACAGACTCCACAGCTTTAGCATTAAAAGATGATATTAACTACCCAAATCAAAACTCAGAACAAATCAACAACGAAAACATACCACCAAAAACAAGAAGTTATCCACTACCAAACAGGAGTATCAAAATGGCCTTAAGGCCTTACACATAATAAGTCCATGACCACAAGGTCAAACATCAACATGCAAAATCACCCCTAGGCTACCTTGGCATGCAAGCCGGAAATACCAGAAACATGGAGCATCACATAGAATCCCACTAAGAAGCTTGCCAAAACTTGAATTGTGTCATTATGCGACGACCTGCAGTCGACGTACGTCAATAAGAACACAACACAACGTCGATAAGCAATCAATGGAACCTTAAGCAACTTGCAACGATAGGAAATCATAGCACTTGCATTGAATAGAATTCGACGCAACGTCGATATCTACTCGCCGAAGCGTCAATTAAAGGCACGCAGAGACATCGAGCTTGGCTGCATCGATAGGGAGTCGACGTGGGTCGATATGCACTTGACGTAACTGGTCAGTAACATTAATGTCATGAGACTTGTTAGCTACTGATATTGCATATAAGTGAAGCAAACACAGTCCTTTCGCTAACTTCTCCAAACACTCTTATGTCCGACCCTATAGGCTCAAATCATGTTGGGTGTAAGATTTATAGTTTGACAACTTCTAGATCACCATATAAATATCAACACCAACAAAAAAGAGGAGAGGTGTAGTCTCAACCTGATCAAAGAACACAAGGATTAATCGGTGATCTGTTATGCTAAGGCAGAGTGAATTATAGCCATGTACTTAATAAGTATGTCCGAGTAAAACAGTTCGAGAAGAGAGATCTACTGCCAAAAAAGGTGGATGCAGCTGAGACAATGACCTCTATAGGAAAACTCAAACCTATTTGGGAGGGACAATTTGTCATCAAGAAAGAGATAAAGAACGGGTCCTACTGCTTATAATCACATGAATGCGAGGAAATATCCAACACTTAGAGCGGGGACGACCTGAAGAGATATTAGTCCATAGTCAAGGTGTATTTATGTTGAAAATGTTGAAGTGGGAGTATAGTGGAGGTGGTCGGTCTGTCATGGCAGACCGTACAGACTACAGCGGTTAGGTGGGTAGAAGTTAGCGAATTACCGGGATTCACTTTCCTTCTTCTCTCCTACAGTCTGGTTCAACAAGCTCTCTAAGGATATAACTGGGCATTTAGCATGATCTAACTGCGGCTGGTTTAGTTTGGATGTTGAGACCGCACATTCCGCCAAGAAGCTACAGGTTCTCTGGTCTGCAAGAAAACCAACGGTTAGCGCAGTCTGTGGAGGCTAACCGCACAGTTTGCTGCAATCTTCTCTAGCGGATTGTTACCAGAGTTCGTTGGTGTTTGGACTTGGAAACGGGCTAGTGATAAGTCTTGTTTGGTTGCATAGTTCACTGTGACCGCTTGGTGCGCGGTCTGGTTCAGAGTCCGGTTGGTTTGCTCTTAGTACAGAGTTCATTGAACTACGCGATCTAGATGCTAAACTGACAGTTTGATCTTTGGTGCAATATTGATGAGAGTTTGACAGTTCTTCATTTATGCTGGATGGATCAGGAAGCATGACTTAGTTGTCTATGTCCACTCTGACTCGTAGTTCTGTCCGAATGGCTTATGCAGACTGTTGATTCTTTCCACGTATGCGGAGAGTCAGTTTACCGTGCACAGTCTGGTGGAGCTGTCTGCATTGCTTGTGGGTTGTTCGCACGGCCTGACTTTGGTGTTCGTCTTGTGCGGACTGGTGATGTTAGTTTATGGTTTGACGGGGGGTTACCCTATCTCTATGGGCGGTGACGACACTCCTCCTCACTCCTAAAAAAGGGGTCCCCAGCTAGTCATTATCAATCAAAAATAGTGAGAACTGAACTCACATTTAGATCTTGTGGTTGTATTTTTATAACCGGTGCGACTAGGTGAAGTTGACTATCTGTGTAGGCTGTACAGCTAGCATCAGGAGGCTAGGAAACTAGTTCGGAAGCTTGGTGTGGAACAGTTCGGGGTTTACAGTCAGCGGTTTGCAGCGGGTCACGGCTAGCGACTTGAAGTCACCTTGCTCGGGGTTGTGGAGAGCGCAGAGTAGTTCGCCTGGTGTATTAACAAGTTCAATTTCTTGTTCATCAACGTTGAATAATAGGCATTCCCCACAGCTAATTGCGGATAGGCAACTTTAGCGATTTCGGCGGACAAGGCATGTTGATTGCGGCTTATGTAGTTATAGTTTCTTTCTGCCCGGTTACTTCTCTACCTACATTTGTAATTTCCTGTTTTCCATTTGGGTACATTAGCTAAATCATATCTCGTAATGTATGTTTTGCTGTGTAAATCAGATTGAATTCCAAATTTTGACACTTGTACTTCTATTTTGCAAATTACTACTTAGCTTTTGGTTGTGGTTGAGTGTTCCTGCGCTCTCTTTCTCAACTTCCTTCAAACAATTTTACATGGTATTAGAGGGAGGTTTAGGAGCAATCAATGATTTAACCTTGTAGGTGTGCTTTCCTCATTGAAGTTAAAGTTAATCAGGAGAGAGCGATGGAGTCCGGGTATGCAATAGGTCTTAGAATCAAACTTTTAACACAGTCTAACTTTAAGATGTGGTGGTCTTGCATGGAGAGTTATCTGATTGGTGAGGACTTTTGGGAAGTCGTCGGTGGAGACGACAGGCAAGAAGTGGATGCTGCCGCCGGGAATGTTGAGGCTGTGAGATCTTGGAGGAAGATGAATGTTAAGGCGTAGTTCACTCTCAAGCGAGCGATCTCACCGGAGCTGTTTGATCACATCATCGGGTGTTGATCAGCGGCTGAAATCCGGAAGGCCTTGGAAGGCCTGCTCAACAGGAAGAACGTAGTTCAACTATAGTTCTTGGAGAATGAGATGGCTAATGCCACTCAGGGAGACATGTCGGTGTCTTCATTCCTCTTTAAGATGAAGAACATTTGCGCTGATATTTCAGCATTGGAACCGGAGGAGCCTATCTTAGAGGCAAAGTTGAAGAGACACATCCTCTACAGTGTGCTGAAGGAGTATGTGTCCTTTGTTAATTTTGTGTAAGGCTAGGCCAAATAGCCATGTTTACTCGAGAATGGCAAGACAAGATGGCTGGGGTGTCGATTTCAGGGGGAAAAGGCAAGGTTCTCTTCCCGGGCAAGAAGAAGAGATGGGATAAGAAGAAGACACCTGCTAGCGATGGTCCGTCTTCTTCATCCCAGTAGAAAAGGAGCAAGGCTCCTAATCATGAAGACGGGAAGAAGTGGGGAAGACCACGTTGCTATAGGTGTAAAAGACTTGGTCACATCCACAAGGACTGTAGAGTGAATCTTCAGTCAGGGCATATTGCAGGGAAGGAGAAGGCCGTGTCAAAGCCGAGTAAGTAGGATGGGGGAGTCCCTACATGACGGTACTCGTGTTCATCCACATTCCTCCATCATCTATCAGGAGGACTGGATCGTGAACACGGGGTGTGGTCATCACCTCACCGGGGACGAGTATAAATTCTCTTCTCTACATGACTACAAAGGTAACGATATCATTATTACTAATGATGATACTGTACATGTGGTAGAGAAGGAGGGGATAGTTTCTTTAAGCAGTGATCGGGGGCCACTCACTTTGAGGAGTGTGTATCACGTGCCGGGAATGAATAAAATCCTCTTCTTGGTGACTAACGTTGTTGATGTTGGGTATCACATTCTGTTTGGCCCAACAAAAGTGAAATTTCTCAGCAACGTATCGCCTGTGAAAGCTGACATCACACATGTCAAAAGGAGAGTGAAGGACATGTTCGTGTTGGCAACAAGCTCCTATATTGATTAGATGAGGGCGAATACCAGCACTATTATCTAGCATGCGAGCCTGGGACATGTTAGGATGGATAAGCTGAATGTTATGACGGTAAGAGGCATGGTGCATGGTCTGACTAGTCTTTCATCCTTCAGAGAAGGTCATGTCTGTGTGGGATGTCAGTATGGAAATGCTCATCGCCTACAATTTGACAGGTCGCATACCAGATACAAAGCACCGTTGAATTGCATCTACGGTGATCTGACTGGATCAACCGTCATCCCCAGTCTCGGCGGAAGCAGGTATATGCTTGTTCTGGTTGATGACTTTTCCAAGTATACTTAGGTATACTTCATGAAGGAGAAGTCAGATATGTTCGGGAAGTTTGTGGAGTTCAAGGAGATCGTGGAGGCCCGGCTCGATCTACGGATTAAGAAGTTGAGAACCGACAATGGCGGAGAGTTCAACTCAAGTGAGTTCTCTACCTTCTACAAAAAGTTCAAAATCCTAAGGGAGCGTACTTGTGCATATACTACACAACAGGACAGAGTTGTAAAGCGGAAGATCTGTCATCTGACGGAGACCTTCAAGAGTTGGCTTCACGCCAAAGGAATTCTCAGGGCTTTCTAGGTAGAGGGAATATCCTGTGTGGTGTATGCCATCAACTGGATGCCCCTCAGTCCGAACAACATAAAGTTTTTACATGAGCTACCGCTCAATGAGAAGCCCAATGTGGAACATCTTTGGTGTTCGGGTTGACTTGCTAAGTATATGTTCTAGACATTCTCAGAATGAATCTAGTTTTGAAAGCAAGGAAACTACTCTTCGTTGGATATGATGAGAGGAAGAAGGGCCAGAAATTCATGGATCCAGAGACACAGAAGTTTTTTGTCTCCTAGGATGTGGTATTTGACGAGTTGACGTCATACCAGAGCATCTCATCTATGGAGTTGCAGGAAAGCAGGTCTGACGGAGGGCAAGTTGAAGCTGCTCTTGATCTTTTGGTGGTGTTGTCTGTGTCACTAGGTGCTCCAGTTTCGTCTAGCTCTAGGGCGAAGGCTTCTAGATCTGTAAGTATGGGAGAGATCCTCCTAGTATGCTCAGGATCAGAGCTAGTATAGAACCAACAGTGGGAGTGGTGAATAAGAGTCAAGACCTACGGAGGTCCAGGAGGACTATTATTTCACCAGCTCATTATAGGGATTAGAACATGGTGAGTTTTGTCTCATATTTCTTCCTAGGTCCCTTGGATGAACGGGAGTCGTTGAGCTTTGAGAATTCCACTAGCATAAAGGTGTGGGAAGATGCCATGGATGAGGAGATGGCCGCCCTCTAGAAGAACGAGACTTGGGATCTTGTACCCAAGATCAAAGGAATAAATTTGGTGCCATACAAGTGGGTCTATAAACTCAAGAAGAAGGTTGACGACAGCATCGAGTGGTACAAGACTCTCCTTGTAACTCAGGGGTTCTCAAAGAAGTACGGGGAGGATTATATAGATATGTTTAGTCTAGTGTCCAAGATGACTTCAATGCGGGTGGTTATCACTTTGGTGGCTTGCCAAGGGAAGAATATTTGGCAACTCGATGTGAATAATGCTTTCCTTTATGGTTAGATTGAAAAGTAAATCTTCATGGTACCGCCACCAGGTTATGTATATGAAGAACATCCAGGAAACCTCTACAAGTTGAAGAAGGCCCTATATGGTCTAAAACAAGCGCCTTGGGCGTGGTACGGGAAGATCCCAAAATACCTCCAATTTTATAGTTATGTTTCTTCAGATTCAGACACTAGTATGTTAGTTAAGAAGAGGGGACTTCAAGTACTTATTCTGTTGTATTTTGACAACATGATCGTCATGGGGAAATCGAAGGATGAGGTGTCTCGGCTCAGGGATGAGCTCGCCATCCGGTTCAAGATGAAGGATCTTGGAGAGCTCCACCATTTCCTTGGACTCGAGGTTGAGAGACAGAAGAATAGCATGCTCATTTCCTAGAAGGGCAATGCAGAGAGAATTGTTAAATGATTTGGCATGCGGGATGGGAAGAGCAGTTCTACTCCTCTGGAGGTCGGTTTGAACTTCGACGGGATGAAGGAAGGGTTCTTACAGACCCTTTGGTGTTCCAAGCTCTCGTGGGGAGTCTCAAATATCTGACAATCACTAGGCAGAATATATCTTATATTGTCGGCCAGGATATTCGGTATATGGAGGAGCTGCGGAATCCTCATCTTGTGGTGGCTAAAGGTATCCTAAAGTATGTCAAGCCTACATCAGAGATGGGTATCTTATATACGAGGGATACGAGCATCAGTCTGCATAGCTCCATGGATGCTAATTATGGAGGAGATATAAATGATTAGAAGTTGGCATCTGGTGTGGGGTCCTACTTTGCTTCGCATTGACAATGAGTGTGCTCTCAAACTGGTTAATAATCTAATTTGTCACGCGCAGATGAAGCACATCGAGATCGAGTATCACTTCATTCGGTAGAAGGTGCTAGAGGGATTTTTGATGGTTGACTATGTGTTGAGTCAGGATAATGTGGCGGATATCTCTACCAAGTTTTTGTCGAAGAGGCCATTTATTCGGTGATCGGAGTTGCTCTGGCTGGTTTCCACTTACCACTTCAAGGGGGAGTGTTGAAAATATTGATGCAGGAATTAGTGGAGGTGGGATGTCTATCATGGCAGACCGCACGAACCACAGCAATGAGGAGGGTACAAGTTGGTGTATAGCTGGTATTCAGTGTCCTTCTTCTCTCCTACGGTCTAGTTCAGCAGGCTCTCCTAGGATGTAATCGGGTGGTTAGCATGATCTAACTACGGCTGGTGCGGCCCGGATGTTGAGACCGCACAGTCCGCCAAGAAGTTGCGGGTTCTCTAGTCTGCTAGAAGACTGGCGGTTAGCGTGGTCTGTGGAAGCTAACCACATAGTTTTTTGGAGTCTTGTCGGGCGGATTGTTACCTGAGGTGTTTGGCCTTGGTCACGGGTTTGTGAAAATTTTGGTTTGGTTTACTAGTTCGCTGGTGCACAGTTTGGTTTCGAGTCCGACTAGTTTGCTCTGGGTGCAAAGTTCGTTGAACTACGTGGTCTGGATGCTAGACCAGCAGCACGATCTTTGACGCGAGCTGGATGCGAGTTTGTCAGTTCATCATTTGCGTGGGATGGATCAGGATGTAAGGCTAAGTGTTTGGTATTGTAACCACAATAGTCCTGATTTGAAGAAGTATCCCTTGAACTAAGTTGAATTGAGGGTATATTTTATGTTAGTTTTAGTTGTGTCTGGTGTAGGTTTCTATACCAAGTAGAAACCATTGTTAGGTTACAATGTGTCTTCAAACACAGTTCTGTGTAGTGTAATCCTTCATTGTATAGAACATCATATTGACTCATGTATAATCTCTCTAATGGGGTGTACTTCATCTAGCATCACAAAGGAAGTTGTTGTTCAGAAGTTGCAGATTTTGGCTCGCGAGAGAAAGTTGGTGTTAGCCGGTTCTAAGTATAATTCGTCAAAATAACAAGTAAATTCATTGAGTACTCTCGAGAGCTTTCAGTTCATTTGTCAAAAGGTCTCTTATAGTCTAAACATCTCACGCATTCTCTCTCCCAAGTTATTTTGACAAGTTCGTGGAGTGGTCTGGAGAGTACACATGATGTCTCGATGAATTAGACTTAAATGAATTTTTGTTTAGTGTCGTTCTCATTTTCATGGCTTTCCAAAATGAGGGCTTCCTCCATGTAAAATACACGTGGACGGTAGAACTAAGTTCGAAATCGAGTTGTTAGTGAGGAGTCGTCTATAAATAGTCTTGGATTATTTCAGAGAACCCTAATCGCAAATCAATTTCATATTTCCAAAAACGATCGGTAATTCAAACCGATTTCACGAAGAACTTTGTCGCCGACAACTCTCTTGATCCGCGATTCCTCTTGGAAAGAAAAAAACTTGATAGATCTCAAGATTCCAAATGTACATTCGATTAGAGATCAGTCGTTTCTTAGATCTGAATAGTGCAGTAAATTCAGATTTTTCATCTTCTTCAAGCATTCAGTCAGAATTTTCAAGCAACGAAGGACTATATTTTTCAAATTTGAGAAAAACGATTTTTCTTTCAGACATTATTGTTCTAATTACTTTGTTGAAAGTTTGTTCTTCTAAGTTTCTGTTGTAACGCCCCGGAATTTTGATTGCGTACGCATGATGGCGTTACGTTGACTTTGAACGTTGTTCGAGCATGGTTTTTCCCGTGGGCTTGCGAGTGGCTGTTTTGGTTGCCGAGTTGCACGATTCCACAGCAAACCAGAGTCCAAATTGGGGACTCGGTGAGGCCTCTTAGGGAATGTTTGCACTTTTTCGCGCCCGGGAAATATTGCTGAAAGTGAGTTGCTGGTACAGGAAACAAAAAAAGGGTAAAAAGTTCTTAAGGAAAAAATGGTCTAGGACGACACAGGAACATTTTTCAAAACAGGGAAAAATGGTCGTTTTTGTGTGAGACACGCCTCCTGACACGGGCGTGACCCAGGCCGTGACCTGGGCGTGACCTCCTTGACTCGACGATTTTCTGGTGTCGAGTTAAGCTCGACGAATGGGGTACACGCCCCGTGACACGGGCGTGTCACGGGCCGTGTCCCGCAGTGTCGAGTGTCGAGTGTCGAGTGTTGAGGGTCGAGTGTCGGGTGTCGAGAGAGGGGACACGGCCTATGGCACGGGCGTGTCACAGGGCGTGTCCAGCTATGTCGAGTGTCGACACTTTGTGTCGACAAGGTGTCGAGACACGGGCTACACGCCCTAGGTCACGGGCGTGACCGACCCGTCACGGGCGTGTACCCGGCCGTGTACCGTGTGGATAAACCTGGATTTTTGCCGACTTTCTGCGCCGCTTATGGTACCCGCCCTGTGTTACGGGCGTGACATAGGGCGTGACCGGCCCAAAAATCGAGTTTTTCCAGATTTTTTGTGTCGTTCGTTTCCTTGATTCTGCATCTAACGGTCCAGCTCTGTTCTGGAAGAAATAAGGCCGAAACAGGAATTGTCTTTCTCATTTTACCTTCTTTTCATCATCTTCTTCATCCTCAAAGAGAAAGCAAGAGAGCAAGGGAGCAAGCAAGGCAAGGAAAGAGAGGAGCAGCCGTCGCGGCATCGTCTCGGTTCAGGCAAGCGGTGTTCTTCACCCTTGCCAATCTTCTTTCTTGATTTGGATTGTGCCAACTTAACTAGTTTTTCTTTTTCCAATTTTCTAGCTTATTCTTCTTGTTATGAGGTCTTCCTCACTAGCCTTTATGATGCCTTTGAATTTCCCTATGCTCCATGACTATGATTTTCATGCTTAGTTTTAGTTAGCAAGTCCATGTTAGATTGCTTCATGTCATTTATCTTGTTCATGTGACTCATGTAGCTCTATTTATGCATGTTCATGTAACCTTTTTCTTTCCTAAGCATGTGATTTGTTCTTGTTCCTCATCATGTACTTCATGTAGATTCTTCATGACATTTCTATCAACTTGTCGTCATGCGTGAGAACGATGAAAGGAACGTGTTTAGCTTGGCTTATGGGGTGTTTTGTGAGGCGAATTGTGAACCATGGCAGGAGCGTTTGTGTGAGAATTCTGCAAGGGGTGGTGTGGTTTCAGCCTGTGGCCACCGGGTTTTGGTTTTTGTGTGGTTAGAGAGACCACTTTGGCCCCGATTTGGGCTGGTTTGAATTGGTGCGTTCCACTTGAGGGCCACCACCGAAAGACTCTTGCGGAATTGAACTTAACCGCTGCGTATGTTTCACTAGTTTGGTTGTTTCTTGGTCGAAAGATGCTGAATTTGGGCATGTGTATTGCCCCTTTTTCTCCTGCGGGTGGAGCAGGACTTGTTGAACATGTACGCACTTGGTACGGTTGACACTTTGGAACCATGGCAGGAGCATTTGTGTGAGAATTCTGCAAGGGGTGGTGTGGTTTCAGCCTGTGGCCACCGGGTTTTGTTTTTTGTGTGGTTAGAGAGACCACTTTGGCACCGATTTGGGCTGGTTTGAATTGGTGCGTTCCACTTGAGGGCCGCCACCGAAAGACTCTTGCGGAATTGAACTTAACCGCTGCGTATGTTTCACTAGTTTGGTTGTTTCTTGGTCGAAAGATGCTGAATTTGGGCATGTGTATTGCCCCTTTTTCTCCTGCGGGTGGAGCAGGACTTGTTGAACATGTACGCACTTGGTACGGTTGACACTTTGGAATGACATTGTTTACTACTTGTACGCATTTGTTTTATGCTCTCTTTTGTATCGCTTGGTTGATTGCTGAGGTATTCTTTCTTGAATGCCTCAGGTGCAGGTTGTAGCCGGTTAAGCGGCTAGGTTCGTTGGAGGAGTTTCTTGGGAACTAGCCGAGCTTGCCTAGTGAGGTAGTTCTTCTCTTTGTTGTACAGACATACATGTGCCCCAGTGGGTTCGTGTCAGCTTGTTGGCGCCCATTGGTGGTTTTCTTTACTTGTGATGTATGAATAATAAACTGCTATGTGACTCATTTGGATGATGTCTTCTTGCTCTTGGGAAGGATTTGTGGTAGGTTGCATTAGGTATTTTTAAGCTACACAAAACCTATTATTGTATATCATGCATACATGTTTTGATCAACTAAGACATATTTCCAAATGACGTAAACAAAGAGGATTTCTTATATTAGTATCATTATAGACTGCATATAGGAGCTCATCATAAATAAACAAAGTATTTCCGCAGCGTACAAATAAGTTTTCTTACCTAAGGCCGAGGGATACGGCCATTCAATCTAAAGGTTTTCTTACATTTCACTGTTGAATTTCAACTCATAAAGTAAGCGTTAAGAGTTGCCTGAGCGTGTGCAGTTATCCCCTGCACGACGTGGCATCATAACCCGTAGTTCCTCTTGCTCTGATACGATATACTCGTTGACGAAATGCGGGTTGTGACATCTGTAGATCCTTATTGAAGGACTGAGTATAGGGGAATTTGTTCTCCGAGTGTGTAGGAGTGGGAGACTCCGAGTTGTAAGATTATTATTAATTTGAGTTTTGGTGAACTAGTCGAGTCTAGCCCGAAGTGCTAGATAGGCAATGCGTGATTATATAAGATCACGTCGTAATGGTGATCATCACAAGAAAAGCTCCAATAATAACAATGAGTATAAGTCTAAACAGATCAAATATGTTTCTTCTGACATTCTTTGTTATTGTTCCAATAAGTCAGGACACAAGATCGCTGACTGTCCTTACAAGAAGAAGAAAGGATCAAAAAAGAAGAAAATAGATCCTTCAAAGGAAAGAAGAAAGAAGAAAAGAGCTTCATTGCGAAGAAGCCAAAAACTCTTAGCAGATAGAGACTCAAGTTAGTCAAGCTCAGATAAGAAAGCCTACTTTGGGCTTATGACACACTCAGACAAGGACAACAACGACTCCAAATATAATGGGAAGGTAAATTCAAACACTCCTCTATCAGATTCCGATGTAGACTCTGACGGTCATGAAGTCACCTTTCTGAGGATGAGTCAGACTTAATGGTGTTGTATCGAGCATTACTGAATGGATTTGACAAATGCCGCAATGTAGTCAAAACTCAGGCCAAAGAGATTGTATCTCTCAAGGCATTGGAATCTGAATTGAGGGATGAATTTGAGAGATTGAATCCCCTCAGAGATGAAATCCAATCCTTGAAAGAGGTACTGGAGTGCTCGACTGAGTTAGTAAGTCTGAAGATGAAGGTCATGGATGTTGCGTTTTACAATACGACGCGTAACCTGTGCGCAACGGAAAAGGGAACAAGAAACCCTAAACGAAATACGGATTTTGCGATGAATATTGATCAAGAAGTAACATTATTTTTATAAAATTATACCTTAGCGGGATTGAGTCACTATTCAACCAAGCTGCTTTGAAGAAGTCCGACGAAGAGTAGCGGTTGGTGTTCCGAGAATAGAATTGTTTCCACACCTCTACGGATGTCCACACGAGCACGAACCCTTAGACACTTGTCACACAAGATCTATGCTAGAACAAGGTATGCCCTCAATGTCTCCACGGTTTGCTAGAACCGTTAAAAGAGAGGCATAGATGGTGAAGATGAAGCTTAGGAAACAATTTTTGGCGATGACAACAAGTCGGAGTGATTGGCGGCACGGGAGCGGGGGTAGCGACTTCTTCGGTGTGGAACAGTTCCATCAAGGAAGAAGACACCTGCTTTTCGATCTCAATCGATTAGTTCAAAAGGGATTCTAACTTGGTTCACAGTTAATATCATATATATACAAAAGACTAATACTTCTTATACCTGCAGACCACGCCGAACTGGGACTTAAAAGATCAAACTGGATTTAACAGCATTCGTCGAGTTTACACGTATATATCCGACAAATCAACGATCCATTTGTCGAGTTAACTATAGTATACTCGACGAATTAGGATAGACCACTTAGTCTAAATCATCAAGCTGAAACTCGATGAATCACAGTCCAATTTGTCGAAATACCAAGATGATATTCGATGAATCCAAGACCAATTCGTCGAAATGCCAAGATGATACTTGATGAAATAAGCCTTATTCGTCGAAAATCCAAGAGTATACTCGAAGAATTCCCTTGAGACTTCCAATAACTTACCGGATGACCCATATTCACATATACATCCCGGAATGAAAAACCTTTAGATCCAGAACGTCATAGGCTTGGTCCTTAACTTATATCACATATGAGCAAGGCCAACAGAAACCTTTTCAACTTATCCAATGCTCTTATGTGCGACCCCATAGGATCGTATTGCGTTGGTAGTGAGACTACATGTTTGATCACATTCAGATCACCAAGGTAACACCAACAATAGATGAACTGGAAGAAAAGTTATTGAATGAAAGGAAGTTTGATGATAGCTTCTCGAAACCAAAGACTATTCTTCCTCAAATTGATGGATTTTCAGCCTCTAAGACATGTGGTATTGGATATAAGGATCCTAAAAATAAAAGGAGGGCTCATCCAATTCAATATGTATTCAAGAAGGTAATCCTTCCTACAAATAAGTATGACCTTGAAACATCATATGGTCATTTTGCTAGACCAACGCATGTTGTCTCTAACAAAAATAATCATGGATGGCGTCGTCCCAAAAATCTCAGAACATGTGCTCTCAAGGCAACCTATGAAGAGAATGTTCTGAAGCATTATGGTTCATTCATTCATGGACCGAAGGAGAAGAAAGCACTGAAAGGCAAGAAAGTTGTTAAGCAGTCACATGAGACAATAAAGCTACCACTTGTTGTTCTCATGAGGCTTCTACTTCTAGATCAGCAACTTTTACTAGACCTCCCACTCAAATGGTAAAGCAGGAGAAGAAAAGAAGGTACAACAAGTTTGACTGTTAATGATGTGGCAAAATTGGTCACTTCGCTATAGATCGTTGGTACAATTCATTTGAATATAATACACCTCGAGTTAATAATGCTAGAATAACCCCTCACAATGTTGACATTCCCCGTGGTGTTAATCTAACAAGAAACCAAGGATCCAAATCTGTCTGGGTTCCTAAGGGTAATTAATCTGTGAATGTAGGTATGTCCAAAGGCCAACCAAAATCCTGTATGGTTCTTGGATAGTGGATGTTCCAGGCATATGACCGAAATAATAAGCCTACTACAAGAGTACACCTCAGTGAAAGACAGTCCAAAGTTATCTTTGGCAGCTCTGATAGAGGAATCAAAAAAGGATACAGTATGATTACCAATGGTAAAATCTCTTTCACAGACGTGGCTTTTGTCAAGGATTAAAACTTAATCACATGAGCATAGGTCAATTATGTGACAAAGGGTATATGGTTGAGTTCTACAATGACATGTATCAAATAAAAACTTTTGATAAATCAGAAACTATTTTAACAGACACTCCGAGTAGAAAAATTTTGCCTCAATTTTCTTTGTTTGGAATATTCTACACCAGTGTGTTTTTTGGCAAAAGATAAGACATCTCTTTGTGGTCAATGGCACAAGATACGGGCACACATTAATTTCAAAACTATAAATATGTTATTTTATCACAACTTAATCTGTGATGCACCCAATATTAAGTGTGTTAAAGAGAGACTTGTCACACATGCCAAATGGGTAAGTAGACAAGAGCTACCTTTAAAAGCATCATCTCCAAACACTCTTCCAGATGTCTATATTTGCTCCATATGAACTTATTCGGTTCTTCGACGGTTCGTATTTTAGGAGGTAAAGCTTACACCTTTGTTATTGTTGATGACCACTCATGTTATGCATGAGTGTTTTTTCTAAAACACAAGTCAGATACCTTTGACTTTTTCACTAGCTTTGTCAGACAGACACGACATGAATTGAGATACTCTGTGGTCAAAATTAGAAGTGACTATGTAATAGATTTTGAATCTAGTGCCAAGATAGAGTTCTGTGCAAGCCAAGATATCTTTCATGAGTTTCCACATCTCGTACTCCACAGCAAAATGGAGTAGCCGAGAGAAAGAACAGAACACTCATTGAGGCAAGCAAAACAATGTTGAATGATTCTTCATTACTAGAGTACTTCTAGTCTGAAGTAATCAACACAACTTGTCACGTGCAAAACAGAGACTTAATCAACAAAAATCATCGTAAGACGCCATATGAACTTCTGAAAGGCAAAAAACTGATTGTGTCCTACTTCAAAATCTTTGAAAGCAAATGCTTCGTACTTAACAACAGGAAGTATTACAAAACTAAGTAGTGAAAAATGTTTTGAAGGTATTTTTGTAGGATATATTAGTCATAGTAAGGTATACAGAATTTTCAATAAGAAAACCCTATTTGTAGAAGAATTCATTAATGTTGTCTTTGATGAGACGAGTATACTTCATAGCAGCTCTTCTAGGATCCTTGTTGAAGATATAGGTTTGCAACTAAAAGAGCTAAGATTAGAAGATGCAAATAAAGAAGACATCTCAAGCTCCATCAAAGTCAATACTCCAAGCTTGATTAAAGATAAAGACCTTCAAGTTAAAGAACATGCACTAGAAGAATTAGAACATCCTGGTGGCAATGGAAAGAATCTAGTGATCAGACATTCAAGAAATCATCCCGTTGATCAGGTCATTGGAGGTCCTAGTGATGGAGTTTGAATAAGAAGAGGTATAGCTAATGAAGTATTGCATTTGTGATTCCTTTCACAGACTGAGTAAAAGAAGTTTGAGAAGCAAATATGGATGCTTCATGGATTATCTCAATGCAAGAAAAGCTCAATCAGTTTAAAAGATGCAAGGTATGTGAGCTGGTACCAAGGCCTAAAGTCCATAATGTTACAGGGATGAAATGTGTCTTCAGAAACAAGTTGTACAAGAATGGAGTTATCATAAAGAACAATGTCAGACTTATAGCTTAAGGTTACCGACAAGAAGAAGGGATCGACTTCAATCAGACTTTTGTTATGGTGGCCAGACTCGTAGCGATCATGCTTGTACCTGAGGAAGGGTCAGGGGTCTCTATGTTGTAGGAGTTGGAAGACTCTGAGTTATAGGCCTGATTTGCTTGAGGTAGGAGACCTGTGTTGTCTCTAAGGTAGGATTGTAATCAGTATGAATTGTAGTAGTGGAGTGCACCCTGAGTTATATGATCCAGTACAAGGAATTGAGGTGTAAGATCTGGTTTATCTAAGTACTGGAGGAGTTGGCCGAATCTAGCTCACAGCTAGATAGGTGATGGGGGAAAGTGGATGTACTCTAAATAGAGAAACCACTATATTTGATGTGTGTTGAATGTATTCTTGAAAGCTAAATTACTTACATAAAGACATGATGCGTGTTAAAACTCCAAAAATTATTACGAGCTCGCGGCGCTGCGGGCGATTTTATTTAAGAAAAGCGGATTTGGTTTTATTTAGAAAACGGGGCGCGCAGATTTATTATTTGGATATAAAACAGGTGAAATCGTGTTTTAATGAAAGGAGGCAAGTGCACTTATCGTGTGTAGTACCGTATATTCCGGTGTGGAATATCGAGGTCGTATTGTTCTCGGGGTCGGTTCGATTATTTCTACTCTACCCTGGAGGGGACTATTATTTTACCGATAATTACTTGTCGTGTAATTTTATATATATAAATGAAAAAAAGTAGAAAATAAAGAGCTTTAAAAGGTGGAGCCGTTGAAAACTTAGCTCGAGGGCACCAAATAAAATTGAACTAAAATAAACTTTGAATAAAAATAGATCCTAAATTTCAAATTAATTAAGGCGAAGAATTGGCCATGGAGGTTCCACTAAAATGAGCTCGCCTATCTCTAGCAATATCACTCACCTGAACATTAAGACTATTTGACCGGGCTCTCATCCGACGAAGGATTCCTCTTAATGCCCGTATTACGCTAAGAACCCAGCTATTGGGTGGGGAACCCAATCCGGTAGAGTTTGCGTGCCTCCTCTCTCGGGGGTTAGTGCAAAACTCCATTTACCAAGGGGCGATCGGTCCATACGCACGGCCTCTCGTCTAGCTAGCGTATGGACTACGGAAATAGGGCCCACACATTGATTATGTGGTCCTACACGTCGTAAACCATTGGCAAACCTTAAGTTAATTTTAATTAATTAGAAAAACATGACATTTTATTATTTAAAGCTATTTTATTTGTCCCAATGCTCTTCGATACTGAGGGCTAAGAACGGTTCGACACTCATCGGAATGGGGATGACTTGCGGCGAAAGCGATAAATAAAGCAGTAAATGAAAGAGATAAAAGAAAGCAGTAAAAGGAAAGCAGTAAATTGCAAGTCCTACTCAAATGAGTAGGCCTGAAATGAAAGCAGTAAAATTATAAGTCCCGGCTCAAATGATTGGGCGGGAGAAATAAAGCGAGTCCTACTCAAAAGAGTAGGAGAATATAAATGCATCCACGCACGCACTCTACTGAAAAGTAAACATATACACTGACCTGCCATTTAACTCAAATGAGTGGGAGGAAAATAAATGCTAGTACTCAAATAATTACAGACAAATAAAGACCCGCCATTTAACTCAAATGAGTAAGCGGTAAATAAAATTCTTCCACTTAACTCCTAGCGAGTATGCGGAAATAAATGCTAACACTCACACACTCTACTTGAAATTAAAACACACGCACACAAGTCCTACTCAAACGAGTAGGGGAAAAGTAAAGCATGCCATTTAACTCTTAACGAGTAGGCGAAAATAAATGCAACACATGCACACACTCTACATAATTGAAAGAAAGCAATTTAAACTAACTCATACACGCACGCACACGTTTAAAAAATAGGAAAAAGTAAGTGACTGAAAAATTAAAACAACTACATTTCTACCGCTAGAATGCGATAGAAATGCATAAAAAGTGAAAATGAAAATTAAAGGAGCAAAAAGTTTGCAAATAAACGCAAAGTGCAAGTGCTCGGAAAATTAAACCTATTACATTTCTACCGCTAGAATGTGGTGGAAATGAATAAAATGAAGTCAAAAAAATAAAAGGAGCAAAAAGTTTTTGAAAACAAAAGGTAAAATGAAGTGCTTGAAAAAGCAAAACAGCTATGTTTTCATTCTTATAATTTTATAGAAACACATAAAAAGTGTAAATAAAACTAAAAGAAAACGAAAAGTTTTACGATCCTAAACAGGCTAAGTTAAAGAAAAGTAAAAAAACAACCTTTTAAAACATTTTTATAAACCTATAGGAATGAAAACAAAGTAAAAATAATAAACTAAACCTAAATAAGTACGTTGCATGAAAATAATTTTGCGATTATAACGGCTATAAAATTGATAAATTTTTAAGTGAAACTAGTTAGGAAAACTAAAGAAAAACATAAAAAGCACAAAAAGAGGAAATAAAAATTACTTAAGGTAAGGCGATTTGGTGGATTTTCATACAACATAGTGGAGAAAAACAAACATTTCTATTTAGTAAAAAAGGGTTACAATGAAGCAAAAAAAAAGAAATTAATTAAAAGGGGGGAGAGAAATTCCCTTACATTGCATAAACAGCCCCTAAGAACAGCCCTATCCTAAGCAAAGTGGTTCAAAAAAGTGGAACCTTGAACTCGTATAGAAGTGGGGAATTTATAGAAAATTTTTTCAAAGGACACGCCCTCTGACACGGGCGTGTAATGGGGCGTGTAGACACTATTCAAATGGCGGCCGTCCGATTTGATTTGAGATTTCACTTGGCGGCTGAAAATGCGGCGGTAACGCCCCCGGTCACGGGCATGACATTGGGCGTGTCAGCTTTATTTATCTACAGAATTCGGCGATTTGACGGCGTTGTTGACTTCGGGAGTTCCACGTGGCAGTCATGCCCCGGGACACGGACGTGATTATGGGCGGGTCGGGGAGGTTGAACTGGGCGTCTTTTGCGTCGAAAATCATCGACGGTGGTTTGTCGGGCCAGGTGGAGGAGTCACGCCCTAGGGCATGGGCGTGACTGGGGGCATGTCGGTTTGGTCGACGATCGTTAAGAGAATTGTGTCGAGACTGAAATTGTCGAGCGGAAAATGTCGGGAGCAAGTGACACGGGCGTGTCGGGTTTGCTGATATGGGCGTGTCATGTTGGTCGACGAACATCGAGAGAATTTCATCGAGTGGAATGGACACGGGCTCGGGACATAGGGCGTGTCATCCGATACGGGCGTGTGGTCGGGCGTGTCCATCAATTTCATCCAAAAATTGATGATTTCAACGGTTTTGACGTGTCACGCCATTGTCACGGGCGTGACCAGTAAGGACACGGGCGTGACATTACTATTTTTGGCAGATTTTTGGATTTTTTTATGAAAAATAAAATAAGTTAAGTTAGCAAAATATTTACAATAGAAGGAGCATTTTATTAAAGAAATTTAAACAAAAATAACAAAAAGAAATGAAAATAACTTAATTAATGTACATAAAAATAAGTATATTTACAATCTATAAAATACCACCATACTTAAGCTTTTGATATTCCAGAGCAAAAGTTGGAGATGAACTTATAATGAATTAAAGAAATCCTAAGTTTAGCTACCGCTTGACTTAATTTAAAAAAGATCTAAATAAATATCCGGGGTTTAGAGTTAAATCCTAAATTATGCCTAAAAATTTAAATAAAGTAAAAGTTTCAGTTAAAAACTTCTCATATGATCGAATAGATAGCAAAAACTTTTATTTGTTAGATTAACAAAAATAGATTGAATTATGAAAACTTAAGCTTGTAAGAATTACAGGAAATAATTTAATTTACAAATTATGCCCTCAAAAAGATTTTTAAAATTAAATCTATAATTATTTGAGATTGGCGGAGTAGGATATCGTGGTATATGAAGAAGGCTTGAATTTTAGAGGCGAGGGTATATTTTTTCGCTCGAATCTCTAATGATTTTTTTGGCATGAAAATGGATGTTCGGAAAACGAAATCTTATTTTCCATAACAAAAAAGTTTTTAACATCTTCATAATAATCCAATGTATATGTATAAGAGCAATGAATTTTATTCTCTTACTCCATAACATATAATTTTTTTAAATATTGGATGCCTATGTTTACAGAACAGAATCTTATTCCCATTGACATAGGATCTTTTAAGAATCGAAATCATGTCAAGTATGACATGAAAAAAAGATGATAGGTTTTTGTTCAAAAATAAAACTAGGTTTAATAAAAAGTTTTTGAGAGCAACCTTTATAAATTAAACATTCCTATATATAGAAAAAAACTTGAAGTAAACATAACTTAAAATCTAATATTGTTATTTCTAACAAAATAAATATGCAACTATTTAGATACATTAGAAGTAATGCGGAAAACTGGTCTCTATTTAAAAAAAGACATACAAAAAATTTTTAAAACTTAACCTCAAATATTTAAATCTATCGATCTCGAATTAATAAAAGAATAATAAGCAAAAATAACTAAAATTCGCTTATAAATTAACTCGCAATGAAAATTTCGGAGAGCGAAAAGAGTTAAGAATTGAGATATTCGATTTATTCGTTACATAATTAACAAAATATTTTCTGGATTTTTAGAGTTTTTATCATTTTTTGGAATTTTTGATTTTCATCTTTTTTTATCAAATTATTTACAAAAAGTTTACAAAGTAAACAAATTTTTTTTGACTTTTTAGTTATTGGCCCGCGAACAGACTCTTATTAAAGTGGTTGGTTCGATGAGTCGAACGCCGCGGGCTTGCTAAAAAGCAAATAACCACTTTTTTTATTTTATGATATTTTTTTATAAAAGTTTTTATGAAATTTTTTTTTTCATAAACAAGCAAATTTTTTTTTGAGTTTTTTGGTGGTTTTTTTTCAGTTTTTTTGGTGTTTTTGCAGAAACGTTTTTGAGTTTTTTGGCGTTTTTGCAGAAAATATAAGTGCGAAATAGGAAACTAAGAATACACCCTCGTACTTAAATCCAAAATTGTCCCCAATGTTGCAATCTAAGTTTGCGGAACGATAATATATAAAATGTACAAAATAAAATGGGAGGGGGGTAGGAACAACCCTTACACGAGTTTGGGGAGGCCGGGTTGATACCCTGCATTGTTAAAAAGAAAAGAAAAATAATAGAAAAAATAGAAAAGATAAATTCGGCAAAAAGGTTGCAGGCGGTAGGGGGCAAGTGTGCGTGTGACTCGAAGCTAACTGCTTAGCTTGAGCGTGTACAGAAATGTATCATCTAACGTGCACAATAAGGGGAAGCGCGCCGAAGTGAAAACAAAATGGATAGATAAAAAATAGAAAATTTTTATTTATTTTCAATGTTTAGTATTTTTTTGTAAAAACTTTTGTTTTTGGTGTTTAGATTTTTTTCGCTTTTAGTTAGTTTGGTTTTTTTTTTACGTTTTATAGATTTTTTAGATTTTTAGAGTTTTGAGTTTTAAAATTTTTATTGTTTTTTTATTGTTTTTTTGTTTTTTGAGTTTAATTTTCAGGATTTTTAGGATTTTTAAGCTTTTATATTTTTTGTTTTTATTAGTTTTTAAGTTTTTAGATTTTTGAATTTTTTAGTTTTTAAGTTTTTTAGATTTTTTGATTTTTTTAGTTTTAAAGTTTTTTAGATTTTTGGATTTTTTAGTTTTTAAGTTAGTTAGTTTTTGTTAGTAGAAAACGACGTTATTTTATTTATATAATTTTATAGATAATTATAACATAATTTTTTTAAGTTTTTGGTTGTTTTTTTTGAAGTAGTTTTTTTTATATACTTTTTAAGTTTTTATTAATAATACTTATTATTAATTTAATTTATGTTGGTCATTTTTCTGTATATAAATAATAGGTAAAATTAATAGTATTCCAGAGTTCGAAATAATGACACGAATGGTCCCGACAACGGCGCCAAAAACTTGATGGGTGTTAAAACTCCAAAAATTATTACGAGCGCGTGGCGCCCCGGGCGGTTTAATTTAGGAAAAGTGGATTTGGTTTTATTTAGAAAATGGGCCGCGCGGATTTATTATTTGGATATAAAACAGGTGAAATCGAGTTTTAACGAAAGGAGGCAAGTGCACCTATCGTGTGTAGTACAGGATATTCCGGTGTGGAATATCGAGGTCGTATTGTTCTCGGGGTCGGTTTGATTATTTCTACTCTTCCCTGGAGGGGACTATTATTTTACAGATAATTACTTGTCGGGTAATTTTATATATATAAAGGAAAAAAAGCAGAAAATAAAGAGCTTTAAAAAGGTGGAGCCGATGAAGAGCTTATCTCGAGGGCACCGAATAAAATTGAACTAAAATAAACTTTGAATAAAAAGAGATCCTAAGTTTCAAATTAATTAAGGCGGAGACTTGGTCGTGGAGGTTCCACTAAAATGAGCTCGCCTATCTCTAGGAATATCGCTCACCTGAACATTAAGACTATTCGACCGGGATCTCGTCCGACAAAGGATTCCTCTTAATGCCCGCATTATGCTAAGAACCCCGCTATTGGAGGGGGGGACCCAATCCAGTAGAGTTTGCGTGCCACCTCTCTCGAGGGTTAGTGTAGAACTCCATTAACCAAGGGGCGATCGGTCCATACACACGAGATCTCGGCTAGCTAGTGTATGGACTACGAAAATAGGGCCCACACATTGATTATGTTGTCCTACGCGTCGTAAACCCTAGGCAAACCTTAAGTTAATTTTAATTAATTAGAAAAACAGGACCTTTTATTATTTAAAGCTATTTTATTTATGCCAATGCTCTTCGATATTAGCGCTAAGAATGGTTAGCCATGTTAAAATTCAACAAACCGCAGACGCCCCCTTGGATACCCTGTTGAACACTCAACAAACCGAAGGAGAATACGCCCACTTATATGTTGAAAGTTTTCCCGGATCGTGGAGTTAGCTGGGGTTATCTCAACAAAGCAGTAACAACCAGCAACACATGCAGCACAAGCTTCTTTATTGATCAAGAGCAAGCTTCATTACAAGGCGAGACATACATGGCGAGACATGCTTCACCAAAAACCAACACCGGGAGAGCAGAGACAGTTACAAAGACAAGAACACAAAACAAGCCGCGCGGACTCAATCAACAAGCCGCCGACCTACTGCTGTGGAGTCCGCTCAGTCCGCCTGGTCGCCAGACCGCACCCAAGCCGCGCGGACTCACCCCTCCAATGCTAGCTCTTCACCGCCGATCTGCAGGCCGCCTGACCGCGAGGTCGCCTAGCCGCCAGACCACACAAGCTGCGCCACCGAATGGAACAGTCCGCCTGAAGCAGGCGACTTCCTGAACCCCGAACCAAGTCGCCAAAGAGAAGACCGCCTGGTCGCTATCCGCGACCTGCTGTTTACCGCCTGTTGCTTAACCGCAGAGTCCGCACTGTCCCTGACCGCAATCAGAGCCAAGTCCTGGCTTTCCAGCGCTATCCGCACAACCTGCACAGCACAACCGGGTCAACTCTCTATCCGCGCGGACACAAAGTCCAGACCGCAACAACTTTCGCGAGCTCAAATACTGTTCACTTACTTCGGTCCAGGTTACTTTTTTCCTGATGTGACGTGGGTCCTATTTATAGGCACGACAATGAGTATGGTCATCTCCCTAGCCGATAGGATCACCGCCACAACCCGCAGCTAGAACAAGTGTGTTCGCCAGCCCGCGAACACACATACCAGTTCGCCGCTCCTGTGCAGATAGCTAGTCCGCCCCAGCTTCTCCAAGGCCGGACTCCAATATCCAGTCCGCCTTGCCGCCAGAGACCAAGCCAGGACCACCACAGCCGGACTCCACAAAAGCCGTGTCCGCCATTCTGCGGACAAGGCATCAGCCCGCAAAACCCGAGCCCGCAGCCTCGCCATCAAGGCACCTGCCGGACTCAGCGGACACCCGGCTTTCGTCCGCATATCCCAAGTCCATTACCTCATTGCCAAGGCACCTCCGGACTTAGCGGACACGCCAATCCAGTCCGCTAACAGCAGACTCCAGTCCGCAACTCCTGAGTCCATTACCTCGTCACAAGGCTAAACCGGACTCAGCGGACTCCGGCTCCAGTCTGCACGCTCCTGCACAAGCAATTCTCCAGTCCGCATTTCCCCAAGCTAGCAAACAAGGCAACTGCACTTCTACTACGCTTGGCGGACTGAGAAACCAGCCCGCGCTCCACAGCGCGATCTCCCCGGACTGAGCCATCCTGGACTTGGTTCAATTCCCACCAAGTCCAGTCCGCTGGCCACAAGGGCCAGTCCGCACTTACTGGCGGACACTAGATCTAGCCCGCCATACCGGGCGACCTCCAGTTTCTGTCCGCGCTGACCGGCGGTCTCCGCGACTTCTACTTGCCGCTTCACTGGAGCAAGACCAAGGCAACTGCCAAACCGGTCTGCCGAGCTCCAGTTCTTCAGTCCGCTTCATGCCGGACTCCGCGGATAACATTTCTATCCGCCCGGTTACTTTCTGGGAGTCAACCGCCTGCTGAGCATACACTGGCCTGTCAGACCGCCGCTGCTGTCCGCGCAGTCCGCACGAACAGACCGCCCAGGCCGCCACAGAGCAAACCGCCTGCAACATCCCTGCCGACCTAGCAGTCCGCCAACCCAGTCCGCGTAGTCCGCGCGGATAGGTTTCCCAAGCCTTCCATTCACCCACTTTCACTTCACAGAATTCAACACTCCCCCTTGAAGTGAAAAGTGGTGAATAACTCCAGCAGCTCCCGTAACCTTGCACCTGGTCCTTCCGATAGCATCTACGAAGAGATGTCCAAGACATAGTCCTCGCCCCGCATATCATGGACCATGAGGGAGCCCTCCAGCATCTCCGAAAAAGAGTCATGCTTCCCTCTGCCTTCTTCAGCTTCAACCTCCACTCTTGCATCACAGGAGTATCACCAACTTCCTTGGACCCAGAAGCCCAAGCCTCGTTGCCTCTGAGAGAAGTCACCTCATCAGACTTGGTGTCTACCACCTCCTTGATTCTAGTGGGGTCATCACAGCCAGAAGTACCTTGCTCGACCTGAGGGCTAACAAGGAAACACGGGACCAAGTCCGCCGTGTTCCCTTCGCTATATCGAGCTGGTGGCTTACTGATCCTCTTCGATCTCCGAAGAACCTGATCATGGCTAACCACCTCCGCTGCTCTTGAACCAGCTCCGTTCCCGGGCAAACCCGGAACAATGCTCCCTTTGCTCCCTGAACAAGACGCCTCCTTACTGGAACCAAGAGTACCTGGAGCAACGCTCCCTCTGCTACCTGAACCAGAAGACTCCCCTCTTGAACAAGAACTGCCCGGGACATCGCTCCCCTTGCTTCCTGAACCGGAAGCCTCCGCCTTCGAGCCAGAAGATCCTGGAGCATCACTCCCCCTTCTTCCCAACTCTGACGCCTTTGCCCCGGAGCTAGAACAACCTGGAGCACCTGGTGACTCAGGCAACTCCACTTCCTTAGCAGCAGCCTCCTTCAGCCCACCATCTGACCTGCTTATCTCTAGCTCCACATAAGAGCTACCCCAATATGACGTCAACTCATCAAAGACAATGTCTCTCGACACTATGAGTTTCTTCATCGCAGGATCCATACACCTCCATCTTCTTCTCTGCTCATCATACCCAACAAAGACTAGCTTTGTCTTGAGAGCACCCGGAGAGTGTATATAGCAGGTAGATCCAAACACCCGAAGGTGCTTCACTGAGGGCTTCACTCCGAACATTAGCTCATAAGGAGTCTTCATTATGATCGGACTAAGAGACATTCGGTTGATGACATGAGCAGCACAGGCTATTCCCTCCGCCCATAGAGCCTTCGGAACGCCTTTACTCCGAAGCCAACACTTGCAGGTCTCCGTTAACCAACGGATCATCCGAGCTGCAACACTACCCTGTTGTGAAGTATGTCCACAAGAAAGCTCCATCCGGATCCCTTGCTTCCTGCAAAAGCGTGAGAACTCGGTTGAGGCAAACTCACCACCGAAACTTGTCCTCAACACCTTTATCCTCCGGCCAAGCTGGCCTTCGACAAGCTTCTTGAACTCCACAAACAAGCGTACCATGTTGGACTTCTTCTTCATAAAGTATACCCAAGTATACCCAGAATAGTCATCAACCAATATCAGCATGAACCTGCTGCCTCCAAGACTGGCCGTGACGGTCGGTCCTACCAGAGCACAATGGACAACCGCCAATGGTGCATTACATCTAGATTGTGCTTTGTCGACCATGAAGCGATAGGCTCCACTTTCCTGACAACCCGCACACCCCCGACCATCGCCATAGGATGACAATCTAGGCAAGCCTCTTACGAGTCTTCTTTCCGCCATTGCTTTCAGCTTGTCCATCCCTACATGCCCCAGTCTTTCATGCCAGATAGCTGCACTATCACTGGCATTCCTCCGATCAAATCCAGAACTAGTTGAAGTCCCAACTACGTTCTTCTCCTTCCTCCCTACCTGAGCAACGTTCGCCGAGAGCAAGGTAACCTTGCACTCCTTCCGAAGATGACCTTGCTGCTTGCATTTATAGCACCGTGGGCCTTCCTTCCTCTTCCAATCACGCCTAGGAGAAACACTCCTTTCTTCCTGATATGAAGTAGAGGGACCATCTTTAGCAGCAGCCTTCACCTCCTTCTTCCTGAACAACCCATCAAGGGAAGTCCAGACCTCCGCAGCTGACCGACATCCACTGATGTGGTCCAAGAGCTCCGATGAGATCACTTGCCTGAGAATAGACTCCGCTTTCGCATTTGCCTCCTTCCAAGCTCTCATCGCCTCAGCATTGCCAGCAGTATCCTCTTGTCTTCCTGCTCCGCATACAACCTCCCAAAGGTCCTCGCCAAGAAGAAAGCTCTTCATACAGGACTTCCACCGTTCACAGTTCGCCTCTGTAAGAAGATCAATTCCAAGACAACTTGCATCCTCCACTGCCATGGTTTTACCACTGGTTTCCTCGACAGACGAGCAACTACTTCCATTGAGCACTGCTTGACCACTCCAACAACTTGGCTCTGATACCATGTTAAAATTCAACAAACCGCAGACGCCCCCTTGGATACCCTGTTGAACACTCAACAAACCGAAGGAGAATACGCCCACTTATATGTTGAAAGTTTTCCCGGATCGTGGAGTTAGCAGGGGTTATCTCAACAAAGCAGTAACAACCAGCAACACATGCAGCACAAGCTTCTTTATTGATCAAGAGCAAGCTTCATTACAAGGCGAGACATACATGGCGAGACATGCTTCCCCAAAAACCAACACCGGGAGAGCAGAGACAGTTACAAAGACAAGAACACAAAACAAGCCGCGCGGACTCAATCAACAAGCCGTCGACCTACTGCTGTGGAGTCCGCTCAGTCCGCCTGGTCGCCAAACCACACCCAAGCCGCGCGGACTCACACCTCCAATGCTAGCTCTTCACCGCCGATCTGCAGGACGCCTGACCGCGAGGTCGCCTAGCCGCCAGACCGCACAAGCTGCGCCACCGAATGGAACAGTCCGCCTGAAGCAGGCGACTTCCTGAACCCCGAACCAAGTCGCCAAAGAGAAGACCGCCTGGTCGCTATCCGCGACCTGCTGTTTACCGCCTGGTGCTTAACCGCAGAGTCCGCACTGTCCCTGACCGCAATCAGAGCCAAGTCCTGGCTTTCCAGCGCTATCCGCACAACCTGCACAGCACAACCGGTTCAACTCTCTATCCGCGCGGACACAAAGTCCAGACCGCAGCAACTTTCGCGAGCTCAAATACTGTTCACTTACTTCGGTCTAGGTTCCTTTTTTCCTGATGTGACGTGGGTCCTATTTATAGGCACGACAATGAGTATGGTCACCGCCCTAGCCGATAGGATCACCGCCACAACCCGCAACTAGAACAAGTGTGTCCGCCAGCCCGCGGACACACATACTAGTTCGCCGCTCCTGTGCAGATAGCTAGTCCGCCCCAGCTTCTCCAAGGCCGGACTCCAATATCCAGTCCGCCTTGCCGCCAGAGACCAAGCCAGGACCACCACAACCGGACTCCACAAAAGCCGTGTCCGCCATTCTGCGGACAAGGCATCAGCCCGCAAAACCCGAGCCCGCAGCCTCGCCATCAAGGCACCTGCCGGACTCAGCGGACACCCGGCTTTCGTCCGCATATCCCAAGTCCATTACCTCATTGCCAAGGCACCTCCGGACTTAGCGGACACGCCAATCCAGTCCGCTAACAGCAGACTCCAGTCCGCAACTCCTGAGTCCATTACCTCGTCACAAGGCTAAACCGGACTCAGCGGACTCCGGCTCCAGTCCGCACGCTCCTGCACAAGCAATTCTCCAGTCCGCATTTCCCCAAGCTAGCAAACAAGGCAACTGCACTTCTACTATGCTTGGCGGACTGAGAAACCAGCCCGCGCTCCACTGCGCGATCTCCCCGGACTGAGCCATCCTGGACTTGGTTCAATTCCCACCAAGTCCAGTCCGCTGGCCACAAGGGCCAGTCCGCACTTACTGGCGGACACTGGATCTAGCCCGCCATACCGGGCGACCTCCAGTTTCTGTCCGCGCTGACCGGCGGTCTCCGCGACTTCTACTTGCCGCTTTACTGGAGCAAGACCAAGGCAACTGCCAAACCGGTCTGCCGAGCTCCAGTTCTTCAGTCCGCTTCATGCCGGACTCCGCGGATAACATTTCTATCCGCCTGGTTACTTTCTGGGAGTCAACCACCTGCTGAGCATACACTGGCCTGTCAGATCGCCGCTGCTGTCCGCGCAGTCCGCACGAACAGACCGCCCAGGCCGCCACAGAGCAAACCGCCTGCAACATCCCTGCCGACCTAGCAGTCCGCCAACCCAGTCCGCGTAGTCCGCGCGGATAGGTTTCCCAAGCCTTCCATTCACCCACTTTCACTTCACAGAATTCAACAAGCCACTCATCCGAATGGGGACGGCTTGCGGCGAAAGCGATAAATAAAGCAGTAAATGAAAGCGATAAAAGCAGTAAAAGGAAAGCAGTAAATTGCAAGCCTACTCAAACGAGTAGGACTGAAATGAAAGCAGTAAAATTACAAGTCCCAGCTCAAATGAGTGAGCGGGAGAAATAAAGCGAGTCCTACTCAAAAGAGTAGGAGAAAATAAATGCATCCACGCACACACTCTACTGAAAAGTAAACATATACATAGACCTGGCATTTAACTCAAATGAGTAGGCGGTAAATAAATGCTAGTACTCAAATAATTACAGACAAATAAAGAACTGTCATTTAACTCAAATGAGTAGGCGGTAAATAAAATCCTGCCATTTAACTCCTAACGAGTAGGCGGAAATAAATGCTAACACTCACGCACTCTTCTTGAAAGTAAAACACACGCACACAAGTCCTACTCAAACGAGTAGGAGAAAATTAAAGCACGCCATTTAACTCTTAACAAGTAGGCGAAAATAAATGCAACACACGCACACACTCTACAGAATTGAAAGAAAGCAATTTAAACTAACTCATATACGCACGCACACGTATAAAAAATAGGAAAAACTAAGTGACTGAAAAATTAAAACAACTACATTTCTACCGCTAGAATGCGGTAGAAATGCATAAAAAGTGAAAATAAAAATTAAAGGAGCAAAAAAGTTTGCAAATAAACGCAAAGTGCAAGTGCTCGGAAAATTAAAACGATTACATTTCTACAACTAGAATGTAGTAGAAATGAATAAAATGAAGTGCTTGAAAAAGCAAAACAACTATGTTTTCATTCTTATAACTTTATAGAAACACATAAAAAGTGTAAATAAAACTAAAAGAAAACGAAAAGTTTTACAATCCTAAACATGCTAAGTTAAAGAAAAGTAAAAACCACCTTTTAAAACATTTTTATAAACCTATTGGAATGAAAACAAAGTAAAAATAATAAACTAAACCTAAACAAGTACGGTGCATGAAAATAATTTTGCGATTATAACTGCTAGAAAATTCATAAATTTTTAAGTTAAGCTAGTTACGAAAGCTAAAGAAAAACATAAAATGCACAAAAAGAGGAACTAAAAATTACGTAAGGTAGGGCGCTTTGGCGGATTTTCATACAACATAGTGGAGAAAAGGAAACATTTCTATTATATAAAAAAAGGTTATAATGAAGCAAAAAAACAAATAAATAAAAAGGGGGGAGAGAAAGTTCCCTTACATTGCATAAACAGCCCCCAAAAATAGCCCTATCCTAAGCCAAGTGGTTCAAAAAAGTGTAACCCTGAACTCATATAGAAGCGGGGAATTTATAGAAAAAAATTTCAAAGGACACGCCCTCTGACACGGGCGTGTCATGGGGCGTGTAGACACTGTTCAAATGGCGGCCGTCCGATTTGAATTCAGATTTGACTTGGCGGCTGAAAATGCGGCGGTCATGCCCCCGGTCACGGGCGTGACATTGGGCGTGTCGGCTTTATTTATCAACAGAATTCGGCGATTTGACGGCGTTGTTGACTTCGGGAGGTCCACATGACAGTGACGGCCCGGGTCACGGGCCTGACTATGGGCGTGTCGGGGAGGTTGAACTTGGCATCGTTTGCGTCGAAAATCGCCGGCGACGGTTTGTCGGGCTAGGTGGAGGAGTCAAGCCCTAGGGCACGGGCGTGACTGGGGGCGTGTCGGCTTGGTCAATAATCGTCAAGCGAATTGTGTCGAGACTGAAATTGTCGAGCAGAAAATGTCGAGAGCAAGTGACACGGGCGTGTCATGTTGATTGACACAGGCGTGTCATGTTGGTCGACGAACGTCGAGAGAATTTATGTCGAGCGGGATGGACACAGGCTCGGGACACGGGGCATGTCATCCGACACGGGCGTCTGGCCGGGCGTGTCCATCAATTTCATCCAAAAATTGCTGATTTCCACGATTTTGACGTGTCACGCCCCTGTCACGGGCGTGATCAGTAAGGACACCGGCGTGACATTACTATTTTTGGCAGATTTTTGGATTTTTTTCTGAAAAATAAAATAAGTTAAGTTAGCAAAATATTTACAATAAAAAGAGCATTTTATTAAATAAATTTAAAAATTAACAAAAAGAAATGAAAACGACTTAATTAATGAACATAAAAATAAGAAAATTTGCAATCTATCAACACACAACAAGATTATACTTTAAAAGAATTAAAAGTTTCCAAAAGAATCCAATTCACCACCCCCAGCCTCTAGGTGTTTAGCTACCCTTAAAAATACATTCAGGATCCCTGACTCGTCATTATCAATTGAGAACAGTGAGAACTCAACTCGAGTTTAGATCACGATGTTACATTTTTCTAACCGGTGCGACTAAGTGAAGTTGACTATCTGTATAGGTTGTGCGGCTAACATCAAGCAACTAGGCAACTAGAAGGGAAGCATGGTGTGGAACAGTTCACGTTCTATATTTAGTGGTTTGCAGCAGGTTGCGGCCAGCGCATCAAAGACACTTTGTTCGGGGTTGAGGATAGCGCATAGTAGTTCGCCTAGTCTATCAGCAGGTTCTATTTGTTGGTCATCAGCATTGAATAACAGGCAGTCCACATGACTAGTTGCGGAAAGGAGACTTTGGCGATTTCGGCGGACAAGGCCTGTGACTTGTACATTTACAATTTCTGTCCACGTGGTTTCTTCTCTGCCTACAGTTGTAATTTCTGTTTTCCATTTGGGTACATTGGAGAAATCATGTCTCACAATGTATGCCTCATTGTGTAAATCAAATTGAATTCTAGATTTTTACTCTTTTGCATCTATTGTGCTGATTACTACCTGGCTTCTGGTTGTGGTTGAGTGTTCCTGTGACCTCTTTCTCAGCTTCCTTCACCAATCTTCATAATTTTCTTTCCTCTAAAGTCGGACCCACTTATCAGAAGCCAAAGGTTTCCCATTCTGTGGAAAATCCTTAGCACAATGTAGTGCAAGAGAGCATCTCAACCGGCACATGTGACATATGCGGCCTCTAGCCTAGTGAGTCTTGGATCTTGCATGGTCCCCTTCAAACGAATCTGGACATTCTGAGCAGGATGAAAACATCAAGCCTCTGAACCTGCTGCCGGTATAGGTCACTACCCCCACCATAATACGGCGATAATTGCCCTCGTGAGATACTCTCAAGTGGCATATATGGCGTGTTTGTATGTTGATCAGCCGCACATTGATTGAGGTTTTGTTATTATTAATGGTCTCCTTTCTGAGGACAGACTTCAAACAACAGGTGCTTATTCCCCTCCGACATTCTTCAATGTTGTGTATGGATGATATCACTGCGGACACCTTATGTCCAAAATATTGAACTTAACCTCTGACAATGGGCCCAACATATGTAGTAACATCATCAAATATCCTAAGTATTAATTTGGCCGAACACCATGGACAATCATAAGCCACACACACTTGTTAACCCTGAACGCATGAATGCCCCGATTATACCGCATAAACTAACATCAAATAACGAGAAACCAAAGAGATAATACACAAAAAAAGATAATATACAACAGCTATGGATGCGAATAATCGTGGATTAAAAAATAATATTGCCTACAAAAATAAAATGCAAATGTGCGCTAAAAAAATAAACAAAATTGCTTATCTACAAAACGTTCCTTTCTCATTCTTTAGAGGTAGTACCAGTGCGAAGTCTTGTTCCTGAGCCTTCCAAGGGGGTGTATTTGTGGTACATAGAGCCCTGAGGGGAGGAATATATAGTTATTAGTTCTACATCTACCGGGAACAATTCTTCATATTGAATGTGCGTGAACTCATGCTTGAAGATGCCTAGGTATCACATACGCTCTTGGGTGATCTTCCAAGATACCTTTCCCTCTTTAAAGATCTCCAGCATGAATTTTGGGTTATCCGCGAACAATCTTGCCTGACAGATGAAAAGATAACTGTTAAGGGATCACGCTTAAGGTATGTAGAATCATAGTTTTAAGTTGTTTCAGGAATAGCTTTAATTGGTTTTGCATGCAGGCAACCTCCTCCTGGGATTGTGGCAAGGCATACCACGTCTACTCTAAAGTCCACCAACAGGTATTTTTACACGTTAGAGCCCTCAAGGAGGTCGTGGCCGCCATCTGTCCTAGTTTGACTTAGGACACACTCCTCATCTCTGAGATTTCCTCCTCGCCAACAAATACATAAGAAAATGCCAGGGCGTGTTTAGTTGTTTCCTATTTTTCCCTCTAGGATGGAAGGTTCAAACTCAGTATAAGTGCGCCCGCATCCCGGAGCATCAGCGGGTTGCCAAGACTATCTTCCTGAAATGCATTGTCTGAGGCAGGTCTTGCGTGCCAACATGAGGAGTCAGGCCTGACCTCTGGTTCCGCCTAACAGGGGAGTATCCATGACCCCTACGCAGGGCCACCAGCGCCTACTTAGGACGGTAGCTTTTCTTTTCTCCATGGCAACCAAGGCCACGCCTGGTGTCTCATTGGGTCTTTCTACGGGAACCTGCAAAACGACTGTATGTTAGGAAGTTAGAGATTGCAAGTATCACAGTTTTTCATAAACCAAGTCTTGCATTCTATGGTGTCCATATTCGCCACCTCACCCAGGCGGGGTACGTAGTGTGCAAAATCCAAGGGGGTCCTTATCAAAGAAGTCCACAATACTCTTCTCCATTCCTTTGACCGGCAGGCTCTAGAAGTCATCCTAATCCCGCGATTGGGGGTAGGTGCTCGGCCCTCCAAATTCCACCTTGAACATTGCGAACCTCAATTTCCATTCGTTAACTTTATTTATAAGGTTCAGGACCCGCAGCTTGTTCGTTCCATTATACAGCTGCCCCTTCAAAAGCAGGTGAATATAAGAACAGTCATCTAAACACTGTTAAGGTAAAGTTGACTCTTTGAAGATGTAAAAATATGAAGAATGTGGTCGCCTCCGCGATGGAGTTTGGGGTGTGTTTAGCGAGGATTAGCCTGCAATGGTCGAGCACTTCTGCTTTCTCTGAGAAGATGGGGAAGGTCCATCCCATGTCGAAGTATTCGAAGGGGAGGACTAGCTCATCAGCGAACAGCAAGTGGAGGTGCTTGTCAGGATCAGGAAGACTACAACATATATATATCAGGAGATACACAAATATAAAAGAGGCGGTTGGATAACTCCTCATTGTGGAGTCTAATTGTTGAAGGGCCATGTAGAAAGAAAGCCGCTATACAGTCCGCTTGGGTTGTTCCAACTTGAGGAGCTCTCACATTCTCCATGGTGCTTGGAAGTGTCTGCCATAAAAAGAGTCCTTGCAGACCTATTTATAGGGATCACCATATTTTCCTCGAAATACAAAGTGTCGTGGACACTTGTTTACTGCAAGGCGTGTTCGTAGGGACCACTGCATTTCCTCATTACCAATCCTGCAAAAAGAAAGATGTGTGATTGCCCAATGACAAGTAAGATTTACGCTACCAACACACCATGGAAAATAAAAATAATTCACATAAAGAGTATGTCGAGCACAGAGAGTACCCACCTATTAATGTTCACACGGCATATTGTCCACCCACATCTAGTTAATTATTATAAAGTCAAATAGTTTATTTTCATTTTACTCCTTGGAAGCGTCCTCACCTGGCATCCGCTCCACACCCACAAATGCCAAGTTATCAGTAATCTTGGCGAGCACGCTCGACGCTTCCACGTGATGCATGTTTAACTTGGCCTTTAGTGTGTGAATTGCGCGAATGTCATCTCTAACCTTCGGCGCATACCTTTGGATGGTGTCCTTTGTATGGTTCGGGTCCTACGTCACCACACGAGTTCCAGTTCTCGAGGCGAGCGTTGTGTCGTATGTGGCATTCTGCTTTAGCATCTCTATCCCCTACTCCAGCCGGATTATGCATGTGATGGCATCCCAAAGCCATTTCTGGAGGGCCGCAATTGCCAAGGCATTCTCTAGAAAATAAGAGGAAAAGTTATTTTTAAATCATTCCTAATTAATGACGGGTAGCAAGTTGTTCTTAGCAAATACCCACAACAAGGTCGCTCTCCAGGATGAATAACTCCTCCAGCTCGTCTTCCCCCTTCTCCTCTTCCGAAGATAAGTGTGTGTGGTGGCCGGCAATGTGATAATAGTCTTGGAGATTGTAACGTCTGCCTTCAGCATATCTATCCCCACATAGAGCTCATCATCATCATCCTTTGGGTTGTCATCTTCATCATCGCAGTCTTCTCTTCAAATTCCCTCGGCTCTATGGACTTGTCGGGCGACTTCTGTCGACACCTTCTCTGAAGGGCCCTGCATCTTCTTCAACACAACTCTTCCAATCTTTGTAGGAGGTGCGGAGAATAAATAAATGTCATCCTTATTGTTCTTCGACTTCTTGGAGTCGGACTATTTTCATTTCTGCGAAGTGTTGGAAGATGGTGTATGAAGTTGGTTGTCCGCTGCGAGGCTCTCACAAATATCTTTTTCCGCATCAGTACGGCTGTCCAAGTACATTGCAAGCTCAGAGTCAGAGGGAATCAAGCTTATTTTCTTCTCCGTAGGTTTATTTGGGGAAGATGACATTATTTTCTTAGAGAAGTTGCATGGAAACTTGGCAGGCTTTCTTGGCCTGTTCGGGTCTGTTTTCTTTGGGGTGTTTGCTCCTTAACCCATCTGCGCGAGTAGAACTTGGTTAATACTCATGGAGAGCAGACATAAGGAGCAACTAGTGATTTGTGAAGAATGACCTATTCAGGAAAGGACTTGTACTATTTATAGACTCCTGAGGCATTAAGTGCGGGTCATAGTCTTTGTAGTTACTAGTCTACTTTTCAGAGCCTGCACGGACTGCTAAAAATGTGAGTGGATTATTGAAAGTCTTTTAATTTCAAGGTATCTAACAACCTAGAGGCGGGTGAATAGGTTTTCTAGTTTATTATTATTATCTTTTACTTAATGTGTTATGATTTTGTGATTTTTAAGCTTTCAAGACAAAAACACAAAGAACAAACAGAATTTATAGTGGTTTCCCAGATTATGGGTACATCCACTCTCCTCGAACCTTTCTAACTTCCAGTTAGACAAGGAAATTCTCCAAAAACTGAACTCCAAAGAGCATACACCTCAGATCCCGCAGGATCTCTCAGTCTCCTCCATGACTAACAACTCAGGCACAAAGCCCTACCTCAGAGCAAACTTGCTCCTAAAGCTCAATGATCAAATGATCACCTACCTTAGACTTGATTCCAAGTCCTACAGCTTAGGCTATGGAGGATAGCCCTATCTCAGACGGAATGACTCTCCTACAGCACAAGCACAAGGCCTTACCTCAAATACAAATCTGGAACCAACACTCAGACCCAAAGGTCCTACACTTAGAGCGTATGACTCTCCTATAGCTCAGGAAAAATTGCACTACCTCAGGCTCAAAAGCCCTACTGCTAAGATCCCCAAAGGATCCTACCTCAGACCCAAAGGTCCTACACTTAGATCCAAAACTGAATACTATACTCTAGCAAATTTGCCCTACCTGAGGCACAAAGGCCTTACAACTAAGATCCAAAAGGATCCTACAGAAATGAATTAGTTTGAGTTAATTTGACACAGAGCAATTTCTCTGTGTTGACTACTAGAGCTGAGTTATCTCAGCTATAACTTTCTTCACAGTAGCAAGAATAAGGTCTTCAATAAATATCTGCTTCTGCTATACGTATCTCAAAAAAGTGTTTTTGAACTTGCTGAAGAAGACTGAAGACTGATCTTGAGTTCTTCAACAAGCTAACCTGAACTTGCAGTAAAGTGAAAGCTCTACTTCTTCTCTTTATCAAAAATCAGTTTGAACTTGTTGTAGCAGCGTGAGAGCCTGGGGGAAGCGATGGAGGTCGAGGAAGCATGAGGGGAGGAAGAGTTTGGGCAGGAAGAGGGAGCAAGAGCCGGCTGGGAGCAGTCGCGGCTGGAGCTGGCTGAAGAAGTGGTGGAGATGGAAGTCTTCACTAGCGCTGGCCATATGCAGAGGGTGCGGATCAAAGGGGGCTTGAGTCCCAAGGACCAGGAGAGAGTGCGGCTTGCATCCAGAGCAACGTCGACATCTTTTCTTGGAGCACGGCTGACATGTCGGGCATCGATGCAGATGTGGCCTGCCATCGCTTGAACCTGGACCCCCGGATGCGACCCATTCGACAGAAGATGAGGACCATCTCTACCAAGCTGGAGGAACCCATCCGCGAGGAGGTCAATAAGCTTCTGGAGGCTGGCTTCATCTCAGAGATCTAGTATCCAGGCTGGATCTCTAATGTGGTAATGGTAAAAAAAGGGGGAGGGAAGTGACCCTTCTAGCTAGGTGAGAGCGTGACAGCGGGATCTGCTCGGGGCCTGGTTAGATGCTCTCGAGTGACATCCCGCCCAGCTAGCTAGGTGAGAGCCTGGTAGTAGGATCTGCTCGAGGTCTGGTTAGACTCTCTCGAGTGACATCCAGCCCTGCCAGCTAGGTGAGAGCCTGGCAGCGGGATCTTCTCGGGGTTTGGGTAGACGCTCTTGAGTGACATCCAGCCCTTCCAGCTAGGTGAGAGCCGGACAGCGGTATCTGCTAGGGGTCCGGGAAAACGCCATCGAGTGATATCCAGCCCTACTAGCTAGGTGAGAGCATGGCAGCGGGATCTACTCGGGGTCTGGTTAGATGCTCTCGAGTGACATCCAGCCCTGCTAGCTAGGTGAGAGACTGACAGCGGGATCTGCTCGGGGTCTGGGTAGATGCTCTCGAGTGACATCTAGCCCTGCCTAGCTAGGTGAGAGTCTGACTGCGGGATCTGCTCGGGGTCTGGGTAGATGCTCTCGAGTGACATCTAGCCCTGCCAGCTAGGTGAGAGTCTGGCAGTGGGATCTACTCGCGGTCTGGGTAGACGGCATTGAGTGACATCCAGCCTTGCCACCTAGGTGAGAGCCTGGCAGCAGGATCTGCTCGGGGTATAGGTAGACGCCATCGAGTGAAATCCAACCCTGCCAGCTAGGTAAGAGCGTAACAGTAGGATCTGCTGGGGGTCTGGGTAGATGTCATTGAGTGACATCCAGCCCTGCCAAATAGGTGAGTGCCTGGCAGTGGGATCTGCTCGTGGTCCAGGTAGACGTCCTCGAGTAACATCCAGCCCGGCCAGCTAGGTGATAGTCTGGTAGCAGGATCTGCTCGGGGTCTGGTTAGATGCTCTCGAGTGACATCCAGACCAGCCAGTTAGGTGAGAGCCTGGCAGTAGGATGTTGGATCCCTAATTTGGATTTGGGCTAGGTTCACTATTAGGTTATTGACCCTCCATGTATAGCCTCAGGTCAAGTTGTTAGTTCTAAGGTATAGGTTAGTTTCACTAGGTTAGACAAACATTGATCCAGCCCTCAGAAGCAATTAGAGATCCATACATAGAAGAATAACAGTCTTTAAGATTTCAGAGAATCAGTTCAAAGTACTTCGAACTCAGCTCGACGATCATCGATCGCAGATCGACGAACTCAGAGTATCTACTCTGAGCTGAGCTCAATGAACTTGGAGCACAGGTCAACGATCTTCCCTCTTCTCTCAAGTTCTCTGGTCATCGAAATACTATCTCAAGATAACGAACTTGGAGCTCAGCCCTGACAGACTATTTTCCAGATTAACTTTCTCTGAGCTCAGCTCGACGAAGACGGTTTTTCAGCTCGACGAACTTGAAGTTTAGGTCGACGAAATTTGTCCTGAGTTTGATGATTTCTCTCAGTATCAGTTTGGCATTTTCTCACAGTTTGATTTCAGTTTGGATTATTCTATGACAGTAATTCTCTGGTAATTAATGCTCATATTCTCAAGAATATAGTCGTTGCTTGGCAGCATTAATTATGGATTTCACAGATTAATTACTTGACTTATTTACTGAGACAGTAGAGGAAACACATTTAAGACAGATTCCAGTCATTTAACTCCCAGGATTTCAGCATTAAATTCAGGAATTCCAATTTCAAATGGCAGAAATCTTTCAGAATATAAAAAGAAAATTCTTCTCTTCAGAACAACATAGAAGGATTGACAAGTGATTTGTTTTTCTCAACAACTGATACAAGTTTTACAGAGAAATAGATTGCCTTCTACATCAAATTAAAGAAGAACATCAACACACAGATCTTTAGTCTTCTTCAGTTTATGCTTCAGACTTCAAAAGGACAACTCATCAACAGCAGTCCAAGAAGTTTCTGAAGATCTTCATCAAGGCCTAAACCCTGTACAAGGATCTCATCTTCCTGAACCATTCTTAATCTTAGGGGGAGCTTTGACAACATCTTCCACAAAAGTCTTCTCTGTTGTTTGAGAAAGAGGAGACAACATCACTTTTCATTTCCAATTGTGTACAAGGTTATAACTCCCTTCAAAAGTTAACCCCTTTGGTTATTAATTCTCCTGATCAAAAGACTTAGTTTGGTTTTTAGGAATCTGATCAAAAGCTCAAAAGGGTTGTGAGATCTCCCTTGAAAAAATAGATCTTGTGGTGACAGGGCACCTTAGCAAAAACCTATGGTGGTAGGGCATCTAATCAAAAACCTGTTAGTGGATTCCTATCAGAGTTAGTAGAAGATTGGTTGTACCCAAGTTTAGGGGAACCACTATAAAATTCTTTTGTCATCTGGATTGCTCTATTATTTATTTCTGTGTGATGTGATTGTTTTTGTATTCATCTCTCTTTTTACATATACTTATCACTTATTTTAATCCGCTGTAAAAATTAATTAAAGTTTAGAAATACTCTATTCACCCCCCCCTGTAGAGTTAAGCAGATCTATCTCTCACTTTCAATTGTTATCTGAGGGTAAGGTTGTTTGGTTTCACAGGGTAACACCTAAACCAAAAGATCTTTCATAGATCTTATTATCTCTAGTGTCCCTCTATATCATGGCACAGAATAAAGAATATTCAAGCACCAGACCTCCAGTCTACAATCTGAATAAGTTTACAATCTGGAAGGCAAGAATCATACTATATATGAACTCTATTGATGAAGATATATACAATTCTATCATGACAGGTCCCCCTACTCCTTCTGCAACAACTTCAACAAGTACCTCAGCAGTTCCACCACCTGAGTGGACAGATGCTCAGAAGAAGTTGAAGATGGTTGATGCTAAAGCTATGAACATCGTAGCTCAGACTATGTCTGATGACATCTTTCAAAAGGTTGCTGAATGCACATCAGTAAAGGACATTTGGGATTCTCTCAACCAAATGGTTGCAGGATCAGTTGATTAGAGTAAGGACAGAAGATTTCATCTCATCTCTCAATATGAAAATTTCAAGTGAATCTGAGTTAGTGGCTGACATGTACAACAGGCTCAGCCTAATCATCAATGAGCTGAAGAATCGGGACAAGAATATCTCACTGACTGAGATAAATGATAAAATCCTAATGTGCTTCCCTTGTTCATGGGATTCTAGGATCTGGCCAATCAAGGAGGCCAGAAGCCTGAATGAAATATCTACTGAGGCTCTTCTCGGTAAGCTCAAATCTTATGAGCAACTTATAAATACAAGAGAAGCAGCTGAGCAGAAGACCTCCTCATTAAGAAGGAAGGAGCAGAATATTTCTTTCAAGGCATCTGAAGAACTAAAAGCTCCTCTAGCAAATGATGAACTCCAAAGCTTGCTGGACAAAAGATTCTATAAGATGGCCAGAAAAGATTTCATAAGGCAGTCATCTAGACAAGATGGCAGACCGAGATTTGAAAAAACTCCTACCAAGGAGATTGTCTGCTTTGGTTGCAGAAAAATTGGACACATTCTTCCTGAGTTTCCAAAGAATCAAAAGAAGGAGAAAATAAGAGACAAGGACTCCATGAAGCAGTACAGCAAGCCCTCCTCAAGCAAGCATAAGAAGAAGGAGAAAGGTTTTGTAGCAGACACTTGGAGTAAAACATAAGAAGAATCTTCATCTTCCAGCACCAGTGAAGATGAGGAAGTGGCTAAAGCAAAAGAAGCTTGCTTGATGGCTATCAATGCATCAAGAAATCCATCAGAAGCTGAAGAATCAGAAGCAGAAGGTTCTGAGACTGAAGAGGATCAGGTAATATCCAAATTTGATTTTAATTCAGATTATTTCAAAATAAATTTAAATTATTATGTAATGATCTAATCAAATCTGAGAAGGAAATCAAACTTCTCAGAGATAAGCTAAATGAACAGGAAAATCTGTTATCTAAAAATATTGAGCTAAAAGATAAACTAGTTATAGATTCTGAATAGATTAATTCTCTAAAACTTAAACTGAATGAGGCTAAGCAATTTGAAGAATCCCTAAATGGGAGAAGCATCAAATTGATGGACATCATAAGCACTGTAAATGCCAGACTTAATGGCAAGGTGGGATTTGGTGCTTCATCAATCCAACCTCATTTAATTCAGAAAAACATTCTCTCAACCCCCATTAAATTCATATCTGAAAAGGGTAAAGAAAAGACAGATGAGAATAGCAAACCAACTGAATTAAGTCAGAAACCCAAGAAAAAGAGAAAGAATAAGAAACGCCTTAAGAATAACAATGTTCAGTAGATTTCGTCGAACTCAGATCGACGAAATGTGTACAGTTCATCGAACTCAAGTCGACGAACTCCGAACAGAGATTTTTATTATAATTATTCTCCGAACAGCAATCGACGAAACCAATATGGTTCGTCGAGCCGAGATCAAAGATATTGGGGTACAGAGAATAACTATTTCCATTCTCTGAGCGGAGTTGGACGAACTCATCTCTATTCGTCGAACTCAGTTCGACAAACTTATCTGAATTCGTCGACCCCAGTTTAAATTAACAGATACTTTAATTACCCCAGAATATTTAATCAATCAACAGAATTTGTTAACCCATTTACCCATTGGATAATACCACCTATGAAATTTCACCCCCTAGGATATAAAAACCAACCTGAATGTTCTTACATTTCTAGTTTTAAATTTGTAAATAATCAAGGACCCATGGTTACCTGGGTCAAGAACACCTAATTTTTATTTTTCAGGTGAAAGGCTCTCCTACCACAGAGGAACAGTGGTACCTAGATAGTGGATGCTCAAAGCACATGACAGGCAGCAAGGACAATTTAACAAACAACAAGTCCAAGCTTGGTCCAAAGGTGATATTTGGTTACTCCAACTGTAGCCACACTAAATGCTATGGGAATGTAAAGATTGGAGTTGTCACCTTCAAGAAAGTTGCTTATGTGAGCGGTTTAAAACATAACCTGATATCTATAAGCCAATTATGTGATGAAGGTTATCAGGTATCCTTTAACCAATCTTCTTGCATTATATCTTCTATAGATAATAAAACTGTCTTAGCTGGTCTTAGGCATGAAAACATCTATGTAGTATATTTCGAATCTGCTAGGTCAGAAATTTGCTTATTTATTCAAATTAGTAATAATAATGAATTATGGCAAAAAAGATTAGGACATGTTAATCTTAAAAATATTGATAAACTCTTTAGGGAAAACCTTGTTAGAAGATTGCCTTCTTGCCCCTACAAGAAGGAAAGCCTTTACAGGGATTTTCAATTAGGCAAGCAAACCAAATAGCTTTAAATCATTTAATAAGAGTGATTCACCCAGGTTTCTGTACCTGCTACATATGGATCTATTTGGACCCATTGTTGTACAGAGCTTGGGAGAGAAATCTTATACCTTAGTTATTGTAGATGACTTTACCATGTTCACTTGGGTGTTTTTCTTGAGAAATAAGTCAGATAACTTTAAAGTTCTTACATACTTTCTTAAGAGCATAAAGATTGAGTACTCTACTCCAGTTGCATTGATCAGAAGTGATCATGGTACTGAGTTTTAATCTCTTCATATGCAAGAATTTTGTGAGATGGAAGGTATCAGACATTTCTTCTCTGCTCCTAGAACTCCTCAACAAAATGGGGTAGCAGAAAAGAAAAATAGAAACCTCATTGAAGCTGCAGGTACATTGCTTGCAGATGCTTACTTGCCCCTATCCTCTTGGACAGAGGATGTAAGCACAATAAATTATGTCCTGAATAGAAGTTTAATACATAAACTTAAGGGCAATACTCTCTATGAACTACTCAAAGGGAAGCAACCTAAAATAGATTACTTTAGAATTTTTGGATGTAGATGTTATATTCGTAATAATAACAAGAAACATCTTAGACAGTTTGAAGTCAAACTGAAGTTAGAATATTTCTTGGATATTCCCAAGTCAGCAAGGCCTATAGGGTATTTAATAAATCAACATTAAAAATCGAAGAATCTGTACATATAACCTTTGATGAAGCTAACATGTATTACAAGGAGTAGGATTCTTCTACCAAAGATTTATTCCAGGTACCCCAACTATGTGGGAAATTGGATGATTTAATCCTCACCAATGAGGCTATATCACATCCCTCTACACATAATGAAGAAGACAATGAAGAAGATTTAAATGAAGTGATTGTTGGACCTCCAACAGCAAATATAATTCCACAAGAGGAATTAATTCCTAATGCTGTTGCTGAACCAACTCCTCCTACTGATCTTGTCACACTTAGAGATCACCCTATATCTCAAGTGATTGGAGACATATCAGTTGGTGTGCAAACAAGGCATCAACTCAACCAAGACATGATGCATGCTTGCTTCATATCTCAACTTGAGCTCCAATCCATAAAACATACAGAGCAAGATCCCCACTAGATTATTGCCATGCAAGAGGAGCTCAATTAGTATGAGAGATGCAGAGTTTGGGATTTAGTTGCAAGACTCAAATACTACCGAGTCATTGGAACTAAATGGGTTTTTAGAAATAAATTGGATGCTCAAGGAGCTATCAACAGAAATAAAGCAAGGCTGGTAGCACAAGGATATAGACAGGAAGAAGGAATTGACTTTGATCAGACCTTTGCCCCTGTTGCAATACTAGAAGCTATCGGGATATTTCTTGCTTATGCAGCCTACAAGAAGTTCAAGATCTACCAGAAGGATGTCAAGAGTTCCTTCTTAAATGGTGAACTCAAAGAGGAAGTATATGTGGAACAACCACCAGGTTTTATCTCTCTAACTCATCCCTCTTTTGTTTTCAAATTGCATAAAGCTCTTTATGGTTTAAAGCAAGCTCCAAGAGCTTATTATGAGACCCTAGCTAGCTTTCTTTTAGAGTATAAGTTAACTAGGGGCATTGTAGAGAGAACTTTGTTAATTAGGCATCATAAAGATAAAATATTGTTAATACAAATATATGTAGATGACATCATTTTTGGCTCTACTGATTCCAAACTATGCAAAAGGTTTTCTGACCTGATGCATTCCAAGTTTGAAATTAGTAGCATGGGTGAGCTTTCTTACTTCCATGGTCTCCAAGCGAAGCAATCCCCTGATGGCATATTCATATCCCAATCAAAAAATGCTAAGGAGCTAGTTAAGAGATTTGGGATGTCTGATGCCTCAGCAATGAAAACACCAATGACTTCCAATACTGTGATTAATTCTGATGAACAGGGCAAGCCAGTTGATCAGAAAAAATATTGGGCTATTGTTGGGTCCTTGTTGTATCTCACAGCTAGTAGGTCAGATATTATGTTTGTTACATGCCTTTGTGCTACGTTCCAGGTGAACCCTAAAGAATCTCACCTTATTTCCTTAAAAGAATTTTGAGATACATAAAAGGTTGTCCTAATCTAGGACTTTGGTATCCAACAGAGTCAGAATTTGAACTTACTAGATTTTTAGATTCTGACTATGCTGGATGCATAGTGGACAGAAAAAGCACTTCAGGAACATGCCAGTTCCTTGGTGATTGGATTGTGTCCTGGTTTTGTAATAAGCAGACATTTGTGTTAACTTCAATTACTGAAGTTGAATACATTGCAGCTGGCAGTTGTTGTTCACAATTATTGTGGATTCAAAAGCAACTCCTGGATTATGTTCTCAACTTAAACAATTCAACTATACTTTGTGACAATACCAGTGCAATTTCTATTACACAAAATCCAGTATTGCATAGTAGGACTAAGCATATAGAGATTAGACATCATTTCATTAGAGATTGTGTGGACAAAAAGAAAGTTAATCTTGCCTTTATCTCTACTGATTTGCAAAGAGTAGACCTCTTTACTAAACTTTTAGATGATAAGAAACATCTTTTCTTTCTGAATTAACTAGTTATGATTAATGGACAAGTTTAATTTAATTTCTGTCCAAGGTCGAAGAATTGATCACATTTTGCCGAGCGGAGATCGACGATCTGAGAACTGTTCTTGAGATATTTTGTTGACCTGAGATCGACGAACTCTCTATGTGAAGTTATTTTCTCGAGCGGACATTGACGATCTTGCTTCAGAAAATTTTTCGTTAACTTGAGAACGACGAAAGGTTTTGCCCTCTTCCAACTGAGATTGACGATAATACTTCTTCATGAAACAGAGACTTTTTATTTTTCGTAGGACAGAGCCCGCCGCTTCATATTCTGAAAAACTTATAACTAGGTTTTCGTCGTGCTCTATCCCACGCTTTCTGTTATCTTGCATTTGATCTCTCTCTTCTTTTTGCAAGAAAATCAATGGCGATTCCGACGCTCTCCCTCTCCAGCATGAAGTATGACACCGGTTTCGACATTGACTTTGATTCCTTCAACCATACAGATCTGATTTTCACAGACAATCTACAGCTGTTTGAAGAACAGCAACTGAAGAAATTCATGACCATAAGGATCAAGTTACCAGCAACTGAAATAAGAGAATGGGTTTATACTTCAACCTCTACAGACGCAGAAACAATGACAGGCACCATCGACAGTAATCAGGTTACCCTAACCCCTGAAATTTTAACCGAAGTTTTTGATTTGGCAAATGGAGAAGTGGATATTGAAATAAATAATTCTGAGTATGTTTATATGGTGACTAGAATGGGTCACTATGAAGGGAATCCCAATACGATACTGAAAAAGAATCTATATGTTCAATATAAGTTTCTACAAGATATTGTTGGCAAGGTTTTGTTGGGCATACACACAGCCCATGACTATATAACCATGCACCAGTTCTTAGTGATGTATGCTCTGGTAAATAAAATAGTTGTAAATTGGGGAAAGTTATTATTTGAGTTAATTAAGAAGAAAATTTCTAAGAAAGATGTTTGTTTTGGGAGGATTTTAGGAATTTTCCTCCAGGAAAAGGCACCTGAATTATTGGTCTCCCAGATCATATTCATAAATGCCTCCAAGAGGATAACCTCTGTCTTGTTTGGCAGATGGGAGAGGTCTATTCCTAAACCATCCAGGGCTTCCTCCTCCAAAACTTTTGAAGACACCAGGGCAGTAATAGCCTCTCCACCACCTCCAGAAGATGTTCTTCCATCCTCCAGAATTCCTTCACCTCCTCCACAACAACAACAACAACCATCTTCACCTCTTGCTCAACCATCACCTCCACATTCTCCAATTATCATCCATGAGGACATTCCATCTACACCTCCTCCATCTCCACTTCCAACTCTTATTTTTGATATTTCATCCACATCCTCACAGGCTAATTTCAATCTGCTATCTCCACCTCCACCATCTCCACACCATTCACCAGTTCCATCTCCTGTTCAGGAACACACCTCAACACCAACTACCACAATTCCTACCTCCACTACCGAAATATCATCCAACCCTACTTCCACATTCCCTGAATATATCCATACAGATTTCTCGCATGCCTTCTCTGTATGTTCCAACTGTGGCCATCATACCCCTCACACCACCTCTGCTCGTGAACCTCTATACTTAAATTTCTCTAACATTGCCAAAGATCTTCTAGTTTTCATTTCTCCAACTCCAGAGCAATTAATATCACAAGCTATTGCTCCTCTTTCTGCCTCCATCATTTCTCTCTCTACTAGAGTTGCTGCTCTCACCTCTGTTCATTCTTCTGGAGCCTGGCTTTAGGACCCTCTGAAACCAGCCAGGGGGAGATGTTCCATGAAGAAGTTCCAGTTCCTCCTCCTGTTCTAGTAACAGCAGTAGCAGCAGATTCATATATGGTTAATGATTCAATAGAGGCAGACAATCCAACTGAAATAATAGATATAGTTGATGATTCAGATACTGACATGACTTACGATATAGTTGATGAAATAAACACTGTTGGTGTTTTTATTATAAATCTCATAGTTTATTTGAATTATTTACTAAATTCTTTTAATTCAGTGTACAGAAATGCTTTATCCAGTTTTGATATTCAGCACTCTAAGGCTATTGTATGTTATACTGCAACAATAAGTCCTGAAGTTGTGGATCAACTAAAGGCATGTTTTGTAGTTCCTGAGATTACAGAAAGTTTAGCTGTTGAAGATGTTAGTGAGCCAGTTCCTGAGCATAAGGCCTTCTCTCCACAAACCTTTGGCTGGTGTGAATCTCCAATGCCAGATTTGGATGATATTATGTTTCAGACATGGAAGAAGAAGAAGTAAGTGTTCAGACTGCTACAGAAAGTTTTATACAGCAAGCATGTCAAGCACAGCCACAAGTTCCAGGAATCTCAGCTGAATTGCTAAAGCAGTTGGATGCACTTTATGATAATCCAGAAAATTCTTATTCTGATGATGATCATGAGTCAGATGACTCTGAAAATACAAGTACTAAGAAAAGAAAGGCTCCTTCCAATGTTGGTCCTCCAAAGGCTGTTCCTAAGCCTAATCCTTCTGCTGATGTTCCTTATAATATACTACATAATATAACTCTGACTCCAGACACCCCAAACTGGATGAGATACTCTAAAAATGAATTAAAATCTAGGAAGAAGAGCAGGAGATACTCTCCACCTCTTAAATTTAGGAGAGGTCCTCCTCCTCCTCCTGCAGTCGGATCTTCTAGAAGTGTTGCTCAAGTTCAGAAATCTACATCTTCTCATCAGTCCAAAACTTCCTACAGCAGACAGCAGCATAGTTCTAGCAGCAGAAGTAGGCGACAATAACATCAAAAGTACAGCAGACAGCAAAAGACTTCTGAAGACAATCAACCTGATAAAGCAAGTCCAAAAAGGCCTCTTTCTCCAGACTATGATCCAGAAATGGACCCCAACTCCAAAATTGCCAGATTTCAAGAATTAATAGCTCATTCTCAAATCAAAAAAGAAAAGGAAGAAGGACAAGACACCTTACAGTATACTACTATGTCCTCCTACAAAAATAAAGAGTTAGACAAATATCAGGTACATAATCTTTTTAATGTTGATGTTTATATGTCATTACATCAAGAAGTAGTTGTACCAAGAGTTGCTTCTGTGACAATTCTTGGACGAAGTGACATGAAAATGACAAAACAGCAAGCTGCAGATCCCAAAAGAGAAATCATTTTTTCCAGACCAGCTTCAGATGAACAGAAGAAAGATTCTAAGAAAGCCTGAAAGATCTTCTTTCCTTTTTTTGATTTGAACTGTTATTTGATATTTGTTCTTGACAAGGCACTGTTGTTAATATCTGCTGAACAAACATATTTCTATCAGATATCTTTTTATGCTTTGTGGTTTTTCTCTTTACTTTTGTTCATAGTGACCTCACCCAAATAGGGGGTGATTATTGGATCCCTAGTTTGGATTTGGGCTAGGTTCACTATTTGGTTATTGACCCTTCATGTATAGCCTAGGGTCAAGTTTTTAGTTCTAAGGTCTAGGTCAAGTTGTTAGTTCTAAGGTCTATGTCAGTTTGACTAGGTTAGACAAACACTCATCCAGCCCTCACAAGCAATCAGAGATCCAGACATAGAAGAATAGGAGACTTTAAGAGTTCAGAGAATCAGTTTGAAGTTCTTCGAACTCAGCTCGACGATCATCGATCACAGATCGACGAACTCAGAGTCTCTACTCTGAGCTGAGCTCGACGAACATAGAGCTCAGGTCGTCAATCTTCCCTCTTCTCTCAATTTCTCTGGTCAACAAAATTCTATCTCAGGTCGACGAACTTGGAGCTCAGCCTTGACAGACTATTTTTCAGATGAACTTTCTCTGAGCTCAGCTCGACGAAGACGATTTCTCAGCTCGACGAACTTGAAGTTTAGGTCGGCGAAATATATCCTGAGTTCGACCATTTCTCTCAATATCAGTTTGGCATTTTCTCATAGTTTGATTTCAGTTTGGATTATTCTAAGGTAGTAATTCTCCGGTAATTAATGCTCATATTCTCAAGAATATGGCCGCTACTTGGCAGCATTAATTATGGATTTCACAGAGTAATTACTTCACTTATTTGTTGAGACAGTTGAGGAAACACATTTAAGACAGATTCCAGTCATTTAACTCCCAGGATTTCAGCATTAAATTTAGGAATTCAAATTTCAAATGGCAGAAATCTTTCAGAATATAAAAAGAAAATTCTTCTCTTCAGAACAACATAGTGGGATTGAGAAGGGATTTTTTTCCTCAACAATTGATACAAGTTTTATAGAGAAATAGATTGCCTTCTACAGTAAATTGAAGAACATCAACACACAAATCTTTAGTCTTCTTTAGTTTGTGCTTCAGACTTCAAAACGACAACTCATCAACATCAGTACAAGAAGTTTCTGAAGATCTTCATCAAGTCCTAAACCCTGTACAAAGCTCTCATCTTCCTGAACCATTCTTCATCTCAGGGGGAGCTTTGACAACATCTTCCACTAAAGTCTTCTCTGTTGTTTGAGAAAGACAAGACAACATCATTTTTCATTTCCAACTATATACAGGATTATAACTCACTTCAAAAGTTAACCTCTTTGGTTGTTAAGTCTCCTAATCAAAAGACTTAGATTGGTTTTTGGGTACCTGATCAAAAGCTCAATAGGGTTGTGAGATCTCCCTTGAAAAAATAGATCTTGTGGTGATAGGGCACCTGAGCAAAAACATGTGGTGGCAGGGCACCTGATCAAAAATCTGTTAGTGGATTCTTACCAGGGTGGTAGAAAAGTGGATGTACACAAGTTTAGGGAAACCAGTATAAATTTCTTGGGTCGTTTGGATTGCTCTATTATTTATTTTTGTGTGCTGTGATTGTTTTTATTTTCATCTCTCTTTTTACATATACGTATCACTTATTTTAATCTGCTGTAAAAATTAATTAAAGTTTTAAAATACTCTATTCACCCCCCTCTAGAGTTAAGCAGATCTATCCCTCACTTTCACAGGATCTTCTCGGGGTCTCGATAGACGCTCTCAGGTGACATCAGCCCTGCCAGCTAGGTGAGAGCCTGGCATTGGGATCTGCTCTTGGTCCGAGTAGACGCCATCGAGTGACATCCAGCCCAGCCAGGTAGTGAGAGCCTGACAGCGGGATCTGCTCGGTGTCTGGTTAGACGCTCTCGAGTGACATCCAGCCCTGCCAGCTAGGTGGGAGCCTGGCAGCGGGATTTGCTCGGGTTCTGGGGAGACTCCATCGAGTGACATCCAGCCTTGCCAGCTAGGTGAGAGCCTGGCAGTGGGATCTGCTCGGGGACTATCAAATGAACACTTCACTCATCCACACGAATCACTACAGGAGAGTTGACACATCAAAAAGCTTTATTAAAAACAAGGCACCACTTGCATGTCTTCATGGGTAAAAACGTTTCAAGTCATCACCGCTCTAGGTGAGACTTAGGGTCTCGCCCTCCACATTCTGGAGGCGATACCCTCCTGATTTCAATGCTTTTTTACGATGTACGGACCCTCCCAGTTGGGGTTAAGCTTTTCCACGACACCTGATCACTCCGCTGCATCTACTTTCTTTAGAACCAAGTCCCCTTTCGCGAACTGTTTGATCCTGATGTGCTTATCAAAGTACTTGAACATTCTTCTTTTTAATTCTTCTTGTCCAATGCTGGAGAGATCACGCAGCTCCTCCACCATGTCGAGGGAGAGCCACAACTCCTCATTTTCAACCTACCACTCTTCTCTGTCTTCCAGGGCCTTCGCCACCCGAGGTGTTCGGACTTCGAATTCCACTGGGAGTACTGCCTCACATCCATGGGAGAGCTTGAAGGGGGTCTTTCATGTGGCCGTGTTGGGTGTGCTCCTCAGAGCCTAGAGGACTGATGGGAGCTGCTCCACCTAGCTCCCCTTCAAATATTCAACTTTTTTCATCAGGAGTTTCACTATGATCTTGTTTGATGCCTCCACCTGCCCATTGCTCTCAGGGTGGTGGATCGAGGCAAATTTGAGGTCAATTCCGAGCTACTCACAGAAGCTAATGAATTCCACGCTGGCGAACTAAGGCCCATTATCCATGACGATGGCCTGCGGGAACCTATGCCGGTAGATGATCTCCCCCCAATCAAAATTCTTGATAACCTGGGAGGTCACCTTAGCCAGCACCTTCACCTACAACCACTTAGAAAAATATTCTATCATTACTAACAGGAACCTCCTCTGCCTGCTGGCCTGGGGGAAGGGTTGGACCAAGTCCATACCCTAGATGGCGAAGGGCCAGGGGGCCGGGATACTCATGAGGTGTTGGGTAGGTTGCAGCTGGAGGGGGGCGAATAGCTGGTATTTCTGGCACCTTCTTGTGAACTCTGTCGCATCGTGGCCCAGGGTAGGCCAGAAGTACACTTGCCTGACAATCCTTCCTTCCTGGGTTCCACTCCCGGAGTGACTCCCACACTCCCCGAGTGGACTTCTTCCAAGATCCTCTGCACTTCCCTCTCAGCGACATAACAAGCCAACAGCCCCAAGAGGGTCTTTTGATAGAACTGCCCGTCCCGGAGGAGATAGTATGCCGACTTATATTTGAACCTCTTTTTGACCATCACCTCCGGGTACTCCCCCGTGGAAAGGAAGGTTGTGAATGGGTCCATCCACGAGGGGTGCTGATCCATCTCCATCAGCTATCCCTCTTCAATGTAAGGGTGAAATAGATTAGTCATGGAACCCCCAACCCAGGGAGCATGTTTTGCCAGTTGATCAACCTGTTCATTTTCTTCCCTAGGCATGTGTCGGATGGAGAAGGTCTAGAACATGCCGATGACCCCTTCACCTTTGCTAAGTATAACCAGAGGGGAGGATCCCTTGCTTCTAACTCCACGTTTATCTGGGAAGCCATCACCATGGAGTGAGTGAGGACCTCCACATCAAGCAACCTCAGTTCCCTGGCCAGCCGCAGCCCTGTTATTACGGCCTCGTATTCGTCCTGGTTGTTAGTGATGGGAAAGTGCAGCACCACTGTTTGCTCGATTCTTATTCCCTAGGAGCTCTCCAAGATTACCCCTACCCCCAAGGAATGCTTCCCTGAAGCATCATATACCTTCACATTCCATGAAGCCAGATTAGTGAGTTCTTCCTCCGCCACCTCGACAACGTATGTTGGGTTTCTCTATGGGGATGGCACAATACTTGTGCACGCAGCGGAAGAATAAAACATAAGAAAACCCAAAATAAATAGGATCGGGCCATGATAGTTGAATCAAGAAGTTAACAAACAACTAGGCAAAAATTACCTCGGTGGCGTTGAGTCACAACTCAACGGAGATGCTCCAAACTTTGTCTTCTTGCTAGTAGCGAGTTCTACGTGGAATGATATCCACGCCTCTACAGAAATCCACACGAGCGGGAGAACGCCGAGCTTTCCGTCGCACGGAAGATCGGGAAGAACGATGACCACACCTTGCTATTCCACGGACTGCTAGGTCCGCGCCAGGAAAAGCAACACCAGCGACGATCGCCGGAGAGGAGGAAGTCGACGGAGCGAACACGGCGGCGGCGGAACCCTTCCGTCGGCGGCGGGATTCGGGATCGGCGGAATGAAGAACGGAACTCTTCCGTCGGGTTCGATTTTATCAGAAGATCTAATCCCGAAAAACCCTAAGTGTTCTATTTATACCTAAAGTATAAAATAGACTTAGGAGTGTCACTATCCGCAGACCACCCAAGAATAAGGGTTCCAGAATCGGCGAGAATCACCAGCCGATCGGTGAGAATCGATCGTCGAGAATCACTAGGAATCGGCGAGTATCGGCTAGGATCGGCGAGTATCGTCTAGCGAGAATCGGTCGGCGAGAATCACCAGCAGATTCGGCGAGAATCAATTGGCAAGAATGCCTAACGATTCACGTCGAATCGCAGGTTGATGATTCTCGTCGATCGTCGAGAATCACAGACGATACACGTCGAACAGAGTCGACGATTCTCGTCGATCGGCGAGAATCAGAGAACACTTCTCGACGATTCTCGTCGATCGGTGAGAATCCGAGCACCAATCCTCCAAGGCGACACCTAGCCCTCACCGACTCTTCTTTAAGGCAACACTTTGCCCACAACCCCATTCAGGTCGGTGATTGGTAACCTTTACCAACACAGTCAATCATCCAACTTATCCACATCTCTTATGTGCGACCCTGCAGGCTCATATCGCATTGGCAGTGAGATTACATGTTTGATCACTTCCAGATCACAATGGTAACTCCAACAGACTCCCACTTGATCTCGAAAGTATCAAATCAAAAACCTCACAAACAATGAGCGCCATCTAGCAATGCATCATTGCTCCCCAAGCAATAAGAGTTAATAACTCATAAGCCTTTATGACCAATGTATAAGCGTTGTCTTTGTCCCTTACATCCGGAAAGAACTAGAGGCATGGACCGTGTCACCCTCGTAATAGCTCAATCCAAGTTTCTTGATCCAGGACAGACTTCCACAGAATGGTGAGTCCAATATCACATATTGACTCAACCAAGCATGGCCATGCATTTCTCAGTCCAGTTCCATCAAGGGGCCCATGGATGCAACTCCTGTCATACAGGAGGACAAATCCCATATCTGCTCACACACAAACACCCAAATGATTCGTAACATGCCCAACAACCACCCTTATCATCAACCTTTCTCAAGGAAGACTTTAGATGGCATCAGAGCACGCTCTTCCTCACTTGATGAATGATGTGACTTTAGGTCAAAGGATCACAACACCATTGTCAATTGTGACCTACTCGTGACACGATTGGATGACAATCCACAGAGTAGTCTCAGGTTGGGTATGTCCAGTACAACTTGTTCACTAACAAGTACCCACGTGATGACTTGATATCACAATATCATGACCTGTGAGAACCGGTCATCAGTCAACGCACGTGCTAGTCTTCATGTACCATCATCACCCTTAGCTTCTATGATGATACCCGACCAGGGACCTTTAAGAATGAAGCTTCAAATAAATCATGGGCTCTCACATTCAAGTCACGTACTTGATGTCCCATGGAAGCGAACATTCTAAGGGTATCTATTATGTTAACATTTAACTATCATATAGAAAAAGACATAATAAAAGAACTTGCCATTAATTGTAAAAGAAAAACTAGGTACACAGTTCATCATATGAACAAATAGCCAACAAAATACAAGATTACATGCAACCCACAAGATTCTCACTAGAGTTGATCATTTAGGTATCGTATACCCATCGATCTAGTATGACCATCATACTTTCTCTGCGCGAGAGGCTTTGTCAGTGGATCCGCAATGTTCTCCTCAGTCGGCACTCTGCAAAAGTTTATATCTCCTCGTTCGACAATCTCACGAATAAGATGAAACCGCCGAAGTATGTTCTTGGAGCGCTGATGGGATCTAGGTTCCTTAGATTGTGCAATTGCACCATTGTTATCACAGTAGAGAACTACGGGACCAACAATGCTAGGAACTACATCAAGTTCGCCGATGAATTTCCTAATCCATACAGCCTCCTTCGCCGCATTAGCTGCTGCGATATACTCGGCCTCTGTTGTAGAATCAGCAACTGTCTCTTGCTTGGAACTCTTCCAGCTCACAGCTCCTCCATTCAGGCAAAACACAAAACCTGACTGAGACTTGGAGTCGTCTCTATCAGTTTGGAAGCTAGCATCCGTGTAACCACTTACAACGAGCTCTTCCTCTCCACCATACACCAAGAACACATCCTTAGTCCTTCTCAAGTACTTCAGGATATTCTTGACTGCAATCCAGTGACACTCACCGGGGTCTGACTGATACCTGCTAGTCATGCTCAAAGCAAAGGAGACATCGGGCCGAGTACATAACATCGCGTACATGATTGATCCAATTGCCGAAGCATATGGAATCAACTTCATGCGGTCCTTATCTTCACAAGATTTTGGACACTGGTCCTTAGAGAGATTCACACCATGAGACATGGGCAAAAATCCTTTCTTGGACTCAAGCATGTTGAACCGCTTCAACACCTTTTCGATGTACGTACTCTGGGTCAAACCCAGCAACTTCTTCGATCTATCTCTATAGATCTTAATACCGAGTATATAAGTCGCTTCACCCAAATCCTTCATTGAAAAGCAGTTCCCTAGGTTGTTCTTAACAACTTTCAGGGTAGGAATGTCATTCCCAATCAACAGTATGTCATCTACATACAATATCAGGAAGACAACAATGCTCCCACTGATTCGCTTGTAAACACAAGGCTCATCTTCATTCTTGATGAAACCAAACTCTTTGATTTTCTCATCAAAACGAAGATTTCAACTTCGAGAGGCCTGTTTCAGTCCATAGATGGACTTATTCAGCTTGCATATTTTTGTGGCTTCATCAGGGGATACAAAACCCTCGGGTTGTGTCATATACACTTCCTCAAGGAGGTTTCCATTAAGGAAAGCCGTTTTGACATCCATCGGCCAGATCTCGTAGTCATAATACGCAGCAATAGCAAGCAATATCCTAATGGACTTCACCATAGCAACAGGGGAAAAGGTCTCATCATAGTCAATACCATGAATTTGCTTGAAACCCTTAGCCACCAGTCGCCCTTTGAATGTCTGTACATTCCCATCCATGTCGGTCTTCTTCTTGAAGACCCACTTGCACCCTATGGGTCGTACCCCTTCAGGTGGTTCCACCAAGTTCCAAACTTGGTTTGCATACATGGAGTCCATTTCGGATTTCATAGCCTCAAGCCATTTGTCGGAGTCCAATCCATTCATAGCCTCTTGATAGGTTGCTGGTTCATCATCATGATCCATAAGCAACACATTACCTATTTGAGACACGAGAAATCCATATCTCTCAGGCTCAAACCTCGGTCTACCAGATCTACGTAGAACTTGTGTTCCCTGAGCAGGTTCTCTAGCTACAACATCTTGTAGTCCTGTCTCAGAATCCAATTCTGGTTGATTCACTACATGTGGTTCTTGAACTTCTTCAAGCTCTACCTTTTCAGTCTTTCTTGATAAGAACTCTTTCTCCAAGAAGACACCAGTCCTTGCGACAAACACTTTGCCCTCAGACGGTAGGTAAAAGTAATACCCTTTCGTTTCCTTAGGATATCCCACCAGATAACATTTATCCGATTTGGGTTCCAGCTTGTCAGGCATTTGACGTCTCACGTATGCCTCACAGCCCCAAATTTTAATGAACGACATACTAGGACGCTTCCCAGTCCATATCTCATATGGTGTCTTCAGAACCGTTTTCGTTGGAGCGCGATTCAATGTCATTGCAGCAGTCTCTAAAGCAAAACCCCAAAAGGAAACAGGCAAGTCTGCATGACTCATCATCGAACGTACCATGTCTAACAGAGTACGATTTCTCCTCTCAGACACACCATTATGTTGTGGTGTTTTAGGTGGAGTGAGCTATGATACAATACCACACTCTTTCAGATGATCACAGAACTCATGACTCAGGTATTCACCACCTCGATCAGATCAGAGTGCTTTAACCCTTTTACCCAACTGGTTTTCTACTTCATTCTTGAACTCTTTGAACTTTTCAAAGGTCTCGGATTTGCACTTCATAAGATACACATATACGTATCTACTGAAATCATCAGTAAATGTAACAAAGTAGAAATACCCACCTCTAGCCATGGAACTCATGGGTCCGCATACATCACTATGTACAACACCCAAGAGATCCTCAGCCCTCTCAGTATAACCAGTGAAAGGAGCTTTAGTCATCTTGCATAACAAACAAGATTCGCATCGCTCAAATGATTCATAATCAAATGAGTCCAAAAGTCCATCTCTATGGAGCTTGGATATGCGCTTCTCGTTGATATGGCCCAAACGACAATGCCAGAGAAATGTAGGGTCCAAGTCATTTTTTCTTAGTCTTTTATTATTTTCTACATTACAGATCAGATGGTCCAAGTTCAAAACATAATGACCATTAAACAATTGGGCTACAGCATAACAAACATCATTCTTAAATATAGAACAACAGTTGTTCTTAATTATAAAAGAAAATCCAATCATGTCCAAACATGAAATAGATATAATGTTTCTAGTTATGGCCGGAACAAAATAACAGTTATCTAGTTCTATTACAAGCCCACTGGGCAAAGAAAGACGGTAAACCCCTATGGCTACAGCAGCAACTCTTGCTCCATTGCCGACGCGGAGGTCCACCTCCCCTTTACTCAGCAATCTTCTCCTTCCCAGTTCCTGCACATTCGTACAAATGTGAGAACCACATCCGGTATCCAATACCCAAGATGAAGGAGCAGAAAGGTTTATCTCTATAACGTAGACATTTGAAGCGGAAGTCATACCTCCCCTCAATTTCTGCAGACCTTCAATGTACGAAGGACAGTTCCTCCTCCAATGACCAGCCTTGCCACGGTGGTGGCATTTCCCTTCCTTCACCGTGGTTTTCTTTTTCATCAGTGCAGAAGACTTGGGCTCAAGATATGACTTAGGTCCCACCTTCGTCTTCTTAGAGCCCTTGGCCTTGCCCTTGCCCTTATGCACCATCAGAATGGGGCTGGCAGGCTTGGCCTTCTTCATATTGATTTCAGCAGTTCTCAACATGCCTAGGAGTTTGGGCAGTGTCTTGTCTATTTCATTCATGTTGTAGTTCAAGACGAACTGCTCATAACTGTCCGGCAACAATTGCAGGATCAGATCCGTGGCCAACTCTTGACCAAGAGGAAAACCCAGGCTTTCAAGGTTCTCTATATACCCAATCATCTTGAGTACGTGAGTCCCTACTGAGTCTCGAACTCCCATCTTGCACTGAAACAACTCTTTTGTGATGTCGAACCTCTCTTGACGAGCCTGCCCTTGAAACATTTTCTTGAGATGCTCGTCAATCTCCTTGCACCCCATGTTCTCATGTTGCTTCTAAAGCTCAGAGTTCATAGTGGCAAGCATAAGGCATTCGACATCTAAAGCGTCATCAGTATACTTCTTATAAGTATCCTTCTCAGCACGGGAAGAGTTCCCGGTCGGCACCTCGGGGGCTTCTTCTTCCAAGACATAGAGCTTTTGCTCTTGCCTGAGAACAATTCTCAGGTTCCTATACCAGTCCATGTAATTAGTCCCACTGAGCTTATCCTTCTCAAGGATGGCTCTCAGAGACAATGTGGAGTGTGAAACACTTGCCATGGAATTCTCAAGAATTTATGCAGAATAAAATCAGTACCAAAATTTCAAATACAATTTATTTTAATTTGGACTTCAATTAAAAAAACTCCCACTATTTTATTCGAAATGATAGCCCTCACTAACAATTCGGAGAGTTCATGCGAGCTACTCTCTTAGTGGACAAGATCCGTATTTCACCAACACAATGAGTCCGCTTTGGCGTTCCTCTCACGATGCGGTTATTTAGGTAGGCAACGCTTGCCAATTGCATCCTCATGCAATTCTTGTATGGTTGGTGAATAACTCCTTATTCGCATCCATCATATGGTGCATGCCAACCCTATGCCTCTAGTCACTTAACCTTTGAGGTCACCTAGTTAAGTAGGACCCGATGTCGACAGTGGGATATCACAATTATCAGCTCACACCCTTACCAAGATAGATTAATGCACCTTGCTTTGGCAAGCCCACACTTCATCGATCGAGGCAGGAAGAGTGTCATCCATCGGAAGGCATCCGAACACTTAATATTTGATGAAGGGATTTTGATTATAGGTTAACAATTAACCATGATCAACATTTGATCAATGTGCACATCCAAAGAAAAACAATTCTACTAAAACCACATGCATCCCTTATGTGCACATCCTGACACCATCAACAATTGATAGAAGGAAGGGCTAAATCTGAACATCCGGAGATTCCCAAATCCTCAGATTTACATGCATTGGACAAGGGCAAAGACAACTCAACTTAAAGCAGTAGACAAGCTCATCTCTCTTTGTTGGATTCAAAAGCCAAAAAAAACTCGAGGGATGGTTACTGCTAAGGAGATCACAATTTCTAACAATTAGAAATTCCACGCAATTCCAGAGGTTCTTGGCGGGGTACCAAGACTAAATCTAGACATTTAGAACACTTCTAAATACCTAGGGTTTACACGCACTGGAATAACAAACTTCCAATACAACGATCATGGCCGTAACCTGGCTCTGATACCACTGTTGGGTTTCTCTATGGGGATGGCACAACACTTATGCACGCAGCGGAAGAATAAAACATAAGAAAACCCAAAATAAATAGGATCGGGCCATGATAGTTGAATCAAGAAGTTAACAAACAACTAGGCAAAAATTACCTCGGTGGCGTTGAGTCACAACTCAACGGATATGCTCCAAACTTTGTCTTCTTGCTAGTAGCGAGTTCTACGTGGAATGATATCCACGCCTCTGCAGAAATCCATACGAGTGGGAGAACGCCGAGCTTTCCGTCGCACAGAAGATCGGGAAGAACGATGACCACACCTTGTTATTCCACGGACTGCTAGGTCCGCGCCAGGAAAAGCAACACCAGCGATGATCGCCGGAGAGGAGGAAGTCGACGGAGCGAACACGGCGGCGGCGGAACCCTTCCGTCGGCGGCGGGATTCAGGATCGGCGGAACGAAGAACGGAACTCTTCCGTCGGGTTCGATTTTATCAGAAGATCTAATCCCGAAAAACCCTAAGTGTTCTATTTATACCTAAAGTATAAAATAGACTTAGGAGTGTCGCTATCCGCAGACAACCCAAGAATAAGGGTTCCAGAATCGGCGAGAATCACCAGCCGATCGGTGAGAATCGATCGTCGAGAATCACTAGGAATCGGCGAGTATCGGCTAGGATCGGCGAGTATCGTCTAGCGAGAATCGGTCGGCGAGAATCACCAGCAGATTCGGCGAGAATCAATCGGTATGAATGCCTAACGATTCATGTCGAATCGCAGGTTGACGATTCTCGTCGATCGTCGAGAATCACCGACGATACACGTCGAACAGAGTCGACGATTCTCGTCGATCGGCGAGAATCAGAGAACACTTCTCGACGATTCTCGTCGATCGGTGAGAATCCGAGCACCAATCCTCCAAGGCGACACCTGGCCCTCACCGACTCTTCTTTAAGGCAACACTTTGCCCACAACCCCATTCAGGTCGGTGATTGGTAACCTTTACCAACACAGTCAATCATCCAACTTCTCCACATCTCTTATGTGCGACCCTGCAGGCTCATATCGCATTGGAAGTGAGATTACATGTTTGATCACTTCCAGATCACAATGGTAACTCCAACAACGTAGTCAGCCAAAAGGTTGGTCATTGCGTGGACCTTGATCGAGAGGCAGGGGACAAAGAAGATGTCGAACTCAAACAGTTCCACCGACCACATAGCCAACCTGCTTGAATGCTCCACCCCCTCAAAGATGTTGCAGAGGCGATGGACAGTCACCACTCGGATGGAGTGTGCCTGGAAGTAGGGCTGGAGTCTCCGGGCCGAGATGATTAGAGCAAAGCCTAGCTTTTTTAAGAAAGGATATCGAAGCTCGGCCTTCGTCAGGATCCGACTCGCATAATATATGGGCAACTATTTCTTCCCCTCTTTTCGAACCAGGATGGGGCTCAACGCCTCTGCTCCAACCCCAAGATATAAATATAGGTCCTCCCCCTCGTTAGGCCCATGGAGCAGTGGGGCTTAAGTTAACTACTTCTTTACGGCTTGGAATGCCTCCACACACTCCTCAGTCCACTCGAATTTTTGTCCTCCCCTCAATGTCTTCACGAAGGGGGAGAACTTCTCCCCGGCCCGGGAGAGGAACCTGCTCAATCCTGCCAGCTTTCTTGTATCTGCTGGAGGAAGGTCTTGAGCTGTATTCTCTTCTGGTATCCTTCTCTCTTATCTTCTCATTCTTTTAATTTTCTGGACACTCTGAGATGAAGTGTCCAAGTTTCCTGCAAACCAAAGCAAACCACTTCTTTAGTGGGGGTTTTATCATACCTTGGTTTGTCATCCACCCTAGATGACTTTCTTCTAAAGTATTTCCTTGCCAACTTGTAAAATCTTTTGGCAAGTAGACCCATCAGCTCTTCATTTATTATTGGTGCTTCTGTCTCCTTAGCAGCCTTGAATGCAATGCTATGCTCCTTCCTTGCTGGTGGAGGTGTTCTTTACTAAGCTGCTTCTCTGCATTTGATAAGCTGTTCATAGGACTTAAGCTTTCCTAAAAGAGATTCAGTGGAAATCTCATTCAGGCTCCTGGCCTCCTTGATGGGCCAGATCCTTGAATCGCATGAGCTTGAGAAGCACATAAGGATTTTATCATTCACCTCTATGAGGGTGATGTCCTTGTCCAAGGTTTTCAGCTCATTAATGATTGAGCTCAACCTATTGTACATCTCTGTAACTGATTCCGCTTCTTCTTTCTTGAGGTTCTCATATTGTGATATGAGATTGGACCTTCTATCTTTTCTTTCATCAGCAGACCCAGCCACCATTTGATTGAGGGAATCCCAGATGGATTTGTCTGATGTGCATTCAGCAACTTTTTGAAAGATGTCATCTAACATTGTTTGGGCCAGAATATTCATGGCCTTGGAATCAACAATTTTAGCCTTCTTTTGGGCCTCAGTCCACTCTGGTGGTGGAACTACATTGTTGCTATATGTTGCTGTAGAGGTGGAGGCAGATGGTTGAGGTGGACCTATCACAATGGAATTGAAAATATCCTCATCAATAGAATTCATATATAACTTGATTCTTGCCTTCCAGATGGCAAACCTATTTATGTTACAAACTGGAGGTCTAGTTCTTGCATAGTCTTTGTTCTATGTCATGGTGTGTGTGAATATTTAATATAAATGAAACGATAGATCTAACTCAGGATCTTTGGTTCAAGGGTTAGCTTGTACAACCAAGGGAATCTTGCTCTGATAGCAATTAAAAGTGAGGGGTTAGATCTTGAATACTCTAGAGGGGGGTGAATAGAGTATTTAGGGTTGTTATAAAATTTTACAACTACTTTAATCTAGTCCTAGTGCTGCAGGAATTAAATTAAAGCACAGTCACAGCAATCCTAACTATCACAGCCACAGCAATAAACAAAAGAAAAGAGAAACCAGACAACACAAGAAATTTATAGTGGTTCCCCAACCTGGGTACATCCACTCTTCTACCACCCTGGTAGGAATCCACTCAGATTTTTTTATCAGGTGCCTGACACCAATGAGGTTTTGATCTGGTGCTCAAAAACCAAACCTCAAGTCTTTTGGTCAGGTGACTTGCAACCATGAATAACTTTTGAAGGGAGTTAAGAACCCTTTATATAGTGGGGGGATGAGAGATGATTTTGTCTTCTCTTTCTCAAGTTACAAGTGAGAAGACTTTGGTGGATTTGATGTTTGCAAAGGCTCCCCTGAGATATTGAATGGTTCAGAAAGATGGAGTTTTGCTTCAGGGTGATAGGCCTTCAGTCTTTCAGCTTTGACCAGACAAAGTACAGGAACTTCTTGACAGATAGAGGATTTGTTGTCCTTTGAAGTCTCCCGGAGTATGGAAGGAAGAAGACTCTTGATTTTGATTTGATGTTCTTCTTCTTCTTCAGATTGCTGATATTCTTCTAGTCTAGATCTTGTATTTCTGTATTTGCTTTCTACCTATTTTTATTTCTGAGTGTTGTCAAGAAAGAAAGCAGCAGAAGATTCTTGATTCCTAATTCACAAAACTGACTGACTGTCTCTTTCTTACCGAGAAGAAGATGGAAAAATTCCCTTTAGTATATTCCATATTATCTTCTTTTTGAAATTTGAAATTCTTCTACATTCAATGCTGACGGGCTGGAGAATGTTTTGCATTGATTGAGTTTCCCCAACTGTCCCATGGAAAAATGGAAAGCAATAATCTTGGAAAAGACCATAATTAATGTTGCGTCTAACGGTAATATTCAGAGAATTTTTTAGCATTAATTACTCAGGAATTAATACAGTAGGAAAGCGACAGAAGGATGGAAATGACCAAGTCTGGATTCGTCAAACAAAGAACAGAAATCGTTGAGCTGAGTCCACAGTTTGTCGAGCTGACGAGTTGTGATTGTCGACTAGATGGCTTCTGTTCGTCGAGCTGAGTTCCAAGATCGTCTAGCTGAGAACAGATAACTACATTCTCTAGAACCTTGCCTTTTCTGCACATCAAGATCATCAAGCTGAGAATTTGACTTCGTCGACCAGAGTTCAGTGAAGTGTTTTTGGACTTAGATATTTCTGGAATGAAATTCTGAAGTAGAGTATCCAGAAATGGTCGATCTGAGAACTGGGTTCGTCGAACTGAGAACTAGATTTGTTGGAATGTGTCGACACAAGTCCTGTGTGTCGACATAATTGCTTCTTGTCTCGACAAAGTTGTTGTTTTGACAGAAATCTGGAGTGTGTCGACACAAGTCCTTTGTGTCGACACAATTACTGTCGACAGATGTTCTGTGTGTCGATTCAAGTCCTGTGTGTCAACACAATCTTGCTTCTGGTGTCGATACAGTTGATGTCGACAGATGTTTTGTGTGTCAACATACGTCCTGTTGTCGACACAATCTGGCTTCTGGTGACGACACAGTTGATGTCGATAGATGTTCTGTGTGTCGACACAGTTGATGTCGACAGATGTTCTGTGTGTCGACACAAGTTCTGTGTGTCGACACATTCTGGCTTCTGGTGTCGACGCATTTGATGTCGACAGATGTTTTGTGTGTCGACACAAGTCCTTTCCGAAGTGTCGACATAATTGCTTGAGTCTCTGGCAATCTATTGAAGGCTGGTGATGTTGATTTTAAGGACTTGGCCTAGACTCTAGGACACAACCATGACCCTGGCTATACGTGATGGGTCATATGATCCTAACTTAGTGAACCTAGCACAAATCAAACTAGGGATCCACCACATTCTTCAGCCCAAAGGGAATTATTTCGTAGTAGTACCACCCATCCCTTGTGATGAATGAGACATCTTTGATATCGGGGGGTACATCCTGATCTGGTGATAACCTGAAAATGCATCTAAGAAGCATATTATAGGAAAACTGACAGCTGAATCAAGCAGCGGTCGATCTGAGGCAAAGGATAACCGTCCTTAGGGCATGATTTATTAAGAAAGAAAAATCAATACACTTACGACACAGGTCCTATTCTTTTTTAACCATAACTACATTGGAGACCCAGCCGGGGTATTGTATTTCGTATACAAAGCTGGCCTTGAGGAGCTTAGCACCTCCTCCCTGATAAGCTCAGCTAGCTTGTCTGCGGTGGACCTCTTCTTCTGTTGGATGGGGAGAGCTCCTGGGTCCAGGTTGAGGCGGTGGCAGGCCACATTCGCATCAATCGTCGACATCTATGATGCGCTCCATGCAAAGATGTCCATGTTTTTTCTGGATGCACTCCAGCATCCTATCATGAGCCTCCGGGATCAACCCCCCGCTGATGCAAACCTTCTCCACCCTGCCTCCAAGGGTGAGAACCTCCATCTCAACTACTTCCTCCACAACCTCCATCTTGGGCTGCTCCCCCCATTCTCACATATCCCACACCCTCAGGACAACAGCCTCAGCTTCTATCACTTCCTCCACGGACATCGCCTCAGTCGGTTCCTCCTGAATATCCTCCGCCACCTCCACCTCGGTGAGGTTCTCAACCTCCACCACTTCTCCTCCGGCCACGTGCTCCGCCTCTTCCATCCTCCACTCCATCTCCTCGGCTCCCTCCTGCCAAGAGATAGAGTTTACAGTGGTGATGTACCACTCCATTGCTACTTTGGGGTCACAACGAACCCAAACCTGGATCCCTTCGGCGCTGAACTTTAAGCACTGGTGGAAGGACGTGGGGACGCAATGGAAGGCGCTGATGAGGGGCCTTCCGAAGATGGCGTTGTAACTATTGGGAGCATCCACGATGATGAACCTGCATTTCCGGCACTCCCCCCCCCCCCCCCCCCCCCCCCCCCCCCCCGAGTGACTTGGAGCCGCACTCCTCCATCTACCTCCTTCCTCTCCCCCGAAAATCCAAACAGGGGCCCATCTGAGCATAGCACCATCTTCGCCTCCACTTCATCGCATCAAACTCCGTCTTGAAGATGATGTTGACGGAGCTCCCATTGTCAATAAGGATGCGGGAGACTGTGAAATTCTCGATAGCTGTCTGGATGACCAGCGCATTGCAAAAGGGATCCTCATGATCTGGCATATCCTTCCTCGAGAAGGTAATCTTCTCCTTTGGAGATGGGGTCTAAGATGTGGAGCCAACGCTCTGGCAGTACATAATATTGAGGATCGCCTTTAGGGAAGCCTCTATCCCCACCCCCCCTCCCATGGATCACTCTGATCCCTCCCCGGGTTCCAACATCCACCCGTTCTTCGCACCTTTCCTCCTCTGCCCGAAACAAGACCTCCTCAATCCTCACCTCCTAGCAACCTTTCTGCTAATGCTGCTCCCTATTTCCTCTCATCTCGAGGAACTTCGGGCATGTGGTCGTAGCGTGCCCTTCCTCTTGGTGGAAGTTGCAGTAGGGCAACTCCAACCTGACTTCTCTTCTCCTTATCTATGTCGCTCTCCTCCTCTCCCTAATGGCTATAGCCATAGCCTGATTTTGATCGGGGTGGGGAGGTCTCTGGGCCTACCTCTAATCCGGAGGATGAAACGGACCTGGGCCCCCATGGCAGTTGAACCCTCCATGGTAGCCTCTTTGCGGCCCCTGTTCTTGCCACTCTGTCCTCCAACCCAGCCGTCGGTCCGGCTCCTAACACCCCCACTTGGGCTATTTCTGCTGCTATTACTGTCGTTGTTCCCCCTGTCGTGGTTCGGCTCTCCTTTCCTCCTGACCTCTGCCACGCCTTGGCTCCTTCTCCTCCTCCGTGGCCCACCTGGCCAGCTTCCGGGAAAACTCCGGGTTCGATGCCTCCCCGTCGACTTCTCTTGACACCCTCTCCATCAGCTCTTCGTAAGAGAGGGGGAACCCTCTTCAGCTCCATCCTGAAGAATCCTTGTTACAGACCCAGGGTAAAAGCCATCATCAGGCTATACGCGGGCATCTCCTAGTCCTGGGTGACCTCCTCCAGAAACTGGTCAACATAACTCCCCAAGGTTTCATTCAGCCCCTCTTTGATGTTGAACAGGGACTCTGACTACTTCTTCCTCCTCTTGGAGGTGGTGAGCCTCAACATAAACCCCCAGCGCAGGTCCATGAAGCAGTAGATGGATCGGGCCGGTAGCTGGTGAAACCACTCTCTCGCCTTCTCCTTAAGAGTGATGGTGAAGAGCCTGCACTTGAACCCATCTAACATCTGTCGGATCGAGACCACGTCCTCAAACCACTGGATGTGTTGGTTCGGGTCTCCCTTCTCAGTGTAGTAAGACATCTCTGGCTCCCTGAACCCCTCTGGAACTGGTGCAGAAGAAACCAGCTCGCTAAAGGGGCTATCTACCGCTACTAGGCGAGAAGGACGGTCTCGCGCCCCATCTCGCCGAATCGGCCTCCACTTGCGGAAGCCCGGGAAGAGTACTCGCCTAGGTAGCTCGCATCATCTCCCCTCCTAGGCGACCTCCTTCCTAGCTCGCCTATCGAGAGCATCCTTGCCCAGAGATGGGGCAGCTATGACTAGAACTGCTGGAGTCGAGCACTTGGCCCGGATTCCGAGTGCGAACTTGATGCGGTTGAGCACCACCTGCCTGATGTCTTCGAACATCCCCACCGTGGCGAGAGCGGGTGGGGGTGGCGAGTCGGACCTGTCCAAGCCTTGCCCTGATACTCCCGTCATCGAGCTCGCCGAAGATTTTCTGTGCTGACCACTCTCCACACTCACTGCACCAAAATGTTGAAACCGAGAACTCGATCTCTGTGGAGTTCACCCTTGGGGACGGGGTGATCGCACACCTACTTCTCTCCTGCTAGCCAAATGACAAAGGAAAAGAAAAGAGAACTCACCCAAGGGCTCGGCGTGGACGTTCCACCACGCACCCAGAAGATCTTAGAGTGCATCCCCTCCTTAGCCAAATGCCGAGCTAAGGCAACCTCAGAAAGCGCTAGAAGGTCTAGGGAGCAAGTAAGCATAAAAGCAAGCCTTCTTAGGTACCCCTTGGGTCCTATTTATAGATTTCTGAAAACGGCTTGAAAATATCCAACCTAGACTATTTTGAACAGCTATGTGTAGCCCAACTGTGTCTGCCAACAGCATAACTCCGCTATTCTAACAGGCTATAGCAAGACCAGCGGGGGCAAGATGGTAAAGAATAATATAGGTCACGGGGCAAGTGGACCCCTGAAGCCTCTGCTCGCCTGGGGCGGCGAGTGCTCGATGGAGCTGGCACTCACCGCCTACTGCTTGGCCTCGGCGAGTACTGTCCCCGCCGGCCCTACTTTCCTGCCTCTTACCGGGCACTTCTAGGCGAGTGTGAGCTCGTCGGCTCTACTCGTCCCCTGGTAAAACCACCTCGCCTGGGCGAGTCAGGGGCTGCCGAGCTCTCGCCCCTTGAGTGCTCGCCCGGGACTTAGACCGCTCGATCTGGAGTGTCCGACTTCAGAGAAATTCGGTTCGACGATTGCCAAGCTTCGTTCGACGAACGACAAGCTTAGTTTGAAGAACGCAGGTTTCCAGCTTGACGAATGCCGAGATCCATTCAACGAACGACCAAGAATAGTTCGACAAATAATGCATCGGCAGGTGCACCGGTCGCTGACAAGTAATAATTTTGGGAATAGCTTCCCCGAATGTCGATCTCGATCGAATGCAGGTTGGGTATCGTGATAGCATCGCAGAAAGATCGTTACTAAGAGTTAAACGAAACAACAAAAGAGGTTGGTTTTCGATTCCTAATTCTAACAAAACAAAACGAGAACTAATGTGGGTCGTAAGCACCGCTTTGCTTGGTGGATAGAACTAGTGCATGCCGCTATGTCGTGCTTCGTGAGGCGTATGGATGGAGAGAAAGCTGATGGAATGAAAACACGTGCGGAGAGTGAGGGTCGCAATCACCTCTTCAACTACCAAAGCTAGACTTTGCTAAAGTGGTTCTAGTGCGCGTGTGGAGTGGATGTGAATGGAGGTGAGTGCATCACAGCTAATAAAGAATATGTAACTATCCCAAGCAAACTTCATTCATAGACAAATAAAAGTAAGTTCAGGTTCACTACAAGCTTAAGAAGACACTTCATTATGAGAAGAGGTAGAATAAACCGATAGGCGGAAAGCCTAGTTGTAGTTCTTGGCCAGAATGGTGGGTTGTCAGTCCACTTCTCGGTTCAGACCGTTGGTTGCGTTCGGAGGTAAATGGGATGCCAATCCACTTGTCTTCCTCCGCCTTCTTCCCTTTCCTTCAATCTTTTCACCCTTTTTGCCCAAATGATTAGTACCGAAAGATCTCTGTTGCACACTATTGGTGGTCAGAAACTCTCTGAAGGGTCGAAGATGGCTTCGGATCGCTAGAGAAAGCGTCCCAGAGGGTTAAGATGAGTGGAGGACCTGTGGGGGTGAAAAACGGGGCTTCGCGCGCAGCAGCAGGGCGGAAAATGAAAAGTGTCGCCCTAATTCGCGTAGCACGGGTTTAAATACGGTAGCAGAAAATCAGAGCGCACGATCAATGGCGCACAATCAGAGGTCGTGCGCACTGGATCCCATGATCGTGGGATTAGCAATGGCAGAACTCCAAAAATGGAATAAATACGCACGAGCAGGGGCGCATGACCAGAGGTCGTGCGTAAAATGTCAAATGATCATGCGATTGCCCCAGATAGAACTTCGAAAAAATGGAGAATAGTGTGCACAATCAGTGGCTCACAACCAGTGGTCGTGCGCTATAGATCCAATGATCGTGCGCAGTATTCCTGTACCGTTTGGGGTTCGATGAATTGATCGCGCACGGCCAACGGTCATGCGCAAAGGAGTCCACTGATCGTGTGCATGTAAAAACGTACGATCAATGGCCTTTAGGCGAAAAACATTCCCAAATAATCCCAGAACACACACACGACCTTTGTACCTGTAGGAAAAATAGAAGAGCCACCGAAATGGGAATTCCACATTCTACAGACAAAGAAAAGCACCAAGTAGAGAAAAAGTATAATAACTATGGAATCACACTGAAAACGGGCCAAAAGTGCACTTAACACGGAATGGACATAATAACAAATATGAAAAATTATGGCTTTAAAGTGTAGTGCATCAACGAGAAAGCTAGCCCAGATGAGTCCCAAAATATGTATATAACTTGGACTCATCACACCCCCAGACTTAAATATTTGCTCATCCCGAGCAAATCATCACTCCGTGGACTAGAAAATAGTTAGCTGGCTTAGAAATTTCCAAATACAGTATTGAGAGAAATCAAATATATCATGGGCATAGAAAATAGAATAGATAAACTTTTTGATTGTACTATAGAATTTATACTTTTCGACAAGCGTAAATAAATATTGTATGTACTCAAAATTAGAATTCTAGAGAATCGTTCGGTTATATGTAGGAAGTGAAAGAATTGGTTTCAAGATAACCTAAACACCTAGAGGGGGGGGGGGGTGAATCTCTAAGATAGAATATTAGTTCAGTTAATCAAATAGAATCAAACAGTTCTACAGCTACCACATCACAGAAATCACAATATCACACACAATCACAGATGGCACACATATTTATAATGGTTCCCCAAATGATGGGTACATCCACTTTCCCCATTCGCATATCTAGCAGTGTTGGAACACCATATTACTGATTTGGGTCAGGATCACTATGTCTCAAAGGAAACCTGTTTTGACCTCATTGTATAGATCTAAAGGTCAAGTAGAATTGAGTCTAAGGGTTAGTACTTAGGTTTGGAAGCTGCCCTCAAGACCAGGATTTTCAGTTTCGGAAAACTAAGTCATTTCATCAAGCTCAGTACGACGAATCGTCGAACTCCATTCGACGATCGGTGAGCTCACTTCGACGAATCGTCGAACTCCATTCGACGATCTCTAAGCTCAACTTAGACAAGTCGTCGAACTCCATTCGACGATCTTCGAGCTTAGATCGACGATCTTGACTTCAGTTTGGTTCTCAATCTCTGAGCTCAGTTCGACGATAGTTGAGCTCAGATCGACGATCTCTGTTTCTGTCTAAGTCCAAATCTCTGAGCTCAGTTCAACGATAGTGGAGCTCAGTTCGATGTTTTTCTGAAGAGTTCAACGATTTTCAAGATTCAAATTCAGACAGTTACGGATTGTTCTCAGCAATTAATTCACAGATCTTGTAGCCGTTTTTAATTAATCTGGAGCAAGTTTCAAGGAATTATTAATGAATGTTTTATTGGACTTTCCTCTAGAAGACAAAAGCAATTAAGGAAGTCATTTATGACAGGCCAACGACTATCTTGACAGTTTATCATTTCTATTCAGACAAAAAGGATAAAAGATAAGATTTTTCATTATTCCTAAAGTAGAAGAACAAGAAGTTAAAAGAAAAATATTCTCTGCAACAACAGGTCACACAACAACAATTACACAAGAGAAAGAGAAAGAGTTGCAGACATTCTCAGTCTCAAAGATTCATACAAGAACACCATCACCAAAGGAGATCAACAAACTGAAATCTTCAGATCTCTTTTTGATTCAAGTGTTCAAAGGTCATCATCATTCAAGACTCCAGACACCTCACATTTCAGTTGTTGCTGAAATCATCATTTGCTGGAGATCAATTTTCTAAAGGCCTATCACCCTACTGCAAAGCTTCACTTCCTGAACAACTACAGATCTCAGGGGGAGCTTTGACAATATACACTATCTTCTCTCTGACTATTGACAGAGAAGATCATCTCTTTCCCTCTCTCTCTCTGCTGTAATGGGTTTTTCAAACTCCATTCAAAAGTTTATGTTTGGTTTTTGAGCACCTTATCAAAAGCTCATTGGTGGCAAGACACCTGATCAAAAAATCTGGTTTGGTTTTTGAGCACCTTATCAAAAGCTCATTGGTGCCCAGGACACCTGATCAACTCATGCTGCAGTGGATTCCTACCTACGGTGGTAGAAGAGTGGATGTACCCAGATTGATTGGGGAACCACTATAGCTCCTTGTGTCGTCTGGTTGCTTACTTTATTTTTGTTTCTGGCTGTGGTTTGTGACTAGGTTGCTCTGTGAATAGATAGTTGATGTGTTTAGATTTACTTTATATTATTTACTTCCCTGTTCACATAAGAATACATTAACTGTTATAAAACGTTTTTAGCAAGCACCATACTTTATTCACCCCCCCCCCCCTCTAGAGTATATCAAATCTAACTTGCACTTTCAATTGGTATCAGAGGGAGGTTGGTTAAAAATACCACATCTTCGAGGTTGGTTAAAAATACCACATCTTCGAGGTTGGTTAAAAATACCACATCTCAGTGGTTGCACAGGCTAACACCTGAACCCAAAGATTCCTATAGTTAGATCTGCTTGTTGTAGATTTTGTTATTAGAATTATTTCTTCACAAAACATGCCCAAAACAAAGATTATGCTAGCACCAGACCTCCAGTGTGCAATCTATCCAAGTTTACACTTTGGAAGGCAAGGATTAGACTCTACATGAATTCTATTGATGAGGACATTTTTAATTCTGTTTTGACAGTGTGTCCAAGACCTCCAGAGAATACAAGTACAAATGCTGTTCCACCTCCCTCAGGAACAGATGCAGAGATCAAGAAGTGGAAAGTAGCAGATGCAAAGGCTATGAATATCTTAGCCCAGACTATGTCTTATGACATTTTCCAAAAGGTGGATGAATGCAACTCATCAAAGGAAATCTGGGATAAGCTATCTGAGATAGTCTCAGGATCTGCTGATGAAAGAAAAGACAGAAGATCTCATCTCATAACCCAATATGAGAACTTCAAGAAAGGAGAAGCTGAGCCAGTAGCTGAAATGTATAACAGACTCAGCCTGATAGTCAATGAACTGAAGACTTTGGATAAAGAGATATCTCATTGACTGAGCTAAATGACAAAATCCTAATGTGCTTCCCAAGCACTTGAGACTCAAGGATCTGGCCAATCAAGGATACCAGAAGTCTCAATGAGATCACCACAGAAGCTCTCTTGGGCAAGCTCAAGTCTTTTGAGCTGCTCATCAAAAATAGAGAAGAAGAGCAGAAGGCTGCCTCACCAGCCTCAAGAAAGGAAAAGTCAATAGCTTTCAAAGCCACTGAAGATCAGCCTGAAGATAAAATCCCAGGCAATGATGAGCTGCTTAGTCTACTGGCCAAAAGATTTTACAAAATGGCTAGAAAGGACTTCTGGAAGAGATCATACAAAGAGCATGACAAGCCAAGGTATGATAAATCAAACAATAAAGAAATTGTTTGCTTTGGTTGCAGGAAACCAGGCCACATTGTGCCTGACTGTCCAGAGAACAAAAACAAGGACAAAAAGGACAAGAGAGAAAGAAGAAAAGACAAGGACTTCAAGAAGAAAAGCAATGGCAAACCCTTCTCAAGCAAGAACAAACACACAAGGAGGGGATTTGTTGTTGAATCTTGGAGTGAGACTGAGGAGGAATCAGAAGCTTCATCCAGCTCAAGTGATGATGAGGATGATGCTGAAGAAATGGAATTCTGCATGTTGGCTATCAATGCCTCACAACACAATTCTGATGCAGAAGATTCAGAGTCAGACTCAGAGACTCAACTTGAAGAGGACCAGGTGATAAGTTCTTTTGATTTCAATTCTGAGGACTTTAAGTATGAATTTAAAGCACTGTGTTTAGACCTATTAAAATCTGAGAAGGAAATTATCTCTCTCAGAAATCAATTGTCTGAACATAGTACCTTAAAATCAGAAAACCTCAAACTCTCTGAGGAGTTGGAGTGCTGTAGGGAGCAGATAGCTTCACTGAAAGGTGAGCTATCAGAGGCCAAAAAGCTTGAAGAATCTCTTAATGGGAGAAGCATCAAGCTAATGGACATCACAAGCACAGTGAACTCTAGATTCAACAGTACACTAGGCTTGGGTGCTTCATCCAGCCAACCTATAGTACTAACAACCCCAATTAAGTTTATTTCTGATAAAGGGAAGGGAGTTGTAGAGATAGCTAGGAAGAATTCTGACTTACCCAAGAAATCAAGTGTTCAACAGAAATCGTCGAACGGAGCTAGACGATCGTCGAATGCAGATCGACGATCTCAGGCAAAATCGTCGAACTCAGGTCGACGATCTCTAAACACTGAACTCTGCCACAGTCGACCGTCGAACGGAGCTCGACGATCTGACCCAAGATCGTCGAACGCAGCTCAACGATCGTCGAGCAGAGATCAGAGATTTGAAAACTTCTTCAAGGGTAAATCAAATTCCAATCCTAGGGGTCCTTCATCCAGACTTAACCCTTATACTGAATGGATAATTCCTCCAAGGAGATATCATCCTGAAGGTTATAAGAGTCAACCAGGGATGTCATTTATTTCTGAATTTAAAGGTTATCAACCTAGGCCCAAGGTAAACTGGGTCAAAAATAAGTAAATTATTTTATGTGCAGGTGAAGACCTATCCAACATCAAACCAACAATGGTTTTTGGATAGTGGGTGCTCAAAGAACATGGCAGGAAGCAAGGACAATCTCACATCCTTTAAAGCCAAGCTTGGACCCAAAGTCATATTTGGTGATTCAAACTTTGGACTAACAAAAGGATATGGTGCAGTCCAAATTGGCACAGTCACATTCAAGAAAGTATCCTATATGGAAGGACTGAAGCACGACTTGATCAGCATCAGTCAGCTATGTGATGAAGGCTACCAGGTGAATTTCAGCAAATCCTTATGCAGGATCAAATCAGAGGACAACACTATTGTGTTGACAGGTAAAAGGAAAGGTAACATCTATTTAGTAGACTTTCTTTCAACTGAAGTAGATATTTGTCTGTTTAACTCTGTTACTGACCTAATGTATTATGACATAAGAGATTAGGACATATAAACCTTAGAACCATTGCTAGGCTATCCAAGGACAACCTTGTTAGAGGACTACCTTCTGGCCCCTACAAGAAGGAAGGACTCTACAGGGCTTGTCAATTAGGCAAGCAAACTAAAAATAGTTTCAAGTCACTTAATAAGAGTGATTCACCTAGGATTTTGTATCTGTTACACATGGATCTTTTTGGACCCATTACAGTACAAAGCTTAGGATGGAAATCTTACACTTTAGTAGTTGTAGATGACTTCTCTAGATTCACATGGGTGTTCTTTCTGAGGAAGAAGTCTGATAACTTTAAGTGTTTGACAGAGTTTCTCAAATGCATACAGACTGAGTTCAATATTCACATTGCCCTGATTAGAAGTGATCATGTGACAGAGTTTGATTCTCTTCTTATGCAAGAGTTCTGTCAGAGTGAAGGGATCAGACACACTTTCTCCGCTCCTAAAACTCATCAACAAAATGGGGTAGCTGAAAGGAAAAATAGAACCCTTATTGAATCTGCCCCTACATTGTTGTCAGATGCTCACCTTCCTCTATCTTTTTGGGCAGAGGCAGTGAACACCTCCAACTATGTGCTGAACAGAAGTTTAATACATAAACTGAAGGGCAAGACTCCCTATGAATTACTCAAAGGGAAGAAACCTAAAGTAGATTACTTTAGAATTTTTGGTTGTATCTGTTACATACATAATAATGACAAGAAGTATTTAGCAAAATTTCAAGCTAAAGCTGATGAAGGAGTGTTTCTGGGATACTCCATGATAAGTAAGGCTTATAGGGTATATAATAAATCAACTCTTAAAATTGAAGAATCTGTGCATATATCTTTTGATGAATCTAACATGTCTTTCAAGGAGAAGAATACTTCTACCATAGAACCTTTGCAGGTACATTCTCTTGCTGAAGACTTGGACAGATTACAAATCATTCAAAAAGAGGAAAGCAGTGAAGATGAAGAAGACATTCAACATCCTGAAGAGAAACCTCTTGAAGAGCCAGTTGTTGTACCACAAGAGGAAACAACAACACAGGTTGGTGAACAATCAACACCTCCTGTTGATTTATTAACATCAAGAGACCATCCAATTTCCCAAGTAATTGGAGACATCTCAGCTGGTGTGCAAACCAGAAATCAGGTCAACCAAAACCTATTGCACACTTGCTTCCTATCTCAAATTGAACCTCAATCCATTCAAGATGCAGAGCAAGATCCACACTGGATCATTGCAATGAAGAAGAGTTGCATCAATTTGAAAGGAACAAAGTTTGGGAACTAGTACCAAGGCCTAAGGATCACTCCATTGTTGGAACAAAGTGGGTGTTCAGAAACAAATTGGATGATCAAGGAGTAATTGTAAGGAACAAGGCAAGGCTAGTTGCTCAAGGGTACTCTGAAGAAGAAGGCATAGATTATGACCAGACCTTTGCACCAGTTGCAAGGTTGGAGGCTATTAGAATCTTCTTAGCATATGCAGCACACAAATGCTTCAAAGTATACCAGATGGATGTAAAGAGTGCTTTTCTCAATGGGTATATCAAAGAAGAAGTGTATGTCAGACAACCTCCAGGTTTTATCTCTCCAACCCATCCTGATTATGTTTTCAAATTGAATAAAGCATTATATGGTCTCAAGCAAGCTCCTAGAGCATAGTATGAGACCCTAGCATGCTTTCTCCTGAAAAATTAGTTTGTAAGGGGTAGAGTAGACCAAACTCTTTTTATTAGAACCCATAAGTCTCATATCCTACTAGTACAAATCTATGTAGATGATAATATCTTTGGTTCTACTTATTCAAATTTGTGCAGAAGGTTCACCAATCTAATGCATTCAAAATTTGAAATGAGTAGCATGGGTGACGCTATCCTTCTTTCTAGGATTGCAAATCAAACAACATGTTGAAGGCATATTTGTTTCTCAAACCAAGTATGCAAAAGAATTGGTCAAGAAATTTGGTATGTCTGAAGCATCTTGTATGAAAACACCTATGCCTACTAATGCTGTATTAGATGCAGATGAACATGGGAAACCTGTTGATCAGACAACATATAGAGCAATGATTGGCTCTTTATTGTACCTTACAGCTAGTAGACCTGACATAATGTTTGCTACATGCATTTGTGCTAGATTCCAAGTGAGCCCTACAGAGTCACACCTAACGTTAGTTAAAAGGATTCTCAGGTATGTTAAAAGTTATCCAAATCTAGGTCTCTGGTATCCAAAAGATTCAGCATTTGACTTAACTGGATTTTCTGATGCTGATTATGCTGGATGCAGAATTGACAGGAAAAGCACCAGTGGTACTTGTCAGTTTCTTGGTGACAGACTTGTCTCTTGGTTTTGCAAGAAACAAACATCTGTGTCAACTTCAACTGCTGAAGCTGAATATATGGATGTAGGTAGTTATTGTTCACAAATCTTGTGGATTCAAAACCAACTCCTACACTATGGTTACAACTTAGAGAAGTCTAAAATCTTTTTTGATAATACCAGTGCTATTTCTATAGCTCAAAATCCAGTCCTCCATAGTGGAACAAAACACATAGAAATTAGGCATCACCTAAGGGATAATGTTGAGAAAAATAAAATTGAACTTCAATATATCCCAACTGATTTGCAAAGGGGAGATATTTTCACCAAATCCTTGGATGAAAAGAAACACACCTTCTTCCTAAATCAGTTAGGAATGTTAGATGGAGGAAGTCTAAAATAAGTTCCAAGATTTTAAAACTCTTAAAATTACCAAGACTAGGCAAACATTTTAATTTTTCTAAGTGTATAGAGTGTTTCTGATCTCTGAACTGCGCTCGATGATTTTCCCCCCGATCGTCGAACGGAGATCGACGCTTTCCAAAATCGTCGACCAGAGTTCAACGCTTCTTAGATAGTGCTCAACTATCTCTCCAGGTCAGCGATCGTCGAACAAAGCTCGACTATTTTGTTTTATGAACTATCGTCGAACGGAGCTCGACGCTCTCCAATATCGTCGAATGGAGATCGACAATGTTGATGACCTTTCAGTTTCCTTTAAGAGCCCCGATCGTCGAACTGAGTTCAACGATCTTTCCTTTTTTGCGTCGAACCCTAATATAAAACTCTTTTTTCGGCCGTCGTTCTCCCTTGCGCTTTCATACTTTCTGCAAAAATTCTCTTTCCCTCCAAACTTCTCTACACTTGGTCATTTGTTTGTTGATTTTTACAGGTAACAATGGTCATCTCAGTAGCAGTCCTGGCCTCCATGAAATTTGATGCAGGATTTGATATAAATATGGACTCTTTCAATAACAGTGATCAGATTTTCCAAGACATTCTAGAACTTTTCAAGGAGCAAAAGCTAGTTACTATAATGTCCACCAGAATCAAATTGCCTGCTGATGAAATAAAGGAATGGGTATATACTGCCCACACCCAGGATCAAAATACAGTTGTTGGAACAATTTCTGGAACCCAGGTACCTCTGACACCTACTATCTTGACAGAGGTTTTTCAATTAAATTCTGGAAGAGATTCTGCTGAGATGTCTAGAGAAGAATTTTCTACCATGCTTAATAGAATGGGTCATCCTGATGCAAACCCTAGCAAGCTGCTGAAGAAACATTTGGCTGTTGAGTACAGATTCTTAGCTGATGTGGTTGGAAAAGTCTTGTTGGCCAAACACTCAGCCCATGATACCATCTCCAGGTATCAGCTGTGTTTGATAGGTGCTATTGTAGATAAGAAACAGTTAAACTGGGGAGAAGTTTTCTTTGACATGATTAAGAAAAAGATCAACAAGAATTTTGTCAACTTTGGAAGGATACTAGGGCTATTTCTTCAAAATAGATGCCCTGCACTGCTAGTCTCAAATGGGATGCACATCAATTCCTCTAAGAGGCTCTCCTATGCCCTATTTGGCAAATGGGACAGGCAGATAGTGAAGCCCAGCAGGCCCTCTGCATCTACTACTTCAGGCACAAGGACTGTTGCAGTCTCTTCCCCTCAAGTCTCTGCCCCTGCAGAAGACTTGCCTGCTGCTTCTCCTCCTCCACCACCTCTTATTTCATCTCCACCAATCACCTCCACCATTCAAATTTCCTCCACAATCATTATTTCAACCACATCTCCAACTTCAATTTCTCCACCTCCACCTCTCATAGAAGAAATCTTCCATCCTTTACATCAATACCCTCATCTAGAAATTGAATCATCATCTCATCTTCCATCTTTCAATCTGATAGATGATTCCTTTATGGATGATTCTCCTTCATCTCCTCCTGATCTACCCTCTTCATCCACATCTTACCAACAGTTACTTCAAGATATCATTGCACAACCCTCCTTCACACCCTCTGTTCCCATTCCATTATCTTCAATTTCCACAATCCCCATATCTCAACGTTCCTCCACCATCCACCAGATCTCCACCCACATCTCCAGCTGCTCCACCTTCAGTCCCTACCTCTGCTCAAATCCCTATTGAGCATGTAAATCTTCCATCTTTAGCAGACAGACTTTATGAGCTGATAGCTCCCAAGCTATCCCTCTTGTTGGAGACCTCCTTGGCTCCACTCTTAAAGTCAGTTGCAGACCTGTCTGCCAGGCTCTCCTCTCTTATTACTCCTCAGGCAATCCCTTCATCTGGGTGCCTTGATCCAGTCCTGACTGAATCTATGCAGGGGGAGATGACTCATAAAGTGGTTAGATTTCCTGCTGCTGCTGCTGATGCTGCTGCTGTTACTTCTATTCAAGTTCAAGCCTCAACACCACAAGATACAGTTTTCTCAATGGACATCAGGTCATTATTATCAGATTTTGATTCAGTATATTTCAGCTGTCTTCCAGAGCATACTGCAGTCCAGCCATCTGAAGATCTGTCTAAGGCCATTGTGCCTATTTCAAGCTGTAACACTAGCTTAATTCATTCTTTTGTACAGTCCCTTTCTGCTGCTGCTCCTTCAGTTTCTGGTACTGATATTGTTGATATTGCTGCTAATTCTGATGATTTAATATCTGAGGATATACATATGATAGAGGCATTTGACCTTGAGCCTACTGTTATTATTGATGTTATTGTTGATGCTGAACCTGTTGAACCTGTTGTATCTGAAAGTATTTTATCTATATCTGCTGCTGCCCCAGCTACTACTGTATCTACTACTGCTGTACCTTCCTTTCTGAGAGTGTTACTTTTGAAAGTTTTGTATCTGCTGATGTAATCTCCTCTGCTAGTGTTGCTTTTATTCCTCCTTCTACTGTTACTGTCACTACTGTTTCTCCTGCTCAATCACAACAATAGAAAGACTATCGCAAAAGGATTGATGCTCTGTATGATGAACAAAGCTCAGAAAGTGATCAATATAGGACTGATTCAGATGACTCCTCTGCAACTATTGCAAGGAAAAGAAAGGCCAGAAGCAAGGCTATGAAAAGGGTTCCTCCAACAAAAGTCAAAGATACCAATGATATTCCTTATTACATACTGCATAACTGTCCTATCACAGAACACTGGATGCAATACTCCAAGAATCAATTGAAGGCCATGAAGAAAAAGAGAAAGTATGAGAAAGGTTCCTCTCAGTTCCATCATCCCCCTCCTCCTCCTGATGTAGGTACAGGTGGTAGCTCTGCTGTTCAACCCTCTGCCAGAAGCCAAACCCCTTATCAGCCTCTAGAAAGATCTCAACATAGGGGAAGCCAATCCAAAGGCTACCAATCAAGGAGAGGAAACTATAGATGAAACCAAAGAGAATTTCAAGTCTATTCAAAAGGCTATTCCAGGCAACATCCTTATTCAACGGAAGGACAAGGTCCATCTGATACTACTTCAGGTCCCTTTCCCTACAAGCTTAAAGAGTTAGTCTCATCCAGAGCTCCTCCAAACAATTCCTCCAACAGATATGAGCCTCCAGTTCCTTTTGAGGATCCAGAGAACCACCCTACTTCTTGGACAGCCAGGATGAAGGAATTAGCTGCTCTGGACCAGATCAAGAAAGCCAGAGAACAAGGCAAAGACACTTCCAATATTACTATATTATCTGATCAAAGAAAAAAGGAACTTGAAAGATATGCTTCCAGCAAGTTTTTTGATTCTGAAAGCTACATGAAGCTGCATCCTGAAGATGTTGTGCTCAGGCCTAAGCAACAAACCTCTTTAGGTGCAGCTGATGACAGAAGATCTAAAAAGGAAGCTCTTAATCCAAACAGGGAAATAGTACTTATAAAGAGCAAGGAAAAAGAGTAATTCTGTAAGGTGACAATATATGCTGTTTTATGATCTGATTGAGATAATATTTGTGATTCTGCAATGTCTTGTTTATTGCATTTTTGCTTTGTATATTGTTGTTTTTATTTCAATATCTGTAAATAGTAATCCTAACTCAAATAGGGGGAGATTGTTGGAACACATTATTACTGATTTGGGTCAGGATCACTATGTCTCTTAGGAAACCTGTTTTGACCTCATTGTATAGATCTAAAGGTTAAGTAGAATTGAGTCTAAGGGTTAGTACTTAGGTTTGGAAGCTGCCCTCAAGACCAGGATTTTCAGTTTCAGAGAACTAAGTCATTTCGTCGAGCTCAGTACGACGAATCGTCGAACTCCTTTCGATGATCGGTGAGCTCACTTCGACGAATCGCCGAACTCCATTCGACGATCTCTGAGCTAAACTTCAACAAGTCGTCTAACTCCATTCGACGATCTTCGAGCTTAGATCGACGATCTTGACTTCAGTTTGGTTCTCAATCTCTGAGCTCAGTTCGACGATAGTTGGGCTCAGATCGACGATCTCTATTTCTGTCTAAGTCCAAATCTCTGAGCTCAGTTCAACGATAGTGGAGCTCAGTTCGACGTTTTTCTGAAGAGTTCAATGATTTTCAAGATTCAAATTCAGACAGTTAAGGAATTGTTCTCAGCAATTAACTCACAGATCTTGTAGCCGTTTTTAATTAATCTGGAGCAAGTTTCAAGAAATTATCAAGGAATGTTTTATTGGACTTTCCTCCAGAAGACAAAAGCAATTAAGGAAGTCATTTATGACAGGCCAACGACTATCTTGACAGTGGATCATTTCTATTCAGACAAAAAGCAATAAAAGATAAGATTTTTCATTATTCATAAAGTAGAAGAACAAGAAGTTAAAAGAAAAATATTCTCTGCAACAACAGCTCACACAACAACAATTACACAAGAGAAAGAGAAAGAGTTGCAGACATTCTCAGTCTCAAAGATTCATACAAGAACACCATCACCAAAGGAGATCAACAAACTGAAATCTTCAGATCTCTTTTTGATTCAAGTGTTCAAAGGCCATCATCATTCAAGACTCCAGACACCTCACATTTCAGTTGTTGCTGAAATCATCATTTGTTGGAGGTCAATTTTCTGAAGGCCTATCACCCTACTGCAAAGCTTCACTTCCTGAACAACTATAGATCTCAGGGGGAGCTTTAACAACATCCACTATCTTCTCTCTGACTGTTGACAGAGAAGATCATCTCTTTCCCTCTCTCTCTCTACTGTAAAGGTTTTTTCAATCTCCCTTCAAAAGTTTGTGTTTGGTTTTTGAGCACCTTATCAAAAGCTCATTGGTGGCAAGACACCTGATAAAAAAATCTGGTTTGGTTTTTGAGCACCTTATCAAAAGCTCATTGGTTCCCAGGACACCTGATCAACTCATCCGGCAGTGGATTCCTACCTAGGGTGGTAGAAGAGTGGATGTACCCACATTGATTGGGGAACCACTATAGCTCCTTGTGTCGTCTGGTTGCTTACTTTATTTTTGTTTCTGCCTGTGGTTTGTGACTAGGTTGCTCTGTGATTAGATAGTTGCTGTGTTTAGATTTACATTATATTATTTGCTTCACTGTTCACATAAGAATACAACAACTGTTGTAAAAAGTTTTTAGCAAGCACCATACTCTATTCACCCCCCTCTAGAGTATACCAGATCTAACTTGCACTTTCATTCTTCCTTCCTTCTCAGATCCACAGATCCTACAGCTCAAAACCCAGTCAAGGTTCCTACAACTCAGAGTGAGTCCACACTCCTACAACTCAGGTAATTAATCCATACCTCAGCCTTCACCCAGGCCTACAACTCAGAGAATTAAATCTCCTACCTCAGGCACACAGCCTTACCTCAGCCTTCCCAAGGCCTACAACTCAGAGAAGTAAATCTCCTACCTCAGGCACTCAGCCCTACCTCAGCCTTTATAAATTAGGCTTACAACTCAGATCAATAATGATCTTACAGAAAAAATGATATAAAATAAGTTTTATCTTTCACCCAAGTTGAGAGAGAATGGGTAGAAAGTTTTCTTGATTAGTTTTTGAAGAATCTGATTACACAGAAATCAAACTGTCTTTGGCTTTCTTCAAAGCTTCTTGAATCTGAACACAGTAAGGTTGAATTTGTTGAAGATGATCTTCAATCAGCTTTCTTCTTAAAATCCAGAAATTAATCTGAATTATTCTTTGCAGATTAGTTCAGGATCTACTCCTAAGAGACTAGTTGATGATAGTCTCTTTCTTCACTTGAATTGTTTTAGCTCTCTCTCTCTCTCTCTCTACAAATTCTTCTGAAGATATTTTGAAAATTTTCACTTAGATCCTCTAGAAATCTCTGACTGGATTTTCTTGTGTATGTTGGATCTTCTGTTGTAATTGTGTTTTGTGTACTTCCTCGTTTTCAGTTGATAGAATCTGTCTTTATATAAACTTCATCCAAGGTTACCGGCTGATCTGGTTGCTAACCAACTTCTGACAGATCTGACAGTTGCAGTAGACTTGTTGGATATGGCAGTTGTCAAGTCTCCAGAAATTTATTGAAACATTGTCTTTGTCAACAAAATGTTGAGTCTGAACTTTACATGAGTCGACACAAGTAGACTAAGTATCGACACAATCCTTGGTGGTGTCGACACAGCTCTCATGGTGTCGACACTGCTTCTCGACATAGCTTCTGTAAGAATGTGTCGAGACAAGTCCTGTGTCTCGACACAGTCACTTCTTGTCTTGACACAATTAACTTAGAAGAAATTCTGGTGTGTGTCGACATAGTTGATGTCGACTAAACTTTCTGTGTGTCGACACAAGTCCTATGTGTCGACACAGTTGATGTCGACTGAACTTTCTATGTGTCGACACAATTTCTTCTAGTGTCGACACAGCTTTTCCAAGTGTCGACACAATTGACTCCAGGTGTCGACACAGCTTTTCTCAAGTGTCGACACAAGTCTTCACAAGTGTCGACTCAACTTCTTCTGGTGTCGACTCATGGACTTAGAAACCTTTCCTGCATATTCTTAACCTGCACATATAAACTCAAAATAACATCAAATACACCTTGATGAATATCATTGAGCTAAGTGAGGCTTCTCCAAATCTGGTACACATTTTCCAATGTACCAAACAATCTCCCCATATTTGGAGAAGTCATAACCCTTAGTCAATGATATACATCACTAATAATAAAATTAATAATATGATGTATAAAAAAACATTCACTGACAGGGAAACATATAAACAAAACAAGTAAATAATTTCATCACAGAATATGATATAACCATAACAAGCATGAATCATAGTTTTGTTTAAACTTCACAATAGTTTGTTCACAATAGATTACATGGAGTTTAATACTGAAAATTACAATGTTTTATAATCTAGTCAAACTATCCTAAGGCTGATCAGGCTCCTTGATCACTATGCCTTTTCCAGACTGGATCTTTGCTTGTACTGGAGCTTCAGTATCTTCAGCTGGCTTCTTGCCTTTGAGATCCCTCTTATTTTGTTCTTCAGCCTTAACTCTTTTCCTTTCAAAATATTGAAAAGGCTTTGGAAAATAATTACTGGGTTCTACTGCTGTAGCAGGTATTCTCCCAGCCTTGTGATCCCTTCTGAACTGCTGAATAACATCTTGTCTTTGTAGATATTTATTCCACTCAACTTCAGAATACCACTTGCCTCTATCATGCATTTTGTCTTTGGCAGCTTGCCAGGAAGTGAGTATAATATTTCTGGAGGTTGGACTCCATCTTTCAAAATCATGCTTCAGTTCAGCCTGCTCTCTAAATATTTTCTTTGAAAGTTGAGCTTCTTGCTCTTTATTCAGTGCTGCCTTTGACATTTCTACTTTCTCTATTATAATATTCTTAGAAGTCTCTAGAGGGCTATACATCTGGTGAACCAGGTGTTGAATACCCTCAAAGTTAGAAGGGGGATATATAATTTGAGCTACTTCCTGCTAACCCCCTTCATTTCCTGCAGCTTGAATTCCTAATTCAGCTGTATTGTCATCATCACATAGGGGTGGATATCCCAGAGTTGCTCTAACAGCATTAGTTATCCATTTGGCATGCTCTGAGCTGGCATTGACTATCAACCTCTCCCCCTTTATGACTTCTCTATCAAAATGATCCCTGAGATCATTCTTTTGGAACCTTATTTGATTAACCAGATAATTTGTTCCCTCTGTATAATAGGCTTTAAACTTTTGAAGCTGAGCAGATATAATCTTCTGAGAGGCATGAAGTGCAGATTGGAAAGTGGCTAAATCCTCTTGAAGTTTCATATCAAACTCTGATTTCTCTTTAGCCCTTACCTCAGTCAGTGCAGTTGCAGTATTCTTTAATTCTGTAACAATCACATTATGAGATTCAGTAAGATTATCATTCATCCTTAGTTGATTTTCTAGGACATAGCCTTGCTTGACCACTATATCATCAATTTGTGTCCTTGCCTCTTGTTGCTGTTTTGCCAGAAAAACTACAACATTACCTCCTTTATGGAAGCAATCTGTCATCTTCTTTTTATTCTAGTTTACCTCAAATCTAATTGATTTTATATCTTGAGCCAAGGAGAATTGCAATTCTTTATTAGTTTCATCCATATATTTATCCATGGCTATTCTTTGCTCATCTAATTTTAATTACAAAGATACCAGTAATGAGCTATAATAATGTGCAGGAACTGGTTGTGGAGCAGTTTGCAATGCCCTTTTATAGCTTTGGCTTCTTCTTCTGAAAACCATCGACTATCTGTTCTTTGCTTGAGATTCTGCTTCATCTTCAGAAGCTGAGGTACTTGCTATATCAACTCTTTCCTGAGGACTAGGAGGCAGTTCATTTTCAGTCCTAGTTTGCTCCCCCTCAATTTTATTTTGCGCCCCCTCAGTCCTGGCTTGCTCCCCCTCAGTCCTGACTTGCTCCCCCTCAGTCCTGACTTACTCCCCCTCAGTCCTGGCTTTCTCTATATCAGGGAATAACTCTTCAAGAATAAACTCTTTTTGAGTTTGGACTGGAGGCACCACTAACTCTGGAGCATCAGCAGCTGTAGATGTATCCTCCATGATAACATCCTATGCTTGATTGTTGAGTTGAGTGGTCTGGTTAACATCAATCAAGGGCACAGTTAGTGTTTCATACTCATTATTGAAAATTGTCTGATTAACTTCTTGGATTACCTCAAGAATAGTTTGATTAGCCATTTCACTTTCTAAGTATGTTGGCTCTTCCTCAAGATGAGGCTCCCCCTGCATCTGATCATCATGTCTAATGTCTTGAGCATGTGATTTCTCAGTATTCTCTGGCCTCTCTTTATCATCCATGTCTTCTATCAGCACTCTATCCCATCTAGAGATTATCCTTAGATCCATTCTCCTCATGTCATTACTCTTGGATCCAGCAGCTTATTGCATCACTTATGGAATTGCTCCAGCCAAGTATAAACTTAATATCCTTCCCAGATTCGGTTTCTTGATGGTTTCTCTAATCTTCTCATATATGACTGCAGACCAATTGGTGTTGATTTTGTAGATGATCCTGGTCACGAGGCAGAACATGTAGGCTGAGACCCTATCATGTCCACCTGGTTTGCATAAGATTACTTTGCCAACTACTTAAGAAAGGAATTTTCCTTGTACGTTCATTCCTTTTCTATTCATGGATGATCCAATTTTCATGGTGGGATCTAATACACACCACTGGAGTGCTTCCATGGTCTTGGAAGAGGTAACTTCTTCATCTTCTTGATTTTTGGGCAGATGAAGAGTTTTCCGTATGCTCTTCATGGTGAGTTTGATTTTATTACCCTGGACTGAAGACCTAATCTTTAGTACAGTTGAATCCTGAGTTGCAGCTCCATAGAACTCAAGGATTTCCTTCTTCCATATCTTTGTAGGTTTTGATGCCAAATACTCCAAGCCATTTTCTGCAATTAGAGCTATCACAGCTTTAATCGCTGGTTCAGCATCGTCAAAGGCATTCTGTACCAGTTCATATCCCTCGTTCACGTTTTCGTCAAGTTTCGGCGCCATTGGGATGGTGAGAAATATTGAATGGAGAAGAGAGAGTTTGTCGACACAAGAATCTAGTCTCAAAAATCTGGAGAGCGTGTCGACAGGGTTTGTTCTTGACCTATTTATATGTGTCTAAACATAGAAGGTAAAAAGGCGGGTCAAAATTTACTTAGTGTGTTGACACTGTTGAGATGGTGTCGACCCAGACTTCTAATGTCTCGACAAAAGTGTTGACTACTATGTGTCGACACCAGTTGATGAAGTGTTGACACAGACATACTTATTAGTTCAACAGAAATTCTATGTCGACTCTAATTCGAAGTGTCGACACAACTTCTAGATGTGTCGACACAACTCCTATGAACTGTCGACACCAATTTTCTAGATGTTTCAACACAACATCTCTGTGTCGACATAGACCTCTTTTTGTGTTGACACAAAATTACTTAAACAAATTTGTCAATCTATTCTATCTTCAGCATACCTAATTCAATTTTAAAATTATTGAATTTAGTTTCATCCAATGGCTTAGTGAACATGTCAGCAACTTGAAAACTTGTATTGACAAATTCTAAACATATATCCTCTTTTCTACATGATCCCTAAGAAAATGATATCTTATTTCTATATGCTTTGTTCTAAAATGAGAAACATGATTATTAGCAATAGAAATATCATTTGTAGAATCACAGAATAATGAGGTTCTACTTACTTGGATATCATAATCTTTAAGTTGATGTTGTATCCACAACAGCTGTGCACAGCATCTCCCTGCAGCTACATACTCAGACTCAGTTATGGAGATTGCCATACTAGTTTACTTCTTACAGCTCCATGAAACCAATCTCCCTCCTAGAAATTGACAGGTGATAGTTGTGCTTTTTCTATCTTCTTTGCATCCTGCAAAGTCTGCATCTGAATATCCAGTCAGTATAAAATCTCTATTCTTACGGTCCCAAAGGCCTAGATTAGGTGTGGCCTTAAGATATCTCAAAATCCTCTTAACAGCAGTATAATGAGATTCTTTTGGGCAGGAATGGTACCAAGCACAGACACATGTAGCATACATGATGTCAGGTCTACTAGTAGTCAGATAAAGCAGGGAGCCAACTATCCCTCTATAAAAAGACTCATCTACAGGTTTTCCTGCATCATCTTTGCTTATAGGCATACTTGTCCCCATTGGAGTTCTCATGGCAGTGGATGACTCCATACCATACTTCTTAATTAACTCCTGGGTGAACTTAGACTAGGATATGGACAGGCCATCATCAGTCTGTCTTACTTGGAGTCCCAAGAAGAACTTAAGTTCTCCCATGCTGCTCATCTCAAACTTCCCTTGCATAACTTTAGCAAACTTTCTACAAAGGTTGTTTTTAGTAGAAACAAATATTATGTCATCAACATATATCTGGACTAGGTTTATCTTCCCTTTGGATTCCCTAAGGAATAGAGTTTTGTCTATTTTCCCCCTTGAGAATTTGATCTCAATGAGGAAAGTAGACAAGGTTTCATACCAAGCCCTTGGGGCTTGTTTCAAACCATATAGGGCTTTCCTAAGCCTATACACATATTTAGGATATAGTGGATCAATAAAATCTAATGGCTGTTCTACATAGACTTCCTCCTTTAAGTCTCCATTCAAGAATGCTGACTTAACATCCATTTGGAAAACTTTGAAACATTGATAGGCTGCATAGGCTAGGAATAGCCTTATTGCTTCCAACCTTGCCACAGGGGCAAATGTTTGATCAAAGTCTATGCCCTCTTCCTGCCTGTATCCTTTGGCAACAAGCCTTTCCTTGTTCTTAATTTTGATCCCACTCTCATCTAGCTTGTTCCTGTAGATCCACTTAGTCCCTATGACATTGTGGTCTTTTGGTTTAGGAACTAGCTTCCAGACCTTGCATCTCCAGAATTGATTCAACTCCTCCTGCATAGCATCAACCCAATATGGGTCTTGTATAGCTTCTTCAAATCTTTTATGTTCCTGTTGAGACAAGAAGCTTGAGCAAAGTACAGTGTTCAAGCTCCTACTTCTAGTTTGAACCCCTTTTCTAGGATCACAAATAATCTGATGTACAGGATGATCCTTTAACTGTCTAACTGCTGGAGGAAGTCTGTCTACAGTTTGACTTTCTCCATTTTCTTCATTCTGCTGTACTTCATGGTCTTCATCAGCATCTTGTGAGTCTTGTACTCCCCTTGGACAACAACCATCATTTTCCTCTTCCTGCCTTGCACTTTGATCTTCTTTGATAGTCAGCATGTCCATCTTCTCTTTTATACCTGTAGAGCTACAAGAACTACTAGGCAACTCACTGTTAATATGTCTTGATTCATCAAATATAACATGAACAGACTCTTCTACAACTTGTGTAGTCAAGTTATAGACTCTATATGCCTTACTATTATTACTGTACCCAACAAATATCCCATCTTGGGATTTGGCAGCAAACTTTGTCAGGAAAGACTTGCCATTATTAAGCACATAGCACTTATAACCAAAGATCCTAAAATATGATAAGTTTGGTTTTCTGCCTTTTATAACCTCATAGGGTGTCTTTTTGTGGCTCTTAGTGATGGAAGCCCTATTGAGCACACGACATGCAGTGTTTACTGCCTCAGCCCAGAAATATTCTGGGAGAGAAGTGTCACTCAATAGAGTTCTGCCAGCCTCAATAAGAGTCCTATTCTTTCTTTCAGCAATTCCATTTTGCTGAGGAGTTCTAGGTGAGGAGAATTACTAATGAATACCAAATTCTTCACACAACTTTGTCATATTTTCCGATTGAAATTCAGTTCCGTGGTCACTTCTGATTTTGACCATTGAATTGTTCAGTTCATTCTAAATTTGCTTAATAAAGTTGTAGAAAACAGTTGGGGTTTCAGATTTCTGCCTCAGAAAGAAAACCCATGAAAATCTAGAATAGTCATCTACAACCACAAATGTGTAGACTTTCCTACCTAGACTCTGAACTGGCATTGGACCAAATAAATCCATATGCAAGAGGTATAAACACCTCACTGAGTCTTTGGTTTCTAGGCTATGAAAAGTGGATCTGGTCTGCTTGCCTTTTTGACAAGCCGAGCATATTCCATCCTTAATGCACTTAACTTGAGTACCATTCCTCAGTAACTCTTTATTAAAGAGTTGACCAATATTCTTGTAGTTTAGATGAGCTAGCCTCTTGTGCCATTTGACACAATAAGAGGCTTTCTCATCAGCTACCAGACAAATAGGAGAATCTTTATTCTCACTCACAAAGTTTAGGCAATACACATTTCCTTTCCTATAACCAGTCAACATGATCTTCTGATCACTTGACCTTTTAATATGACAACCATTCTTAATGAATGAAATGTCATATCCAAGATCACTCAGTTGACTTATGCTTATCAAGTTATGTTTCAAACCCTTGACATAAGCCACTTGAGTGATAGTAATTGAGTTGTTAGAAATGTTACCAAACCCTTTGATGACTCCTTTTTCAGAACCACCAAAGATTACTTTAGGCCCATTCAATATGGGTGACTAGTCCTTCAGCAATCCTCTTGTTCCAGTCATATATCTGGAACATCCATTGTCCAAGTACCATAAAGGGGCATGGCCACTTGGACTTATCTACAACAAATAATTACTTAACCTTAGAACCCCAATTGTTATTAGGTCCTTGGTTCAGGTTAGACTGAAATTTAGCATAATTTGTAGCAGCCCTTTTTCCAGGTAAGCTGGCATTCATCCTGACACTAGTGTTGTGCCAACAATCAATTGCAAAGTGTCCCACCTTGCAACAACACCAACACTCATATCTATTATTTCTCTTTTTAGGTACAGTTTTAACAGCTTTGCTGTCAGCTATTCTTAATACTGTAGGTACAGTGTTTCTTTGCTTGAGTGATGGATACCACTTGTCATTCAGAATATCTGGCTTACCATGACTATGTATGATATCATGATCATATCTTTTGGTAGGTTGTTGCACTTTTCTGAGAGCAATGGGGGATTGAAGACAAGTTACTTAACTGGGGCTTTCCTTTTTCTTTTGAAATTAGCTGCCATAGTATTTCCCTTAAAACCCAATCCTGCCTTACCCTTTTGAGACACAAAGTCATGAATTAAGTGTAGGGCATATTTTGGTTTAGAGAAACTAACCACTAGATCCTTTTCCTTCTGAAGTCTGACTTCCAGACTTTTGATTTGATCACTCTTGAATGTGATTTTTCCCATCTGAATAACAATTATGTTTTTCAGCTTGGCAATCTCATTCATCTTCTAATCCAGTAGCTTTTCTGAATCACATGCAGCCAACTTAAGAGCTGCAATTTTCTTAGCCTGAATTTTAGTCAGGTTTTTACATCTCTTAAATGCCTGCAGCAAATCACCATATTCATCTATAAGTTGATGAATATCTCCTTCAGATTCAGATCCATCCACATCCCTTGTTGCAGATGCTTCTGATTCTGAACCAGTGTAATAATCAGAGTCTTCAGATAAGATTTTTACCTTACTGGGACCAGGCTGATCCTGGCAGTGATCTTCATCAGTCAGGGCCATCGGCCCTTTGTACTGATGATCTTCAGTTCCATTTATTGAGTCCAACAATTGCAAGAACTCAGTCTCTTCTTCTGTTGCAAATAGACCAATATAAGCTTCAGCATCAGATTAAGAATCTGAAGATGATGGATCTATCCAGCTTTTCTCTTTCTATGCTACAAAGGATTTCTCCACGAAGGAGTTCCATAGAAATAGTAAAGTGTACAGAAATCAAAAGAGTGACCCGGTACATCAATACATCACTACAGATCTTCATGCGGAAGCAACAAAACAACTACTAGAGTTGGAACTTACGGTCCAGCTGGCTGTACTCCTGAGCTAGACTGCAGCTATCTCCAATGCACCGATCTCCTGGGCTTGCTCCTCCATGCTCTTCTCCACGATCCCCTAATATGATGTGGTTCGAAAACCATTAGTCTAAAAGACTAAGGGCCCTATCGTCCCAGACACCTCCCCCATGCTCTAGGACAGGAGCGGGGAGGAAGAAAGGAAATTCGTGAAAGAGGAGAGAAATCAAAAACAGGGACAGGGGGAACTAGCTAGCTTTTTATAATCAGGTTAAATGAGTAAAATAAGAAAGGAATATAAATCACTGATGTGGATAGACATAAGCCAAGGGAATCTTCTGAAGGCTCCATCGTATAAATGTCCCTACCACTTTATGTTGGGTATGGTTATCACAAGAGCATAGAAATATCGAAATAACCTTTAACAAAACTTGCCCACACAAGCTAAGATCAAGGTCGTTTTGCAGGGCCTAATGTATAAGCGTCACATACCACTTATATTTAGGTGTAGGGTTAAATGAATCGATTATGCTATGACATGCAGGGGGTATGAGGACATGCAAGTGCAACACACACACAAAGACTCTGTGATCACAGACCTTAGTTCCCACTTTGAGAGTAGGCACACTCTCAGGGTTTCGGGGTACACCGCTGTGGCTTACGCAGGCATCGGAGCGGCGTCTCCACTTCTAGGCCGGTAGCAATTACCAAAGCCTTAGACCCCTATCATAAGCCTCTGAACACGTCCAAGTGCACTCTAGGTCTCGCGTACGTACTTTGCTGACAACACCGTCATTCTTGTTGGGTCGGTATGTGCGTTATCGGGGTCGCCTCCAGAACCGCAGTGTAAAACCAACCCACTGCCCCTCTAACTCTCACAACGCCTGGTGCACCGTACTGCCATCGGGTGCGAACGGCAAGTACCACATACCCGCCACTAGATTTATGCACATGCAAGTTTATTGTATCAGAACCGACTGCCAAGCTCCCCAGGACTCATCACGTCCGTCACAATATCAACGAGCAAAGCTCGCCGGACCGAAACGTCCGTCTCTTATTCCAAATCTCATACCTTTGAACACCGCGGGATGGCGCCCCTCTTGAACACCTCGGGATGACTTAACCATTTCCAATACGTGTCCAACTAGTGAGTGCAGTGGAAACCCTATTTACTAAATTACTCTTTTGATTGTCTTTAAGGTTTACGTTAACCCAGGACTGCCCCCGGTATTCCCTGTGAAGGGCTCTCAAGGGGCACTAGGAACTGTGTTGGGATTACACCCAGCGTCACCTTCGCAAGGTACTTATTAATTTGGGTTATTCCTTTACCCATTACATGTCATATTGCGATAGCTAATCCTAAGATAGTTAGACCTTTCACTCTCGCGGGCACGACGATCTTTCGTCGAACTCGCTTACCTTCTTATAACACACATCCACAACGATTCCCACCCTCCTTAGAACTTTTAGGTGACTCATCCACTTTTATTCAAACAATTCAACACGACTAACTCCACCTATTACCCAACTCTTATCCTAATACAACTTTTTCACAAATTACTATTGCAGACCGCCCTATACTGATGATGTTCAGATAGGTTCTTCGCGTTTTCTCCGAATGACTTAGGATTATTATTGGTGTCTATCATGAATAATGATTAAAGTCCATAATATTATATTTTTCTCAATTAATCTCCTATTTAAATAATTTCTTACCAAAGCCAATATTGCCAAGTTGACATGAAGTATCTAAATTATGATCACTGACCCAAGGAATTTTCATCAAGTTGTAGAATGGTAAAATAATACTGTCAGCCAAGTTATAATTTTCTCTTCAATTGGTTTATTTATCTCCTAAATAATTCAAAATTCACATATTGGATATTTTTCAACGGAGGTATAAAGAATTCATTTCCAAACATTATAAGAAAATTTCCAGCAAGCTATAATGTAAAAGAGTGCACAAAACAGAATTTCACTAATTTTCAGTAACAAGGCTATAAATTTTATTTCTAAATAATTTACCAAAATTCCATTATGAAGATTTAAAACTTTGTGGTTCATCCAAAATGCTGTCGACAAAAATTAACAAGGCTATTTATTACTCAGATAGTCATCAATAAGTTTTCATAGTCTATTATAGAGTATTTGCAATAATTATAAATTAAAGAAATAAGGGCAAAAATGTAATTTCCAAAATTCCTCTTATCAATATTCCACAAACAGAGACATAAAATTTTTTGGAGTTAAAATGTTTGACTTTTCTTTTTATTTGATATATATTCTTGGACAAATTTGGGAAATACTAAGCGACACCTAATTTCAACATTTATTCTTAAAAGTCCTAATAATTTCATAATTCCAAAATAATGGGATTTTTGACTCCCAAAAATCCCATTATTTCAGTGAGGGTTAAAAATCCTCATTAATAGGCCACTGAAAAAATTACATGAATTAGCATGATCAAATGGGCCTAATACTCAAAATTTCAATAATTACTATTGGCACACAAAGCCCTAAGCATGTTCATCATTTGCATGTGGATACCACCATACATTGGTCCAAACTGATGAAATTTCAAAACATATATTTATATGTCCTGAAGACAAGCCACCAAAATTTGGGCATTTTTAGAGTTGAATTAACCCAAGAATCACCTAAACAAACCTAGGGGTAATTGGTAATTCCACACTAATTTTAATTCCACTAATCCCATTTTTTGGCAGGACCTCAATATGCCCTAAACCAGTACTCTCCAAAATCCAGGTCATTTGGGCTCTGGATGAGGTTCGGGCATCACTTTCAAAGTTATGCATTTTGCTATTTGCAGCCCAAGGCCTTAATTTTTAGATCTTGCATGTGAGATATCTCACCTGCAGAGGGTTACATTGTCTAATATTTCTATTATGTCTAATATACTCCTAGGCAGGCCACCAAAAATTGGGGCATTTTGGAGTTGATATGCTCCAATTATCAACAAAATTAATTTATCTAATTTGACTGAAAAACTATAGCATTATTTTCCCCAAACTTTCCAGTTTTGGGAGGGCCTAGATATTCCTAATTAGGCCACATGCCCAAAATTTCAGCCCATTTGACTTAGGTTGGGGCACGGGCACCCATTTTAGTTTCTGCCCTACTCTAGGACCCAGCCCTAGGAAAATGGCTCTATAGGGCAGTACACCTTAACCAAAATTATGTGTAACATGTATATTAAAGTGACTCCAAGACTACAAATTGCATGTTGAACCATTTTATGCCAAAGGCTGTAAGTGCCATAAAATTGGCATGCAAAGCTCGGTTATAAGAGATATAAAATGACACTATGCATTAATTAAGTAAAGCAGGAAAGTTTATATATATGCATGACACTAATCCTAAAGCAAATCGACGCTGCTGTATTTCTTCCCCGATTCCGACTGGTTTTCTGCCGAACTTCACGGGCCTCTCCGGCCGCCTCCGGCGGCGCCTCCACGGCAAACTTTCCTCTCCCTCACGGTGGTGGGGGCGAGCTTTTCCGTCGGATAGGGCGGTCGGAGGTGGCGGCGCCACATCACCCGAGAGCTTCAAAATAAGAAATTAAGGCTGAAAAGTAGGTTTTGCTCGGGCTCATCGATCCCGAACCTAAACCTAGGTATTCCTAAGATTAAAGCATGAGAGAGAGGTGAGGAGGACCTTCCCGGCGGCCTTGCAACGTGAGGAGGTGCGGGGAACCATGGCGGCGGTGGCGTGCTGGTGCGGCGCTTCTCTTGGTTTCACGGCTAGGCTCCATTTCTCTCTCACCTCTGCTGCTCTCCTTGTCCTGGGAGAGATGAAACTGAAAGGAGAGAGGGGAAAAGAGGAGATGAAGTGAGAGGTGGGTGGGTGGATGATAATTCCTATGTGAGAGTGACGGGTTTGCCTTGTTTTGTCACCATTCAGCATGGTGGGTCACTCCATCCAGTCCTTCTTATGACTCAATGGTCGCCAGCCCATGTGGGGGCTGATGGCAGGGTCCACAGTGGTCATTTCCCTTAAACACCCTTAAATACCCTTTCTCTCTCCTAAATTATTCTTTAAATTTGAGATTCTTCTCTCCCACCTCTCCAGTCACTAAGTTGGCTGGTAACTCTCTATGGCAGCCCACAGGTTGGTTTCATCCACCAAAATATGTTAGCCCAAGTGAGTTGGGCTTTGAGCTTGAGTTAGCCCCATTGGGCTAGCTTGACCCAAACCTAGGCTAGGTTGACTTAGGTCAATTTGGTCTTTGAGTTGGCCCAAAGGGTCCTTAGTGACTCAATTGGCCTCCCTAAGGCATAGGTAGGATTGTATGGCCCTTTGGAGGTATTGGACCCTTAAGTAGGGTACCTTGACTACTTAGGGCTAGAGTTTGACTTTGGTCAACGTTTAGACTTTTGGTTGTCCCAATGGGTCCTTGGAACCCGTGGTCTCTCACATGGTTATGAAGGTATGTGTGGGGTCCACTGGCTAAGGGAACTTCAATTGGCCCTTGTGTAGGCAGTTTGACCCAATGTAGTAGGTTGAACATTTAGGGTTAGAGTTGACTTTGGTCAAACTCAGGCCTCTTGGGTGGACCCAATGGGTCCTAGGGGGACCTTTGACTCACTCTGGGTTAGGTGGGCTTGGATGCGGCCCCACCGGGATTGGGGATGGTCATTGACCCTAAGTAGGTTGGTTTGACCATTAGGGTTAGGGTTGACTGAAGTCAAACTAACCCTTTTGATGCCCTCCATGGATCCTTATTGATCTAATGAATAACCATTGGTTTGTTGAGAACATGGTGGGGTCTTGAAGTCTTGGTGATCCCATGGTTATCTTAAACAAAGGTTCAGGAATTTACCATTTGCACATCATAAATGGTTCTCAGCCACATCTAGGTTTCTTGGTCTTCTTGGCTTCCTAGGGTTTGGTCATGGACTAGTCATGGCAATAACCACACTTAGGGGTCTAGTTGGAAATGGGATGTTACCTTACTGGGACCAGGCTGATCCTGGCAGTGATCTTCATCAGTCAGGGCCATCGGCCCTTTGTACTGATGATCTTCAGTTCCATTTATTGAGTCCAACAATTGCAAGAACTCAGTCTCTTCTTCTGTTGCAAATAGACCAATATAAGCTTCAGCATCAGATTAAGAATCTGAAGATGATGGATCTATCCAGCTTTTCTCTTTCTATGCTACAAAGGATTTCTCCTTCTTGTTCTTAAACAGAGACTTCTTATTATCTTCAGATTCATTTCTTTTGTTTGGACAATCAGCTACTACATGTCCAGGTCTGTTGCAGCAATTGCACACAATCTTTGTCGTTGTTGATTTGTTATATTTTGACCTACTCTTGTCCTTTCTAGATGACTTTCTTTTCTGATAATATTCATCCTTGGACTTAGAGGAGGATGGCTTAGTTCTCCACTGCTTCTTCTTCAAAAATCTCTGAAACTGCCTTGTGAAGACAACAAAGTCCTCATCAGAATGATTGCTGTCTGAGGTGTGACTATCAGAACTTTCAGAGATCACTTCTGCAGCTTTCTTAGGAGGAGATGAAGACATCCTCCTGTCCTTTCTTGTGGCTTCTGCCTTGAAGGCCACTAACTTTTCTCTATGGTCAACTTTAGTACTTTTCTCTTCCTCCTTTCTGTCCATGAGTTGTATTTCATAAGAAAGCAATTTGCCAAATAGTGTTGGAGGAGAGATTTCTGACAGTCCGGCCACTTCCCTGATGGCACAGATCTCTGTGTCCCTATCCTTAGTCAAAGTTCTATGGAATTTATCATTCAACTCATATGTACTAAATATCCTTCCATATGACATTAGTTCATTCACAATTCTGAAGAACTACTTGTAACATTCAGTGATGTTGTCTGATTTGCTTTGTCTGAAGCTCTCATATTCCTGATTAGGCATTGACTTTCTATCTTTCCTAACTTCTTCTGATCCCTTCATTTAGACTATCAATGTGTCCCACATATCCTTGGAGGTTTTACAGTGAATCAGATTTTGGAATGTTGAGTCATCTATGGCACTCACTATAATATTCTGAGCTCTCTTGTCCATAGTAGCCAAGATAATCTCATCCTTAGTCATTTCTAAAAAGTCTTTTGGTGTCCTCTGATTAGCATCAAGAACTGAGACTTTCATTGGAATATAATGCCCTTCCTTAACAGTTATATATATTGTTGGATCAGATGCCTCCAGAAACAATCTGACCCTTTCTTTCCATATTCCAAAGATTTCTTTCCTGCATATGGGCAACTTCATGGAACCAAGTTCCTTATGATTTTCTCCTGAACGAAGTTTTTCTAATTTATCCTACCTCACAGATCTTACTCAGACTGTTAAGTCTATCTTTGAGTAACCTGGCTCTGATAGCACTTGAAAGAATTGGTTTCAAGATAACCTAAACACCTAAGGGGGGGGTGAATAGGTTCAATTCCTTTTTACTGTAAGACATAATATTAATTCAGTTAATCAAATATAATCACACAGTTCTACAGCAACCACATCACAGAAATCACAATATCACACACAATCACAGATGGCACACATATTTATAGTGGTTCCCCAAATCATGGGTATATCCACTTTCCCCATTCGTCTATCTAGCAGTGTGCTAGATTCAGCCTAACTTCTTCCTTCCTTCTCAGATCCACAGATCTTACAGTTCAGAACCCAATCAAGGTTCGTACAACTCAGAGTGAGTCCACACTCCTACAACTCAGGCAATTAAGCCCTACCTCAGCCTTCACCCAGGCCTACAACTCAGAGAATTAAATCTCCTATCTCAGGCACACAGCCCTACCTCAGCCTTCCCAAGGCCTACAACTCAGAGAAGTAAATCTCCTACCTCAGGCACTCAGCCCTACCTCAGCCTTTATAAATTAGGCTTATAGCTCAGATCAATAATGATCTTACAAAAAATGATATAAAATAAGTTTTATCTTTCACCCAAGTTGAGAGAGAATGGGTAGAAAGATTTCTTGATCAGTTCTTGAAGAATCTCATTACACAAAAATCAACCTGTCTTTGGCTTTCTTCAAAGCTTCTTGAATATGAACACTGTAAGGTTGAATTTCTTGAAGATGATCTTCAATCGGCTTCCTTCTTAAAATCCAGAAATTAATCTAAATTCTTCTTTGCAGATTAGTTCAGGATCTACTCTTAAGAGACTAGTTGATGATAGTCTCTTTCTTCACTTGAATTGTTGGAGCTCTCTCCCTCTACAAATTCTTCTGAAGATATTTTGAAATTCTTCACTTAGATCGACTAGAAATCTCTCACTGGATTTTCTTTTTAAAGTTGGATCTTCTGTTGTAATTGTGTTTTGGTACTTCCTCATTTTCAGTTGATAGAATCTATCTTTATATAGACTTCATGCAAGGTTACCGGCTGATCCAGTTGCTAGCCAACTTCTGACAGATCTGACAGTTGCAGTAGACTTGTTGGTTATGGCAGCTGTCAAGTCTCCAGTCACTTCTTGAAACTTTGTCTTTGTCAGCAAAGTGTCGAGTCTGAACTTCACATGTGTCGACACAAGTAGACTAAGTGTCGACACAATCCTTGGTGGTGTTGACACTGCTCTCATGGTGTCGACACTGCTTCTCGACATAGCTTCTGTAAGAATGTGTCGACACAAGTACTGTGTGTCGATAAAGTCACTTCTTATCTTGACACAATTAACTTAGAAGAAATTCTAGTGTGTGTGTCGATACAAGTCCTGTGTGTCGACACAGTTGATGTCGACTGAACTTTCTGTGTGTCGACACAAGTGTTGTGTGTCGACACAGTTGATGTCGACTGTACTTTCTGTGCGTCGACACAAGTCCTGTGTGTCGACACAATTTCTTCTAGTGTCGACACAGCTTTTCCAAGTCTCGACACAATTGACTTCAGGTGTCGACACAGCTTTTCTCAAGTGTCGACACAAGTCTTCACAAATGTCGACATAGCTTCTTCTGGTGTCGACTCATGGACATAGAAACTTTTCCTGCATATTCTTAACCTGCACATATAAACTCAAAACAACATCAAATACACCTTGATGAATATCATTGAGCTAAGTGAGTCTTCTCCATATCTGGTACACATTTTCCAATGTACCCAATAGGAAGAAAGTAGGCAGGACACTCAGGGGAGCATTGCCAAAGACCTGGGCTTAGGGTCACCTCCAAAGAAATCCATTAATGTCGGTGACCATACGCTTGACCATTCACACTCTCTCCACGATACTAGATCGTCTCAAGCGTGAATCCGTAGGAATTTAGGTTAATCATAGGCCTTAGTCTAAGGTTTGGTAGTCAAAGATAAACATGGAGGCTACACGCAACCCAAGCGAGCAAACAACAAGCTAAACCAATACAGCCCCTCATACTTGCACGTATGACACACTCCCAGACTTATCTTGAAAATCAGGTGTGTACATGGCCTAACCCAAATAATATCATGATAAACTAGATGAGGATTTCATTTCTCATTATAATTCTTTTTAGATTTTCTCTTTCAATTCTTTCCTTTTTCTTTTTTTTTTTTGCAATCCCCAATTTTTCAGCAAGTAACTTTCTTATATTCGTCTACCACATCAATAAAATTCCACACATCACACCTCGTCCTAATATTAAATCCACTGGAGCTCATGGATTTGGTTGCGATAGGAGGATTGACTTTAGGCTTTGGTGAATGAAAGTGGAGCTGAATCAAAGGAGGGGTAGGCACAAACTTGGCTTGCAATGGTTAGTAGCTAGGACAAGGTAAACAAGGCTCAGACTAGCCAAATTGATGGCCTACGTCACGCTCATGCTTGACTAACCATGCATGAAAGTGAGGGGTTAGATCAGGAATACTCTAAAGGGGGGGGGGGGGTGAATAGAGTATCTTTAGGTTTTATAAAACTTTTTATTAATCAATAAATAATCAGTCCTAAGATAATATGATCTATCACAGGTGCTGGAGAATATAAACTAATTAAACACAAACACAGCAATCCTACCAAGCACAGCCACAACAAGAAAAAAAAGAAAGAGCAACCAGACAACACAAGTATTTATAGTGGTTCCCCAACCTGGTTACACCCACTCTTCTACCACCCTGGTAGGAATACACTCAGGTTTTTGATCAGGTGACTACCACCAATGAGCTTTTGATGAGGTGCTCAAAAACCAAATCTCAAGTCTTTTGATCAGGTGACTTGCAACCAGGAATAACTTTTGAAGGGAGTTAAGAACCATTTATACAGTGGAGGTGAGAGAATTATTTTGTCTTCTCTTTCTCAAAGTACAACTGAGAAGACTTTTGTGGATTTAGATGTTAGCAAAGGCTCCACCTGAGATATGGAAAGGTTCAGGAAAGATGGAGCTCTACTGCAGGGTGATAGGCCTTCAAACTTGTAGCCTTGTTCAATAAGTGTCCAGGAACTTCTTGACTGATAGAGTATTGGTTGTCCTCTGAAGTGTCCAGGGAAGAAGAGGGAGGAAGACTCTTGATTTTGAATGTTTGTTCTTCTTCCTTCTTCAACTTGTTGATGTTTCTCGGGTCTAGGGCTATTTCTCTATGTCACTATGTGCCGTCGAGAAAGAAAATTCTTCTTTTCTGTATGTTCCTGACTGCAGTTGGAGAGCTCTGTACTGGATAAGAAAGAGAAATTCCTTTTATATTTTTCATATGTATTTGCTTTTGAAATTTGAATTCCTCTCTGCATTCATTGGTGACGTCCTGGAGAATATTTTGCATTGATTGATTTCCCCAACTGTTCTATTGAAAAACGGCAAACAATAATCCTGAAGAAGACCATAATCAATGCTCCGTCTAACGGTAATATTCAGAGAATATTTTACCATTAATTACTCAGGAATTATTGCAATAGAATAAGGACAGCAGGATGAAAATAACCAAGTCTGGAATCGTCGATCAAAGAACAGAATTCGTCGAACTGAGAAGTTATGTTCGTCGATCTGATAATAGTTATTCGTCGAGCTGAGATCCAAGATCGTCTACCTAAGAACAGACAACTGCTTTCTCCAGAACCTTGCCAATTTTATGCATGAAGTTCGTCGAGCTGATACTCTATGTTCGTCGACTGTAGTTCAGTAAAGTGTTTCTGGACTTAGAATATTTTAGATGTTTCGGGAATGAAGTATTGAAGTAGAGTTTCCAGAATCTATCGAACTGAGAATTGGATTCGTCGACCTGAGAACTAGTTTCGTCGAGCTGAGAACTTCTAACTGCAAGATAAATCTTGCCAGGAATGTGGTCAAAGTTCGTTGAGCTGAGAAGATGAATTCGTTGACTGGAGTATGATCATGGACTTAGAATTTTCATTTGTTTCTGGAATAAGGTGTTGAAGTAGAATACCCATAGATCGTCGAACTGAGAACTAAGTTCGTCGACTGGAGTTCAGAGAAATTCTGGACTTAAAATGTTGGAGTAGAGTGTCCATAATTCTTCGACCTGAGTACCAAGTTCGTTGAGCTCAGCTCAGAGAATTTTCTCTGAGTTCGTCGAGCTGAGCACGGCTTTCGTCGACCTGAGTTCGATGAACGTCGAACTCATTTTCTGAGTCTCTGAAATTTCTCTAAGTCCTGAGTCTTTATCAGTCTGTTGATGGCTGGTCCATGTAGTGTTGACTCTAAGGACTTGGCATATACTCTAAGACTCATACATGACCTTAGATATACATGTTGGGTAAAACATCCTAACTTAGTGAACCTAGCCCAAATCCAACTAGGGATCCAACAATGCACCAATGCTTCGAGAGTAGCTCGGGGCAAGTTCTTTGCCACCGAGAAAGATTATCCTTCCACCCAAATCGAGCAAAACGAGTCTAGTGATGGCTACACACATCGCTACACTACCTTTCGATTTCACCAGATTCAACATTTTTGAGTAGTACAAACAATATTTACATCTGCAGAAAAAGTATAAATCTACGAGCATAAAGAAAAATTTAATCTATACTATTTCTACACAGACCATGAGTACTCGATTAGGAGCACTGCACGAGTTTTGCACTACTCTATCCTAAAATCCTAATCCAGCTCCACTATTTTAAAGTTTACACACAAGCAATACATTTGACACGAGCTGCGTGCGTGGATAAGATCGCTCTCAAGTGGGTGATTCAGTGTCTGCTACAGTGATTTTGAAATAAATAAATAACAACTGGTATACTATAAAATGTGTACTTGTGTAGTGACCACAGACATGCTCTCACCAAAGAGTTGAATGTGACAACTCATAAATCTAAATATTCCAAATAATATAAAGAGTTAGGGGTAAGAAGTACATATGCTCAAAACTGAGCATACCAGTTGTGCTGCGAGGTTGTCCGATAGCAACTGGTCTATTATGCTTCAAAAATTTCCAGCACCTGTGGATTAGAGATTCCACGCAAAATAAGAAAATAGAAATACACATAAAAAGAAACACAACACACAAAACAGGACCAAGTGGTCCTACTTGGGTTGTCACCCATAAGCCCCTTTTCTTTACCGTCCTTAAGGTGGAATGAATACCTGTATTAAGCATGATATATAAAAATAACATTCGGCACCCAGAAGGGCGCCCGCAAAAATATAATTGTTCCATGAACGAACCTGCTAAATAAAGTATAATACATTTTTAAAAAATACTAATCTAGATAATTGATGGGTTTATTGTCTCCAAACAGGACTTATTCAAGGACCATGCAATCTTTTAACTAATGGGAGTACAAAATTTGAAGTGCTCGGGTAGTTGTTCAAGTTCATATTTCGGTAGCGGGTACCGAAATGGCGATAGAACGAATACCCACATACCTATGTAGTTATAGCTGTCGTGAACATCAGGCATGAGTAGAATAAATATTGTGAAGCTCGATGATGAGTCCACATTTTACACTGATTTTTGGACTCATTTGGGCCAGTTTTATCGTCTTAGCACTACACTTGAGAGCCTTTATTGCTTATATTTGCTTATGTGCCTATTTCACGATTAAGTGCACTATAGGCCCGTTTCTATGTGCTTCTTGTGTTTCTTTGTTTTTGTTGTTCTTTAAACCTATTTTGGGAATGTGGTGTGCACGTTTGGTGGCCTTTCTGCCTCTTCTGGTGGTGCAGGGGTCGTGTGCGTGCTCCGGAACTGCTCGGGAGACCCCGACGATGCAGGAATACTGCGCACGACCACTGGACTTATTGCGCAAGACCACTGGTCGTGCACCACTGATCATGCGCATTACACTCTCATTTTCCTAATCCTGTCTAGGTAATCGCACGAGCACTGGCCGTAGTGCGCATGACCACTGCTCGTGCGCCACTGCTCGTGCGCATATTTGCTGATGCTTCTTATCCGGGTTGCAGGTCTACTTGGAAAAGTCGCACGATCATCGACCGACAGTGTGCACGACCACTGGTCGTGCGCTACTGATCATGCGCACTGCTTCTGCTGCCTTCGTATTTAAGGCCCTGCTCCACGATTTAGGTCAATGCCTGTCATTTGCTGTGATCGGAAGTGCGCGGGAATCGCCATTTCACTTCTCCAGCTGCGCCATCACCTCCACCTTCGTCGGGAGTACATAGCTAGCTACTCTGAAGCTTTTCAAACTCTCCGGCGAAGCCCTCGGCCATTGACGACTTCAACTCCAAGCTTTCCACCAGATTTGGTGAAGAAGATAACCTAGAGAACGGACTTAAAGGCCTTCGAGGTGACAGCTTGTTGGTACTGGAAGCCTCCTTGGACTGAGCCCAGAAGCGGATTGACAACTCGCTACTCCGGCCACGACCCGCGGTGGATCTTCACTCTCTTTTGGTTTACTCCTCTTCCCCTTCCTCTCTAGTATGGAATGGTTTAAGCATTGTAATGAACACTCCATACATGAACATCAAGTTTATTTTACATCTAATGGAATGTTAGTATTTTTCTTATGCTTGTGACTAGATTCTGTGAATGCGCCTCGCTGACCCCACATCGACTCCATTCCCGTGTCTCACCCGATTGCATGCCACACAAGAACACTTCAATCAATTAGCTTCCTGTACACTCGCCCAACCTAAGTTCGGCAATGCGGCCGAAACACCCACTCCACCTTGCAAAGCGGTGCCTTCGACCCGCATAGCTTTTACTAGTTCAGTAGATCAAACGTCAACAATCTCCCAAGTCCTCTTTTTACTTTTTTTTCTATTTATAACTCTCATAACAATATTTTCTGTACTGTTGCCGCTGTACGCTAATTGCATTGCTCAAGAGACCGAGACTCGGGTATTTATTCCCAAAACTTTATTACTTGTGCGACCGGTGCGCTTGTCGATTTACACGCATCAAGTTTTTGGCGCCGTTGCCGGGGATTTGCAACTGTGGAGCGACTCCGGATGACTGAGAATTTCGTTATAAGCGTTGTATTGTTTTGTTTTGTTTTGATCCCTTTTCTCTTGTATTGTTATTCCGTCGGATGGAATTGTTAGTTTTATACGCAGAATCTATGCCAAGTAGTTGTATCCTTTATATTTGAAATCACTACAACGTGGGCCAATTTCAATATCCGTTGTCGTCATTATGGAGACATCTCTCATGCTAGCGATAGATGCCCTCAGAAGTATAGTAGCCAGGAAATTCAGGAATCTACATATCGTAGACATAAGCCGGTTAGCTACCGACCTGCGGAGCCATTGCCGCACTACTTTTATTCAGCTTTAGCACCCGTTGCACTGCCGAAGCCAGCTAAGCAGTGCCTTTAATGTCGAAGCTGGGATCATGCATTGAAGGATTGCACCGCTTACCTAGCTGAGCTAGAGGTGGATGACGAGCCGGATTTTCGGATTATCTCCACTTCAACCTTGGGCAGCATCCCTTCTGTATCGGGGTATGCACCATTGTCATCTCTCTGTTATGGAGAAGGCATCCTAGGTATGTGCACTGATACATGTGCTTATCCCCATTCTGACACTGTTATTTTTCCTCCTGAAGTGCATATATCACCTAGCATAGAATCTATTAGTTGTGGAGAGCCAGCGCTCAACGTCCTACCGAGCTTCGTTCCTTCACCTTCTTCTTTGCATAGCATTCTTTCTTCTTCTGACAGTGCTATTGAGGTTGAATCGTAGGTGAAAATTAGCATTTCCAGTGTTCTGTTAGATCCAGTCGAGGAGGTCGACTCCGTGGCAGAGGTTGCGACCTTCACCCCATGTGAGGATTCCCGAGGCATGGACGAGGCAGATGCAGCTTTAGAACATTCCTACACCAGCCAAGATAGCTGTATGGAAGCACCCACAATTCCACCGACGGTGGATGACTCCGGGATCATCCCCAAGATCGAGGTTCGTTTATGTTATTCTTCTAGTTTATTTCTTGACCCTGCTCTCGTGTCTACTTCCATGCAGGACCACATTGTAGAATTGGTCCAATCAGTGCACGGGCCTGTAATGCGGCCTAGGACTTATTGTAACCAGATGCAGGTGGAGTTGGAGCCGATGAGCTTCCCAAGTTACTGTCTGCCCATGCATGACACTTACGATAGGTATACGTATACAGGTATTGGGGCTTATGTTCTATCTCCATTCTGGTACCCGCTACCGTAATGCGACCATGAACCTCTGCCTGAGCATTTCCAGTTTCATTCGCCCATCAGTTAGGAAATGCTTAGATTTTGAATAAGTCCTGTTGGGAGATAATAAACCCAACACTTATCTAGGATAGTGTTTCTTTCGTTAAATCTTTATTTGTATTTCATTATTTGGGTGTGGTAGCCCAACTGCGTGATGAGCTCTTTGTTGCACTACGTGGTCAGCAGTGTGAAAGAGACTGAAAACTCGGACGTGTGAAAAATTTCACAGCGCACGACCACTGGTCGTGCACACTACTTATCGTCGCACGACCACTGGTCGTGCGCATGCCCAGTTTCTTTAAATTCCAGCTGCTGTCCACTGCGCGTGCTCCCTAATCTCCCGCTTGGCCCGCTGCGCATGCGTTGTCGACGCTCATCCCGTTCTGATTTCTCTCCGGTGGTCCGGCTCTCTCTCTCTCCTCCGGTAGGCTCCCTCAATTTCAGATCTCTCTTCCTCACTGTGCTATAATGGAGCCTGGGCGCCGCCCTGTAGTAAAGGCCTGTCAACGATCCAGTCGTGCTTCAGCAACCCCTGCTCAGATCTTGGGAAGAATGGGAACTTTCTCTAAGACAGAGCACACTCAACGCTACCATTCTTTGAAGGACAAGCCATTCCTCTCTCAGCGGCTTGTTGACTGGAACGAGATGCGTTCTGTTGGGGATGACGGTGCATTAGCCGACGTCGTGCTCATTATCTACTCTTTCGATTTTTGGAGCAAGTCGTTCGAGTGCGACGAGCTTGGCTACCGGGAATTGACATTGGAGTTCCTTTCCATATTCACTTGGGAGACAACGGCGGACAACCACTATCTCCCCACTTGTTCCTTTTGGATGATGGGAAATGTCTTCACTGTCACACTGCCAGAGCTTGCCATTCATGCAGGCGTCTATACCGCGGCAGAGGCATCCCAGATTAATTTCCCCGAGTTGTGCTATGATTTTCCAGAGGGTGTGACTCCGCGGGCCGCTTGGCGTTCTCTGACCGGAGGGAACGAGGAGTACGTCGCCCGCCGTGCCAAATCAACGAAGATTGTCTCCCCCGCTCTTAGGTATATGCATCATTTGCTTAGTCACTCACTCACCGCTAGGGCCCTAAGCAAGAATGTGGTAGGATGGCAGGATTTAATCTCCTTATTTAGCATGCAGCAGCAGTACCCCATCCATCTGGGGTATATGCTGGCCTATTTCTTCCACCACGAAGCCACTTATGGCCTCGCGGGTGCAATCGGGGGTGCTTACTACATTACCCGCATCGCCAAAAGTTTGGGAGTTTGGAGCCAGCTACCTCCGATGGTGCAGGACACTTCTCCATCCATGATATCCAGGGATAACCTGGTGAGTTGCCATTTGCTGCGTGTGGTTGGGAGAAAAGGTGGTCGAAAGTTTATTGTCCGCATGCCTGGTGATGCGCCTGCGGGTAGAGATGAAGTGGAAGATGAAGGAGAGCATGGTGAATCTTCCGCTCTGGGTAGGCGGAGTGCGGGAGTGCCACCACAGCAGAGTCAACAGCAACTGAGGCCTCCCGTAAAGAATGAGTGGCAATCTAGCTGCCAGTTCGGCTCAGCTCAAGAGCAGGGCATCCCATATTTGTCCGAGCGCCTTGCTGATCTGGAAGCTTCCCAGTTTTGGATGCAAGTCTTCATTTATCAGCAAGCAGTGAGAGGCGAGTTGAACATTCGACCACCGCCCACTTGTGTCGCTCCATCAGCACCTGGTCCACGTCCGTCGCCCATCGAGATTCACGACAGCGATAGTGAGGGGGAGTGAGTGGAGTTCACGGCAGAGCTCGTCTACCACACCTTCTGTTTCTTTTTATTGTTTTTATCTTCTGAGCAAGGAGACAACTTTATTTTTTTGTGGGCACCCATCTGGGTGACAAATGTTTTTTTATATACTCTTTGAACTGCTAATACAGGTATTTGGTCCACCTTAAGGACGGTAAACAAAAGGGCTTTCGGGAGACAACCCAAGTTGGACCGTTTGGTCCGATGTTGTGTTTTGAGTTCTGTTTATTTATTCATATATATATGTCTCCATAATTTGTTTGGCTTGCACACTTCAATCGCAGGTGCAGGAATTTTTGAGGCGCGGCAACTTGGCCGTACTTGGACATCTCATTGCACGACTGGTATGCTCAATTTTGAGCATAGGTACTTCCTACCCTAGCTTTTTATCATCTTTGGCATGTTTATTTTTACTAGTTGTAGACTTTAAGTCTAGGGGGGAGAGCATGCCTGTCGTCACTACACCACACTTTCTGTTGCATAACAGTTTATTGTTTACTTATTTCTTAATTTCTGTTGCACACACTGAATCACCCACACGAGTGCGCTCTTACACACGCGCACAACCCGCGTCAAATGTATTGTTTTTGTGTAAACTTTAAAATAGTGGTGTTGGCTTAGGATTTCAAGATTGAGTAGTTCGAAACTCATGTAGTGCTCCTAATCGAGTACTCATGGTTTGTGTAGAACTAGGATAGAATTAATTTTTCTTTATGCTCGTAGTTTATATTTTTCTGCAGACGTAAATATTGTTTGTACTACCCAAAATCTGAATCTGGAGTAATCGCACGATACTGTAGGAATGTGTGTAGCCGCCACTAGACTCGTATTGCTCGAGTCGGGAGGAAGGATCATCTTTCTCGGTGGCTAAGAAATTGCCCTAAGCTACTCTCGAAGCATTGGTGCACGGTTAGTCAAGCGTGAGCATGACGTAGGCCCCCATTTTGGCTAGTTCGAGCCTTGCGTAGCCTTTCCTACCCTTAATCATTGCATGCCAAATTTGTGCCTACCCTTCCTCTGATTCAGCTCCACTCACATTCACCAAGGCCTGAAGTTCAACCCACCATTGCAATCAAATGCTTGAGCTGATTTGTATTTACTGTTTTGCCAAGGTTGTGATAGGTGGACATTATTTTTGGGGTTGCTGAATTCATTCACGTTTTGATTGCTATGTTTGGGGATTGCAAGTGCAGAAAGAAAAAAAATAAAAAAAACATAAAAAGCCGATAAGCTCAAAAGAGAGAAAAAATCTGAAAAATTGCTTTGAGAATTCTATCCCCATCCTCTTTATTGATTTTGGTCGGGTTCGGCCGTGTTCACGCCCGTTTTTCATGCTAAGTCTGGGGGCGTATGCCCCGTTCATTTCTAAGTGGATGTATTGGTTTGGGTTTTATTAGCTCGCTTTGGTTGCGTGTAGCCTTCATGTTTATCATTGACTACCAAGCCTTCGCCTAAGCCCCATTTTCTCCTACAAGTCCTACTGATTCACGCTTGAGTCTAACCCGCACCGTGGAGAGAGTGTGAACGTGCAAGCATATGGTCCCCGAAATTGGTGGATTCCTTTGGAGGTGATCCTGAGTCCCGAGCTTTGACAATATTCACCTTAGTGGCATGCCTACTTTCTTCCTACACATGATCACAAGATTCTCCAGAATTCTAATTTTGAGTAATTACAATATTTAATTACGTTTGTCGAATAGTTTAAACTACGTCGTATAATTAAAAAGTTTTTCTATTATATCTTTTATGCCCATGATGTATTTGATTTCTCATCTTACTTCTTTTTGAAATTTCTGAGCCAGTTAGCTATTTTCTAGTCCACAGAGTGATGATTTGCTCGGGACGTGCAAATGGTTAAGTCTGGGGGTATGATGAGTCCACATTTTACACTGATTTTTGGACTCATCTGGGCCAGTTTTATCGTATTAGCACTACACTTGAGAGCCTTTATTGCTTATATTTGCTTATGTGCCTATTTCACGATTAAGTGCACTGTAGGCCCGTTTCTGTGTGCTTCTTGTGTTTCTTTGTTTTTGTTGTTCTTTAACCCTGTCTTGGGAATGTGGTGTGCACGTTTGGTGGCCTTTCTGCCTCTTATGCTGATGCAGGGGTCGTATGCGTGCTCCGGAACCACTCGGGAGTCCCCGACGATGTAGGAATATTGCGCACGACCACTGGACTTATTGCGCATGACCACTGGTCGTGCGCCATTGATCGTCGCATTACACTCTAATTTTCCTAATCCTGTCTAGGTAATCGCACTAGCACTGGCCGTAGTGCGCACGACCATTGGTCGTGCTCCACTGCTCGTGCGCTTATTTACTGATGCTTATTATCCAGGTTGCAGGTCTATTTGGAAAATTCGCACGATCATCGACCGACAGTGCGCACGACCACTGTTCGTGTGCCACTGATCGTGCGCATTGCTTCTGATGCCTCCGTATTTAAGGCCCTGCTCCGCGATTTAGGTCAACGCCTGTCATTTGCTGCGATCGGAAGTGTGCGGGAATCACCATTTCACTTCTCCAACTGCTCCATCACCTCCACCTTCGTCGGGAGTCCATAGTTAGCTACTCCGAAGCTTTTCAAACTCTCCGGTGAAGCCCTCGGCCATTGACGACTTCAACTCCAAGCTTTCCACCGGAGTTGGTGAAGAAGATAACCTAGAGAACGGACTTAAAGGCCTTCGAGGTGACAACTCGTTGGTACGGGAAGTCTCCTTGGACTGAGCCCGGAAGAGGATTGACAACTCGCTACTCTGGCCACGACCCGAGGTGGATCTTCACTCTCTTTTGGTTTACTCCTCTTCCCCTTCCTCTGTAGTATGGAATGGTTTAAGCATTATAATGAACACTTCCATCCATGAACATCAAGTTTATTTTACATCTAATGGAATGTTAGTATTTTTCTTATGCTTGTGAGTAGTCTCTGTGAATGCGCCTTGCTCACCCCACATCCACTCCACTCCCATGTCTCAACCGATTGCACGCCACACAAGAACACTTCAATCCATTAGCTTCCCGTCCACTCGCCCAACCAAAGTTCGGCATCGCGGCCGAAACACCCACTCCACCTTGCGAAGCGGTGCCTTTGACCCGCATTGCTTTTATTAGTTCAGTAGATCAAACATCCACAATCTCCCAAGTCCTCTTTTTACTTTTCTTTCTATTTATAACTCTCATAATGATATTTTCTGTACTGTTGCTACTCTACGCTAATTGCATTCCTCAAGAGACCGACACTCGGGGATTTATTCCCAAAACTTTATTACTTGTGCGACCGGTGCACTTGTCGACTTACACGCATCACTCGACAAATCTGACTCCACCATCACCCGATCTCCATCAATGCTAGGCTGCATTACAGGCCGTTTCACTAAGTCGACCGGTTCCACGATGTGCTCCTCAATCTTGGGGATGATCCCGGTGTCATCTCCAATCGACGGAATTGTGGGTGGATGTACACAGCTGTCTAGGCTGGTGGAAGTATGTGCTAGAGCTGCATCCTCCTCGTCTGCGCATTGGACTTCCTTACATTGGACTGAGGTAGCAACCTCGACCATGCAGATGTCCTCCTCGACTAGATCTGGCATAATGCTACAAACACCAGCTTCTCCCTGCAAATCAACCTCCACAATGGTGTCAGATACAGAAAGAATGCTTTGCAAAGTAGAGGATAGAGGAGCAGTGCTCTCAAAAAAATCAAGCACAGGCTCCTCACAACTAACATACTCCATACAAGATAATATATGTACTTCAGGAGTAAATACATCTGTGTCAGTGTTTAGATCAACACATGTATCTGTGCAAATACTAGTATTTCTCCCTTCAAAATCTGAAGGTGGAACTAGTACGTAACCAGATATAGAAGGGGTGTTGCAAGTTGTCGGAGTGGAGACAATCCGAACATCCGGTTCATCATCCTCCTCTAACTATGCCAAGTAAGCAACACACTCCTTCAAAGAGTGATCCCATCTCTGACAAAATAAACACTGCTTAGTCTGCTTTGTCTGTACAACGGGACCTAACGCCGAAAGAAAGTATTGTGGTAATGGAAGCGCGTATGAGTAGCTAACTGGCTTATGTATATCATATTGAGTACTAGATGTGGTTGGTGTTCCATATGTAGATCCTTGAGTGTCTTGGCTACCATACTCCTTAGGACATCTATCACTTGCATGAGAGATATCTCCACACCAACGACAATGGATATTAAAACTGGCCCACATTGCAGAGATCACTAATTTCAACGATTAAACTACATTGCATAGATTCTCAATAAAAATCTAACAATTCCAACCGACATAAAAAGCAAAAATAGACTGGGATAAAACAAATTCAAAACAAGCAACTTTGTCGTGACTCTCATAACACAACACAAATCAACAATACGCATGCATTCCCCGACAACGGCGCAAAAAACTTGATGCGTCGGCAAGTGCACCGGTCGCTATCAAGTAACAATTTTGGGAATAGCTTCCCCGAATGTCGATCTCGAGGGAATGCAGGTTGGGTATCGAGATAGCGTCGCTGAAAGATCGTTACTAAGAGTTAAACGAAACAACAAACGAGGTTGGTTTTCGATTCCTAATGCTAACAAAAGAAAAAAAGTACTAATGTGGGTCGTAAGCACCGCTTCGCTTGGTGGATGGAACTAGTGCAGGATGCTATGTCGTGCTTCGTGAGGCGTGTAACACCTCCCCTGTAATGAACATATAATATGGGTCCGGCCGGGGCCCCACAACATACGGACGCCACAGCTTTAGTATTAAAAGTTGATATAGCTTCCCACACTCAAAACTCTTTGCATAACACAGCGGAAACAAAACAGGACTAGAAGTTATCCACCACTAAAGAGTAAAAAAATGGCCTTAAGGCCTTACATCAAGTGTCCAAAAGAAAATAATACATCAATCATGAATGTGCTCAGCACTCCTAATCTACCTCGGCATGCAAGCCGGACAACAAGAGTCTCAAACATAACATCTCATAAGTAGGGCATCAAAAGAGAAAAACACTTCATGAGGCTTAGGCCCTTCTGGCCGGCGAGGTAGCTCCTGCATGCGATCCTTGCCCTGAAAAATTTATTAGTAACGTGGGTCAGCAAAGGCTGACCTCAAACTGTGCAACAACACATCTCCTCCCGGCCGCCCCTAACGGACCCCGGGGTACCCCTCCAACCTGCAAGTTAGAACTTCGTAGGCAATAATCATAAGCAAGAAAAGCAACTATGGAAAACAGGCTTGGATGTCACATACATCATACATGTTCTCTACTAGTTGAGCATAATATAAAAAGGGCCTACTTATGCAATCATGTATGCAATAACCCGGGTTTAACCCAAGGCACCCTAACTCGTATGAATCTAGCACATCATCCCATCATATGGGTCCTCATCGATTCCCCATTGGCATAAAGCAGCAAACAAAGGGGTCACCATTTCCCCCAACGGCTCACAGGCCGCCTCATGGAATTCTTGTCAAGGCCCCACCCGCTCAAGTTCTCAAACCCGGGCTTGCCTACAAGCTCTGACGTCTCATGTCAGGATTCCAACAAACACAAAACTGACCGATTCTAAGATGCCTTGTCGGACCCCACCCGCTCATGGCCTCATTGCCCGGGTTTGTCCCCATGCTTGGCATTCTCGTCAGTCACACAAAATGGGACTAGTCTCGCCGGGACACTCTCCACACATGACGTGAACGTCACGGGATAGCCAGCCGACCACGGAGACCTAGCCACGCCTTGGTACAACACAAACCAAGACAAATCCACCCTAGTCCCTCATTTGTACTGCAGCATTTCCGCGCACCAAGGAAAATATCTCCAACTCACGCGGAGCTAACCTTGTCCACCAAGGAAAACATCTACCGCCACGAGGAGCTAACCTTGTCCGATTCCGACTACACGTACTCACTCGAGAAAAAGGGGAAAACATCACCACACCACAAACGGCATCTTGCCGCAACGGAATCTCAACGAATCCTTAGCGTTTTTATGCAACATCACCGAGTCGGACTAACGGTTGCGACAATGGCTTCACCCACCATGCCTAATCCACTAACGGAGCGGATCTCTAATGCAAAAATATGTCGGGGACGGACTCAATCAACCCGGAGGTTCCTCTTGAACCTTGGCAAACTAAAACCCCTCTCATTTGAGAGTTTGGTGCCCAAAAACTAGAAAGAAAGAAAATAAGTGATGCTAAGACATGCATCCTAAGACCGAGAGGAGAAGTGTCGTTACCTTCCGACTCCTCTTCCTTGCCATGGCAAAAATAGCCGGATGAAAATCTTCGCAACGATCTAAGCTACACGGATCCGGACTCGGCTCGCGATTTGGAGCACTGAAACCCCTCCTACAGCCCAAACTCTCCTCCTTCCTCATTGTTCTCACTTCTCTCTAGATCTTTAGTAAGAGAAAGCTTGGAGAAAAATGAGGGTTTTCAACCATATTGTCGGACTTAACTCCCCAAGAACAGTCCTGAACCGTCAGATCCTAAAATCTGGGAAAGAATGACCACGATCCGCCTGAAAAATAAAAGACCTGGGCCGAACACGGCCTGACACACGCCCGTGTCCAGGGCCGTGTGCCTCATTCACCGTCTCAAATCGACGCGCCTGGAACAGCACACGGGCATCCTACACGCTCGTGTTCAATCCGACACGCCCGTGTCCCCAGTGACACGGCCGTGTGGCCGGCCGTGTGCCTCCATCGACACGACCCCGAAACCAACCTGAGAGGTGACACGGCCTGGGACACGGGCGTGTCCCAGGCCGTGTGCCAAGTCTCGACACCCGTCGACAGGCTTTGTGTCGACACTGCGGAAAAAAAAACGTCGAGCGAAGATCGTCGACCAAGCGGGACACGCCATGTGACACGCCCGTGTCACAGGCCGTGTACCCCAGTCTCGACACTCGTCTAGCGAAAGTGTCGACACCCGGGCCGAGTGTCGACACAGACTCGACACACCCTGCGACACGCCCGTATCGCAGGCCGTGTGCTCCACTCTCAACACCTTGTCGAGCGAAAGTGTCGACACTTGGGCTGAGTGTCGACACGGCGTCGACACGCCCTGCGACACGCCCGTGTCGTAGGCTGTGTGCCCTACTCTCGACACATTGTCGAGAGAAAGTGTCGACACTTGGGCCGAGTGTCGACACGGCCTCGACACGCCCTGCGACACGCCCGTGTCGCAGTCTGTGTGCCCCCTGCCAAAAACCCAAAAAAAATTTCCAGTACTGCAGACTGACCCTCTTGCAAAACTGGGGTGTTACAACTCTCCCCCACTTAACAGAATTTCGTCCCGAAATTTCAAAACAAAAGGGTACAAAACTTAAATTGTACCTGACAAGAAGAGTTCCGGATAATCTTCTAGCATGGCCTGTTCTCGCTCCCAAGAGAACTCCTCACGACCACAGTTGTCCCAACGAACTTTCACGAGTTTATCTTCTTTACTCCGCATCTGCCGAGTCTCCAAATCCTCTATAGCAATTGGGAGGACTCGCGTCCTCAAGTCTTCCTCAATCGGCACCGATTGTAACGTCCCGAATCGCTCTAGGCCCCTAGTGTGTGTGTTTTGAGTCAGGAGGGTTGACTTGAGTCCTGAGAGTGCAGGGAATTGGACTGCACTTGTGGAGAAGTGGAGAATCAGTGTAAAAAGGAGGTGACACGGGTAGGGACACGGCCGTGTGCCTACACGTGTGCGTCGAGTTGAGCTCGACGAGCCGTGTCGAGATCGTCGAGCTGTGTCGACACCAAGGGACACGGGTATGGACACGGCCGTGTGCCTACCCGTGTGCGTCGAGTTGAGCTCGACGAGCCGTGTCGAGATCGTCGAGCTGTGTCGACACCAAGGGACACGGGTAGGGACACGGCCGTGTGCCTACCCGTGTGCGTCGAGTTGAGCTCGACGACCCGTGTCGAGATCGTCGAGCTGTGTCGACACCAAGTGACACGGGTAGAGACACGGCCGTGTCCCTACCCGTGTGCGTCGAGTTGAGCTCGACGAGAAGTGTCGAGAGGCAACCCGAGAAGTACACGGCCAAGGACACGGCCAAGCACACGGCCGTGTCATAGGGACACGGGTCGGGACACGGGCGTGTCCCTACCCGTGTCAAGTGTTGAACCGACATGGAAACTGTCGTTGCCGCTTCGCCAGGCAGGACACGGGTAAGGACACGGCGTGTCCCTACCCGTGTCACATTTTATATATATAGGGGAGAGAAAACCCTAGACATTTTCATTCTCTTTTCTTCCCTTATTTTCTGTGAGATCTCCTGTGAGAGGGAAAACTGCAGGAGCAAGTCCTACCGGAGGAGATTCGCCATCGCCGTGAAAGGGAAAATGCCGCCAAGGAGAACTACGAGATCCATGGCTAGAAATGGTGGTACCGCTGGAGCCGATGTGAGTTTCCTACCCTCTCCCTTGGTGCTAGATCTATAGTTATTTTCCTAGGCGAGACATCGACTCAAGAGAGTCTTGATGGTGAGGAGGAGTTTTCTAGGAAAGGTCATGCTAAGACTTGTGTCTTAGGTTTTAGATCTCTTCAACCACGCCCTTCTTCAATGGATGATAAGGGATGGTTTCGTGAAGGGTTTTGGACTCTTGAGGGTGAATAAGGGTGGAGCAAATTCTGGAATGATTTTGGAAGATCGCCTTGAGGAGGAAGATGAACCGATGCCGTTCATTCCGCCTTAAGATGCGTGCAGAATCTGTATTCTGCGCGCAGCGAACTTCGTGACCATTTTTAAGTGTGTTATGGTCAGACCTGGGCTTTTGACTAAACACGAAAGTTGAAGCCCTTGAAAATACCTTTCCAACGAGTGGTTGCACGACTTCCGGTGAAGTCTGTAGGCACGGGAAAATCCAAACGAAAATGGTGTTTAATAAATCCTGCATGCAGAAACTGTGTTCTGTACGCAGCGGACTTCAAGTCCGATTTCAAATAGGATAATGTCAAATCTGGGTTGAGCTCTGAATATGAAAGATGTAGTCCATGGAAATACCTTTCCATCGAGGGGTTACACGACTTCACCGGATTCCTGCAGCCTCGGGAATCTCCGGTCGAAGTTGCTGACCAGATTCAACCTGCGCCTAAATTCTGGGCTTAATGGAAAAATGGATTTTGATTCGGTGAAATTATTAATGCAAGATACTTGCCTTGGATGAACCCTTATGATTAATCATTTGTTGTGTGATTGAAGTATCTTATTAATCGTATTTCATGTTACCAAATTGTGAAACAAACTTGTTTAAAAGAATTGAACTGGTAGGAATTGAAAGATTGAATATGGTGCACTTCATGTTTAAGTTATGATATTACTAAAAGGGAAGATGTGATAGATCTTATATGCGCATTACGTTATTTTACATTGTCATCATTTGGGAAGTCATATAGATGATTAGATCATGGCCATGGATATGTTTGATTAATGAAATGAGTCTAGTGGACCAATACTTAGAGCGTTGTCACCCTACGGGTAGTATTGTGAAGGGATGTAAGTGCGGGGTTGACCGCCACTTGTTTTGGTTGTGTTGAGATAGGGTGCGAGTGGATGGTTGGGCTGTGCCCTCGTGTTTACTTCCGAGGCCCCTTCCATGTTGTGTTGATATGGTGTTTGCATGTGGTGTGAGTCGACACGCGGTGTCGTAATCCCGGGTTAAGGATAGTGTGGCAGGTCTACGGGCTCGCCAGTCGTCACACCGACGGGAGTTGGCAGTTAGACTTGGTCGGTTTGGGCTGTGTCCTCGGTGTTCACGTCCCGAGGCCCCTCCGGCCATGTGAACGGTTGGGCTGTGTCCTCGTGCTTTCTTCCGAGGCCCCTTCCGGGTCACGCAAGGCCAGTTCGGGCTGTGTTCTTGGTGCACATCTACCCAAGACCCCGCTGGGCCATAGTACGCAGGGGCTCCGCTGTTGTGTTCTTAGCGTTGAGGCGTACGGAGGCCTAGGTGAAGTAGTGTGATACCCGCCTAGTAGTAGAAGTGCCCGTTCTACTGTCACCGCCTGGCCACGGCGGCTGATGCCTGAGAGGTTAGCTACCTGCTCGAAAAGTGGGAACTACAGTCTGTGTCGACATAGCAATTGCATGGGTGTGCATGGGTGAGTCATTGCATAGCATTCATAGCATTTCATATCATTGCACAACATGATCCTCATCGTATAAGTTTGTATGGGCACTCTTATACGATGAGTTACTTTTATGTAACCCGATCCTTAACTTATAAGTTTGTATGGGCATTCTTATAAGTTAAGTTACTTCCTGCTCTTACTTATACTTGCTAGTTTACTTGTAGCTCTTATATAAATGCTGATAGTGATACTGTTTCTCTTACTCTACTGCCACCTGATTGTACCTGTCATACACTTATAAATATTGTACCCTTGTTTCTCTTTCTCCGCCCGGTGCCGAGGAGTCGCCGGGGGAGCGGATGTGAAACCACTTAGTCGTTTCGACTAACGGTTGCTACGTCTTCCTTTTTAGGAGGTCACGCCGCAGGTAGAGCAGCCGCAGACTACGCAGCAGGACAGCCAGGCCAGGACGACAGGGCCTGATGTGACGGTGCCGTCGATACCGTCTGTTACTGATGTTAGTATTTTTATTACTCTGATGTAGCCCGTTTGGGCAATGATTAGCTGTACTCTGATATTTTGTAGAAGCATGTTTTAGCTTCTCATTATTGATGTTTTGGACTTTATATACTTAGTGTGGATTTGACTTCTCCTGCTTATTTATTTGGTTGGGTTGGCATGATATATTGATATGGTTTCAGCCGGCGGAATAGGCGTCTTGTGGTACAGGTTAGCCCGTGTGCTAATGCTACCGCAAGGCGGCTGTTCCGGGCATAAGACTCCCCCTTCGTGCCGTGTTTTGGGATCCGGGAGGGGGGGTCTTACAAATGGTATCAGTTTGCCACGATCCTCAACTAAGAAGTCATTCAACAATGGTGCCACCCCCGTTTGGTTAGTCAGTTTGGGGACAAACTGACTTAGCGGAAGCAGTGGTGTGCCCATATGTAATTCACATTAAGTTTGTCCAACTTTGACCTTAAGTTTAGCCAACCTGACCACAAATTTGTCGTGTATGTGTAGGTTCCACTGCATGTTGAGCCGATGGGGGGTACTCCTACCCCTCCCATACCCACTCAGTTCCAACAGTCTGAGTTGGGGCAAACGCTTACCGCCATTCTTGATGCTTTTAAGGCACAGCAGGCTCCGGTGCAACAACAAGCCCCGAGCTCCAACTGGCTGAGCACCTTCCGGGCTCTCTCCCCTCCCGTCTACCTTGGGACGGAGTCAACCGTACGTACAGAGGAATGGCTAGACACGATAGAAGAGTTGCTGGCTGGTATCCGTTGCCCGGCCAACATGGCAGTGACATTGGCAGTGTCCGTCTTGGACTTACATGCGAAGAGGTGGTGGAAGTCCCTCATGGGCTCTACCTTCCAAGGCCGGATCTACACAGAGATAAGTTGGAGTGAATTCTCGGGTGTTTTCTTGGAGCACTTTATCCCTACATCGGCCCGAGATGAGCTTGAGCAGAGGTTCCTTCTACTAAAGCAGGGATCAAAGTCGGTTACAGAATACCAACGGGAATTCCAGCATCTCGCAAGGTTCGCAGACTCTTATGAGTTGGATGACAGAGGTTATGCCAAGCGCTTCTATAAAGGGCTGCGAGATCCCCTAAGGCAGTCCCTTTTGTTTATAGCGGATGGTAGATTGGCAGAGATCATTGATATGGCGAAAAGATTGGAGGCGGACCACCTGGGTTGTAGTAAGAGGCCTGCGGAGGACGTGATGGAAGCCGGCCCAAGTAATAGAAGGAGACGGGACTTCAGAGGAGGAAGAGGTTATCAAAGAGGTGGCGGGCGTGTCCACCGAAACTATAGGGTGGAGCATCCAGTTCCGCAGCCGCCTGCGTTGCCTCCACCCCCACAGCATCAGCAATTTCAACAACCTGAAGGGCGTCGTGGTCTGGTGTGCTTCGAATGCAACCAGCCGGGCCACATCCGGCGTTTTTGCCCGCAGCTATATGGGAACGCCCCTCCTGCCCTCCCTCCTGCTCTCCCTCCTGCTCTCCCTCCAGCAGCTCCACGAGGGCGGGGATATATGCGCGGTCGAGGACGAGGACCGCCAAGAGGAAACCCCGGACCGGTCCGGGATCAGGTGTACGCGCTTGACATGGCGCAGGAAAGGAACCCACAAGATGTGATTGCAGGTATGATTTAATTAATTTACATATTTGCATGATCTAGCTTGAATTGATTAGAACTTACTAGCCACTAGCAATAAGTTTTGGTTATTGGTACTTAGGCACCGTGATTATTGGCGGGAAGACAGCCTATGCGCTGTTCGATACCGGTGCCTCACACTCCTTTGTGTCCGAGGATTTCATAAAAGACATGGGGGATGTACAGTACTTCACTGGCATAGCCCGACGTGTACGCCTTCCGGACGGCTCAGAGATGATCGCAACCGCCAAGTGCGAGTTGGAGTTATTTATTGATGGGAAGGCCTTTGATACGCCGGCCACGGTTCTGAGAATGCCGGAGTTTGACATCATTTTGGGCATGGCATGGCTGGACTGGCACTTCGCGAGGATCGACTGCGCGGAGAAACAGATCTATTTGAGGCATGGAGACTCTGACGTCATCTTCCAAGGTATTGGCTTCGCGCCACGTATGATATTATCTTCTATTCAGGCTGTAAAGGCTCATATGAAGGGGGATGAGGTCTTCATGATCTGGTTCGAGTTGAAGGAAGCAGCGTTGGAATTAAAGGATGTACGGGTAGTGCGGGATTTTCCTGAGGTATTTCCTGAGAAGCTACCAGGATTACCTCCGCATAGAGAGGTTGACTTCCAGATCAATCTAGTACCAGGTGCCAAGCCTGTATCCAAGGCTCCGTACAGAATGGCTCCGAAAGAACTCGCGGAGTTCAGAGTTCAATTGCAAGAACTGGTGGATTCAGGGTTCGTTCGCCACAGTTCATCACCATGGGGAGCCCCTGTGCTGTTCGTGAAGAAGAAGGATGGAACACTGCGATTGTGCATAGATTATCGGGAACTCAATCGGTTGACGGTGCGGAACACTTATCCACTACCGCGGATCGATGAGTTGTTCGATCAACTAGTGGGAGCACATTGGTTTTCTAAATTGGATTTGCGCTCCGGGTACTATCAGTTGAGGATACATGAGGGGGACATTCAGAAAACAGCATTCAGTTCGAGATATGGTTTGTATGAGTTCACAGTAATGCCGTTTGGGCTCACAAATGCCCCTTCGGCCTTCATGAGTTTGATGAACAAGGTGTTTGAACCGTATTTGGACATCTTCGTCATTGTTTTCATCGACGACATCTTGGTCTACTCAAAGACGGAGGAGGAGCATGTCGAGCACCTGACCTTGGTTTTGAAGAAATTGAAGGAGCATGCCTTGTATGCCAAGTTTAGCAAGTGTGAATTCTGGCTTAAGGAGGTTGCCTTCTTGGGGCATGTGATCAGTGGAGCAGGGTTAGCAGTGGATCCAGCAAAGGTGCGGGCCGTGAAGGAGTGGTCGCCCTTGAAGTCGGCGGCTGATGTACGAAGCTTTCTTGGACTTGCTGGCTACTACCGCAAGTTCGTGAAAGGTTTTTCCAAGATTGCCCTTCCTCTTACCTCCTTGACGAAGAAGGGTGTGCCATTTGAGTGGACACCTCAATGTGAAGAGGCATTTCAAGAATTGAAAGATAGGCTTACCTCCGCCCCCATCCTTGCACTTCCGTCTGGAAGGAAGGATTCCAAGTTTACACGGACGCATCATATCAAGGGATGGGAGCGGTGCTGATGCAGCACGGACATGTGATTGCTTATGCTTCAAGGCAGTTAAAGAAACATGAAATCAATTACCCGGTTCATGATTTGGAGTTGGGAGCAGTGGTGTTCGCTTTGAAAGTCTGGAGGCATTATTTATATGGCGTGCACTGCGAGATCTTTTCCGATCACAAAAACTTGAAGTATGTTCACACTCAGAAGGAGTTGAACCTGAGACAACGGCGGTGGTTGGAATTTTTATGCGACTACGAGTTCACCATGAACTACCACCCCGGGAAAGCGAACTCGGTAGCCGATGCCTTGAGTAGAAAAGTGCCAGGCTCTAGCCCAGAGTCTCGGCTGATGAGTATGGAGTTGGCTCGGATGATCGAGGAGATGGAAATTACTCTAGTATTCAAGGATCCTTCGGCAGAGTATGCGGAGTATTTGGCCAACATGAGCATAGTTTGTGATATCCGAGACCGGATTCGGGTGGAGCAAGGAATGGATGCGTCCTTGGCCCCGGCAATCAAGGAAATTGAAGATAGGACCACCGATGAGTACACACTCAAAGACGGCCTCGTTTATTTTCGTGGCCGACTTTATATTCCCAAGGGCGGCAAAATTCGGGAGGATATCTTGAGAGAGGCACATTCCTCTCAATATTCAGTGCACCATGGTATTGCTAAGATGTACGCCGGATTGCGGAAGACCATGTGTTGGCCGAGAATGAAGAAGGATGTTCGCTACTATGTTACACATTGCGAAGCTTGCCAAAGAGTGAAGGCTGAATGCAGGAGTCCCGGTGGTTTGTTGCAGTCGCTGCCCATCCCCGAATGGAAGTTCGAGGATATCTCCATGGACTTTGTTCATGGGTTACCTCGTTCCCGCTCCGGGAATGATTCGGTGTGGGTTATTGTGGATCGACTAACAAAGGTGGCCCGGTTCATTCCAATGAAGAAGGAAGCACACGTGGGTGTTTTGGTACACCTTTTTGTGGAGCAATTTGTACGGTATCATGGCGTGCCCAAGACAATTGTTTCGGATAGGGATGGTCGGTTTACATCCAATGAGTGGAAGGCAGTACAGGCGTATTTGGGCTCACGCCTAACCTTTAGTACCGCATTTCATCCACAGACTGACGGGCAGTCTGAAAGGACCATCAGGACACTGGAAGATTTATTGAGGTTATGCGTGCTGGACAAAGGAGAGCCATGGGAAAGGCTCTTGCCCCTGGTGGAATTCTCCTATAATAATATCCATCAGGCGAGCATCGGCATGGCGCCCCATGAAGCCCTTTACGGAAGAAGGTGCAGGACTCCCTTGTCTTGGGTGCAAGATGAAGATCTGAAGGCATTGGGAAACGAATACATAGATGATACTGATGCGGCGGTCAGATTGATACGGGATCGCATGTTGGAGGCTCAAAGTCGACAGGCGAAATATTACAACAAAAAGCACCGGATGGTGGAGTTCCAGGTGGGCGAAAAAGTGTTCCTTAAGATTCGGCCGATGCATGGAGTGTCACGGGTGCGGGGAGTGAAAAAGCTCAGCCCAAGGTATGTTGGGCCTTACACTATATTGGAAAGAATTGGCTCGTTGGCCTATCGGTTGGAGTTACCACCAGAACTAGAAAATCTCCATGACGTGTTCCATGTGTCGTCGCTTCGAAAAGCACTGTTGCGGCCCGACCAGTATATTCCCACTACTGATGGTGCAGTGGCATCAGATAGGTCTGTGCGACTAGAGCCGGTGCGGATTGTTGACAGCGAGACAAGGACTTTGCGCCGCAAAAGTGTGCCCTTGGTGAAGGTACTATGGTCGAATCATGGGAAAGAAGAGTACACGTGGGAGCCAATGGATTTAATGCAGCAACGCTACCCGGAGTTGTTTGCTCAAGGTAATCTTATCTAAAAGCATATGTTAAATTTCCTGTTATGCTCTTCTCCCCATAGCCTAAGCCTGATTTCGGGGACGAAATCTTTTATTTTGTTTATAGGATTTGTAACGTCCCGAATCGCTCTAGGCCCCTAGTGTGTGTGTTTTGAGTCAGGAGGGTTGACTTGAGTCCTGAGAGTGCAGGGAATTGGACTGCACTTGTGGAGAAGTGGAGAATCAGTGTAAAAAGGAGGTGACACGGGTAGGGACACGGCCGTGTGCCTACCCGTGTGCGTCGAGTTGAGCTCGACGAGCCGTGTCGAGATCGTCGAGCTGTGTCGACACCAAGGGACACGGGTATGGACACGGCCGTGTGCCTACCCGTGTGCGTCGAGTTGAGCTCGACGAGCCGTGTCGAGATCGTCGAGCTGTGTCGACACCAAGGGACACGGGTAGGGACACGGCCGTGTGCCTACCCGTGTGCGTCGAGTTGAGCTCGACGACCCGTGTCGAGATCGTCGAGCTGTGTCGACACCAAGTGACACGGGTAGAGACACGGCCGTGTCCCTACCCGTGTGCGTCGAGTTGAGCTCGACGAGAAGTGTCGAGAGGCAACCCGAGAAGTACACGGCCAAGGACACGGCCAAGCACACGGCCGTGTCATAGGGACACGGGTCGGGACACGGGCGTGTCCCTACCCGTGTCAAGTGTTGAACCGACATGGAAACTGTCGTTGCCGCTTCGCCAGGCAGGACACGGGTAAGGACACGGCCGTGTCCCTACCCGTGTCACATTTTATATATATAGGGGAGAGAAAACCCTAGCCGTTTTCATTCTCTTTTCTTCCCCTATTTTCTGTGAGATCTCCTGTGAGAGGGAAAACTGCAGGAGCAAGTCCTACCGGAGGAGATTCGCCATCGCCGTGAAAGGGAAAATGCCGCCAAGGAGAACTACGAGATCCATGGCTAGAAATGGTGGTACCGCTGGAGCCGATGTGAGTTTCCTACCCTCTCCCTTGGTGCTAGATCTATAGTTATTTTCCTAGGCGAGACATCGACTCAAGAGAGTCTTGATGGTGAGGAGGAGTTTTCTAGGAAAGGTCATGCTAAGACTTGTGTCTTAGGTTTTAGATCTCTTCAACCACGCCCTTCTTCAATGGATGATAAGGGATGGTTTCGTGAAGGGTTTAGGCCTCTTGAGGGTGAATAAGGGTGGAGCAAATTCTGGAATGATTTTGGAAGATCGCCTTGAGGAGGAAGATGAACCGATGCCGTTCATTCCGCCTTAAGATGCGTGCAGAATCTGTATTCTGCGCGCAGCGAACTTCGTGACCCTTTTTAAGTGTGTTATGGTCAGACCTGGGCTTTTGACTAAACACGAAAGTTGAAGCCCTTGAAAATACCTTTCCAACGAGTGGTTGCACGACTTCCGGTGAAGTCTGTAGGCACGGGAAAATCCAAACGAAAATGGTGTTTAATAAATCCTGCATGCAGAAACTGTGTTCTGTACGCAGCGGACTTCAAGTCCGATTTCAAATAGGATAATGTCAAATCTGGGTTGAGCTCTGAATATGAAAGATGTAGTCCATGAAAATACCTTTCCATCGAGCGGTTACACGACTTCACCGGATTCCTGCAGCCTCAGGAATCTCCGGTCGAAGTTGCTGACCAGATTCAACCTGCGCCTAAATTCTGGGCTTAATGGAAAAATGGATTTTGATTCGGTGAAATTATTAATGCAAGATACTTGCCTTGGATGAACCCTTATGATTAATCATTTGTTGTGTGATTGAAGTATCTTATTAATCGTATTTCATGTTACCAAATTGTGAAACAAACTTGTTTAAAAGAATTGAACTGGTAGGAATTGAAAGATTGAATATGGTGCACTTCATGTTTAAGTTATGATATTACTAAAAGGGAAGATGTGATAGATCTTATATGCGCATTACGTTATTTTACATTGTCATCATTTGGGAAGTCATATAGATGATTAGATCATGGCCATGGATATGTTTGATTAATGAAATGAGTCTAGTGGACCAATACTTAGAGCGTTGTCACCCTACGGGTAGTATTGTGAAGGGATGTAAGTGCGGGGTTGACCGCCACTTGTTTTGGTTGTGTTGAGATAGGGTGCGAGTGGATGGTTGGGCAGTGCCCTCGTGTTTACTTCCGAGGCCCCTTCCATGTTGTGTTGATATGGTGTTTGCATGTGGTGTGAGTCGACACGCGGTGTCGTAATCCCGGGTTAAGGATAGTGTGGCAGGTCTACGGGCTCGCCAGTCGTCACACCGACGGGAGTTGGCAGTTAGACTTGGTCGGTTTGGGCTGTGTCCTCGGTGTTCACGTCCCGAGGCCCCTCCGGCCATGTGAACGGTTGGGCTGTGTCCTCGTGCTTTCTTCCGAGGCCCCTTCCGGGTCACGCAAGGCCAGTTCGGGCTGTGTTCTTGGTGCACATCTACCCAAGACCCCGTTGGGCCATAGTACGCAGGGGCTCCGCTGTTGTGTTCTTAGCGTTGAGGCGTACGGAGGCCTAGGTGAAGTAGTGTGATACCCGCCTAGTAGTAGAAGTGCCCGTTCTACTGTCACTGCCTGGCCACGGCGGCTGATGCCTGAGAGGTTAGCTACCTGCTCGAAAAGTGGGAACTACAGTCTGTGTCGACATAGAAATTGCATGGGTGTGCATGGGTGAGTCATTGCATAGCATTCATAGCATTTCATATCATTGCACAACAAGATCCTCATCGTATAAGTTTGTATGGGCACTCTTATACGATGAGTTACTTTTATGTAACCCGATCCTTAACTTATAAGTTTGTATGGGCATTCTTATAAGTTAAGTTACTTCCTGCTCTTACTTATACTTGCTAGTTTACTTGTAGCTCTTATATAAATGCTGATAGTGATACTGTTTCTCTTACTCTACTGCCACCTGATTGTACCTGTCATACACTTATAAATATTGTACCCTTGTTTCTCTTTCTCCGCCCGGTGCCGAGGAGTCGCCGGGGGAGCGGATGTGAAACCACTTAGTCGTTTCGACTAACGGTTGCTACGTCTTCCTTTTTAGGAGGTCACGCCGCAGGTAGAGCAGCCGCAGACTACGCAGCAGGACAGCCAGGCCAGGACGACAGGGCCTGATGTGACGGTGCCGTCGATACCGTCTGTTACTGATGTTAGTATTTTTATTACTCTGATGTAGCCCGTTTGGGCAATGATTAGCTGTACTCTGATATTTTGTAGAAGCATGTTTTAGCTTCTCATTATTGATGTTTTGGACTTTATATACTTAGTGTGGATTTGACTTCTCCTGCTTATTTATTTGGTTGGGTTGGCATGATATATTGATATGGTTTCAGCCGGCGGAATAGGCGTCTTGTGGTACAGGTTAGCCCGTGTGCTAATGCTACCGCAAGGCGGCTGTTCCGGGCATAAGACTCCCCCTTCGTGCCGTGTTTTGGGATCCGGGAGGGGGGGTCTTACACCGATGCCGGCTCAATCACCACGCTAGCCTCCACCAAAGCTTTCCTCAAAACGGAGACGTGTAATACGTCATGCAACCCACTCAGCTCCACGGACAACGCCAACCGATAGGCTGCTTCCCCCACCCGTTCAATAACTTCAAAAGACCCCAAAAACCTTGGACTCAACTTCTTGAGTCGGTGAATCCGTGAGACGCCTTTGAACGGTTTGATCTTCAAATAGACCCAATCACCTACCGCAAACTCCAACTTTCGGTGACGAGCATTAAAGTATTTTGCTTGTCGGTCTTGCGCCACCTTCATACGCTCTTGAATGGTCCGTACCAACTCACAAGCGTCCACTACCACCTCTTTTCCCAAAATTTTGGTGTCTCCCGCCTCTGCCCAAGACATTGGTGTTCGACACCGCCTCCCATACAAAGCTTCGTATGGTGCCATTTTTATACTTGCTTGAAAACTGTTGTTGTATGCGAATTCCACCATGAAGAGGTGATCCTCCCACTTTTTGCCGAAGTCAAGAACACACATTCTCAGCATATCCTCCATAGTACGGTTCGTTCTCTCCGTTTGACCATCAGTTTGAGGATGGAACGTCGTACTGAACTTTAGCTTCGTGCCCAAGCTCTTCTGAACCAATCTCCAGTCCTTGGACGTAAACCGTCCATCTCGATCACTGACTATGCTCTTAGGAATTCCGTGCAGTCGCACAATGTTGCGAACATACAACTCCACCAGTTTCTCCACGCTGTCCTCTTTTCGGTTTGGGATAAAGTGAGCCACCTTGGTTAGGCGATCTACGATCACCCAAATAGCATCATTACCCTGCTGCGATCTAGGCAAACCATGCACAAAGTCCATGGAGATGTCATCGAATTTCCATTCAGGGATTGGAAGGTGCTTCAGGAACCCGCCCGGCTTCTGACACTCAGCCTTCACCAAGGCGCAAGTCTGGCAACGATTCACATACAAAGCTACGTCCCGCTTCAACCCCGGCCACCAAAAGGATTTCTTCAAATCCAAGTACATCTTCGTACTGCCCGGGTGAATGGAGTACTTTGTGAAATGAGCCTCAAACATCAACTCCTCACAGAGTTTGCCGAACTGCGGTATACAAACCCTTCCGTTCTTCCTCAGAATCCCATCAATCATCTCCCAGACGCTGCTCTTGCTCGTTTGAGCCTCCAACACAAAAGGTTGAAACTCCACATCCAACCGAGTCGCTTCCCGAATGCGATCGGACAAGTCGTTCTGCACCTCAATCCAGTTCAACCGAGCCTCGCTGGACTCGCCTCTTGCAACACATTCCAAACCAAGAGACTCCCATTCCCGTACCAACCGCTCATCATGAGCTTCGATCCAATTCCCTTGCCCCGAGTACTTCCTACTCAAGGCATCAGCCACCACATTGGCTTTACCTGGCGTATACTGAATTGCCACTTCATAGTCTCCAAGAAACTCAACCTACCTGCGTTGCCGCATGTTCAAGACCTTTTGATCCAAGAGATACTTCAGGCTTTTGTGATCCGTGAAGATCTCCACCTTTTCACCATAAACATAATGCCGCCATATTTTCAACGCAAAAATTTCCGCCGCCAACTCCAAGTCGTGGACGTGGTAATTCCTCTCATGAGGCTTCAACTGTCTAGACCCAAAAGCTATCACCTTCCCATGTTGCACCAAAACGCAACCCAAACCGCATCCCGATGCGTCACTGAAGATCTGAAATCCCTCGGTCCCTTGTGGTAGACTTAGGATTGGAGCCGCCATTAGTCTCTCCTTCAGTGCCTCAAATGCTTGACTACACTCTTGAGTCCACACAAACTTATGATCTTTACGTGTGAGTGAGGTGATGGGTAGAGCTATCCGCGAAAAATTCTCCACGAACCTCCTGTAGTACCCGGCTAGTCCAAGAAAACTTCGGACCTCCGCCACGGTCCTCAAGACCGGCCAATCTCTAATGGCTTCAACTTTTGTTGGGTCCACTGCCACCCCTTCCCCACTAATCACGTGTCCCAAAAATGCCACCTTCTCCAACCAGAACTTGCATTTGAAGAATTTTGCATACAACTCATTCTCCCTCAACACTTGCAGAACCACTCTCAAGTGGGTCTCATGCTCCACTTGCGATTTGGAATACACCAAGATGTCATCAATGAAGACAACCACAAAAGAATCCAAGTATTCCCGAAATACCCAATTCATAAGATCCATGAACACAGATGGTGCGTTCGTCAGCCCGAACGGCATCACCATAAACTCAAAGTGTCCATACCTAGTACCAAAGGCAGTCTTGGGTATGTCCTCATCCCGAATTCGCAACTGATAATAGCCCGACTTCAAGTCCAATTTTGAATACACCACTGACCCTACCAATTGGTCGAACAAGTCATCTATCCGAGGAATCGGATACTTATTCTTGACGGTCAATTTATTCAGCTCTCGGTAGTCAATGCATAGCCGCATGCTACCGTCTTTCTTCTTTACAAACAACACGGCGCACTCCACGGTGAGGAACTGGGTCTGATATACCCTTGCTCCAACAATTCCTGCAACTGCACTTTAAGTTCAGCCAACTCCTTTGGTGCCATCCTAAACGGAGGACGTGACACCAGCCTAGCCTCCGACAATAGCTCGATCGAGAAATCGATCTCCCTCCGGGGAGGCGCTCCAGGAAGTTCTTCCGGAAACACATCCTTGAACTCTGCCACTACAGGCACTTCATCAATAGGCAGCTGGGAGAGACGAACCTCCAATAACGCTACAAGCGCTACACCACCCTGGTTAACCGCCCGCACCAACTGCATGGCCGAAATCAGGGAACAGGCCACTCCACAAAGGCCCTCGAATTTGACTTCTGTCTGCCCTTTTATCCTTAACGTCACCACCTTAGAAAGGCAATCAATACTGGTGCGCTGCTCCGTGAGCCAGTCCATGCCCAAAATGACATCGAACTCCACCAATGGCAAAATCGCCGCTACCAAAACGAAGTCAACTCCGTCTAGATCCCAACAGATGCACCCTCTGACCCTGGTGGTCATGGATGACCCTTTGGGCATGCGCACTTTCAACTCCGCGTCCGCCGAGAAAGACTCAACTCCTATTCTCCGGATGAAACTCTCCGCAAGAAAGGAGTGCGATGCTCCCGTATCAAACAATACCCTAGCGGGGTATCCGGAAACTAACACGAAGCCTACAACATAGACATCACACAAAAGTCTAAAAGGATGAAGCACAAAATTTAAACTTAAATTTTCTTCATACCTGTCACCACATCGGTCTGTCGGATCGCTTCTTGCTGTCCAAGGTTGTAGGCCCTTGGTTGCACCGGTTGGAACCGAGAAGCGCTCGACTCCGCCATCTTTCCTTTCTCTGCAGCACTGGAGCCAGAGCGCACAGTCTGCTCCTGCTTTGCATCTTGCCCCGCTCCTCCTTGGGGACAGAAACAAGCTATGTGCCCCACCTTACCGCAGTTGTAGCACGTCGGCGGTCCCCTAGAGTGTGAACCTCCAGGCGTCCAATTGCTCTTCTCACCGGATCTGGAAGTGTGAGGCTTCTTCCTCCACCTACTCCCTTCAGACTTTCAATGAGATTGGGAAGGCTTCCCTTCCCCTTGCTTGGGAGTAAAACCCTTACGGCGTTGGGTTCACTCCAAATCACTTTCCAAAATCCTGGCAGCCTCAACTAGTTCATTGAATCCGGCTCTCTTCATGGAGATGAGGGGTTGTCTCAAATTCTCCCTCAGCCCCTGGTAGAAGAGGTTATCCCTCTCTACATCATCTGCCATAGTTGTTCCCGCGTAACGACCCAAATGGGTGAACTCCTGCACATACTCATCTACGGTCTTGTCTCGCTGCATTAAATGCAGAAACTGCCTCTAAAGGGCCAAACGTGTAGAAACTGGAATATACCTCTTTAGGAAAGCATCCCCAAACTCTTCCACCGACGGAGTTCGTCCTGGGAACTGGCGGCCGCTATGGCTCACCCACCATAACTTGGCATCTCCTTCCAACATGAAAGCCGCATACTCAGCTTTCTTTTCCTCTGGCGTCTCTGCCGCCCTTAAAAGCTCTTGAATGCGAACCCACCAGTCCTCCGCATCCGTTGGCGTACCCACTCCCTTGAATGACAGGGGATGGAAACTCAAGAAGTACTTCATGTGTCGGTCTCCATGTCTGACAACCGCCCTTTCCTCCAAAAGGCTCCACTTGCCTGGCCTCTCCGCCTGGCACGGCATTCGCCGTGTCCGGTGTGGCAGGGGTTGCCACCTGAGCTGCTGCTGCAGCTTGAGCTACCACCATCCCTTCTGCAAGCATGCGGCAGAAGTCGGCCGGGTTTACACCCGTGCCCAAAAGACCTGGAGCAGTAGCACTGCTCGCCGAAAGCTCTTCTCTTGCTCTCGACGTTCCCGCCTCATTTCTTGCACTCTTCAAGAAACAAGAAACAAGGATTCAGTCTCAAATCTCAAGACTTAAACATAAAGACAATCGTGGTCCCGCGTTACTCTTATGTGGATAACGTCTCTACGTTTTGACCTTGAACCTAACCTCCCTCTGATACCAAATTGTAACACCTCCCCTGTAATGAACGTATAATATGGGTCCGGCCGGGGCCCCACAACATACGGACGCCACAACTTTAGTATTAAAAGTCGATATAGCTTCCCACACTCAAAACTCTTTGCATAACACAGCGGAAACAAAAAGGACTAGAAGTTATCCACCACTAAAGAGTAAAATAAATGGCCTTAAGGCCTTACATCAAGTGTCCAAAAGAAAATAATACATCAATCATGAATGTGCTCAGCACTCCTAGTCTACCTCGGCATGCAAGCCGGACAACAAGAGTCTCAAACATAACATCTCATAAGTAGGGCTACAAAAGAGAAAAACACTTCATGAGGCTTAGGCCCTTCTGGCCGGCGAGCTAGCTCCTGCATGCGATCCTTGCCCTGAAAAATTTATTAGTAATGTGGGTCAGCAAAGGCTGACCTCAAACTGTGCAACAACACATCTCCTCCCGGCCGCCCCTAACGGACCCCGGGGTACCCCTCCAACCTGCAAGTTAGCACTTCGTAGGCAATAATCATAAGCAAGAAAAGCAACTATGGAAAACAGGCTTGGATGTCACATACATCATACATGTTCTCTACTGGTTGAGCATAATATAAAAAGGGCCTACTTATGCAATCATGTATGCAATAACCCGGGTTTCACCCAAGGCACCCTAACTCGTATGCATCTAGCACATCATCACATCATATGGTCCTCATCGATTCCCCATTGGCATAAAGCCACAAACAAAGGGGTCACCATTTCCCCCAACGGCTCACAGGCCGCCTCATGGAATTCTTGTCAAGGCCCCAGCCGCTCAAGGTCTCAAACCCGGGCTTGCCTATAAGCTCTGACGTCTCATCTCAGGATTCCAACAAACACAAAACTGACCGATTCTAGGAAGCCTTGCCGGACCCCACCCGCTCATGTCCTCATTGCCCAGGTTTGTCCCCATGCTTGGCATTCTCGTCAGTCACACAGAAGGGGACTAGTCTCGCCGGGACACTCTCCACACATGATGTGAACGTCACGGGATAGCCAGCCGACCACGGAGACCTAGCCACGCCTTGGCACAACACAAACCAAGACAAATCCACCCTACTCCCTCATTTGTACTGCAGCATTTCCGCGCACCAAGGAAAACATCTCCAACTCACGCGGAGCTAACCTTGTCCACCAAGGAAAACATCTACCGCCACGAGGAGCTAACCTTGTCCGGTTCCGACTACACGTACTCACTCGAGAAAAAGGGGAAAACATCACCACACCACAAACGGCATCTTGCCGCCACGGAATCTCTACGAATCCTTAGCATTTTTATGCAACATCACTGAGTCGGACTAACGGTCGCGATAACGGCTTCACCCACCATGCCTAATCCACTAACGGAGCGGATCTCTAATGCAAAAATATGCCGGGGACGGACTCAATCAACCCGAAGGTTCCTCTTGAACCTTGGCAAACCAAAACCCCTCTCATTTAAGAGTTTGGTGCCCAAAAACTAGAAAGCAAGAAAATAAATGATGCTAAGACATGCATCCTAAGACCGAGAGGAGAAGTGTCGTTACCGTCCGACTCCTCTTCCTTGCCATGGAAAAAATAGCCGGATGAAAATCTTCGCAACGATCTAAGCTTCACGGATCCGGACTCGGCTCGCGATTTGGAGCAGCGAAACCCCTCCTACAGCCCAAACTCTCCTTCTCCTTCTTCCTTGTTCTCACTTCTCTCTAGATCTTTAGTTAGAGAAAGCTTGGAGAAGAATGAGTGTTTTCAAACCTATTCTCGGACTTAACTACCCAAGAACAGTCCTGAACCGTCAGGTCCTAAAATCTGGGAAAGAATGGCCACGATCCGCCTGGAAAATAAAAGACCTGGGCCGAACACGGCCTGACACACGCCCGTGTCCAGGGCCGTGTGCCTCATTCGCCGTCTCGAATCGACGCGCCTGGAACAGCACACGGGCATCCGACACGCCCGTGTTCGATCCGACAAGCCCGTGTCCCCAGTGACACGGCCGTGTGGACGGCCGTGTGCCTCCATCGACACGGCCCCGAAACCAACCTGAGAGGCGACACGGCCTGCGACACGCCCGTGTCCCAAGCCGTGTGCCAAGTCTCGACACCCGTCGACAGGGTTTGTGTCGACACCGCGGAAAAAAAAACGTCGAGCGAAGATCGTTGACCAAGCGGGACACGCCCTGTGACATGCCCGTGTCACAGGCCGTGTACCCCAGTCTCGACACTCGTCTAGCGAAAGTGTCGACACCCGGGCCGAGTGTCGACACGGACTCGACATGCCCTGCGACACGCCCGTGTCGTAGGCCGTGTGCTCTACTCTCGACACCTTGTCAAGCGAAAGTGTCGACACTTGGGCCGAGTGTCGACACGGCCTCGACACGCCCTGCGACACGCCCGTGTCGCAGGCCGTGTGCCCTACTCTCGACACATTATCGAGCAAAAATGTCGACACTTGGGCCGAGTGTCGTCGCGGCCTCGACACGCCCTGCGACACGCCCGTGTCGCAGGCCGTGTGCCCCCTGCCAGAAACCCAAAAAACATTTCCAGAACTGCAGACTGACCCTCTTGCAAAACTGGGGTGTTACAAGGCGAATGGACGGAGAGCAAGCGGATGGAATGAACACACGTGCGGAGAGTGAGGGTCACAATCACCTCTTCAACTACCAACAGTAGCCTTTGCTTGGGTGGTTCTAGTGCGCGAGTGGAGTTGATCTGAATGGAGGCGAGTGCATCACAACTAACAAAGAATATGTAACTATCCTAAGAAAACTACATTCATAGACAAATAAAAGTAAGTTCAGGTTCATTGCAAGCTTAAAAATACACTTCAATATGAGAAGAGGTACAATAAACTGATAGTGGGAAAGCTTAGCCGTGGTTCTTGGCCGGAATGGTGGGTTGTCAGTCCACTTCTCGGCTCAGACCATTGGTTGCTGATGAAATGTAAATATACCTAGTTTTATGTACATTATATCAATCATTTTACTTTATTTTTGTCATTTTTACTTATTTTTGTTCAATAAAATGTTTCTTTTATTGTAAATATTTTGCGAATTTATTTTATTTTGTTTTGTAGATAAAAAGAAAAAAATCTGCCCAAAATACACATGTCACGCCTGTGTACTGATGGTCACGCCCGTGACCGGGGCGTGACCCGTCAAATGCCAGTGAAATCAAAGATTTTTGAAGAGAAAAGCCTGACACGCCCGACCACACGCCCGTGTCCATCCGACACGGGTCGTGGCCAGGCCCGTGCCAGCCAGGTCGACATTTTGCGCTCAACGTTCGTCGAAGCCAAGAGGGACACGCCCGTGTTCAATGATGGGACATGCCCGTGTCAGCCCGACAAACCGCCACCGGCGACTCCCGAAGTCAACAACGGCTTTAATCGCCGCACGACACGCCAACCGTCACGCCCATGACCGGGGGTGTGACCGCCGTGTTTTCAGCCGCAATGTCAAATCCGTCACTTCACTGAATTCTGTTGTTTAATAGAGCTAACACGCCCCCCCGACACGCCCGTGTCGGCGGGCGTGTACTTGGAAATTTTTGCCTATTTAAGGGCAGCTGCTGTATGAGTTCAACGTTCCAATTTTTGATCAATTTTGTTGACTAGGGCTACTGTTTGGAGCTTGCTTAGTGTTATGTAAGGCCCCCACCCCTCTCCTTTTTAAGTTTGTATGTGTGAACTCTTGTAATCAACCTTTTTTTGTAATAAAAATCGTTATTATTTCATCCTTACATGCTTTAAAATTTCTCCAAAAATCCTCCTTTTCATCAATCTTATGTACTTTTATTTTCATTTTCATGGTGCGTGTGTGCGTGTATGAGCTTAAACTTGCGAAATTTATGTTTTTAAAACGAAAACCTTTTTATTTTACTTCCATTTTTATCAAATTTCTAGTCGTTACTATGGCCATTTTTTTTTATCATATTCTTTAAAGAATCGGTTAGACTTAGGGTTTTACTTTCATTTTCTGTTTTTACACCTTTTTAACCCGATTTACAAATCTTTAAAAACAGATAATGCGTTATTATAATTTTTCAAGAACTTAGAATTTTTGCAATTACAAAAAAATATTTTCGCTCGAACAATTTTTATTTTCACTTTTTAAGCATTTCTATCAAAATCTAACGGTAAAAATGTAAACGTTTTAATTTTTCAGGCACTTGCCTTTCTCACTTTAATCTGAAAACTTTTTTCTCAAACCATTTTTATTTTGCCTTTTTCTGCATTTCTACTGCATTCTAGCAGTAGAAATGCAGTCATTTTAATTTTTCGATAACTTTGTTTTTCTTATTTCTCGCCCGAGTGCGTGAGTGTATGAGATAATCTTTATCGTCTTAGTTAATTCATGCAAGTGTGTGTTTGTGTGTGTTTATTTATGTCGAGTGCGTGAGTAGTTATATTCAAGTAGAGTGTGTGTGTTGTTTTTATTTTTCCGCCTACTCATTTGAGTTAATTGGCTGGATTTTATTCAAGTAGAGTGTGTGTGTTGTTTTTATTTTTCTGCCTACTCAATTGAGTTAATTGGCTGGATTTTATTCAAGCAAGTGTTTGTAGCTTTTATTTTTCCGTCTACTCACTTGAGTTAAATAGCTGGTCTGTATTTTCAGTCCTACTCGTTTGAGTAGGACTTGTAATTTTCATTCTTTATTTTTCTGCATACTCACTTGAGTTAAATGGCTGGATTTGATTTTCCGCCTACTCGCTAGGAGTTAAATGGTCAGACTTTATTTTGATGTAAATATTTAAGAAAGCCATGTAATCGCATTTATTTTCTCCTACTCATTTGAGTAGGACTCGCTTTCATTTCAGTCCTACTCGTTTGAGTAGGACTTGTAATTTTCAGCTTTTATTTTCCGCCCCCACTCGTTTGAGTGGGACCTTCAAATTTCAATTATGCAATTTTCTCTTATGTGTAACTTAGTTTTATTTTTGTCTCTTGTTATATGTTTGAATGAGTGCGGGTGTGTTTAAATGTAATAACTTTTCTAATGTTAGAGTATTTTACTTTTCTTCTTATTTTCTTTATAACTTTTCAGCGAATAGTTTAGAACGCTCGCATAACTAAACATATAAGCTATCCCCATTTCGATGAGTGGCTAATTGTTTTTAGCCCTCGGTATCGAAGAGCTTTGGGATCTAAAATGTTTTAAATAACCAAATGTCTAATTTTTCAATTTAATTAAAAACTTAAGGTTTACCCCGGGTTAACGACGCATAGAACCACATATCGATGTGTTGGCTCTATTTCCGTTATCCATACGCTAGTTAGCCAAGAGGTCGTGCGTATCGACAGATCACCCCTGGGTAAATAGAGTTCCACACTAACCCTCGAGAGAGGAGGCGCGCTTACTCTACCGGATTGGGTTCCCCACCAAATAGCGGGGTTCTTAGCTTATTGCGGGCATTTAGGGGAATCCTTCGTCGGATGAGAGCCCGGTCGAATAGCCTTAATGTCCAGGTGAGCGATATTCCTAGAGATAGGTGAGCTCATTATTTTGAACCTCCACGGCCAAGTTTCCGCTTTAATTAAATTGAAACTTTAGATATCTAGTTATTCAAATCTATTTTTAATCCTAACATAATTCGATACCAGGAGTTATCTCTTCATCGACTATTTTCTTAAATCTATTTTCGTCCTATTTTTATTACAAACCCTCAACTTACTATTTAGTTAAAATAATAGTGTTTTCGGAGCAGTAGGGGTAATCAACCCATTCCCGGGAATAATACGACCTCGGTATTCTCCCGAATATCGAGTACTACTTGCGATAGGTGCACTTGCCTCATCCAGCAAGCCCGCGGTGATCGACTCACCGAACCAACCACAGTAAGAGTCAGTTCGTGGGCCAATCAATTTTCTGGCGCCATTGTCGGGGACCTCTTTGAGTTGTTATTCCGAATCCGAAGTCTATTACTTTTACCTTTATTTCAAAAACTAAAAAAAAAAGCTTGAAAACTTTTCTTCAAAATCCAATCCAACAAAAAAAAGAAGTTAATTTTCTACTTTCTATTTTAGGGTGTATGACCCGTGGACAGCCTTCAGAGTCCAAAAATTTGGATTTCGATCCTGAGATCGAACGCTCGCTTGCACGTATTCGGTCTCAACGCCGAAATCCCTCTTTGCATCCCGAAGAATCCATCGGAGAACCCTCTGCCGTTGCTATGGCCGACCCCAATCCGAACGCGGCCGTTGAGCGTACAATGTCATATTACGCCCGACCGAATTTGGACGATACTGGGTCCAGTATTGTTCGCCCGGCGGTGGCGAACAATAATTTTGAGATCAAATCGAGCGTTATCCAAATGATCCAAAATGCCCTGCAGTTCGACGGACAATCGGATGAGTACCCGAACGTTCATTTGTCTAGTTTTTTAGAGATTTGCGACACTTTTAAGATCAATGGCTTCACTGATGACGCCATTCATTTGCGCCTTTTTCCATTCTCCCTCAGATCCAAAGCTAAGGCGTGGTTGAATTCCCTCCCACGAGGATGTATCACCACCTGGGCCGACCTTGCGGAACGGTTCTTAACGAAGTATTTTCCGCCCGCCAAAACTGCAAAGTTGCGGGCGGACATTTCTTCGTTCGTGTAGAACGATTCTGAGTCTCTTTTTGAGACTTGGGAGCGCTAAGGAATTCCTCCGCAAGTGTCCGCACCACGCGCTGCCTGCGTGGTTGCAGGTCCAAATCTTCTACAATGGTCTTAATTATCAGACGCGTCAAATGATTGATGCGGCTGCCGGGGGTACCTTGAATAATAAGACCCCCGAGGCTGCCCAAGCTCTTATTGAAGCGATGGCTATGGACGCCTACCAATGGAACATCCCGCGGGGACGTCCCAAGCAGGCGGCCGGCCTCTTTGAAGTGGATGCCACTGCCCACTTAGCCCTTCAAGTTGAAAGGTTGACGAGGCAGGTGGCGGAGATGTCTGCTGCCTCCACCACTCCGCCTTGGGCGATTCCCCCTAATGTCGGCGTAACAAATAAATTCGTAGACTACGTGGGAAATACTGGTTGACCTTCCTTCAACCCCAATAACAACCCTTATAGCAATAACTATAATCCGGGTTGGAGCAACCACCCCAACTTCTCATGGAGCAATGTGAATAATGCGCAGCGCCCCCAAAATTATTTCGCGCCCGGATTTTTGCCGCCTCCCCCTCTTCCAAAACCCTCCCCGATGGAGGATAATTTTTCTAAATATATAGCTTCCAATGAGTCAAATATCCGGAACATCACCGGATCGCTAAAAAACATAGATCTCCAGGTTGGACAGCTTGCACGAATGATGTCCGAGCGCGCGCTCGGGGCATTGTCGGGAAACACGGAGCCCCATCCGCGGGAAAATATCAACACTATAACCCTCTGTAGCGGAAAGGAGGTGATCGATCCAAAATGGACCGATCCTCAGGTACATATTTCACCTCCGACCCCTCTTCCCCCTTCTTCGATTACGCCGCCTTTACAAATTTTAAATGAAAAACTTATTAAAACGCCCTTGTCGTATCCACATAAACTTAATAGTGAGCGTAAGGACGCGCAATATGAAAAATTTATTTTATTATTAAAACAAATTCATATTAATGTTCCCTTTTGCAAGGCAATCTCTCAGATGCCTAAATATGCGAAATACTTAAAACAACTTCTTTCCAATAAACAAAAATTAGAAAATATTTCGCATATTTCTCTTAATGCTGACTGCTCAGCGACTGTTACTAATAAATTGCCCCTGAAATGAAATGACCCGGGACGGATCTCCATCCCGTGCCTTTTTGGCAATATATTAGTAAAATACGCTCTTGCAGATTTAGGTGCGAGCATTAATTTGATGCCGTTCTCGCTCTTTCAAAAATTAGGTTTGGGCACTTCGACCCCTACAAAAATGCGAATCCAACTAGCGGATCGCTCGGTTAAGTTTCCCGTCGGGGTAGTGGAGGACGTACTTGTCCGAGTTGATAAGTTTATCTTTCCGGTGGACTTCGTCATCTTGGACATCGAGGAGGACACCGATGTACCAATTATACTCGGTCGCCCTTTTCTCTCTACCTCCTGCGCATTAATTGATGTCAGTAACGGTCGTCTCCTCCTTCGGGTAGGAGATGATGAAGTTACTTTCTCTATTAATCCCTCCATAGGAGACTCGTCATCGAGCGATGACTTTTGTTATAATTTAGACACATATATCAGAGATTGTTCTTCCACTATTTTTGAGTCTACTTTTTTAAACGACGATCTTTATGCACTTGAAAATTTTAACTGCGATGAGGAAACCTCTATAGACTTGTCTTTTGAACCAATTGGTAAGAAAGACATAGGAATTAAAACCTCGTTAGAAGAACCGCCCTTCCTTGAACTCAAACCCCTACCTGATTCACTCAAATACGCCTTTTGGGAAAAGATGATACACTCCCTGTTATCATTTCTTCACATTTGAGCGAATCGGAGACTTCCGATTTATTGGGAGTTTTGCTTAAACATCGCCACGCAATTGCGTGGCAAATTTCTGATCTCAAAGGGATTAACCCGTCTTTCTGCACCCATAAGATTTTCCTTCTCGATAATTGCCGCAAAACTATTCAGGCGCAGCGACGTCTTAACCCAAACATGAAAGACGTCGTTAAGGCCAAAATTATTAAATTATTAGATGCGGGGATTATTTATCCCATATCAGATAGTACGTGGGTTAGTCCCATTCACGTGCTGCCCAAAAAGGGCGGTCTTACTGTAGTGGAGAATGAGCACAATGAACTCATCCGAACTCGTAATGTTATGGGTTGGCAGGTGTGCATCGATTATAGAAAATTAAATGACGCCACCCTTAAGGATCATTTCCCACTACCATTCTTAGACCAAATTTTAGAGCGTTTGTCTGGTCATCCGTATTTTTGTTTTCTTGATGGATTATCGGGGTTTTTCCAAATCCCCATTTCCCCTGATGACCTAGAGAAAACAACTTTTACCTGCCCGTTTGGTACCTTCGCATATCGAAGAATGCCATTTGGCCTCTACAATGCGCCCGCTACATTCCAAAGATGTATGATGACGATCTTTGGCGTGCTGGTAGGAGACATTATGGAAGTCTTTATGGATGATTTCTCTGTTTTCGGAAGCTCTTTCCCGTCCTGTCTTCGTAATTTAGATCGTGTCCTTCAGCAATGCGAGGACACGCATCTTGTTTTAAATTGGGAAAAATGTAACTTTATGGTTCGAGAAGGTTTGGTTCTCGGCCATATGATTTCGTCTAAGGGGATGGAGGTCGATAAGGCCAAAGTTGAAATTATCGAAAAACTTCCCCCGCCTTCCAACGTTAAGTCTATTAGGAGTTTCTTAGGGAACGCGGGCTTTTATAGGCGTTTTATTCAAGATTTTTCAAAAATAACAAAGCCGCTTACTCGCCTCTTGGAAAAGGAATAAAATTTTGTCTTTGATAGCGAATGCGAGTCTGCCTTTAATTTCATAAAACAAAAACTTATCAATTCACCTATTTTAGTGGCGCCCGATTGGACCCTTCCGTTCGAGATTATGTGCGACGCTAGTGATATTGCCGTAGGTGCCGTACTTGGCAAACGTATAAACAAATATTTTCATCTATTTACTACGCTAGCAAGACACTCACTTCCGCACAAGGAAATTACACGACAACGGAAAAGGAACTTTTAGCCGTCGTATTTGGTTTCGATAAGTTTTGCTCGTAAATTAAGCTATCCAAAGTTATCGTATTTACCGACCATTCCGCCTTAAAATATTTGTTAGCGAACGGACGCCAAACCCTGCCTTCTTCGATGGATCCTCCTCTTGCAGGAGTTCGATTTAGAGATCCGGGATAAGAGGGGCGCGGAAAATTTAGCATCCGATCACCTCTCCCGCTTAGAAAATCCCGCTGTGGAAGCGCTCGTCGAATCTGACATAATTGACAGATTCCCCGAGGAATGCCTCCTAGCCATAACTACCAGTTCTTCTTCCCCGCCTTGGTTCGCAGATTTTGCAAACTATTTAGTTGCGAGGGTACTTCCAAAAGACTTTTCAAGCCAGCAAAAGAATAAATTCTTTTCTGACTTGAAATATTTCTTTTGGGAGGACCCTTTTCTTTTTCGTTTCTGCACGGACCAAGTGGTCCGAAGATGTGTCGCGGGTGTGGAGTGCATGCAAATCCTTAGGCACTACCACGAGGGTCCGGCTGGTGGGCATTATCAAGCTAATCGGACCGCACGGAAGGCGCTAGAGGCGGGCTTCTTTTGGCCCACTCTTTGCAAAGACGCTCACAATTTTGTGCGGGCATGCGATAGCTGTCAGCGATCGGGTAACATCTCTCGTCGCGACGAGATGCCCCAAAACATGTTTTTAGAGTGCGAAGTCTTCGATTTATGGGGCATAGATTTTGTTGGCCCCTACCTCCGTATTTCAAAAATATGTATATTTTAGTAGCGGTCGTCTACGTATCGAGGTGGGTGGAAGCGCAAGATCTCCCCACCAACGATGCGCGAGTCGTCGTTACATTTCTTAAAAAACTATTTTCGTGCTTCGGCACTCCGCGCGCTATTGTAAGCGATAGGGGGACGCATTTCTACAACACCCAGATGGCTAAGATGTTAGCTAGATACGGTATCACGCATAAACTTGCCACCCCCTACCACCCGCAAACTAGTGGCCAAGTAGAGGTAGTAAATCAAGAGATAAAGTGCATATTAGAGAAAACTGTTTCACTTAATAGGAAAGATTGGTCCATCAAACTCGACGATGCGTTGTGGGCTTATCGTACCGCATATAAAACCGCAATTGGTTGTACGCCGTATCGATTAGTCTACAGTAAAGCGTGTCGTCTCCCCGTAGAATTAGAACATCGCGCACTTTGGGCTTTAAAACTTTTAAATCTCGACGCTAGCTTAGCCGCCCAAAATAGAAAACTACAACTAAACGAGCTCGATGAATGGCGTGCCAACGCCTACGAGAGCAATAAGTTCTATAAGGAGCGTTCTAAGTTTTATCACGATCGAAAACTCAAGAGCCACAAAATGTTTTCTCCGGGCGATCTTGTCCTTCTTTATAATTCACGACTTAGACTTTTCCCCCAAAAACTTAGATCACGCTGGTCCGGCCCCTTCAAAGTTGAAGTGGTTTGGCCATAAGGGACTATACTCGTCTCCCACCCTGGTAAAGGCTCGTTTAAAGTGAACGGTCATCGCTTAAAATTATACATAGCAGGCGATCCTGTGGGCGGTATTTTCGAATCCATAACCCTCCTCGATATATAAACTGCCAAAATAGTAAAGCTACGTGACTATAAACAAAGCGCCCCTGGGAGGCACCCCATGTTTATCTTTTTCGCTATCTCTATACATTTTTCTTTGCTATCTGTCTTCATAATGCAGGGTTCCTAAACTGCGCCTTCCCCACCTCCTGCCAGGGAAGCTTCTACTTCCCCCCCCCCTCTATTTTTTTTCTTTTTATATCCTCTCTTACATGTTTTGTTCTGCATACTAACGCTACAAAATTAGGGACAATGTTGGACTTAAGTATGAGGGTGTTTTCTCGCTTTCTTTTTCGCACTTCTATTTTCTGCACTGTATTTCTATTTTCTGCACTACCAAAAAAAACATATATGAAAAAATTATATAAAACAAAAAAAAACAAAACAAAAAAAAAATTTTGAAAATGAAAAACTTAAATCCCAAAAACATAAGTTTTTTTATTTTCTATCTTTAAAATGTTTTTTTTTCTATTTTTTTTAAAAAACCAAAAATTCCAACAAAATTGTTAAAACAAAAATTCCAAAAAAAAAATTTTTAAAACAAAATTTCAAAAAAATTATAATACAAAAACTCCAAAAAATTATAAAACAAAAATTGCAAAATAAATTTAGTTTCATTTTGTACAAATCTTTGTAAATATTTTTGTAAATAATCTTCTCTCTCCCCCTTTCTTTTCTCTCTCATTCTTGTAAATACTGTCTCTTTTTCTCGCACTTTCCGCAAAACCTTAAAAATCTAAAAAAAAACATAATAAGTTAAAAAAAATTCAAAAAAAAGAGGAAAACTAAACAAAAATTAAAAAAAAAATTTTGAGTAAAACAAAACAAAAATACAAAAAAAGAGATAATAAATAAAAAAACACAAAACAATGATGAAAAAACTCAAAAAAAACCAAAAAAAAAATATTTTGAAACAAATAAATCAAATATACCATCCTTAATTTTTTTGCTATCCAAAATTTTTGCTTTAAGTTTATTTATATTTGAATTTTATTAATTCTTTGTTTGCTATTCGTTTGTGAATTATAGATTGAAAAATTTAACTATTCGGGGTTAAGTTTTAAAGAATTCATTATGCTTTGTTAAAAAATAGCGAACTCATTTTAGACACTACTTCTAATTTTTCATTGATAGGAGCACGTGTATTATGTTAGAAAATAACGACTATAGGATTCAATTATGTTTACTTTTAGCTTTCTGAAAAATTGGAACTTACAATTTATTAAGGTTGCTCTCAAAATTGTTTTTTAATAAAAAATCTAGTTTTCTTTTCTCACCTTCCTTATCATACCCTACTTGGAATGATAAAATTGTTATCCTTAAAAGATCCTATGTCAATGGGAATAAGATTTCGTTCCGTAAACATAGGCACCCAATAGATTAAAAAGATTATATGTTATGGAGTAAGAGGATAAAATTCATTACTCCTACACATATACATTGAGTTAAAATTTATTATGAAGTTGAAACTAAAAAATGATATTAGGAAAATAAGATTTCATTTTCCTAATAATAAAAAAAAAATGGAGGTTCGAGAAAAAATTACCTCGCCTCAAAATCAAAACATTGTTCATAAACCAACATCAATCCCCTTGCCAATTTCACGATTCTAGATTTAATTCAAAAAATCTTTTTGAGAGCATAATTTGTAAATTGCATTATTTCCAGTAAAAATCCTATAGGCTAAAAGTTCATATAATTCCAAACTATTCTTGTTAATCTAACCATTACAATTATTGCTTTCTATTTGATAATATCAATAAGTCTTTTGGCCAAAACTTTTGCGCTATTTAAATCATCTTCATAAATTTAGGACTTAACTCTTACACCCCGTTTATTTATTTAGATCTCTCTTATAATTGATTAAGCGGTAGCTAAACTTAGAGTTTTTTCAATTCCTTATAAGTTCACCTCAAACTTTTGCTCTAGAATAACAAAAGCTTAAGTATGGGGGTATTTGATGAAATGTAAATATACCTAGTTTTATGTACATTATATCAGTCATTTTGCTTTATTTTTGTCATTTTTACTAATTTTTGTTCAATAAAATGTTTCTTTTATTGTAAATATTTTGCGAATTTATTTTATTTTGTTTTGCAGATAAAAAGCAAAAAATCTGCCCAAATTACACATGTCACGCCCGTGTACTGATGGTCACGCCCGTGACCGTGGCATGACCCGTCAAATCCCAGTGAAATCAAAGATTTTTGAAGAGAAAAGCCTGACATGCCCGGCCACACACCCATGTCCATCCGACACGGTGCGTGACCAGGCCCGTGCCAGCCAGGTCGACATTTTGCGCTCAACGTTCGTCGAAACCAAAAGGGACACGCCAGTGTTCAATGATGCGACACGCCCGTGTCAGCCCGACAAACCGTCGTCGGCGACTCCCGAAGTCAACAACGCCTTTAATCGCCGCACGACATGCCCACCGTCACGCTCGTGATCGGGGGCGTGACCGTCGTATTTTCAGCCGCAATGTCAAATCCGTCACTTCACCGAATACTGCTGTTTAATAGAGATGACACGCCCCCCCGACATGCCCGTGTCTGCGGGCGTGTACTTGGAAATTTTTGCCTATTTAAGGGCAGCTGCTATATGAGTTCAGGGTTCCAATTTCTGAACCATTTTGTTGACTAAGGCTGTTGTTTGGAGCTTGCTTAGTGCTATGTAAGGACACCCCCCCTCCCCACCCCCCCCCCCCTTTCCTTTTTAAGTTTGTATGTTTGAACTGTTGTAATCAACCTTTTTTTGTAATAAAAATCGTTATTATTTCATCCTTACATGCTTTAAAATTTCTCCAAAAAGCCTCCTTGTCATCAATCTTATGTACTTTTATTTTCATTTTCATGGTGCGTGTGTGCGTATATGAGCTTAAATTTGCGAAATTTATGTTTTTAAAACGAAAACCTTTTTATTTTACTTCCATTTTTTATAAAATTTCTAGTCGTTACTATGGCCATTTTTTTATCATATTCTTTAAAAAATCGGTTAGACTTAGCGTTTTACTTTCATTTTCTGTTTTTACACCTTTTTAACCCGATTTACAAAGCTTTAAAAATAGATAATGCGTTATTATAATTTTTCAAGAACTTAGAATTTTTGCAATTACAAAAAAATATTTTCGCTCGAACAATTTTTATTTTCACTTTTTAAGCATTTCTATCAAAATGTAACGGTAAAAATGTAAACGTTTTAATTTTTCAGGCACTTGCCTTTCTCACTTTAATTTGAAAACTTTTTGCTCAAACAATTTTTATTTTGCCTTTTTATGCATTTCTACTGCATTCCAGCGATAGAAATGCAGTCATTTTAATTTTTCGATAACTTTGTTTTTCTTATTTCTCGCCCGAGTGCGTGAGTGTATGAGATAATCTTTATCGTCTTAGTTAATTCATGCAAGTGTGTGTGTGTGTGTGTGTTAATTTATGTCGAGTGCGTGAGTAGTTATATTCAAGTAGAGTGCGTGTGTTATTTTTATTTTTCCGCCTACTCATTTGAGTTAATTGGCTGAATTTTATTCAAGTAGAGTGTGTGTGTTGTTTTTATTTTTCCGCCTACTCATTTGAGTTAATTGACTGGATTTTATTCAAGCAAGTGTTCGTAGCTTTTATTTTTCCGCCTACTCACTTGTGTTAAATGGTTGGTTTGTATTTTCAGTCCTACTCGTTTGAGTAGGACTTGTAATTTTCATTCTTTATTTTTCCGCCTACTCACTTGAGTTAAATGGCTGGGTTTGATTTTCCACTTACTCGCTAGGAGTTAAATGGTCGGACTTTATTTTGATGTAAATATTTAAGAAAGCCCAGTAATCGCATTTATTTTCTCCTACTCGTATGAGTAGGACTCGCTTTCATTTCAGTCCTACTCGTTTGAGTAGGACTTGTAATTTTCATATTTTATTTTCCGCCCCCACTCGTTTGAGTGGGACCTTCAAATTTCAATAATGCAATTTTCTCTTATGCGTAACTTAGTTTTATTTATGTCTCTTGTTATATGTTTGAATGAGTGCAGGTGTGTTTAATTTTAATAACTTTTCTCATGTTAGGGTATTTTACTTTTCTTCTTATTTTCTTTATAACTTTTCAGCGAATAGTTTAGAATGCTCGCATAACCAAACATATAAGCTATCCCCATTCCGATGAGTGGCTAATTGTTTTTAGCCCTCGGTATCGAAGAGCTTTGGGATCTAAAATGTTTTAAATAACCAAATGTCTAATTTTTCAATTTAATTAAAAACTTAAGGTTTACCCCGGGTTAACGACGCGTAGAACCACATATCGATGTGTGGGCTCTATTTTCGTTATACATACGCTAGCTAGCCGAGAGGCCGTGCGTATGGACAGATCACCGCTGGGTAAATAGAGTTCCGCACTAACCCTCGAGAGAGGAGGCGCGCATACTCTACCGGATTGGGTTCCCCACCCAATAGCGAGGTTCTTAGCGAATTGTGGGCATTAAGGGGAATCCTTCGTCGGACGAGAGCCCGGTTGAATAGCCTTAATGTCCAGGTGAGCGATATTCCTAGAGATAGGTGAGCTCATTATTTTGAACCTCCACGGCCAAGTTTTCTCTTTAATGAAATTGAAACTTTAGATAACTAGTTTTTCAAATCTATTTTTAATCCTAACGTAATTCGATACCGGGAGTTATCTCTTCATCGACTATTTTCTTAAATCTATTTTCGTCCTATTTTTATTACAAACCCTCAACTTACTATTTAGGTAAAATAATAGTGTTTTCTGAGCGGTAGGGGTAATCAACCCGTTCCCGAGAATAATACGACCTCGGTATTCTCCCGGATATCGAGTACTACTTGCGATAGGTGCACTTGCCTCATCCAGCAAGCCCGCGGCGATCGACTCACCGAACCAACCATAGTAAGAGTCTGTTCGCGGTCCAATCAGTTTCATCCGGAAGTAAATGGGTTGTCAAACCACTTGTCTTCCTATGTCTTCTTCGCTTTCCTTCAATCTTTTCTCCCTTTTGCCCAAATGAGTAGTACCAAAAGATCTCTGTTTCACACTGCTTGTCGCCGGAAACTCTACGAAGGTTTGAAGATGGCTTTGTATCGCTGGAGAAAGATTCTTGGAGGGTGAAGATGAGTGGAGGACCTGTGAGGGTGAAAAACGGTGCTTCGCGCGCAGCAGGGGGCGGAAAATGAAAAGCGTTGCCGTAATTTGCGGAGCACGGGTTTAAATACGGCAGCAAAAAATCAGAGTGCACGATCAGTGGTGCATGACCAGAGGTCGTGCAGACTGGATCCCATGATCGTGAGATTAGCAATGGCAGAACTCCCAAAAAATGGAATAAATGCACACGAGTAGTGGCTCATGACCACAAGCCATGCGTACTATATCCAATGATCGTGTGATTGCCACAGACAGAACTTGGAAAAATGGAGAATAGTGCGCACAATCAGTGGCTCACAATCAGTGGTCGTGCGCTATAGATCCAATGATCGTGCGCATTATTCCTGTACCGTTTGGGGTTTGATGAACTGAATGCGCACGACCAGTGGTCGTGCGCAAAGGAGTCCACTGACGGTACGCATGTAAAAACGCACAATCAGTGGCCTTTAGGCGAAAAATATTCCCAAACAATCCCGAAACACACACACGACCTTTGTACCTGCAGCAAAAATATAAGATCCACCGAAATGGGCATTCCACATTCTCCAAACACAGAAAAACACCAAGTAGGGCAAAAGTATAATAACTACGGAATCATACTGAAAACGGGCCAATAGTGCACTTAACATGGAATGGACATAATAACAAATATTAACAATTATGGCTCTAAAGTGTAGTGCATCAACGATAAAACTAGCCCAGAAGACTCCAAAAATATGTATATAACTTGGACTCATCAACGAACTCCGAGCAGGTGCGGGCTGGTTGGGCTCCACTCACCGCTCAGTCAAAACGGCATTGAGTGTCTAGGTTGGCGAGTGCTCCTTGAGAAACTCCACTCACCCTGGGCAGCGAGTGCTTGATAGGGATGGCACTCGCCGCATCTTCCTGGCCCTTGGCAAGCGCAGGCCCGGTTGGCCCCACTCGCCAACTGCTTGTCGAGCACCCTAAGGCGGGTACCGGGCCTACTCGCCGGGTATGGCCGATTTGGCCCCCACCGAGCCACTTGCCGGATATGGGGTTATACACTAGGGTTGTGAATGAAGTACTAAAATTATCAATCCAAAATGCGTAGCAAAATTATTAGAGAACAATAACATCAATAAAATCTCACTTCCAGAGTTTCATGAACAACCAAGATTATATAAACATGAAATTTCTTTTTTTAATAAAGTGCCCTAATTAATCTTTAATTAATTCAGAGGGGACAAATGTTTCTAAAAATTATAGTAAAATTATTTATGGCTTATTACCACCCTATGAGGTAGACTACCAATTTTCAAGTTAATCCAAGGACATATGACCATGTACTTATCAATACTCAAAGGGCAACCCTATGGTTTGTACTAAGGTTTGTGGGCATATCCACCCAAAACCACTCAACGTCTCTTGAGGGGTTATTTTAGGTGACTCCAAGTCAGTGGCCAAGGTTTCACCACATTTGGGTGAGAATTAGACACCCTAACCATCAAACAACCTTTGCCTTAATTTACCCTAAAGGGACCAAACTTTGGTCACATAAATATATATTCAAATCAACCCCAAGTGGGTTAAGATTTTTACCGGAGTCTTATCATGACTCTAAAGGTTAGCCACTAAACTTTGGGGAATTATGAGGTCATTAGACCCTCTAATTAAATCATACATGATTTATTAAATTTTGACAAAAACTATAAAAAACTATTTTCCACAAATTCCCATTTTTGGATATGTTAGAGAACTAGATATGAGCGACCTCCAGTCCAAATTTCAAGTCATTTGGATGGTTAGATTGATGAGGGCACTCAATTTAATCTCTAGTTAACCCTAGGTATAAACTGCACCATTTTGAGTGCTATGGTCAGACTACTGACCCAAACAAGTTGAAATCAATTTTAAAATAAACTAGAGTTCGAGGCTACAACTTTCATATTAAACATTTTTCTAGAAAAGGTTTCTAAGTATTTTTAATAATTAATTCAAGGCACTGCCAAATTTGTGACAAAAAATGAAATAATATAATCATAACTATAGTATTAAATTCGGCCACACGAATCTTGACAGAAGATCGAAGGCCCAAATAGACAACACATGCCACTCCCGTATATCAACTTTCTTTGCCGGATCTAGTGCAATACACTCTCCACTAATTATATGACCAAGGAACGCTACCGAGGACCACCAAAATTCACATTTGACGAACTTGGCATACAGTTGGTTCTTTCTCAATGTCTCCAATACCATATACAGATGCTTGAAATAATCATCCTCGCACTGCGAGTACACAAGTATATCGTCGATAAAGACCATCATGAACTGGTCCAAGTATTCTCTAAACATTTTGTTCATCAAATCCATAAACACGGATGGTGCATTCGTCAGCCCAAACGGCATGACGTTGAACTCATAATGCCCATAACGTGTGCCGAAAGCCGTCTGGGGAATGTCACTTTCCCTTATCCGCAGTTGATAGTATCCGAATTTCAGATCCAACTTCGAGTATACAATTGACCCGACTAGCTGATCGAACAGATCATCAATCCTTGGGATCGGATACTTATTCTTCTCCGTTAGCTAATTCTACTCCTGGTAATCAATAAAGAGTAGTAAGCTTCCGTCCTTCTTCTTAACAAAGAGCACCGACACGCTCCAAGGCGACAAACTTGGACGCACATAACCTTGATCCAATAGCTCATTAAGTTGTACTTTTAGTTCCGCCATCTCCTTAGGCGCTAACCGATACGGAGATCATGACACAGGTTTGGCACCTAGCACTAACTCAATGGTGAAGTCAATCTCTCGCTGAGGTGGAGCTCCAGGGAGATCTTCAGAAAATATGTCCGTAAACTCAGATACAACTAGGATGCTCTCCAGACTAGGCTTGGTCTTTGAAGCCTCCACTAATGCGAAAAATAGCTCTGCACCCCTACTAACTGCCTTAACCACCTAATGAGCAGACATCAAAGTCTTGCTCGACCCCTTCATGCCTGAGAACGTCGACTCACAATCTGTATCTAGTCCCAATTTGACCACCTTACAGTTGCAATCAATGTGCACACGCTACTACGATAGCCAGTCCAAACCAAAGATCACGTTGAACTTCATTATCAGCAGTAGCGACGCTTGCAAGTCTAACACTTGACTCCCAATCCATATCTTTACACAACAAAATTTATCTGCACGCATAGAACACCTGTTATGCAACAACACATCCAATTTGTCCCTTGCCATCGAAGAAGGTACTTTGATGCACGATACAAATCCTTCGAAAAAAAGGAATACGAAGCTCCCATGTCAAACAGTGCTCTCGCCGGACAATCAAAAATCAAAACAAACCCAAGTACAAGCAGTCATAAACTAACATGCATGAGGCAACAAGTATATAAAGCTAAAACACAATTAATTAAACCATACCTATCACCACGTCAGCCTGCTTTTAGGCCTCCTGAAGGCCAAGGTTTTACACTCTAGGCTGTGCTGGAGCATAGTGGGATACGGTAGACTCAACCGCCTTTCCCTTCTCCTCATAAGTTGCTCTAGGCCTCTTCTCGGACTTTGGACGTCCACTGCAACAATCTATGGCAAAATGTCCTGGCTTTCTACAGTTATAACAAGCGCCCTGTGCTCGGATTGTAGTTGCCCCAAACACACTTGAAAAAGTGGCTGGACCTAAAGTCCTAGCCTTCTTATTCCACCTACGGAACCCAGACTTTGAGTTTGGCACTTTGAACTCTGACTTCTTTGCACCCGAGTCCTTCTTCCCTTGGAATCTCTTCAGATCTTTTTCCAATGATCGGGTCGTATTCACCAGGGTTAGGAAGCCTGACGTCATAGGCTCAGAAAGTAGTAGCCTCAGGTCATCACACAGACCCTCGTAGAACCTGTTGGTCTTATGCTCCTCATCGGCAAACGTAGCGCCAACATAACGACCCAACCGCGTAAACTCGGGGAGATACTCATCCACGCTACTATCTCCCTGTGTCAGTCTCTAGAACTGATTCTCCATATTGATTCTCTGTGCTGAGGGAAGGTATCTTGCCAAGAATAACCTCGACATTTCCTCCATTAAGACATCAGTGAGTTGTCTTCCAACCAAGTGATGCTGCTCCAACTCTTCCCACAACAATCTCACCTCTCCATCCAATAAGAAGGTGGCTATAGTTGTCTTCTGCCATTCCTCCTTTCAGTGTCCGTCAAGACTCTTTTCATCCTTGAGAGCCAATCTTCAGCCTGGGATGGGGTTCCAGTCCCCAAAAACACCAGAGGATTAAATCTCATTACATGCTTGAGCTGCTTCTTTATTGCTCTTCTTGGTACTAAAGGCTCTACCACCATCTATTCCACCATTCTAGGTTCTGCTGCTCGAAGCAGTACCTGCTCCCCTACAGTGGCAGGATGTTGCACTTGCCTTCCTGGCTGGGCATTTAGCATCGCAAACACTGCCTCGACCACAAGCCTTATTGTTTCTGCCAAAGGAGGAGTTGAAGGAACGCCATTGGGTGCACTACTTTCCTTAGAAAGCATGCGTTCTGACTGCCCTGCACCACTCCTGGTCACTTAGAGTCGTACAGCACACTATTAAGTGACCAAATAGGATTGCAAAAAGCAATCATAGGAACACAGAAGTTCCTCAAACATGTGTATTTTAATTCTTAAGTGGACATTCATGGGTTCTTTTCATGTTATAACAATGATGCACATCACTATGCTCACTACCCCTTAAAAAGTTTTCGACCAAGAAATCTCCTAAGAAAGACCGACACTGTAGTCTGATACCAAATTTTGACACCCACATCCATCACATGGGATATAACAGAAGGTCCGGTCGGGGCCCCACGACATATTCCACGGATAGTCAGTGGAGCTACATATTAATACCAAATTACTATGAAATTATATCGAAACCTAACATAGAGCAGTCTTGCAGAAGCTTTTAAATAAGTTAGAAGAACCCATAAACATAACATGAATGTCCACTACAGCCACAATAGGAATGAAATAACATACACAAATGTCTTGACCTTATGGCCTTACAACATTCAACTTGAATTAAAGTGTTTTACATACATCGGCTCGCAGGCCGGACACACATGATAGTAGTAAAAGAAAAAACACTTTGCCTTGACCTTCAAGGGCCAGCTCAGCAATTAGTGCTTCAGCCCACTATTTGCCACTAGGCTCACCTATTCCTACATAAGAACATTCCACCGCATGTTGGCAAAACAAAGCAACGGTCAACTAAAGCTGACCAAATTATAACGACCCCACTGTTTACTCGCGGCGGTGGTGCTCGTTCCTTGCAATTGTATTAGCAAAATCCAACATATAAATGAATGTGCAATTTAAGCACACTTTACAACAGGTGTAGGCACGAATGACCATACACCCCATGCTCTTAGGTCACATTCTTAGAAACTCCGGTCCAATCTGAGTCTTCACCACTGCCCCTAGGACGGCAACCATCGTGAGCATTTGAGTCTTTCCTCTGGAAGCCTAAGACTTGTCCTTCTATGCCCCCGGTAAGTGCCACATACTTTAGGTCTCTTTAACCCAACCATATAGAGCTGATACGGTTCCACTCACCCGTTGCTCACATCGCCATGTCAATTTAAGCCATCGGCGCAGGTCAAGCTTCCCCGAGTCCCAACATATCGATCATACAATAGTACATAACTCGGTTATGCAAAAGGTCGGCTCTCTGGCCACCAAGCTGGGCTCCCATAACATACAGCCCCACACACTGGCCCCCAGGTCTCCGTGAGAAAGGCCTCACAATAGATCTTTCACAGAGCTACCGCTGGCGGTAACAGTACCGCAGCGCAGTAATTGGCCTGAAATGCTTTTCTGCCCAGTTTTTCGTGTGCTCCTTGGGGTTAGTCCCCAAAGTTCTCTGCTGCAATCTAATGCGTAGAAACATGAAAAATAAACAGCACAGAGTCTTCTCCAGCAATACATGCATAATGAAACATCACCAATCCAGACCAACCCATCCGGATAGGCTTCACACACCATGCCTATGTTTGTACTTCGATTACAAACTGTATATGCAAAACTATGGGGTTAATCCATATCTACCCGAAGGAATACCACACCCTCACCGCACACTCACGAGAGAGGGTTTCCTATGCAAAAGGAAGAGGACTTTACATGTCCAAGTAGAGAATCATTACCCTTATGCGATTTCTTCGGTGCCATTCCCAAGATCTAGATGGATGGACGCGACCGCAACGACCTTGCCTCCGCAAATCCGGACTCGGCATGCGAATCAGAGCTTCGAAACTCCAACGGAGGCAGGATCTATTCCCTCTTCTTCGCCCTTCACACTCTTTTCTCTCTAGTACTTAGAAAGAGTCAAGGAAGAAATGAGTTGGGAAAACGTAACTTCAGGCTTTATACCCGCATTGGCACGCACCAACTGTCGGATCTCCAAATAAAATCAGTGGACGGTCCTGATTCCTCCAAGAATTTAGTTTACGAGAGCTACTGCCGTGTGGTAGGAAGTTACTGCTGTGCGGTATCCCAATAGTTCGGCTTCTCAATGATGCCACCACTTAGAAACCCAATTACGCGGTGACACGTGGACACGTCATAACTGTTATGCTACCGCCACGCGCTAAAAAACTATCGTCGCACGGTAGTTTACGTGTTTGGAAGGAAATGACAAAACAACGCTACTGCCTGCAGTAGGGTTAACGCCACGGGGTAATAACCCGAGAGATATGTTAAATAAAATTTCAGGCTACTACCCCGCGCTACCGATATCGCCGAGCAGCAAGGAGAAACCTGGGACATTAGATCCCAGAGGAAGGAAATGAACGGCTTCAAAATTCTCTGAAATGGGTATTTCGGTTCTAACACGCCCTGTGACACGCCTGTATCACAGGCTGTATACCTTAAGAGGCGCACTAACCGACTTATCCAGAACATGACACAGCCATGTGACACGCCCGTGTCACAGGCTGTGTACCTTCAAACACGCCCGTGTCTAGCTCTCGAGACCCACTCGAGACCTACTCGAGAGAACCACTCGAGTAATTGGACAGTACACGGCCTATGACATGCCCGTGTCGTAGGCCGTGTGCCTTACTCGAGACACTCGATACCTACTCGAGACCACCCCTCAAGACTGACTCGAGTATATAGAGCAGGACACGACCATGTGATAGGCCCATGTCACAGGCCGTGTTCTCTCTCTCTCGAGAATTCGTCGAGTGCATCTAATAGAGTGATGTTCGTCGACCAGAGGAGGACACGCCCTCGGACACGCCCTCTGACACGCCCATGTTGCAGGGCGTGGTCCCTCTCGAGAACTCGTCAAGTGTATTTCGTCGAGCACTTGACAGGCTGCTCAACCGAGCAGGACACGACCGGTGACACGCTTGTGTCCCAGGCCGTGTTGCCCAGCCTAAACCCAAATTTGGGATTTGGGGTGTTACAACCCTCCCCTCCTTACAAGAAATTTCGTTCGAAAATTTGCGCACAGTAAGGAACAAAAGCAAGATGTGAGATCTCCACAGAATATATGTTACAACAAGCGGTGTACTGTACAACTGTTTACGCAAAAAACTCGGGAAACTCAGCTCGCATGGTCTGCTCTCGCTCCCATGTTAGGTCCTCACAGCCACAGTTGTCCCACCGGACCTTGACCATCCCGATTGTCTTGTTCCGCAACTATTTATCGGCTCGATCCTCGATCCGAATGGGCCTAACCTTCGTCATTAGCCCATACTCAACCAGCACACGATCGTTCTCGACCACTTGAGCTGGATCTTTGACGGCTTTTCGAAGCACATATATGTGAAACACATCATGTAATCCACTGAATTCTGCCGAAAGAGATAGCCGATAGGCAGCTTCCCCAACTCACTCCACCACTTCAAACGGACCAAGATATCTCGGACTTAACATTTTCACACGTCGAATTATGGACACTTCTTTGAAGGGTTTGATCTTCAAATATACCCAATCGCCCACCGCGAACTCCACGTTCTTATGATTGGCATTGTAGTACTTTGCTTGCCGATCCTGGGCTATCAGTAGCCTCTCCCGAATAGACCGTATCATCGAGTTCGCTTCATCGAAATCTTTATGCTTATATAGTTTGGATTCGCTCGCTTCTGCCCAAGCTAATGGTGTACGGTATTTATGACCATATAGAGCTTCAAACGGTGCCATACCGATGCTCGCTTGGTAGGTATTATTGTAGGCGAACTCCATCATATAGAGATGATCTTCCCATCTCTTACCAAAGTCCATGACGCACATTCGGAGCATATTCTCCATTGTTCTGTTGGTCCTCTCAGGCTGGCCATCAATTTGGGGATGAAAGGCCGTACTGAACGTCAACTTTGTTCCCAACAATTGGTGGACTAGCCTCCAATCATTCAATGTGAATCGCCCATCATGGTCACTCACGATGCTACGGGGGACACCGTGTAGCCGTACGATCTGCTCCACATAGAGCTTTGCCAAACTTTCCACTGAATCGTCCCGCTTGTTCGGAAGGAAGTGAGCCACTTTCGTCAACCGGTCTGCAATCACCTAGACTGAATCATTCCCGCGTTGAGATCTTGGCAACCCGTGCACAAAATCCATTGAAATATCATCAAACTTCCGTTCTGGAATCGGTAACGACATCAAGAAACCTCCATGCTTCTGGCATTCCACTTTCAACCAACGCCTGAAACCCTTGGTTCACGGAACTCGATAGCAGGAATCACAACTCATTCCGCAATCCTTCGTGGAACCTATTGGTTTTCTGTTGCTCATCGGCAAAGATAGAACCCGCATAACGTCCCAACCGTGTGAACTCATGCAGGTAAGTCTCAACACAACTTTCTCCTTGCATTAGCCATTGGAACTCATTTTCCATGGCAATGCGTTGTGCCGCTGGTAGGTGCTTTGCAAGGAATAGTCGCGAGAACTCCTCGATCGAAACCTGTGTTTACTGTCTGCCCGCTAAGTGGTGTAACTCAATCTCGTCCCCCATAGCCGAGCCTCTCCTTCCAATAAGAAGGTGGCCAAGGTGACCTTCTGATCTTCCTCCATCCTGATCGCTGTCAATATGCGCTTGATGCGCGACAACCAATCCTCCACCTGCGTAGGGGATCCCACACTCGTAAACGTAGGGTGATTGAAGCTCATGAACTTCTTCAACTGCCGTTCAGCTGCTCGAGGATCCACAGACGCAATAGGTTCTGGCCTTGCCGCAACCTGTTCTAACAACACTGCCGGCTGCGCTTGCCTACCAGGCTATGCTTAAAACATTACAAACAGCGCCTCAGCAGCTAAGCGGACGGTTTACGCAGAAGTGGGAGGTGATGGCACCTCAGCTGGTGTCGTACTCTCATCAGAACGTTGGCGCTCCGACTGCCTAGCACCACTACGAGTCACCTATAGGTGAACAAGACACACATTAGCGACCTCGCACAAGCAATAACAACAAGATAGGAACGCGCAGGTTCCTCAAACATGTGTATTTACCTTCCTAAGTAGACATTCAAGAGTTCATTCGTGTTAACGCGGTTTGCACGTACACGTGCTCGCCACCCGACAAAAGAATTCGACCGCAAATTCGAAAGGGAAAGATTGAGACAGGCTGATACCAAAATGTAACAAATCAATCCGTTCATATTGCATATAATAGAAGGTCCGGTCGGGGCCCCACATTATATGCCACAAAACAGGCGGGGAAGCTATAGTTAATAAAAATACACATTCGCACTGTAACTCAAAGCATTCTAGAGGAAGATTTTAACAATAATCTTGAACTCCAACCATGAATGTCCACTATATATATAAAGAGCCACAGTTATATATCAACTCCCGAAGGAATGTACACAAATACAACAACGTTTGGCCTTATGCACTTATAGTTACTCTTTAAAAATGTGAATTCCAAACATCGGCGTGCAGGCCGGCCACACTTGAGCAAAACACAATATTCTTTGCTTAGCCTTCAAGGGCTTGCAGCAGCAGCAACAACAGTAGTTGCAGCAGCAGGGACTTCAGCCCTTATGTGTCCCACTTGTCTCTCATGCACCTGTACAAAGACAGCCCACCAAACGGTCGCAAATAAGGCAACAGTCAGCATTCAGCTGACCAATTTATAATGACCCTGCCCCTTTCCCGGGTCAGTGGTATTCCTTTCCTGCAGGCTTAACAATTCATAGGCAGATATCTATATACCACACATTATGCTCTCATACACAAAAAATCGATCACAACCGTCAGCCACACAGTCCGACGATCCATGCACTCAGGGCACATTCTTAGTGTACCGGCGAACTAGGGTCCCCCCACTGTTCCAGGTCAAACACCCGATGGTAAAATTGAGCATTTAGTCTTGTTGGCGCGCAGGCCTAAGAATCTCATTATACGCTCCAACTGACCGTACTTTCAGGTCTTCAAGTTGGACGGACATAACGCATGTACGGATCAACTACCCCCCGTTGCTCAAGTCGCCTTGCCATCACCGAATACCAATGTACTCGATTCTAAATATAAGGCGCAGGTTGGTTTCACCTTTCCTGTTCGGCACGAGGCCTTTTCAAGAGCCCATCGAGCTCGCAATAGCCATACTGTCCACCAAGGACTGGCTTTATAATAGCCACATTCTCCACCACAGATCGGCTTTACAAGAGCCATAGTGTCCACCAAGGACTGGCTTCACAATCAATAAGGGGAGATCATGCTAGCATCCTTCATGACCGCTTAGCGGGTTCCGCAGAACTCACTTTCTGCACCCAACTACGCCCAAACCCTGCAGCATCCTGCAGTGCCAGAAAGCTTGTCTTTCCATAGCACACAGCACAAACATCACAAGGGTATTTTCCTAGACAACCACTCCAGTACTTCTTGCTACTGCCCTTCACAGGTCCAACCCTTCAACCCCACAAACTACACATTTAACCGCGGAGTCTTCTCTGGTGTGCAAATGAAACATCGCCAATCCAGACCAACCTGTACAGATGGGCTTCACACAGCACGCCTATTCCGTACATCCTAATTTCGGATCTATATGAAAACCTATTGGGGATTCCAAGAATCAACCAAAGAAAAACCCTTTGCAATCCACCCTCTAGTGGGGGAAATCCATGCACATGCCAACAAGAAGGACTTCACATGTCAAAAATGGAAGATCGTTACCCTTGACGACCTCTTTGGAGCCATGGAAATCTAGCCAGTTGGAAAGCACCGTAGCGTCCTTGCCTCCACAAATCTGGCCTCGGACTTTAGTTTAGAACTCTCATGCTCCATTGGCGGCCGGATCCCTTCTCCTCCTGATCCTCCTCCTCCTTGCTCTCCCTTTTCTCTAGCACTTTTAGAAATAGAATGGCAGAAGTAAAATGAGACTTATCTTCTCAATTTCGGCCTTAAAGCGGTATGGAGAAACCTGGGCCATTGGATGCCAAAGGAAGGAAATGAACGACTACAAAATTCTCTGAAATGGCTATTTCGGGTCTGATAATCCCTATGACACGCCCGTGTCACAGGCCGTGCACCATAAGTGGTGCACTAACTGACTTATCCAGAACAGTACATGACCATGTGAAATGCCCGTGTCACAGGCCGTGTACCTTCAGACACGCCCGTGTCTACCTCTCAAGAACCACTCAAGACATACTCGAGAGAACCACTCGAGTAATTAGACAAGACACGGCCTGTGACACGCCCGTGTCGCAGGCCGTGTACCTTACTAGAGACACTCGAGACCTACTCGAGACCACCCCTCGAGACCCACTCGAGTATATAGAGCAGGACACGACCATGTGACACGCCCGTATCACAGGCCGTGTTTTCTCTCTCTCGAAAATTCATCGAGCGCATCTACTCGAGTGAAGTTCGTCGACCAAAGGAGGACACGCCCACAGACACGCCCGTGTCTCAGGGCGTGTTCCCTCTCAAGAACTCGTCGAGTGCATTTCGTCGAGCACTCGACAGCCTGCTCAACCGGGCAGGACACAGCCAGTGACATGCCCATGTCCCAGGTCGTGTTGCCCAGCCTAAACCCAAATATGTGATTTGGGGTATTACAATATATTCATATATATATACATGTATTTATAAAATTTTACAGTCTAAATAGGAGGAAAAAGGCGAATGAATTAAGATACGGGCGCGCGGAAAATGTAAATAGAGGTTTGTGATTACTTCAAATTGAAAAGTGTTCAACATGAAAGTTTAGAACTCATTGTGACGAACAAATTTCATGTTAACATTTTTTTATACGACACTGTTTTGACCCTCAAAATGACACTCGAACGCAGACTGGAATGTACTACTCGAGAAGGACGGCCGACTACTCGAGAAAAAGATTAGAGGTACTCGAGAAGTAGAAAATAGTTTACTCGAGTACTAAAATTCAGTACTCGATAACAAACATAGAATTACTCGAGTACTACTCGAGCACTAGCTCCAGATTACTCGACACAGATAAAACCTCACGAGAACAAAAGCCAAAACTTTTTTGTCCTCATGAATAGTGATTTTTACAAATATATCCAAAATCAAACTATAGAGATGAATAGTAAAAGACATTTTTGAATAATATTTTAATATTAAAATAATCATACTTATAACTTTTTGAATAAGGAAACATAAGTTCAAAACGGAGGCCCAAACACGCACTGAATTAAATGAAACTCGCACTGTAGGCGAACACTGACGCTACGAACCCAACGACGAAGTCAAAACCAAAATCCGACGAGCCATTCTTGAGATATAAATTTTTAAATTCTACGGCGAACATAAATTCCACAAATCATCGAAAAAATTGCTGATGCTCGAATATCGCTCGGATCGCGACGAAACTTGACGTGCAAGTCCAAAATTATTTAACATAATTTTCAAATGAAAAATTTTACAATTACAACAAGAATTCGAGAATTTGGCCGACTCGACCGAACGGACGCGAAAATGCCTTAATTACGTCGCGTCGTCAATTCAACATTAAAAGTAATGTCATGACGTCATAAATATGACGATATCGAATCAAATAAAATCATCGAACAAAATTGGGGGCATTACAGTCACTTCCTCTAAAAAGAAGTTTCGTCCCGAAACTTAACACAATTCCAAAACCAAACTAAAAACGAGAAAATCAAACACCACCAAAAACATAGAGACATACCACGACTGAGAGAAGAGATGCGGATGAGATTCCCTCATTGCCGACTACAATTCCCACGTCACGCTCTCGATGCCTTGATTTCTACAGAGAACCTTAAACATAGGGATGGTCTTTCTCCGCAGCACTCGATCTTGAGAATCTAGAATACGAACAGGTTCTTCCACATACGTAAGGTTGGGCTAAATCTGGGGCACTGAGTCGAGAACTTAAAGATCATTACGAATACACTTCCACAACTGGCTCACATGGAACACATCATGGACACCAGGGAACATAGCAGGGAACTCCATCCTATACGCTGAAACTCTGATGCATTCAAGAATCTGAAAAGTTCCTACGTACCGGGGGTCTAACTTGTGGTTCACTCCAAACCTTTTAACTGCAGACATCAGAGAAAGTTTTAGAAAAACAAAGTCACCAATAGTGAACTCCAGATCAACCCTTCATTGATTAGCATATTTCTCATAGTGCTCTTGAGCCACACAGAGCTTCTCCCGAATAGTAGTCACGACACAATTCATCTCTTCAAGGGCTTCCGGTTCAAGCAACGGCTTCTCACCAACTTCTGCCCAAAATAGGGGAGTTTGACAACCCCTTCCATAGAAAGCTTCAAAGGGCGCCATTTGCAAACTCTCCTAATAGCTGTTATTGTACGCAAATTCCATCAGTCTGAGGCATTTATCCCAAGCCTCTCCATGGTCCAGAATATAGCATCTAATCATATCCTCCAAGATCCGGTTCACCCTCTATATCTGACCATTTGTCTGAGGATGATAGGCAGTAGAATACCTAAGGTTAGTAAATATAGTTCCTTGCAAGCTCTGCCAGAAACGAGACATGAACCGGGAGTTTTGGTATGACACAATACTCGTAGGTACACCATGCAGTCTGATAACTTCGTCTAGATAAAACTCAGATATCTTTTTCATAGAATAATCAATTTTGAATGGCACAAAGTGGGCAAACTTGGATAGTCTATCCACGATATCCCACACTGCATCATGCCCTTGGGGACATCTCGGCAAACCGGTTACGAAAACCATGGATAAACTCTCACATTTACAACTCGGTATGTCTAAAGAGGTTAACTTACACCACGGCCTTCTATGATCAGCTTTGACATGCTGGCAGGTATAACATTTAGATATAAATCTGGTGATGTGGTTCTTCATACCTGTCCACCAAACAATCTGCTTCAAATCTCTGTACGTTTTCGTGGCACCAGGATGATAAGCAACACTTGAACCATGCACTTCACTGCATATTCTTGCTTGCATGTCCCAAACAACGGGAATACAATATCTGTCGTGGTACTTTAGGGTACCAACATCATCAATTGAAAAGTCAGGTAATTCCCCGTTCTCAGTCCCGCGGCAGAGGTTCTGGAAATCAGTATCGTCTTTCTGATATAGCCAAATGAGAGTAATCCACGAAGGCTCTCCCACCTCCAAGCTACTCGGCGAAGCATTATTCCCCATGTTAATGTCCATGAGCAAAAACTCATCAACAAGGGATTGCACAAAGAGGTTAAAGATATGTGCGGGTATTCTGGCTTAATGCATCTGCTACTACATTAGCCTTTCTAGGATGATAAAGGATATCGACTTCGTAGTCCGCAACATACTCTAGCCATCTACGCTGGCCCAAATTCAATTCCTTCTAAGTGAAGACTTATTTCAAACTTTTGTGGACCGAATAAATTTTGCACGACACTCCATACAGAAGATGTCTCCACAACTTCAAGGCATAAATGACGGCAACAAATTCCAGGTCATGCGTAGGATAATTCTTTTCATGCACCTTCAATTGTCTGTCCATACGCAATCACCTTGCCATCCTGCATCAACACGCAACCGAGTCCAACTCTAGAGGCGTCCATATTTACAACATAATCTACTCCTTCCACCGACAATGCCAAAATTGGAGCAGAATAAAATCTCGTCTTGAGCTCTTGAAAAGCTTCCTCACAGGCATCACTCCAAACAAAAGCTACGCTCTTTTGCGTAAGCCTGGTCAACGGGACAGAGAGCACAGAGAACTCTTTAAGAAATCTTCTGTAGTAACCTGCCAATCCTAAGAAATTCCATATCTCTGTGGGCGATGTAGGTCTCTTCCAATCCAAGACTGCGGCTATCTTCGCGGGAACCACTGAGATACCGTCCTTGCTTATAATGTGTCCTAGGAATGATACCTGCGACATGTAACACCCCCTATCCGTCGCATAGTATATAGCAGTAGCTCCGGCCGGGGCCCGACGTCATATGCCACAGACAGACCGGTTGGTTACTCATGGAAACCATCCAACCAATCATAAAGTCCTACACTGAGCATTTTAATGGAAGCAGTTTTATAAAAATTGCAAATAGGAACCCAGCACTAAAGCATGAATGTCCACTAATCCAAAATAGGAATGTTATACAAATACCAACACAAGCCTTAAGGCCTTACAAAATTTTTCACTTGATATTACATGATTTAAAAACCACGGCATGCAGGCCGGTCATACATGAATAAAACAGTAAACACTTCCAATTAGGCCTTCGAGGGCCGGCTTCGCACTTGGGCTTTAGCCCGCTATTGACCGCTTGGTCCAGCAGCACCTGCAAGCAACAAACCACCGCACGGTGGCAAAACAAGGCAACGGTCAGCAATGCTGACCAAATTATAACGATCCCACCCCCAACTCGGGGCGGCGATGCTCCTTCCCTGCATTTTATTAGCATAAGCGAGCAATATATAACAATATTCATTTCATCACAGACGTTGGCTCGCACGGCCACACGCCCCGTGATCTCAGTGCACATTCTCGGTGAACCGGTCGATGTCACGTCAATTAAAGCAATAGACATTCCGGACTCACCACCGCCACTTTGACGGCCAAACCTATGAGCATTTTGTCTTCTTGGCCTGGGTCATGACAATTTAAGCCATTGACCGCCAAAGACCCTAATCTATGCCAACGGCAAGTGCCACGTACCTTTAGGTCTCTTTAACCGAACGACATAGAACGGGTACGGTTCCATCTAACCCGTGCTCACATCGCAACGACAATTTAAGCCATATGCGCGGGTCAAACTTCTCCCGAGTCCCGTTTCCATCACAATTCACATAACCCGGTTATGTTCAAGTTGGCTCTTAGGCCACCAAGTTGGCAAGATCACGCATCCGCCCAGTTTTCCGGGTGCACCTTTGGGTTAATCCCCAAGGCTCCCTGCTGCAATGTACCGTGTAGAAAACCCGAAAAACAACCAATAGCACGGAGTCTTCTCCGGCATTTATGCAATGCAACATCACCGATCCAGACCAACATGTCCGGGTAGGCTACACACATCGTGCCTATGTCCGTTCTCGATTACAGACTCTATACAATGGGGACTTCACATATCTACCTGAAGGAACGCCTCCAACTCTACGCAAACTCGCGAGAGCGGGCTTACTATGCAAAGAAGGAGTGCTACTCATGCTCAAGAAGAGAATCATTACACTTTCGTTCTTCTTTGGCTCCATGGAAAAATAAGCGGATGAAAAGCACCACACTAGCTTTGCCTCCGTGGATCCGGAGTCGGCTCGCAATTTGGAGCTTCGAAACTCCTCCAATGGCCGGATCTAGCTCCTTCTTCCTTCCTTGGCTCTCCTCTCTCTCTAAGCTTTTAGAAAGATATCCACTCATGGAAAGTGAGGGTTTCTAAGTCCAATCCCGGGTATATCCCTTCAGGAACAACCCCCAGCCGTTGGATCATCAATTAAAGAAATGAACGACTTTGATTCGGGACTGAAATGCCCAATCTGGACCGCACACGGCCTGGCCCACGCCCGTGTCCCAGGCTGTGTGCCTCATTCGCCGTCAAAATCGGCGGGCCTGGAACAATACACGGGTATCGAACACGCCCGTGTTCGACCTGACATGCCCGTGTTCCACCTGACACGGTCGTGTGGCCGGCCGTGTACCCCCATTGTTTTTCCCGGAAAACAACTCGAGCACTGCACGGGTTCTAGGACACGCCCGTGTCCTTGCTCGTGTCACCTCAACACGCCTGGGCTCCAGGCCGTGTACACGGTCTCGACACTCGACACTTCGTCAAGCGAAGATCTTTGACCTGATGACACGGCCTTGGACACGCCCGTGTCCTAGGCTGTGTGCCTTGTCTCGACACATCGTCGAGCAAAGTTCATCGACTCCCCGGGACAAGTGTCGACACGGGTCGACACGCCCTGCGACACACCCATATCGCAGGCCGTGTGCCATGTCTCGACACATACTCGAGCGCAATGTCGACTTCACGGGCCGAGTGTCGACACAGGTCGACACGCCCTGCGACACGCCCGTGTCGCAGGCTGTGTGCCCTGTCTCGACACAACATCGAGCGAAATGCGTCGACACCCTGGGCCGATCGTCGACACGGCCTTGACATGCCCTGCAACACGCCCGTGTCGCAGGCCGTGTTCTCTGCTCGACGATCGTCGACTCCAAAATCGTCGACCTCTCGACCAACTCGACGACACAAGCCTGACACGCCCTGGGACACGCCCGTGTCCCAGGCCGTGTGCCTCCTGCCAGAACCCAAAACTGGCCCAAAACGTCACCCGTCGCTCCTTTGAGTTTCGGGGCATTACAACTCTCCCCCTCTTAAAAGAATTTCGTCCACGAAATTATATAAAGGAAAGACATGTACAAAACCATAATTTGTACCTGAGCGGAACAACTCCGGATACTCGTCAAGCATAGTCTGCTCTCGCTCCCAAGAGAGCTCCTCACAACCGCAATTGTCCCACCGAACCTTGACCATCCTGATCTCTTTATTGCATAGCCGCTTGACCTCCGAGTCCTCAATCCGCTCGGGCTTGACCTTTGTCGTCAGCCCACTATCCACCGGCACTTGATCAACCGCGATCACTTGCGTAGGCTCTTGCACCGCCTTTCGAAGCACCGAAATATGGAATACATCATGTAATCCACCAAGCTCCACTGAAAGCTTCAACCGATAGGCCGCTTCACCAACTCGCTCCAGAACCTCAAACGGCCCAACGTACCTCGGGCTCAGCTTTTTCAGTCGCTTCGCACCCGCGAGATACCCTTGAACGGCTTGATCTTTAAGTACACATAGTCACCCACAGCGAACTCCACGTTCGTGTGCTTGGCATTATAGTACTTCGCTTGCCGGTCCTGAGGAATAAGCAACCTCTCCCGAATGGTTCTCGCCAAAGAAGTAGCATCCTCCACTTCCAATCACTTATACAACTTTGACTCACCCTTTTCTAACCAAGACAACGGCGTGCGACATTTTCTACCATATAGGGCCTCGAATGGCGCCATCTGAATACTCGCTTGGTAGCTATTGTTGTATGCGAACTCCACCAAATAAAGGTGGTCTTACCATTGCTTTCCGAAATCCAAGACACAAATGCGGAGCATGTCTTCCATGGTTCTATTGACCCTCTCGGTCTGCCCATCCGTTTGCCGATGGAAGGCTGTGCTAAATTTCAAAATTTTTCCCAACATTTGCTGCATTAGCCTCCAATCATTGGACATGAACCGCCCATCTCGGTCACTCACGATGCTGCGGGGCACACCATGAAGCCGCACTATGTTATCCACATAAAGCTTTGCTAACTTCTCCACCAGGTCATCCTTCCTATGCGGAATAAAATGCGACACCTTCGTTAACCGATCAACAACCGCCCAAATGGCGTCGTTCCCCTTTTGCGACCTTGGCAAATCGTGCACAAAGTCCATAGAGATGTCGTCAAATTTCCACTCCGGAATAGGCAAGGACTTAAGAAATCCTCCCGGCTTTTGGCATTCCGCCTTTACCAAGGCGCAAGTTTGGCACTTCGCTACGTAGAGTGCCACATCTTTCTTCAAACCCGGCCACCAAAATAGTTTCTTCACATCACGGTACATCTTCGTGCTCCCCGGGTGAATCGAGTACTTGGTATGGTGTGCCTCGTACAACAACTCCACCCTCAAATTACCCACACTTGGGACGCACAGACGACCATCTTTCCAAAGTAATCCGTCCTCCACGACGAATTGGGAATTTGACCCATCCAGAGCCTCTACCATGAACTGCTTCATATGAGCATCCATATCCAAAGCCTGTCGAATACGATCAGCCAGGTCATATTGGACTTCAGTCCAATTCAGAACTGCTTCAGCACTTGATTGCCTATCCATACAAACAATCTCCAACGCCTCCAACTCCCGCACCAACCGCTCATCATGCACCGATAGCCAATTGGCTTGAGCTGGGGCTCGATGACTCAACGGGTCCGCAACCGCATTCCCTTTACCAGGCACGTAGTGGATCTTGAATGTACAGTCCCCCAGGAACTCCATCCATCTACGCTGCTGCATATTCATATCTTTCTGATCAATAAGATACTTCAGGTTCTTGTGATCGGTGTAGATATCAATCTTCACACCGTACAAATAGTGTATCCACAACTTCAACGCAAAAATCACGGCCGCTAACTCCAAGTCATGGACCGGATAGTTCCTTTCATGCACTTTTAGCTATCTCGAGCCGTAAGCTATTACACTTCCGTGTTGCAGTAGCACGTAACCCAAACCGCTGCCCGAAGCATCACTATAAATCTCATAGCCTTCGTTCCCACATAGCGAACTCAGCACAGGCGCCGTGGTCCACCGACACTTCAACTCCTCAAAAGCTCGCGCGCACTCCGGCGTCCAAACGATCTTATGCTCCTTCCTCGTCAAAGTAGTGAGAGGTAACGCTATTCGCGAGAAGTTCTCTACGAAGCGCCTATAATAGCCGGCAAGCCCCAAAAATCTCCGGACTTCCTCTACCGTAGCAAGCTTAGGCCACTCCCGTATCGCAACAATCTTCGCCGGATCCACAGCAATACCCTCTCCACTCACTATATGCCCGAGGAACGCCACTGAGGATAGCCAAAACTCGCACTTCGAGAACTTGGCATACAACTGATTTCTCCTTAGCGTCTCCAGAACCAAATGAAGATGCTTGAAGTGATCTTCCTCACTTTGCGAGTACGCCAAAATATCATCGATGAAGATGATCACGAAATGGTCCAGGTACTCCCTGAAAGTCCTGTTCATCAAATCCATGAACACTGACGACGCATTAGTCAGCCCAAACGGCATGACCGTAAACTCATAATGCCTGTATCTCGTGCTAAACGCTGTCTTCGGGATATCACTCTCCCTTATTCGCAGCTGATAGTACCCAGACTTGAGATCTAACTTCGAGTACACCGTCGACCCTACCAACTGATCAAAAAGATCATCAATCCGGGGGATCGGGTACTTGTTCTTCTCCGTCAACTTGTTGAGCTCCCGATAATCAATACACAGCCTCAAGCTTCCGTCCTTCTTCTTAACAAAGAGGACCGGTGCGCTCCAAGGCGAAGAACTCGGGTGCACATACCCTTGCTCCAACAACTCTTGCAGTTGAACTTTCAGCTCCGTCATTTCTTTAGGCGCTAGCCGATAAGGAGATCGTGACACAGGATTTGCACCTGGCACTAGCTCAATCGTGAAATCTATCTCCCGCTGAGGCGGGGCTCCAGGAAGATCTGCGGGGAACACATCACGGTATTCCGATACCACTGAAATACTATCCAACGCGGGCTTCGGCTTTGCAACCTCCACTAGTGTAAAGAACTGTTATGCACCGGCATGAACCGCCTTCACCACCTGAAGAGCAGACATTAACGTCTTGCTCGACCCCTTTAAGCCCGTAAAAGTCATCTCACGACTTGCTCCCAGCTTGACTTCCTTGCGACCGCAGTCAATATAGGCATGCTGCTCTGAGAGCCAGTCCATGCCAAATATAACGTCGAACTCGACCAACGGAAGTAAAGACGCTTGCAGGTCGAACTCCTGATTCCCAATACGAATCTTAACATCGCAGATCCTATCCGCTCGCATCGAACACCCATTGGGCAACAATACATCCAACTTATACTTCGCCATCGAAGAAGGGACTCCGATGCGTGATATAAATCCTTCGGACAAGAAGGAGTGTGAAGCCCCCTTATCGAAGAGTGCCCGTGCCGGATTTTCACAAATCAAAACAAATCCTAAACAAGCAGGGGTAAGGTAACATATGCATAACAAGTATTTAAGGAAATTGACTTGCTATAAATTAAACTGTACCTGTTACCACATCAGCTTGTTTGATGGCCTCCTGTTGGCTAAGATTATACACCCTTGGTTTGGACGGAGCATAGTGGGATGCGGTCGACTCCACCGCCTTTCCTTTCTCTTCATAAGTCGCTCTCGGCCTTCTCTCGGACTTAGGACGTCCGCTCCAACAATCGCGGGCAAAGTTCCCCGTCTTTCCACAAGTAAAAGACGTGCCCGGGTCCGACTCATAGTCGCCCTAGAAGCACCAGAAGGAGCTGGACCCGAAGTCCTATGCTTCTTGAAAGACCTCCGATAGCCGGACTTTGAAGTAGTCGGCACTTTGAATTCAGATTTCCTATCACCCAAGCTTTTCTTTGCTTGTACAATCTTCATGTCCTTCTCCAAGGACCGGGAGGTATTGACCAAGGTTAAGAAACCCTGCGTCATCGGCCCCGAGAGTAGTAACCTCAACTCATCTCTCAACCCTTCATAGAAGCGATTAGTCTTGCGCTCCTCATCCACAATAGTGGAGCTAGCATAACGACCCACACGAGTAAACTCGTGGAGATATTCATCCACGCTCCTCTCATCCTGAACCAACTTCATAAACTCATTCTCCAATGCTATCCTCTGCGTCAAAGGGAGGAATCTAGCCAAGAACAATCTCGAGAACTCCTCCATCGAGACATCAACAAATTGCCTACCTCTCAACAAGTGCAGCTCCAATCCTTCCCACCACATTCTCGCTTCACCGTCCAGAAGGAGCGTAGCGATGGTGGTCATTTGCCACTCCTCCGTCTCCGTTGCTGTCATGACTCTCTTCACCCTGGAGAGACAGTCTTCAGCCTGAGATGGGGTTCCCAACCCCGAGAATACCGGAGGGTTAAAACTCATAACATGCTTAAGCTGACTCTCGGTTGCCCTTCTTGGCACCAACTGTTCCACTAGCACTTGCTCCACTCTCCTCGGCTCAGCCTCTTGAAGAGGTTCCTACTCCATCGTAGGAGCGGGCTGCTGCGTTTGCCTTGTGGGCTGCGCATTTATTTCGGCCAACACAGCTTTGGCCACCAAGCGTATGTTCTCAGCCGATAGAGGTGTTGCAGGAGCAACATCCGGTGCACTACTAGCCTCAGAAACTCGACGTTTCGATTGCCCAACACCACTTCTGGTCACCTATAGTGGTACAAAACACCGTTAAGCGAGGCAAATAAAATTGCAAACAACAATTATAGGAACACGCAGGTTCCTCAAACACGTGTATTTTCATTCCTAAGTGGACATTCATGGGTTCTTTTACTGTTATAACGATGACGCACACAATGTGCTCACCACCCCTTAAAAAGAATTCGCCCACGAATTCACTTGAAGCCCGACCAAAACCAGTAGTCTGATATCAAATTGTAACACCCCCTATCTGTCGCATAACATATAGCAGTAGGTCCGGCCGGGGCCCGACGCCGTATGCCACAGACAGACCGGGTGGTTACACATGGAAAACCATCCAACCAATCATAACGTCCTACACAGAGCATTCTAGCGGAAGCAGTTTTATAAAAGTTGCAAATAAGAACCCAGCACTAAAGCATGAATGTCCACTAATCCAAAATAGGAATATTATACAAATACCAACACAAGTCTTAAGGCCTTACAAAATGTTTCACTTGATATTACATGATTTACAAACCACGACACGCAGGCCGGTCATACATGAATAAAACAGTAAACACTTCCAATTAGGCCTTCGAGGGCCGGCTTCGTACTTGGGCTTTAGCCCGCTATTGACTGCTTGGTCCAGTAGCACCTAGAAGCAAAAAACCACGGCACGGTGGCAAAACAAGGCAACGGTTAGCAATGCTGACCAAATTATAACGATCCCGCCCCTAACTCGGGGCGGCGATGCTCCTTCCCTGCATTTCATTAGCATAACCGACCAATACATAACAATATTCATTTCATCATAGACGTTGGCTCGCCCAGCCACACGCCCCGTGCTCTCAGGGCACATTCTCGGTGAACCGGTCGATGTCACGTCAACTAAAGCCATATACATTCCGGACTCACCACCGCTACTTTGACGGCCAAACCTATGAGCATTTTGTCTTCTTGTCCTGGGTCACGAAAATTTAAGCCATTGACCGCCGAAGACCCTAATCTATGCCAACGACAAGTGCCACGTACCATTAGATCTCTTTAACCGAACGACATAGAACGGGTACGGTTCCATCTAACCCGTGCTCACATCGCAACGACAATTTAAGCCATATGCGCGGGTCAAACTTCTCCCGAGTCCCGTTTCCATCACAATTCACATAACCCGGTTTTGTTCAAGTTGGCTCTCAGGCCACCAAGTTGGCAAGATCATGCATCCACCCAGTTTTCCGGGTGCACCTTTGGGTTAATCCCCAAGGCTCCCTGCTGCAATCTACCGTGTAGAAAACCCGAAAAACAACCAATAGCACGGAGTCTTCTCCGGCATTTATGCAATGCAACATCACCGATCCAGACCAACATGTCCGGGTAGGCTTCACACATCATGCCTATGTCCGTTCCCGCTTACGGACTCTATACAACGGGGACTTCACATATCTACCCGAAGGAATGCCTCCAACTCTCTACAAACTCGCGAGAGCGGGCTTCCTATGCAAAGATGGAGAGCTACTCATGTTCAAGAAGAGAATCGTTACACTTGCGTTCTTCTTTGGCGCCATGGAAAAATAAGCGGATGAAAAGCACCGCACTAGCTTTGCCTCCGTAGATTCGGAGTCGGCTCGCGATTTGGAGCTTCGAAACTCCTCTAATGGCCGGATCTAGCTCCTTCTTCCTTCCTTAGCTCTCCTCTCTCTCTAAGCTTTTAGAAAGATATCCACTCATGAAAAGTGAGGGTTTCTAAGTCCAATCCCGGGTATATCCCTTCAGGAACAACCCCCAGCCGTTGGATCATCAATTAAAGAAATGAAAGGCTTTGATTCGGGACTGAAATGCCCAATCTGGACCGCACACGGCCTGGCACACGCCCGTGTACAGGGCCGTGTACCTCATTCGCCGTCAAAATCGGCGCGCCTGGAACAACACACGGGTATCGAACACGCCCGTGTTCGACCTGACACGCCCGTGTTCCACCTGACACGGCCGTGTGGCCGGCCGTGTCCCCCATCATTTTTCCCTGAAAACAACACGAGAACTGCACGGGTTCTAGGACACGCCCATGTCCTTGCCTGTGTCACCTCAACACGCCTGGGCTCCAGGCCGTGTACACTGTCTTGACACTCGACACTTCGTCGAGCGAAGATCGTCGACCTGATGACACGGCCTTGGACACGCCCGTGTCCTAGGCCGTGTGCCTTGTCTCGACACATCGTCGAGCAAAGTTCGTCGACTCCCCGGGACGAGTGTCGACACGGGTCGACACGCCCTCCGATACGCCCGTGTCGCAGGCCGTGTGACATATCTCGACACATCGTCGAGCGCAATGTCTACTTCATGGGCTGAGTGTCGACACGGGTCGACAGGCCCTGCGACACACCCGTGTCGCAGGCCGTGTGCCCTGTCTCGACACAACGTCGAGCGAAATTCGTCGCCACCCTGGGCCGATCGTCGACACGGCCTTGATACGCCCTGCGACACGCCCGTGTCGCAGGCCGTGTTCTCTGCTCGACGATCGTCGACTCCAAAATCGTCGACCTCTCGACCAACTCGACGACACAAGCATGACACGCCCTGGGACACGCACGTGTCCCAGGCCGTGTGCCTCCTGCCAGAACCCAAAACTGGCCCAAAAACGTCACCCGTCGCTCCTTTGAGTTTCGGGGCGTTACACGACAACCAGAACTCACACTTGCTAAGCTTCGCATACAGCTTGTGCTCCCTCAAAGTAGCCAAGACAAAGCGCAAGTGCATGGCATGTTCTTCTGAATTTTTGGAATAAACCAGGACATCGTCAATGCATACAACTACAAACTTATCCAGAAAATCCTTGAACACACTGTTCATCATGTTCATAAAATCTGACGGTGCGTTCGTTAATCCAAACGACATTATTAGAAATTCAAAGTGACCATATTGGGAACGAAAAGGAGTTCGCGGAATGTCTGACTCATGGATTCTTAACTGATGGTAACCTGAACGGAGGTCAATCTTCGAGAACACGGAACTTCCTCGCAACTGATTGAACAAGTCATCGATCCTAGACAACGGATATCTGCTCTTATTGGTCACCATGTTTATCTCTCGATAGTCTATGCTTAGCCTCATCGTTCCATCAATTTTCTTCACGAAGAGCATTAGTGCACCCCAGGGGGGAGAACTGGGTCTAATTAAACTGCACTGTAATAACTCATCCAGTTGAGTACGTAGCTTCTCTAACTCATGCGGTGCCATGCGGTACGGTGGCTTTGCAATAGGGCGAGTGCCTGGCTCATGGTCTATAACCAACTCCACCTCTCTCTCAGGAGGAAGTCTAGGAAGTCTAACCGGAAAGACATCCGAAAACTCACGCACCACAGAAATGTCCTCAACTCGAGGCACAACCGGTGCAGCTTTTAGAACAAAAATGGAGACAAGGAAAGAATCACAGCCAGACTCTAGACATTTACTAGCACGTACCGCAGAAATGATTGGAGATTCCTGATATGGAAAACCAAACACACTTATGGGCTGGCCATTGTAACCTTTGAAATCCAAGCGCTTGTTCTTGCACTGAATAATAGCATCATAGCTGGACAGCCAGTCCATGCCCAAAATCACGTCGAAGTCTACCAAATATAGCACCTTCAGATCCACAAAGGCTAAAAACCCACCAAGGAGGATGGGGAATTTTTGGATACCCTGACTTGACATCACCAGCTCTCCCGAAGGGAATTTGATCTTTAGGGAGGCGCCTAATTGGTCGAGAGCCCAGCGATGTCGGTCTACAGGACTCTTCCCCGCAAAGGAGTGAGTAGCACCTGAATCGAACAAAACGTGCGGCCACTTATTCTTCACCTTAAATTCAACTAAACACATAACACATGCAACTAAAATGTGGAAACAATAAATATACCAAAAGAGATTACAACCTGAGTCAGATACTAAACTGAGATCAGTTGAATCGAAGATTGGGCTTCTGTAATACCCCGAAAATTGTAATCGAACCGGTCGCATCCTAAGGAATTTTTGGTGCCTTAATAGGGGTACACGGCCTGGGACACGGGCATGTCCAAGGCCTTGTCTTTCTCTGTGTTGGCCGGCTGTGTCCAGAAAAGGACACGACAGGAAACACGGCAGCGACATGGGCATGTCAAGCATGATACAGGCGTGTGCATACCCATGTCACCACTAGTGTTCCAAAGAGACATGACGGTTGATGTGGCGTTTATCTATGACATGCCACGAGGTCACGGGCGTGTCAGGACACGACACGGGTATGTCAGGACACGACACAGGAGTGTCTGGTTGAGACACGGGCGTATCTTGACCCGTGTCCTTTTCTGTGCTCGACGATCGTGCCTGGATCAGGGCACACGGCCTGGGACAGGGCCGTGTGCATGGACGTGTTCGGCCCAAGATTGAGGAAATTTGGGTGGATCTGAGCCATTCATTTTCTTTAAATAAGATCTGACAGCCCAGGTGTGTTCCTGCTTTGTTAAGGCTAAGAATTGAGGATTAATTCCTCATTTTCTCTTAGGCTTTCTCTTTCTAATGAGTTAGAGAAGGGAGAGAGCAAGGAGGAAGGAACAGGAGGATTCCGGTCGCCGGCGGAGCATCGGAGCACCATATCGAGAACCGAGACCGGATCCGCGGAGGAAATTCCCTTACGAAGCTTTCCATCCGGATAGATTCCCATGGAGCAAAAGCGAAGTACAAGGGTAATGATTATCTACTTGAGCATGTGAAGCTCTCCTTCTTTTGCATAAGGAAACCTGCTCTTGCGAGTGTGCGGTGAGTGTGCGGTGTTCATTGGGGTTGACGTGAATAGTCCCCCTTATGCAGCATATAGAGTCCGGAACCAAAGTACAGACATAGGCATTGTGTGTGAAGCCTACCCGGATGTGTTTGTCTGGATCGGTGATTTTGCATATTGTATGGTTTGTCGGAGAAGATTCCGTGCTTTGTGTTTTCATATTTCTACACGGTAGATTGCATCGGGGATCCTTGGGGATTAACTCCAAGGGGCACCCGGAAAACTGAGCGGAAACTTAGTTCTGCTAACTTGGCAGCCGGGAAGCCAGCCTTAAACATAACTGGGTTATGTGATGTTTGGAAATGTTTTGGGATCCGAGAGAAGCTTGGCCCATGCTTACGTCTTAAAGTGACTATGCGAAGTGAGAAACGGGAAAGTGGAATCAGACCTAGGCTATGTGTTTCGGTGCTAGAGATCCAAAAGATGGACTGGTCATTGGCATAGTCGAGAGTTTTAGACTGTGGTAAGAAAGACTAAAATGCTCACGATGTTGCCATCCAGGGGATGGTGGTGATGCCACGGAATTGATCGGATTCACCGATAATGTGCCCTGAGTGCACGGGGTGTTTGGTCGCGCGAGCCTACACCTGTGGCGAAGTATGTATGTACTTTATTGTTTAGCTGCGCTAATGAAATGCAGGGAAGGAGCACCACTGTCCCGAGTAAGGGGCAGGATCATTATAATTTGGTCGGCTTTGGTTGACCGTTACTTTGTTTGCCACCGTGCAGTGGAATGTTGCTTGCAGGTGCTGCGGAGCCAAGTACCAAATAGCGGGCTGAAGCCCATGTTGCTGAGCTGGCCCTCGAATGCCAAAGCGAATTGTTGTTTTTTTTGTCATGTGTGGCCGGCCTGCGAGCCGATGTATGGAAATCATTATTTTGTTAAGTAAACTCTTGTAAGATCATAAGGCCAAGTTCTTTCAGTGTATGTATTATTTCATTCCTATGGAAGTATGTGGACATTCATGATAGTAGTTATTCAATAATGGGTTCTTTCCAACTGTTTAAAAGCTTCCGCTAGAATGCTTTGTGTTAGTGCGAGTAGTTATAGTTGGATTTTTGATGTTCTTATATAACCCTTCCGACTGTCTATGATATATGACGTCGGGTTCCAGCTGGACCTTCTGTTATATGCCATTCGACAGATGGGGGTGTTACAATTTGGTATCAGAGACCAGGTGTTGGTCTTCATTATTTGAATTCGTGGGCGAATTCTTTTAATGGGTGGTGAGCACTTGTATGTGCGTCATCGTTATAACATAAAAGAACCCATGAATGTCCACTTAGGAATGAAAAATACACTTGTTTTGAGGAACCTGAGTGTTCTAATGATTGCTTTTAGCAATCTGTTTGTCGCCTAATCAAGGGTTTATGCTATTATAGGCAGCTAGGAGCGGTGTTGGGCAATTAGAATGTCTGCGATCGGTGGAATGTTGTGCACCGAATGACGTGCTTACAACACCTCCTTCAACAAAAACCATCTGATTGGTGGCTGAAGCAGTATTTGCTATGATAAATGCACAACCTGCAGGGCAAATGCACCACACACCACCTGTTAATGAGCAAGAACCGATTAGGGTGGCAGAGCCGGGAGTGGTAGAACGCATTGTAGTTGATCAAGTAGCACCAAGGAGGGCTACGGAGAAGCAGCTGAAGCATGTAATGAGCTTTAATCCTCCAATGTTCGACGGGATTGGAACGCCAACCCAAGCTGAGGATTGGCTCTATACGATAAAGAGAGTCTTGACGGCCACGTTAACTGAGGAGTGGCAGAAGACCACCATAGCGACCTTCCTATTGGCTGGTGAGGCGAGGCTGTGGTGGGACGAGTTGGAGGTTCACCTCTTAGTTGGAAGGCAACTTACAGATGTGCCATATGGAGGAATTCTTAAGGTTGTTCTTGGCCAGATATCTATCATCTACTCAGAAGCTTGAGATGGAGAATCAGTACCTTTGTTTGACTCAGGGAGTTAGAAGTGTGGATGAATATCTCCTCTTGTTTACATGGTTGGGTCGTTATGCTGGTGCTACGTTTACTAAGGAGGAGCGGAAGACGAACTGATTTTATGAGGGTCTACGTGGCGACCTACAACTACTCCTTGTTGGGCCTAAGGCGCAGGGCTTCCTAGCCTTGGTTAATTTAGCCCGGTCATTGGAAAAGGTCGTGAAGAAAGTGCAAGAGAAGAAGGACCCAGATGAAAAGAATTCAGAGTTCAAAGTGCCGAATACAAAGTCGGGTTTCCGCAAATGGGACAAGAAGCCGAATATTTCAAGCTCAGTCCCTTCGTCTGGTGCGATGGGGGCAACCACAAGTCGAGTCCTAGTAGCTTGCTACAATTGTGGAAAGATGGGTTATTTTGCTCGTGAATGTTGGAGCGGACTTGCAAAGTCCGAGAGGAAGCTTGGAGCAACATATGAAGAAAAAGAGTAGGCGGTGGAGTCAAATGCGTCCCACCATGCTCCAGCCCAGCCTAGAGTATATAATCTTCGTCTACAAGAGGCCATAAAACTAGCTGACGTGGTGATAGGTATGAGTTAAGTTATAGAAGTTTAACTTTATGTAATTGTTACCTTTTTTTATATGTTAGCTTATAAATGTTGGTGCTAGGCTTTGTGTTGATTTTCGATTGTCCGGCGAGAGCCCTATTTGATATGGGAGCTTCGCATTCCTTCTTGTCTAAAAGATTCGTATCGCGCATCGGAGTCCCTTCATCGATGGAAAAAGACAAGTTGGATGTGTTGTTGCCCAATGAGTTCTCAATGCGCGCGGATAGAATCTGTGTGGTAAAGATATGGATTGGGGACTAGGAGTTTGATTTGCGAGCGTCGGTACTGCCGTTAGTGGAATTCGTTGTAATCTTTGTTATGGACTGGCTCTCGGAGCAGTGAGCATGCATTGATTGCAACCGAAAGGAGGTTAACTTGGGATTGAGTACTGATTGGGAGACTACGTTTGCGGGCATGAATGGGTCGAGTTAGATTTTGATGTCGGCCCTTCAGGTGATCAAGGCAGTTCGGTCTGGGGCAGAGCTGTTTGTCACATTAGTGCAGAATTCAACGCCTAAGCCAAGTTTGGGCAGTATTCCAATGGTGTCCGAGTATCCTGATGTGTTCCCAGATGATCTCCCAGGAGCCCCTCCTAAGCGGGAGATTGATTTTACTATTGAGCTGGTGCCGGGTGCAAAACCGGTGTCACGCTCTCCATATCGGATAGCACCAAGAGAGATGGCGGAGCTAAAGGTGCAACTGCAGTAGTTGTTGGAGCAAGCGTATGTGCGTCCAAGTTCGTCGCCTTGAAGTGCACCGGTCCTCTTCGTTAGGAAAAAGGATGGGAGCTTGCGACTCTGTATCGACTATCGGGAGTTGAACAAGCTTATGGAAAAGAACAAGTATCCGATTCCAAGGGTTGACGATCTATTTAATTAGTTTGTCGGGTCAACAGTATATTCAAAGTTAGATCTGAAATCCGGCTACTACCAATTAAGGATAAGGGAAAGCGACATCCCAAAGATAGCGTTCAGCACGCGGTCTGGGCATTACGAGTTCACAGTCATGCCGTTTGGGTTGACCAATGTGCCATCCGTGTTTATGGATCTGATGAACAGGATGTTCAGAGAGTACCTGGACCGTTTCGTGATAGTATTTATCGATGATATCTTGGTGTACTCGCAGTGTGAGGACGATCACTACAAGCATCTGCATATGGTGTTGGAGACGTTAAGAAAGAATCAGTTGTATGCTAAGTTCTCCAAGTGTGAGTTCTGGTTATCCTCGGTATCCTTCCTTGGTCGTTATGTTAGTGGAGAAGGGATAACGGTGGATCCGACGAAGATAGTGGCGATACGAGAGTGGCCTGTGTTGTCTACAGTGGCGGAAGTCCGGACCTTTGTGTGGCTTGCCGGCTACTACAGGCGCTTCATAGAGAACTTCTCGCGGATAGCGCTATCACTCACGATGTTTACAAGTAAGGATCAAAAGTTTGTGTGGTCGCTGGAGTGCGAGCAGGCTTTTGAGGAATTGAAGAGGCAGTTGACCACGGCGCCTATTTTATGTTCGTCGAGTGGGACCGAAGGGTTTGAAATCTATAGTGATGCTTCGGGCAGTGGTTTGGGATGTGTTATGCTATAGTATGGGAGCATGATAGCCTATGGTTCACGACAATTGAAGGTTCACGAGTGGAATTATCCGGTTCACGACTTAGAGTTAGCTGCCGTGATATTTGATCTAAAGCTGTGGAGGCACTACTTGTACGGTGTGAAGGTCGATATCTACTCCGATCATAAGAGCCCGAAGTACTTGTTAGATCAGAAGGACCTGAACATTAGGCAGCGTAGGTGGATGGAGTTCCTGGGGGACTACACCTTCGAGATACATTATGTCCCTGAGAAAGGAAATGCAGTGGAAGATGCATTAAGTCACAGGGCTCCTGCGCAGGCCAGCTGGTTGTCGGTACATGATGAGAGTCGGTCCGTGATTTGGAGGCATTAGAGATCTCCTGTGTCGACAAGCAGATTAGTGACGAGGCGAAATTATATTGGACAGAGGTGCAGTATGACCTAGCTGATAGAGTTCGGCGGGCTTTGGTTCAGGATAGCAGCATGAAGCAGATCTTAGATGAATCTTTGGATAAGTCAAATTCCCAATTTGCTATTGAGGATGGACTGCTAAGGAGGGAGGGTCGTCTATGCGTCCCTAGTGGGGATAACCTTCAGGAGGAGTTGATGTATGAGGCTCATCATACAAAGTACTCAATCCACCCGGGCAGCACGAAGATGTATAAAGACATAAAAAAGTTGTTATGGTGTCCAGAATTAAAGAAGGATGTAGCACTTTATGTGGCCAAGTGCCAAACATGTGCCTTAGTGAAGGTGGAGTGCTAGAAGCCCGGAGGATTCTTGAAGTCCTTACCTATCCCGGAGTGGAAGTTCGACGACATTTCTATGGATTTTGTGCATGGTTTACCGAAGTCACAGAGGGAAAACAACGCCATCTGGGTGGTCGTAGATAGATTGACAAAAGTGTCGCACTTCATCCCGAACAGGAAGGAAGATCCGCTGGAAAAGTTATCCAAACTCTATGTGGATAATATAGTTCGATTGCATGTTGTGCCGTGCAGTATTGTTAGTGACCGAGATGGACGCTTCATGTCGAGTGACTGCAGGCTAGTGCATAGTCTGTTGGGAACTAAGTTGAGTTTAAACACAACCTTTCATCCCCAGATGGATGGTCAAATCGAGATGGTCAACAGGATGATGGAGGACATGCTTCGCATGTGTGTCCTAGATTTCAGAAAGGAGTGGGAAGAGCACCTGTACATGGTGGAGTTTGCTTATAACAACAGCTATCAAGCGAGTATTGGAATGGCGCCTTTCAAGGCCTTGTATGGGAGAAAGTGTCGCACGCCGTTGTCTTGGTTGGTGACATGAGAGTCGATGTTATTCAAACGTCAAGCGGTGGAAGACGACACTTCAATGATACGTACAATTCAGGAACGGTTGAAGATCGCTCAGGACAGGCAGGCAAAATACTATAATGTCAAGCATAAGAACGTGGATTTCGGCATTGGAGACTGGGTGTATTTCAAAATCAAGCCATTCAAGGGTGTCTCGCGGGTTCGACACTTGAAGAAGATGAGTCCGAGATACCTTGGACCGTTTGAAATCCTTGAGCGGGTTGGAAAATCAGCGTATTGATTGAAGATGTCAGTGGAATTGAGTGGGCTACATGATGTGTTCCACATATCGTTGTTGCGGAAGGCGTTGCAAGAGCCTTCACTCGTCGTTGCGATCGATCAAGTGCCGGTTGATTACGGGTTGACGGCAAAGGTCAAGCCAGTACACATTGAAGACTTTGAAGTCAAACGACTCCGCAACAAGGAATTCCGAATGGTTAAATTCCGTTGGTATAACTGCGGACATGAGGAGCTCTCGTGGGAGCGAGAACAGACTGTGTTGGAGGAATAGCCCGAGTTATTCCACTCAGGTAACATTTAAATTTTGTGTAACTTTACAAAATTTCGGGACGAAATTCTTTAAGGGGGGGGGAGATTTGTAACACCCCGAAAATCATAATCGAACCGATCGCGTCCTAAGGAATTTTTGGTGCCTTAATAGGGGTACACGACCTGGGACACAGGCGTGTCCAAGGCCGTGTCTTTCTCTGTGTTGGCCGGCTGTGTCCACAAAAGGACACGGCAGGAAACACGGCAACGACACAGGCGTGTCAAGCATGATACGGGCGTGTGCATACCCGTGTCACCACACGTATTCCCAAAAGACGTGACGGTTGGTGTGGCGGTTATCTATGACATGCCCCTAGGTCACGGGCATGTCAGGACATGACATGGGCCTGTCAGGTTGAGACACGGGTGTGTCTTGACCCGTATCCTTTCCTGGGCTCAACGATCGTGCCTGGATCGGGGCATACGGCCTGGGACACGACCTTGTGCAAGGCTGTATTCGGCCCAGGATTGAGGAATTTTGGGCGGGTCTGAGCCGTTTGTTTTCTTTAAATAAGATCTGACGGCACAGGTGTGTTCCTGGTTTGTTAATGCCGGGAATTGAGGATTAATTCCTAATTTTCTCTTACACTGTCTCTTTCTAAGGAGTTAGAGAGTGGAGAGAGCAAGGAGGAAGGAAGAGGAGGATTTCAGCCGCCGGCAGAGCATCAGATCACCAAATCAAGAACCGAGACCGGATCAGTGGAGGAAATTCCCTTGCGAAGCTTTCCATCCGGATAGATTCCCATGGCGCAAAAGCGAACTACAAGGGTAACGATTCTCTACTAGAGCATGTGCAGCTCTCCTTATTTTGCATAAGGAAATCCTCTCCCGCGAGTGTGCGGTGAGTGTGCGGTGTTCCTTGGAGTAGACGTGAATAGTCCCCCTTGTGTTGCATATAGAGTCCGGAACCAAAGTACAGACATAGGCATTTACTATGAAGCCTACCCGGACGTGATGGTCTGGATCAGTGATGTTGCATATTGTATGGTTTACCGGACAAGACTATGTGCTTTGTGTTTTCGGGTTTCTACATGGTAGATTGCAGCAGGGATCCATGGGGATTAACTAGATGGCGCACCCGGAAAACTGAGCGGAAACGTAGTTCTGCTAACTTGGCGGCCGGGAAGCCAGCGTTGAACATAACTGGGTTATGTGATGTTTGGAAATGTTTTGGGATCCGAGAGAAGCTTGGCCCGTGCGTATGTCTTAAAGTCACTATGCGGAGTGAGCAACAGGCAAGTGGAATCGGACCTGGGCTATGTGGTTCGCTGCAAGAGACCCAATAGTGGGACTGCCCATTGGCAAAGTCGGGAGTCTTACAATGTGATCAGAAAGACTAAAATGCTCACGATGTTGCCATCCCGGGGATGGTGGTGAAGCCACGGAATTGACCGGATTCACCGATAATGTGCCCTGAGTGCACGGGGTGTTTGGCCACGCGAGCCTACACCCATGGCGAAGTATGTATGTACATTATTATTTAGCTGGGCTAATGAAATGTAGGGAAGGAGCACCGCCGTCCCGAGTAAGGAGCGGGGTCATTATAATTTGGTCGGCTTTGGCTGACCGTTACTTTGTTTGCCACCGTGCCGTGGAAGTTTTCTTGCAGGTGCTGCAGAGCCAAGTACCAAATAGCGGCCTGAAGCCCATGTTGTTGAACTAGCACTCGAAGGCCAAAGCGAATTGTTGTTTTTACTTTTGTCATGTGTGGCCGGCCTGCGAACCGATGTATGTAAAACATTAATTTGTTAAGTAAACTCTTGTAAGGCCATAAGACCAAGTTCTTTCAGTGTATGGAAGTATGTGGACATTCATGATAGTTGTTATTCAATTATGGGTTCCTTCCAACTGTTTAAAAGCTTCCGCTAGAATGCTCTATTTTAGGGCCAGTAGTTATAGTTGGATTTTTGATATTCTTATATAACCATTCCGACTGTCTGTGGTATATGGCGTCAGGTTCCAGCTGGACCTTCTGTTATATGTCATTCGATATATGGGGGTGGTACAGCTTCCTCCTTGGTCAACACATTCAACTTTCCTTTTCCCTTGTCCACGAGAGGCAGGGGCGGCGGTAGAGTCTGCAACGGAACTGCATGCAACGTAGGTTGGCTCTGCGGGGAATTAGCCTTCATATGCCCTTTCTAGCCGTAGAGAAAACAAGCTCCAGTCTTCTTGCAAAAACGGGCCACATTGTGCCCACTCCTCTGGCAATAAGTATAGATAAGGACTTCCTTTGGTTCATCCTGGATTGCGTGTTCCTGAGACAGCTTCTGCGCATCCAAAGTCTCTTTTGAAAGCACTTCTCCAAAAGGGTGGTCATGACTGGTCGGCCACAGAAGCACTACAAGCTTCCCTTGCTATCCTTCTTTCTCGAGACCAGCATCGGGTTCCTGAGGATGACCTAGAACTTCCCTTCCATCGTCAGATTTCCTCTTGTCCTTCGCATGCAACTGCTGACCTCGATTCTTAGCATTCTATCGCCTTAACTTTCAAGGCAGCTTTGACCTACTTCTGGCATAAGGTCTCAGACTTGTATGCACCGTAGGCATTTGCTAACTGCTGAGATGTCATACCTCTTAGACCACCCAGGAAATCGCTTTACTCTGCCTTCTTCGGATGCTCACCAGATCTATGGTTAGCAATGACTGAGCTCAACTTACTAATACTCGATCTCGTACTCACTAACATTGAGTCTGCCTCTACTTCAAAGGTGTAAAAAGTTGTTCTTTAGACGGTCCCTTGCTCAACTGATGGCAAAAACTTCTTCAAAGCATCCCTCTTAAATGATTCCCAACGAGCATCCTGCCATCAGAAAGATTCTCTTTTTCTCTCAATCCACCAACTCTTTGCTAAGTCCCTTGAGCTGGATATGTCAGCGAGCATCATAACCTCTCTGATCATCCGTAAATCCCCTAGAATAAGAAAACATTTCTCCTCCATGGTAATCAGATCCAGTCATCCAAAATGCCATGAAAGTCTGCTTGCTACCATCATACGAGTAGGAGGTCTCTAGTTGCTGGAAGTGGAGAAATAAACGCCATCTCCTAGAGGTAGTGCGACACAACCAAAGTGGAACTAGAGCAGCAGGAGGGAGTAGGAACAGTTTGGCCCATCAGCAGGGTCCTGCGAACTCTAGTCTGCCTGCCCGACGACGACAGCCACTGCTACTAGGGACTGATTGTATTTTGAGATTGCATATGTCCACCATCTGCCTCGATGGCAGGGCCTCATTACTTTGCCGCAGGTTTTCTACCAACGCCCTTCGATCATTGCGCTCACTGACTTGGCATCAGAATACTCGCCCTCCGAGTGGGGAGTCGACCTCGTCGAAATGCGTTTAGGCGGTATTTCTATAGAATAAATGGATACCTAGTCAAACTGGGAAAATAATTCACTTAGCAAAACAATTTCTGTGTCATATATTATAGATACGAGCAATCAACCTAACAAAGACCTAGCTTAAGACACCAACAGCTAGAACAACTCGAACTATCCTGTACTCAAAAAAGATTAGGAACAAACAAACTCGGATAAAGATCGGAACTTCAACTGAACAAATACTTTCTCTGGGAGTGCTGTTACCTTGCTCTGGGATGTTATCTTAACCTAATGATGTTGTCACCACCATCACACTAACTCAGGTGCCTATAACCATGAATGCATGAATTTGTTCTAAATTTTGATCTCAAATCACCATGCGTGTACATATGTCATCTTGCAAGATCTTTAACTTAACACGTTGTGCTTATGCGATGGTATTTTATATATGCAGTGTTATGCATTCTAAAAAAAGGCCTTAAGTGCATGCCATGGAGCGGCGTTTACACATGAACAATGTTATACATCCTCATACTACATAATATTCCCATGTAACGAAGAAAAGTAAACGTGCTAATGGCCGCATTCCATGTGGATGATGGTTATGAATCACATACTACATAACTGTCACATGTTGCCACCTATGTTGGATCCATATACAAACACATATTATGCATCCTATACTACATAATATGTCTCGTATACTTCGTATCATGCTATGAGTGTAGTGTTCGTGCTTCCATCTAGTTCTACTTATGACATATCGGTGTGTGTAAGCAATGAAATGATACGATTAGAGTTTTGCTTAAGGGAAAGTTATCTGACTGGCTTGCCAAACCAATCAACCCTCTTGCACAACCTCCCTATGATACCAACTGTCACAACCCGCAATTTCTCTGTATTCAAAAATACGTCAGAGTAGAGAAAGTACGCATCGTGTAGGAAACAACTGCAGATGCTCTGGCTACTCGTCCTCACATTTACATTATGTAAAAGATTTATGAAATTAAGTTAAAAACAATACATATAAGTATTTGAGTTACGGACCGTGTCCCTCGGTTGGGTGGATCACTAGTCCAAAGGTGAGAAATATATAAATTTTACGCGGCGAAAAATACCGAGTTGATTCATTTGTTACCCTATATGAGAATGAAGGTCCCGAGGGCATATGGTATGCACAACTCTGATGATGTGACTTCTACATTTAATATATATAAAAGTAACTTTTATAGCGCTTAGGAAAGTTGTAGATTTTTGCAGTTAAAAATTATGTCATGCCAATATTCCATAATGTAGTTTTGTATACTTTAAAATAACTAAATGCATCCTAACATAAATCTTTCCAAGAGAGCAAGTATAAATAGGTAAAAAGTGACAGGAGTAAAAGCAGCAAGTAATCTATCACAAAAAAAGTCAAAGGTTATGAGCGTCAACAATTGACACGAACTCATAGTAAAAACTGACAAGTATAAACAAAGTCAACTACCTCAAAGCTCTGAGGTGGAAACAAATAGCCGCAGCAACCCGCTGCACTAGAAGCACAACACAATCTGCTAAACCTGCTACTACTCTGATCCTGAGACATTAAAAAGAAGAACACCTCAGATGCAAGTTACAAATATTGCAAAAAGTAAGGGCAGACCAAACAAATCTCAAACTGAACGAAATCTATAATGTGACTGCAACAAAAGGTCAGCAGCAGTGTAGAAGTGAGCAAAAAGTAAATCCAGCCAAGCAAGAATGGCTAATCACATCAACAGGATAGAACAGAGTAACAAACATCAGAAGTTCATACTTTCATCTTTCATTAATATTGATGTTATTCATCAATAAAAATGAGACTGATCAGCTCAACAAAATATAGTACTGTGCTGGGGAGAAGGGTCCACAATGCGGACAAACCCAACTAACAGGCACCATGCCGAGGGAGAAACCCCAACGCACATAGACCAAGCTAAGGTAATGTGCCGGGGGTGAAAGTCCACAACGCGCACAGACTCAACCAAAGGCACTATGCCGAGGGAGAAACCCCAACGCGCACAGACCATCTGTGTTTCTTTAGTTACGTAATTATACTTGCAGGGCTTCCTTTTATTCATCACAGACTCAAGGTTAACCAATGAAGTGGACTGCATAAGGACATTTCAAGGGTCAAACAAAGTGTAGTATAATCAAAATAATGAGATGCACTAGGTGTCACAATGATCTAAATGACTCGATAATTAAAGTGGCAGGACAACCAAATTGATTTACCAAATCAACAGAACAAGAATTGGGGGTGAAGCTTCAATGAAATAACTTAGAAATTTAAAGACAAGTCACAATCCAAGGAAAATAACTTAGAATTTGACTGACAAGTTTCGATAAAATTTAGAGATAAGTTTCAATAAAATATAAACATGACAAACTCAACAAAATCTGGCAAAATAAAGAGGAAGGGAGCAAGAGAGATGGCAAGAACACCACATGCCTCGGTTTTACCGAAAAGATCCTCCGAACCAATCCTTGTCGCAGATCGGGCAAAAGAAGACGACGGAAGTCGAAATCTAGCAAGAAATAGACGAAATAGAGGTTAGGTCCAAAAACACTAGCGAGAAAATCTCAAGGAAAGGGGAAGATTTTACCACGATGGCAAAGCTCTCACTGAGAGCATTCCAGATCTATGATCGGTTGGAAATTTCGAGCACCAGAGCTCCGTCGGCGGCCACTGGAAGTTTCACGAATGGGAGGGAGTCGTCGCTCTGGTTTCGGTTTAGGGTTGACTAGAATGAAAGATCCCGTTGAAGCGGCTAATCCCATCCATATTGTATGTACATCTGGTGACACAAATTGCATAGTATCATAAATGGTTATTCCTGGTATTACCCATCTGCCTGGAGAGTTTATAAACAAATAAATATCTCTAGTATCATCTTCTATACTGAGATATACCATGAGACCAACAAGTTGATTCGAGATCTCGCTATCAACCTCTTGGCCTAAAAAAGTAATCTTTCTCGATGAAGTCAGTTGATTAGGGCAAAATTTTATACCTGAAGAACCGTACATTCACCTTTGTATGCATACGGTTCGAAAGAATTGCGAAAACAAAAAAATAATGTGTTGATTCCAGTTCTATTTCTTTTTTTAACAGTAGTTTTGGCCTCCTTCTCTATTTTCTATAATGTCAATGTAGAAAATAAAAAAGAATTTTATGAACTTATTTAACTAACTTCTCATTGATGTTTTCTTTCATCGAAATTCAAATAACGATGTAATTTTCTTATTCCTGAATGGGCCCTTTCAATTCTTTTAGGTTCTTGTTCTACTCCGGGGGAAGATTTTTGCCCGAATTACATTTGCGCATATAGGGCAAATGATTTCAGTACCACTTCTTTTTTTTCAATTAGTTTCATACCTTTTGGGTTTAGTCTAATCTTGAGGAAGAAGATGAAGTTTGTATTTTTCTAGTTATCCTTAAGTATATGAATATATATTCATATATATATATATATATATATATATATATATATATATATATATATATATATATATATATATATATATATATATATATATATATATACACGTATTTATAAAAAAAATTTCTGTCTAAACAGGAAGAAAAAGGCAGACGAATTAAGATGTGGGCACGCAGAAAATGAAAATAGAGATTTACGATGGCTTCAAATCGAACAGTACTCAACATTAAAGTTGTAGATCTCGTCGAGACGAACAAATTTCATGTTAACCAATTTTTTACATGACATAGTTTTGAGCCACAAAATGGCGCTCGAACGCAGACTGGAATGGACTACTCGGGAGGGACGATCGACTACTCGAGTACAAGATTAGAGGTACTCGAGAAGTGGAAAACAGGTTACTCGAGTACTAAAATTCAGTACACAAGAACAAACATAGAATTACTCGTGTACTAGCTCCAGATTACTCTACGCAGATAAAACCTCCCGAGAACAAAAGCCAAAACTACTCGAGTACTACCTACAACCACACGAGAACTAAAAGCATGCACAGTATTTTTTGTCCTAATGAATAGTGATTTTTACAAATATATTCAAAATCAAACAATAAAGATGAATAGTAAAAGACATTTTTGAATAGTAATATAATATTAAAATAATCATACTTATAATTTTTTGAACAAGGAAACATAACTTCAAAATGGAGGCCCAAACGCGCGCCGAATTAAACGAAACTTGCACCGTAGGCGAACACTGACGCTACAAACCCAACGACAATGTCAAAACCAAAATCCGACAATTCGTTCTGGAGATATAAATTTTCAAAGCCTACGACGAACATAAATTCCACAAAACTTCGGAAAAATCACCGAGGCTCGAATATCGCTCAGATCGCGACGAAACTTTACGAGCAAGTCCGAAATTATTTAACTTAATTTTCGAATGAAAAATTTTCCAATTACAACAAGAATTCGAGAATTTTGTGGACTAAACCAAACGGACGAGAAAATGACTTAAATGCATCGCGCCGTCAATTTGACTTTAAAAGTAACGTCATGACGTCATAAATATGACGATATCAAATCAAATAAAATCATCGAACAAAATAGGCGGCGTTACAACAATGACAAAGACATCCAGGTAGGCCTCGAACACCTGGTTTATTAAACTCATGAACACAGATGGTGCATTCGTGAGCCCGAAGGGCATCACGGTGAACTCGTACAACCCGTATCTACTGCTGAAGCGGTCTTCAGGATGTTTGTTGCAGCATGCATTCCACGCTTCCTAGTTTGCTAATAATAAATCTTTTTTGTATTTGATTTTTGGGTGTTTTTGGTGTGCAGATAGCATATGTCTATCTCTAATATTTTTTTGGTGATGAATCAGATCAGAATTGAGCTCGGGAGATATCGCCAGGCGATATTGAGTAACACCAACAGGCGATAGCACCACTCAATGCATTTCCGTTCGACGCTCGACAAAGACGTGGCATCCGTTACGGTGCTATCGCCAGACGGCGATATCCAGTATCGCAGGGCGATAGTGAAAGATTTGACCCTCGACGTATCTGCGATGCGAAAATGAGGAGTTCGTGGAACATGTGGCAGCGGTTACCGATATTGCTAGGTGGCGATACCCAGTATCGCCAGGCGATAGTGCCAGAATATAAAAGCCATTAAATTCTTGTGGAAATCACGAATTTAATTACCTGGAGTGTACTTTCCTGCATAGACGACTCAGAGAGCTCCAGATCTCAGAGATACTCCATACTCTCAAGAAGGCCAAAGCGCGAAAGATTGACCACAGGTTCGCAACATTCGAAGCAACTCTAGCAAGGATTTGTCGGCATCTTCAGCGTATTGTTTGAAGGGTGTATCTAGCCTAAAGTGTTCAATTTCTTTTGTTCTTGTTTCTATTTTTTTTCTCATTGTAATATAGAGGCGAAATCGCCGCCTTGTGAGTGGCGTCTATGTCCTTGTATGGCTCAGGAGAGAATTACCACCTTGTGAGTGGCATCCAAGTCCTTATGCGGCTTAGGGAGAAATAATTGTCTTGTGTGCAGCGTCTAGATCATGATTAGATCTAGGGGGAGGATAGTAGCAAGATCTAGGAAGAGATACGCTTTAGCCTGCCGGTTCTTGGTAGAAGAACCGGCGAAAACACAAGCAAATTATTTATTTCACGAGCCTTTGTCTCTAACTCTATAGAGATACTTTGTATTAAACTTATCTCTTTTGAAATATATCACTGTTGTTTTAGCTAGTATACATTTGCATTCTTCAATTATATTGTTGTTATTCAATCAAGCAAGTTTGTCTAATTTTTAAGAAAAATTTAAAAGATCCCTTATTCACCCCCCCCCCCTCTAAGGGCGTCGTAGGATCCAACATTTGGTATCAAAGGTTGGTTACTCCAAAATCGGTTTCACCACCAGGAGTAATGGCGCAAAACACTCATGCATTGTTTGAGGGTCAAGGTATTAGTAGACCTCCCTTATTCACGGGCACCGACTACAACTATTAGAAAGCTCGAATGCGATGCTTTCTAATAGCACTAGACATCGATGTTTGGGGCATGGTAGAAACATGCTACACTGCCCCCATAACTGTAGTAGGAAGTGTCTCTATGGAAAAACCCAATGATAAATGGGATGAAGCTGATAAGCTTCGCTGTAAAAATAACGTTAAGGAATTGAAGGCCTTATTTTGTGCGTTAGATAGGACTGTATTTAATCGTGTTTGTGCATGTGTTACTGCATATGATATATGGAATCTTCTTGAAGGCTCTCATGAAGGTACATCGCAGGTAAAGGATTCGAAGCTCTTCCTATTAGAATCAGAGTTTGAGAAGTTCAAAATGGAGGTTGATGTGGATGTAGACTCCATGTACACGAGGTTCAGCAAAATAGTGAACGACTCAAGGATTCTATGGAAGAATTTCTCAAATGGAGATTTGGTGAGAAAAATAGTTAGATCGCTTCCCCCGAAGTTTAATCCAAATGTGACTGCAATCTTGGTGTCACACGATCTAAAGTCTCTCCAAATTGAGAATCTAATAGGCAACTTAAAAACCCATAAAGTGGAGTTGAGGATTCAACAATAGAGTATAGCCTGGCAGCCAAGAAAGAAAGCTTTGGCGTTGAAGTCCAAGAAGGTAGAGGAAAGCGAGTCCTATGAAAGTGACGATGGAGATGAAGAAAGCCTGTTTGTGTAGAAATTCAGGAAATTCATGAGAAATCCTAAAAGAAGAAATTCTTTCAGGAAATTTTTCAAGAAGCAAGAATCTGGGAATAGGAAAGGAAGAGACCAAGCTGATGGAGAGGATGACAAAGATAGACCACCACCTGAGTGCTATCATTGCAGGAGAATTGTTCTTATAAAGTGCAAGTGCCCAAAGTATCTGAAAGAGCTGAAGGAGAAGTGGCACAGAAAGAAAGATAAGAAGAAAGTTCTGAAGGCAGAAACATGGGATGAAGCCACTTCTAAGGAATCAAGAAGTTCAGGATCAGAAACAGAAGAGGAGGCCAACATGTGCTTGATGGGAAAGAGCGTTTCATCACATGATGACGGAAGCAGTGTCCAGAGCGACACTGAGGTAACTCTTGAAACTTATGATGAGTTATATTCTAAATTTTTGAGAACCAGCAATTATTTAGATAAAAAATTGGTTGAAATTAAATTTATTAAATCTTAAAATAAAATGTTAGTAAAAGAAAATAAGAAATCAAAAAGTGAAGTAAAAGTACTTGGAAAGGAGAAAGCGACATGTTAGAGGATTGTCCCTCCTTGACAAAGATACTAGAGCTTGAGATAGATCTCTTTAAGACTGAGACTCGCGTTGAAACTCTTATATGAGAGAAAGAGGCCTTAGAGAGATCTCTAAAGTTTTCTCAATCTCAAGTGGAAGGAAGCCTAAAGTCCTTCTCAAATCGATGAGGCACCATTGTTACCAAAAATAATGTATTGAGGGGACAAGTTCGTGATTTAGAAATGGCCACTACCAAATTTGGAGTGGGCAAAAATCACTAAATAAGATCTTGTCTAACCAGTACTATGGTTATGAAAAATTCAGACTTGGATACTCACCTGAACACTATCGCCCGGTGACATCCACTGTCGCCGGCGATAAGAAAAAGTCCAGAAAATCTGGTTTTCAGATTAAAAACAATAAACATCCTGTCGCTGTAGCTTCCAGTAAAGGGTCAAAATTTACTTTAAAAAACCCGTCGACTTCTTTCATCAAGTGTGCCAAATGTTATAAGTTTGGTCACACAACACACACTTGTAATAAGACGGGACACTGTTCTGTTAAACAAATCTGGGTACCTAAGTCTTCCACCTATTCTATGCGAGGAATTACTTGGGTAACTGGATCTTTACTCTCATCCTCTTTCTAGGTGTGTTGGCAGCCTAAGGACAAAGAAGACGTGTGGTACTTGGACTCAGGGTGTTCCAAGCACATGACGGGCAATAAATCAAAGTTTCTTAGCCTAGAGATGAAGAAAGGACGAGTAGTTACGTTTGGTGATAACGGAAAGGGAAAAATCATTAGCATTGTATTAGTAGGTAACAAATCATTTACTATCTCAAATGTTTTGTATGTTCAAAGGTTTGAAGCATAATTTAATATCAATAAATCAGTTATGTGATGTTGGTTTAAATGTCTTATTTGATTTGTCTTCAAACTTATGCAAAATTCTTAACTCCAAAACAAATGATACTGTTATTACTGCTCCTAGGTTTCAAAATGTCTACAAGATTAGATTTAATGATTTGTCACATTCTTCATTAAAGTGTTTTATATCTAAAAATGAGGAGTTAGATTTGTGGCATAGACGTCTTGGACATTCTAGTTCCAAGCTAATTATAAAATTGTCCCAAAATAAGCTTGTTAAAGGTTTACCTTTTTTGCATGGAAATTTATCATTTTTATGTTCACCGTGTCAGAAAGGAAAATTTTCAAAGTCTTCTTTTAAAAGCAAAAATGTCGTTTCCACTACTAGGACTTTAGAATTGATACATATGGATTTGTTTGGTCATGTTAATACACTAAGTCTAGGTGGTAGAAAATACACCTTTGTTTTGATTGATGATTATTCTCGCTTCAGTTTGACAATTTTCTGAACGTCTAAATCTGATGCATTTTTAGAATTTTTCAAATTATATATGTGTTCAAAATGAACTAGAATTAAAAATAAAATGCATTCGTTCAGATCATGGAGGTAAATTTGATAATGTAAAATTTGTTTCTTTTTGCACTGAGTTAGGAATTAAACATGAATTTTCTGCTCCTCGCACACCTCAACAAAATGGTGTGGTAGATAGGGAAATAGAACTTTGCAAGAACTAGCTCCCACTATGCTATCTGAATACAAATTACCTAGATCATTTTGGGCTGAAGCTGTTAGTACTGCTTGTTATGTTATTAATCGTGTTATGCTTCGACCACTCTTAAAATTAACACCTTATGACTAATATTTTCAAAAGAAACTGAATGTGTCTTATTTTAATGTTTTTGGTTGTAAATGTTTTGTTTTGAACACTAAGGATTATTTTGGTAAATTTGATGAAAAGTGTGATGATGACATTTTTATTGGCTATTCTTCAACGAATAAAGCTTATAGAGTTTACAACAAAAGGACTAAAATGGTTGAAGAATCTATACATGTTAAATTTGATGAGTTTTTCCCTTGTGTAGAAGCTAATAATACAGGTAAAGATGAAGAGTTCTTGCCTCCATAAAGATTGGATGATGATGAAATCCTTGGAGACAAAGATAACAAAAAAGGAGTTGAAAAATAAGAAGAAGAAGTGCAAGAATGCGTGCCTCCAAGCGAACTGAGATTCTCAAAAGATCAACCCCAAGATTTGGTTATTTGAGAACCATCAAGAGGGTTAAGTACTCATTCATCTGTATTTGAGTTATTCTCTAATATGTGCTTTATTTATGATATAGAACCTAAAAGTGTTGAAGCTGCTTTAAATGATAATTCTTGGTTTTTAGCTATGGATGACGAGCCTAATCAATTTGAACGCAATAAGGTTTGGAAGTTAGTAGAAAGACCGTCAAGTCATCCTGTTGTAGGGGTTAAGTGAATTTTAAAAATAAATTAGATAGTGAATCTAGGGTCACTAGGAACAAAGCTAGACTCGTAGCAAAAGGATATTCACAAATAGAAGGACTAGATTTTGATGAAACCTTTGAACCCGTAGCACGTTTAGAAGCAGTTAGAATCTTTCTTTCATTTTCTAGTTTTAAAAAGTTTAAATTATTTCAAATGGATGTTAAAACTGCTTTTCTTAACGGGTATATTAAAGTGGAGGTTTATGTAGAACAACCACCAGGCTTTGTTGATGTTAAATTTCCTGATCATGTTTTTAAATTAGAAAAAGCCCTTTATGGTTTGAAACAAGCACCCTGAGCATGGTATGATAGATTGACTATTTATTTATTAAAGAATGATTACAAAATGGGTAGTGCTGATTGTACTTTATTTGTTAAATATATTACTGATGATCTTATCGTTTTATAAATATATGTTGATGACATTATTTTTGTATCCACAAATGAAAAATTATGTGATAGTGTTATTGAAATTCTAAAGAATGAATTTGAAATGAGCATGGTAGGCGAACTCACTTATTTTCTTGGATTTCAAATCATTCAAAAGCATGATGGAATTTTTATTTGTCAATCTAAATATATTCATGATGTTTTAAAAATATTTGGGTTTGAAAATCTAAAACAAGCAAATACCCCCATGAGTGTCTCATTAAAGTTAGGAAAGGATGAAAGTGGAATATCCATAGATTAAACACTATATCGAGGAATGATAGGATCACTGTTGTATTTGATTGCTTCTAGACCTGACATTACATTCGATGTATGTTTATGTGCTAGATTTCAGGCTAATCTCAAAGAGTCTCATTTAAAAGCAGTTAAACGCATTTTTAGATATCTTATTGGCACATCTAAATTAAGTTTGTGGTATCCTCGTAATGATACCTTTATATTACATGGATTTTTTGATTTTGATTATGTTGGCTGTTCATTAGATCGTAAAAGCACTAGTGGCACCTCCACTTACTTGGCCCTTCACTAATTTCATGGTCGAGTAGGAAATAGAATTCTGTTTCCTTATCCACCACTAAGGCCGACTCCAGGGCACTAGGCAGTTGTTGTGCACAAGCTCTATGGATGAAGCAAACTTTAGAAGACTTTGGAATTGTTTATGAAACAATTCAATTAAAGTGTGATAATAAAAGTACAATTGACTTAACATATAATCTAATTCATCATTCTAGGTTCAAACACATTGACGTACGCCACCATTTCATAAGAGACCACATAAAACAAAATACGATCAAAGTCAATTTTATAAGCACTGATTTAGAGCTTGCGGATATTTTCACAAAACCACTTCTAGATTCTCATTTTTCATTGTTAAGATTAGAACTAGGAATCCTAGACATTTCAAATTAATAAATTGCCATAGCAAGCTAGAAAAATAGGAAAATACATAAATTGCTAAAAACATGAAAATTAAAACAAAATAAAAATACATAAACCATGAATGTAAACATCATATACTGAGTCTTACATTATTACAGCAGCACAACACCTTATACTATGTCCCACATAATATTGCAACACAAACTATTTTTAAAAAACTAAGAAATTTCACTGTCGCCGGCGACAGTGACTATCACCGGGCAATAGCGCTAACTTGTCCAGTCATCCCGAAAATCTTCAGAAATTTCTGTTATCACCTGCACTTGTCTTCCCTTGATCATCTGCCGAACTGTGCTCACTGCTCCTCGTCCGGCATGCTCGGCGAGTAGATGTACAGGGAGGCTCCATGATCAGATTCTGCCATTCTTCCGCCTCTGAAGTGGTGGTCTTCAACTTGTGATGTTTTGTCAGAAATTTAAAAAATTTCTGAATTCCGAAGAAGTTCTTTTTCACTTTCCTCTTTTGTTCTTCGAACGACTCTCGCAAGTCATCCAACCCTTCTCGCAATGATCCACCTCTTGGAATTAGCAAGTTACGGATAGTGGACACAGGTTCACTACTCCCTGCTTACCCCCCTCGTGTTGATTGGCGGATGGAAGGTGTTCCACTCGTCGAAAATAAGGATGGAATACAATCATTGTAGTACAAATCCGGGTATATCCAATTGTATTTCATATATAAAATTAGTTGGATGACGGCTCCAAGTGGTAGTGTGTTTATTTTTTTTCAATTAGGGCTCTTTAATCTAAATGCATAGTGTTGGAACACCCTATTACTGATTTAGGCAAGGATCACTATGTCTCTTAGGAAACCTGTCTTGACCTCATTGTATAGATCTAAAGGTCAATTAGAATTGAGTCTAAGAGTTAGTAGTTAGGTTTGGAAGCTGCCCTCAAGACTAGGTTTTTTTCAGTTTTGGAGACCAAGTCATTTCGTCGAGCTCAGTACGACGAATCATCGAACTCCATTCGATGATCGTTGAGCTCACTTCGACGAATCGTCGAACTCCATTCCATGATCTCTGAGCTCAACTTTAACGAGTCGTCGAACTCCATTGACTCCAGTTTGATTCTGTATCTCTGAGCTCAGTTCGACGATAGTTGAGCTCAGATCGACGATCTCTGTTTCTCTTTAAGTTCAGTCTCTGAGCTCAGTTCAACGATAGTGGAGCTCAGTTTGACGTTTTTCTGAAGAGTTAGACGTTTTTCAAGATTTGAAAGATATGGTACCTAAACACCTAGAGGGGGGGGGGTGAATAGGTGACCTAATTCTTTTTAAGACTTTAATGGCAGCAATCAGTTATATCACAGAATCTATACTACTTTTGCACAGCAATCACACAAGCATTCACAATCACAGCACAATCACAGCAGACACAAGGTTTTATAGTGGTTCCCCAATCTTTGGGTACATCCACTTTCCCCCTTCGCCTATCTAGCAGTGTACTAGATTCGTCCAAACTTCTCCACTAGCTCAGAACCCAAACTGGTTCCTACACCTCAGGCCCAAGGCCCTACAACTCAGCTTTATCCCAAAGCCTACACTCAGCCACAAAGGCCTACACTCAGCCAATCAAGGCCTACACTCAGCCAACAAGGCCTACACTCAGAGATTACAATCTCCTACACTCAGGCTCTCAAGCCCTACCCTCAGCCTTTATAATTACAGGCTTACAATTCACTCAGATCCAAAGGATCCTACAAGTTAAAAATGAATTACAAATGTTAACTCAACAACTCAGAAACAAGAGAGGGGAGTTGAGAGTTTCTTGATGAGTTCTTGAAAGAACTCAGCTGGATTCAATCTGACTTAGCTTTCTTCAAAGCTTCTTGAGTAGAACTGAATAAGAATGAATCCTCCTGCAGTTGATCCTTGATCTCTGCTTCTTAAGATCCAGAATATATCTGAACCCTTCTTCTCAGCCTAGTTCCAAAGGCTGATTTCTTGGATGGAGCCCTCTCTCTCCAACTTCTTAGATCTGCACTTGGACAGCTAGATCTTCTTGATTTGATACTCTGTGTACCACTTCAATAACTACTTGAACAATAATCTGATCAACTACAACAACAGTTTCTGTAGACTGTATGAGCCTATTTATAGGCCTTCTTCATGGTAACCGGCTGGTCCGGTCCATAACTGAATTCTGACATCTCTGACAGGTGCTGTAGACCGGCTGGAACGGCAGCTGTCAAGTCATCCAGTCAATTCTTGAAAATCTCTAACTGTCTGATAGTGTCGAGACTTTCTGTCTTTAAGTGTTGACACTTATAGACCAAGTGTCGACACAAGTTGTGTAAGTGTCGACACAAGTCTACAAGGTGTCGACACAACTCCTTGTGTTGTAGATACTATGTCTCGACACAGATTCTTCTTCAGGTGTCGACACTGAAATTGAGTGTCGACACAAGTACTTGATCTTCTATCTTTTGCTGAATTCTTCTAAGTGTCGACACATCTCCTTTGTGTCGACACAACTTCTTGTGTTGAATCTGTTAAGTGTCGACACTGCTTCTTGGTGTCGACACATAGTCTTCTATGTTGATACTTGCTGAGTGTCGACACAGCTCCTAGTGTCGACACTTGATTCTTCTGTTGAGACTTCAGCTGAGTGTCTACACATTCCCTTAGTGTCGACACTTGTACTTAGAATATTTTGTTGATCTTTCTGTTCTTTGTTAAGTGTCGACACAGCTCCTTGTGTCGACACTTTCTTCAAGTGTTGAGTCTTCTGTTGAGTGTCGACACATTGTTCTTGATGTCGACACTTACTTCAAGTGCCTACTCTTCTGCTAAGTGTCGACACATTGTGCTGGGTGTCGACACTTGTACTTAGTCTCTGCAGACTTTTTCTGAGTGTCGACACAGCTCCAAGTGTCGACACTTTCTAATGTAGACACAGCTTCACTGGGTGTCGACACTGCTGTTAAGTGTCGACACTGCTTTACTGTACTTTCTTCATTGAGTGTCGACACAGCTTCTTGTGTCGACACTTTGTGTCTGGTGTCGACTCTGCATCCCAGGTGTCGACACAATGACTCCAAGTGTCGACACTGCTTGCCTGGGTGTCGACACAAGTCTTCTTAAGTGTCGACACTTTCCCTCTGGGTGTCGACACATGTACTTAGAAATTTTTGCTTCAGTCCTGCAAATACTTAACCTGCACAAGTAACTCAAAAACACATCAAATACATTTTGATGTATATCATTGAGTTGGGTGAGGCTTCTTCAAATCAGGTACATTTAACCAATGTACCCAACAATCTCCCCCTATTTGGAGAAGTCATAACCCTTAGTCAATGATATACACCATTTATAATTAAAATTACAAAATGATGTAAAGCAGGATTATATTCAGCAGGGTAAACATAAACATGTATTAATTTCACATGTATACAAATTCATTATTTCAGAACAAATAAAAATAGACATAGACACATTCACAGAACAAACATGAAATATATTGATCATATATTATTCTAACATTTGTCTTATACATTTTCAGTAGTTCACAAAAATGTTTTACTTTCAAAAGATTACAAAATAATCTTCAAGTAAATTCTTAATCTATTTCTGTTCTGGTTCCTTGATAACTATTCCTTTGCCAGCTTGAACTTTAGCTTGGACTGCAGCATCAGCAGTTTCAGCATCAGCAGGCTTCTTGCCTTTCAGATCTTTCTTTTTAAGCTCTTCAGCTTTGATCTTCTGCCTCTCAAAATAGTGATATGGCTTTGGAAAGTACTTGCTAGGCTCCACTGCAGTAGGAGGTAGCTTTCCCATCTTTGCCTTCCTTCTATACAGAACTATTGTCTCCTGCCTGATCTCATGTTTTCTCCATTCAGCTTCAGAAAACCATTTGTTCCTGTCATGAGTGTTATCCTTGGCAGCTTTCCAGGCAGTTAATATTATGTTTCTAGAGGTAGGGCTCCACTGTTCAAAGTCTGGCCTTTGTTCTGCTTGTTCCCTAAACCTCTTCTTAGACAACCTTGTCTCTTCCTCTTTCTGCAATGCCTCTTGCATGGCTTCTGATATAGGCTGAACAACTTTTTCAATATGGACATTGTCCTTGCCCCCAGATGGGCTGTACATGGTCTGTATCTCAGCATGAATCATTTCAAAATCTGGAGGTGGATAAATGACCTGAGCTACTTCTGATTGCTCACCTCCAAGATAGGCAGGGTTAATGCCAGATTCAGCAACATCATTGTCATCACACAGAGGAGGATATCCAAGTGTAGCTCTGATGGAATTTGATATCCACTTAGCATGATCAGAGCTTTCCTTGACTAACACTCTCTCCCCCTTTATGACTTCTCTAGCCATATGATCTCTGACATCATCCTTCTGGAATCTGATTTGATTATCCAAGAATCTGACACCATCTTTAAAGAAAGGTTTGAGCTTTTTAAGTTGTTCAGATATGGGCTTTTGGGAGTCTTGGATAGCAGTCTTAACAGCAGAAATTTCTTCTTGAAAGGCTTTGTCAAATTCAGTTTTAATAGTAGCATTGGAAGTAGAAGGTTCAGCAGCCTTGTTCTTTAACTCAGTGACAATAGCATTATGGGAAGCAGTCAAATTGTCATTCATTCTTAGCTGATTTTCAAGCACATATCCTTGCTTCAATGCTATGTCATCCACTTGGGCCTTGATCTTTTCCTGGTGTGTTGCCAAGTACACCACTGCATTTCCACCTTTGTGGAAGCATTCTGTCATCTCTTTCTTGTTAAGGTTCATTTCAAACCTTATAGACTTGATGTCCTGGGCCAGATCAAACTGGAGTGACTTCTGCCCTTCATCTACATATTTCTCTATGGCCCGTCTTTGCTCATCCAACTTGATTTGCATTGCCACCATCAGTGCACTATAATCAACTGATGGTGTTTGTTGAATTATAGGCTGTGGTGCAATAGATTGTAGGGCCTTCTTATAACTTTGACTTCTTCTTTTGAATACATAAAGTTTCTTTTTCCTTGCCCTGGCTGCATCCTCATCTTCAGATTCTGAGGAGCTGGCTATTTCCACCCTCTCCTTAGGGCTTGGAGGCTTATCAGTCTGCACATCTTGTGCCTTCTCAGTTTCTTGTCTTATTGGATCTTCATGAACTTGCACTTGCTCCCCCTCTGCAGCAGCATTCTCTTCATCAGCAGTAGCCTTGTCCATGTCAAAGTCATGTTGATCTAGATTTAAAAATAAATCTTCCATGGTGTATTCTGGTGGTGAATGAACTGGAGACATTCTTTGCTCTTCAACCACTGGATCAGGAACCACTGCTTGTACAACAGATGTGTCTTTTATAACAGCATCTGGTTCTTGACTATCCAGCTGAGTTTGCTGATGAACATTAGACAAATCAGCATCTTCTATAAGAAATTCTAAAGTATTTAGATCAGTGAGTACCTCTTGTATGATGGTGGTGGCTTGTTCACTTTCCAGTGTAGAGGGTTCTTCTACAACTGGAAGCTCCCCCTGGCTTTGATCCTTGTGGATGGGGCTAGCTTGAGGCAGCTCCCCCTGGATCTCAGCAACCTCTTAAGGAGCAGGAGTCTTTTCAGCAGGCTCTTCCTCATGGTCATCTGGAGTGAAGACAACCTGTTCTTCACTATCAGAACTGCTAGTGGACTCTTGTGCCACTAGAGCAGTCTTCCTTTTCTTCTTAGGAGGAGTGTCTTCCTCAGAAACTGTCTTCTCAGGGGTTGGCAGTTCCTTTGACAACACCCTGTCCCATCTAGAAAAGATCCTCAGATCCATCCTTCTCATATGATTTATCTTGCTTCCAGCAGCAGTATTCATTACCTCTGGTATGGTACCAGCTAGGTAGAGACTTAAGATTCTGCCCAGATTGGGCTTCTTCAAGCTTTCCTTGATTTTCTCATAAACTACTATAGACCAGTCTGTTTTTAGTGTGAAGATTATCCTTGTCATTATTCCAAACATATAGGCAGACACTCTGTCATGCCCTCCTAGCTTGCTGAGTAATACTTTACCAACTATTTCAGACATGAATTTGCCTTGATTGTTCATGCCTTTCCTGTTGAAAACAGAACCTATCTTCATCTTAGGATCAAGTCCACACCAGGTTAGAGCTTCCCTGGTCCTTGAAGCTGTAACCTCATCTTCTTCTTGAGTCCTTGGTAGCTGGAGAATATTCCTCAGACTTTTAGGGGATACCTTAACCTTTGCTCCATGAACTCTGGATTTGATTTTGTATCCAGATTCATCCACCTTGGCTCCATTGAGGAATTCAAGAACCTCTTTCTTCCATATTTTTGTAGGTTCAGAAACTAGAAATTCTAATCCGAAATCGGCAACTAGGGTTACGACCGCCTGGATTTCTTGATCAGCATCAATGAATGCGCCGCGCACCAGCTCATATCCTTCGTTGACGTTCTCCTCTAGCTTAGGCGTCATTAGGGTTTGTAGAAATTGTCTTGAGAGAAGAGAGGTGTCGACACAGAAGTTTGGTCTCGAAACTTTGAAAGCGTGTCGACAAACAAAGACAAAACCCTATTTATACCTTTCTAATTTTGAAGATGAACAGGCGGGACAGCTAACTGAAAATGTGTCGACACTGGCAATAAGTGTCGACACTGACTTATAATGTCTCGACACATATGTGTCGACACAAGTTTAGTCAACAGATTTTATGTGTCGACACTTGTTTATGTGTCGACACCACATAAGTCGACACATAGTCGAGACTTTACTTAGAAAAATTCTGAGTAAAACTTAAGTGTCGACACCACAATTGATGTGTCGACACCTACTTGACATGTGTCGACACTAACATTCTGAAGTGTCGACACCAATTTTCTAGATGTGTCGACACCTTTTTCCTGAAGTGTCGACACCACTATTCTGTGTCGACATAGACTTGTCTATGTGTCGACACCTTTTTACTTAGACAATTTCAATTCTGTAAACTTACTCTAAGTTTATCATTCCTAGTTCAATTTTGAATCTATTGAACTTAGCTTCTTCTAGTGGCTTAGTATACATATCAGCTACTTGATTATCAGTTTTAACATATTCTAATGAAATATCTTCTCTTTCTACATGCTCCCTAAGAAAATGATATTTAATTTCAATATGTTTTGTCCTACTATGAGATACATGGTTATTAGCTATTGAAATAGCACTAGTAGAATCACAGAAAAGTGGAGTTCTACATACCTGAAATCCATAGTCCTCTAGCTGATGTTGTATCCACAGAAGTTGAGCACAGTAACTTCCTGCAGCCACATACTCTGACTCTGCTGTGGAGATAGCCACACTGGTTTGCTTTTTGCTACTCCATGAAATTAGTCTCCCACCTAGGAATTGACAGGTTCCAGTAGTGCTTTTTCTATCTTCTTTGTATCCTGCAAAGTCTGCATCTGAATAACCTGTTAGATCAAAATCTCCATTCCTAGGGTACCAGAGGCCTAGATAGGGAGTGCACTTTAGATATCTCAATATTCTCTTGACTGCAGTCAAATGAGACTCTTTAGGGCAGGCTTGATACCTTGCACAAACACATGTAGCATACATGATGTCTGGTCTACTAGCAGTCAAGTATAATAGGGAGCCAACTATCCCTCTATACAAGGTTTCATCTACAGGTTTCCCTGCATCATCCTTGCTAAGAGACATACTTGACCCCATTGGAGTCTTCATGGTACTGGATGAATCCATACCATACTTCCTTATGAGTTCTAGGGTGAACTTGGACTGACATATGGATAAACCACTTTCAATCTATTTAACTTGGAGACCCAAGAAAAACTTCAGCTCTCTCATACTACTCATCTCAAACTGACCTTGCATAAGTTTTGCAAACTTTTTGCAAAGGCTGCTTTCAGTAGACCCAAATATAATGTCATCTACATATATTTGGACAAGTATAACTTTGCCTCTAGATTCCCTAAGGAATAGAGTCTTATCTATTTTCCCCCTTGAGAACTTGTTCTCAATGAGGAAACTAGATAGGGTTTCATACCAAGCCCTAGGAGCTTGCTTTAACCCATATAAAGCTTTCCTAAGTCTATAGACATGATGAGGTAAAGTTGGATCAACAAAACCTGCAGGTTGTTCCACATAGACTTCTTCCTTAAGATTACCATTCAGGAATGCTGACTTGACATCCATTTGGTAAACCTTGAATCCTTGATAGGTTGCATAGGCTAAGAACATCCTTATGGCTTCCAGTCTGGCTACTGGAGCAAAGGTTTGATCAAAGTCAATACCTTCTTCTTGCCTATATCCTTTAGCAACCAGTCTTGCTTTATTCTTAATGATGACCCCTTGTTCATCCATCTTATTCCTGTAGATCCACTTGATTCCTATTATATTGTGGTCTCTAGGTCTAGGAACAAGTTCCCAGACCTTGCACCTCTTGAACTGATTAAGCTCTTCTTGCATTGCTTCAGTCCATTGTGGATCTTGTATTGCTTCTTCAAACTTCTTAGGTTCAACTTGAGATAGAAAACTGGAGTAGATTGCTGTATTCATGTATCTGCTCCTGGTTTGTACTCCTTGTCTTGGATCTCCAATAATCTGCTCAACTGGATGATCTCTAAGATGCCTGTTGGCTGGAGGCATCCTAACTTCTGGTTGAACCTCTTCAGCATCTCCATCATGCTGTATTCCTTGTACTTCTTCAGCAATTGGCACATGTAGTTCTCCCCCTGGACAACAGCTACTCTCCTCTACTTGCTGTCTTGCAGCAGGTACTTCTTCTATAGTAAGTTTGTCCATTTTCTTTGTTAAACTTGTGGGGCTGCATACAGTACTAGACAACTCATTGTTAATAAGTTTAGTCTCATCAAAAACTACATGCACAGATTCTTCTACAACTTGTGTAGTCAAGTTGTAGACTCTATAAGCCTTACTGTTATTACTGTACCCAACAAAAATTCCCTCTTGGGACTTGGCAGTAAACTTAGTCAAGTAAGACTTCTCATTGTTAAGTATGAAGCAATTGCAACCAAAGATCCTAAAATAGGATAGGTTTGGTTTCCTGCCTTTCACAACTTCATAGGGAGTCTTGTTGAGCCCTTTAGTGATGGTAGCCCTATTTATAACATGGCATGCAGTGTTAACTGCTTCAGCCCAGAAATACTCTGGCAGTGATGTATCACTTAGTAGGGTCCTACCAGCCTCTATCAAGGTCCTATTCTTCCTCTCAGCAATGCCATTTTGCTGAGGTGTTCTAGGTGAAGAGAATTCTTGAAATATCCCAAAATCTTCACAAAGTTTTGTCATGCTTTCAGACTGAAACTCAGTACCATGGTCACTTCTAATCTTGACCACTGTACTGTTTAGTTCATTCTGAATTTGCTTGACAAAGCTATAGAAGACACTAGGTGTTTCAGATTTCTGTCTTAAGAAGAACACCCAGGAAAACCTTGAGTAGTCATCTACAACTACAAGGGTATAGACCTTCCTACCTAAGCTGTGAACTGGCATTGGACCAAAGAGATCCAAGTGCAAGAGGTATAAACACCTCACAGCATCTTTGTTTTCTATGCTTCTAAAGATGGATTTAGTCTGCTTGCCCTTTTGACAAGCTGAACAAATACCATCTTTTACACACTTAACTTGAGGACCATTCCTCACTAACTCTTTGCTAAAGAGTTTGCCAATAGTCTTGTAGTTAAGATGGGCAAGCATCTTGTGCCATTTGACACAGTGAGAGACTGTCTCATCAGCTACAAGACACACTGGAGAACCACTGTTCTCACACATGATGTCTAGACAGTAGACATTCCTCTTCCTATATCCTGTCAAAATGATCTCTTGATCACTTGACCTCTTGATATGACAACCATTTTTAACAAATGAGATGTCATACCCTACATCACTTAATTGACTTATACTTATTAGGTTGTGTTTCAACCCTTTAACATAAGCCACTTGAGTAATGGTAACTAAGTTACTAGAAATGTTACCAAACCCTTTGATGATTCCTTTTTCAGAACCACCAAAGGTAACCTTTGGACCATCTTTGATTGGAATGTAGTCCCTTAGTAGTCCCCTAGTTCCAGTCATATGTCTGGAACATCCACTGTCCAAGTACCATGTTGGGGTATGACCACTTGGACTCACCTGCAAAACAGATTAATGAACCTTAGAACCCAAAGAATTCTTGGGTCCTTGGTACTTGTTAGTTTGCAATCTGACAAAGCTACCTACTGGCTTTCCAACAGGTAGTTTGGTACTCACTTTGGCACTAGCATTGTGCCAACAGTCCACTGCAAAATGGCCAACTTTGCCACAACACCAACATTCAAACTTGTTGTACCTTTGCTTAGGTACAGTCTTTGCTGTCTTATCTACAGCTGACTTGTTGAATGTTGGGGCTTTGCCCTTGGACTTGGGCTTGGACTGCTCAGTCCTTGCAGGTCTAATAAAACCCAGTCCAGCCTTGCCTTTATGATGAACAAATTCATCAATTAAAGGTAGCACTGATTTAGGTTTAGAAAACCTAGCAACAAGCTCTCTCTCTTTCTTAAGATTGATCTCCAGACTCTTGATTTGATCATTTTTAAATGATATAGTACCCATTTGAATCACTGTTATGTGCTTCAACCTGGCTATCTCATTCAGTTTTTGATCAAATTGCTTCTCAGAATCTGTTGCAGCAGCTTTAAGATCAGCAATTTCCTTTGCCTGACTTTTGGCTAGGGACTTGCTTTTCTTGTAAGCTTGCAACAGTACTTTATATTCATCTATAAGCTGATGAATATCATCCTCAGACTCAGATACACTTCCATCACTTGATGAAGATGAATCTGATTCTGTACTAGAACAAGAAACTGAACTTAGAGTTGAACATTGTACCTTACTGGGTCCTGGCTGCTCCAGGATTTTGTCATGCTCTGTCAAAGCCATTAGCCCTTGGCATTGACTATCTTCTTGTTCATATATAGATTCCAAAATCTGCATGAATTCTTCTTCTTCTTCTTCAGCAAACAGCCCTATGTATGCCTCAGCATCAGACTCAGTTTCTGAAGAAGAGATATCTGATAGAGTCTTCTCCTTCTTGGCAACAAAAGACTTCTCTTTCTTGCCTTTGAAATGAGTCTTCTTCCAGTCACTAGACTCTTTTCTCTTTTCAGGACAATCTGCAATAACATGGCATTGTCTATTGCAGCAATAGCACACTATTTTTGATCCAGTTGCCTTGCTAGACTTAGTCCTCTTCCTGTCCTTCTTTGAGGCCTTTTTATTCTGATATAGGTCTTCTTTTCCCTGTGAAGTAGAAGGCCTTGACCTCCACTGTTTCTTCTTCAAGAATTTCTGAAAGTGTCTAGTGAAGGCAGCAAAGTCTTCATCACTTTCACTGCTTGCAGATTTTGTGCTGACTGACTCATCTGTCTCTGATTCAACTACCTTTGGAGGTGGAGTTGATGACTTATTCCTGCACTTTCTGTAGGCTTCTGTCTTGAAAGCTACAGTTCTTTCCTTGTGTTCAATTCTTGTGGATTTCTCCTCCTCTTTTCTCACTGTCAGCTGCATCTCATAAGACAATAACTTGCCAAACAGTGTAGGAGGAGGAATTTCTCCCAACTTAGCCATTTCTCTAATGGCACAAATCTTTGTGTCCCAATCTTTAGTTAGGGACCTTAGGAACTTGTCATTTAGTTCATAATTGCTGAACTCTCTTCCATAAGACATGAGTTCATTCACTATTATGTAAAACTTCTTATAGCACTCAGTTATGCTATCACCCTTTCCTTGTCTAAAACTCTCATACTCTTGATTTAGCAAGGATTTTCTATCTTGCCTAACTTCTTCAGAACCTTCCATATAGACAATGAGAGTATCCCACATCTCTTTGGCTGTCTTACAGTGAATAAGATTCTGAAAAGTGGCATCATCTATGGCACTTACAATAATGTTTTGAGCCCTTTTGTCCATGGTGGCTAGGACAATCTCATCCTTAGTCATTTCAGAGAAATCCTTTGGGGTTCTCTGATTTGCATCTAGAACTGATATCTTCATGGGCACATAAGGCCCCTCCTTGACTGTGATGTATATCCTAGGGTCAGAGGCTTCCATAAACAGCCTTACCCTTTCCTTCAAAATCCCAAAGATCTCTTTTCTGCATATGGGCAATTTCATGAAACCCAATTCCTTGTGATTTTCAGAGGAACCCATGGTTCTTGATTTTCTTGAATCTGTATTTTGACTTAGACTGAATCTGCCAATCAGGATCTCCTTAGACTGTTAGTCCTTTTTAAGGAACCTGGCTTTGATACCACTTGAAAGATATGGTACCTAAACACCTAGAGGGGGGGGGGGTGAATAGGTGACCTAATTCTTTTTAAGACTTTAATGGCAGCAATCAGTTATATCACAGAATCTATACTACTTTTGCACAGCAATCACACAAGCATTCACAATCACAGCACAATCACAGCAGAAACAAGGTTTTATAGTGGTTCCCCAATCTTTGGGTACATCCACTTTCCCCCTTCGCCTATCTAGCAGTGTACTAGATTCGGCCAAACTTCTCCACTAGCTCAGAACCCAAACTGGTTCCTACACCTCAGGCCCAAGGCCCTACAACTCAGCTTTATCCCAAAGCCTACACTCAGACACAAAGGCCTACACTCAGCCAATCAAGGCCTACACTCAGCCAACAAGGCCTACACTCAGAGATTTCAATCTCCTACACTCAGGCTCTCAAGCCCTACCCTCAGCCTTTATAATTACAGGCTTACAATTCACTCAGATCCAAAGGATCCTACAAGTTAAAAATGAATTATAAATGTTAACTCAACAACTCAGAAACAAGAGAGGGGAGTTGAGAGTTTCTTGATGAGTTCTTGGAAGAACTCAGCTGGATTCAATCTGACTTAGCTTTCTTCAAAGCTTCTTGAGTAGAACTGAATAAGAATGAATCCTCCTGCAGTTGATCCTTGATCTCTGCTTCTTAAGATCCAGAAATATCTGAACCATTCTTCTCAGCCTAGTTCCAAAGGCTAATTTCTTGGATGGAGCCCTCTCTCTCCAACTTCTTAGATCTGCACTTGGACAGCTAGATCTTCTTGATTTGATACTCTGTGTACCACTTCAATAACTACTTGAACAATAATCTGATCAACTACAACAACAGTTTCTGTAGACTGTATGAGCCTATTTATAGGCCTTCTTCATGGTAACCGGCTGGTCCGGTCCATAACTGAATTCTGACATCTCTGACAGGTGCTGTAGACCGGCTGGAACGGCAGCTGTCAAGTCATCCAGTCAATTCTTGAAAATCTCTAACTGTCTGATAGTGTCGAGACTTTCTGTCTTTAAGTGTGGACACTTATAGACCAAGTGTCGACACAAGTTGTGTAAGTGTCGACACAAGTCTACAAGGTGTCGACACAACTCCTTGTGTTGTAGATACTATGTCTCGACACAGATTCTTCTTCAGGTGTCGACACTGAAATTGAGTGTCGACACAAGTACTTGATCTTCTATCTTTTGCTGAATTCTTCTAAGTGTCGACACATCTCCTTTGTGTCGACACAACTTCTTGTGTTGAATCTGTTAAGTGTCGACACTGCTTCTTGTTGTCGACACATAGTCTTCTATGTTGATACTTGCTGAGTGTCGACACAGCTCCTTGTGTCGACACTTGATTCTTCTGTTGAGACTTTAGCTGAGTGTCGACACATTCCCTTAGTGTCGACACTTGTACTTAGAATATTTTGTTGATCTTTCTGTTTTTTGTTAAGTGTCGACACAGCTCCTTGTGTCGACACTTTTTCAAGTGTTGAGTCTTCTGTTGAGTGTCGACACATTGTTCTTGGTGTCGACACTTACTTCAAGTGCCGACTCTTCTGCTAAGTGTCGACACATTGTGCTGGGTGTCGACACTTGTACTTAGTCTCTGCAGACTTTTGCTGAGTGTCGACACAGCTCCAAGTGTCGACACTTTCTGATGTAGACACAGCTTCACTGGGTGTCGACACTGCTGTTAAGTGTCGACACTGCTTTACTGTACTTTCTTCATTGAGTGTCGACACAGCTCCTTGTGTCGACACTTTGTGTTTGGTGTCGACTCTGCATCCCAGGTGTCGACACAATGACTCCAAGTGTCGACACTGCTTGCCTGGGTGTTGACACAAGTCTTCTTAAGTGTTGACACTTTCCCTCTGGGTGTCGACACATGGACTTAGAAATTTTTGCTTCAGTCCTGCAAATACTTAACCTGCACAAGTAACTCAAAAACACATCAAATACATTTTGATGTATATCATTGAGTTGGGTGAGGCTTCTTCAAATCAGGTACATTTAACCAATGTACCCAACAAGATTCAAATTCAGACAATTGTGGAATTATTCTCAGCATTTATGTCAGAGATCCCGTAGCCGTTTTTAATTAATCTGGAGCAAGTTTCAAGGAATTTTCAAGGAATGTTTTATTGGACTTTCCTCCATAAGACAAATGCAGTTAAGGAAGTCATTTATGAGAGGCTAACGGCTATCTTGGATAGAGAAATTTTCTATTCAGATCAAAGGAATAAAAGATCAGTTTTTCATTCTCTTCTCAGAGTTAGACACACATATTCTAAAACACATACTCTGCAACAATAATTCTCTGCAACAACAAGAATTACAACTCTTACAACAACAATCACGCAAGAGAAAGAAAGAGAGTTGCAGACATTTTCAGTCTCAAAAATTCATACAAGAACACACATCACAAAAGGAGATCAACTAACTGAAATTTTCAGATCTCTCTTGATTCAAGTGTTCAATGGTCATCATCATTCAAGACTCCAGATACCTCACATTTCAGTTGTTGATGAAATCATCTTTTGCTGGAGATTAAATCATCTGAAGGCCTATCACCCTACTGCAAAGCTTCACTTCCTGAACAACTCAAGATCTCAGGGGGAGCTTTGACAACATCCACTATCTTCTCTCTGACTGTTGACATATAGAAGATCATCTCATCCCTCTTTCTATCTCTCTCTCTATTGTAAAGGGTTTTTCAAACTCCCTTCAAAAGTTTGTGATTGGTTTCTAAGACCTTATCAAAACTTAGTGGTGGCAAGATACCTGATCAAAAAATCTGGCTTGGTTTTTGAGCACCTTATCAAAAGCTCATTGGTGCCCAGGACACCTGATCAACTCATCCTGCAGTGGATTCCTACCTAGGGTGGTAGAAGAGTGCATGTAACCAGGTTGATTGGGGAACCACTATATCTCCATGTGTCATCTGGTTGCATATCTTTCTTTTGTTTCTGGCTGTGGTTTGTGATTGCTTTGTGATTGATCTTTAATTATTCTGTATTTAGATTTACTTTATATTATTTGCTTCTCTGTTCACTTAGGAATTCAACAACAGTTGTAAAAAGTTTTTAGCAAGCACCATACTCTATTCACCCCCCCTCTAGAGTATATTAGATCTAACTTACACTTTCAATTGGTATCAGAGGGAGGTTGGTTAAAAATACCACATCTCAGTGGTTGCACAGGCTAACACCTGAACCCAAAGATCCCTCTAGTTAGATCTGCTTGTGTTGATTTTGATTATTAGAATTATTTCATCACAAAACATGGCCCAAAACAAAGATTATGCTAGCACCAGACCTCCAGTGTGCAATCTATCCAAGTTTGCACTTTGGAAGGCAAGGATTACACTGTACATGAACTCTATTGATGAGGACATTTTCAATTCTGTTTTGACAGTGTGTCCAAAACCTCCAGAGAATACAAGTACAAGTGTTGTTCCACCTCTTTCAGGAACAGATGCAGAAATAAAGAAATGGAAATTGGCTGATGCAAAAGCTATGAACATTCTAGCCCAGACTATGTCTGATGAGATATTCCAAAAGGTAGCTGAATGCAACTCAGCAAAGGACATCTGGGACAAGCTATCTGAGATAGTCTCAGGATCTGCTGATGAGAGAAAAGATAGAAGATCTCACCTCATAACCCAATATGAGAATTTCACGAAAGGAGAAGCTGAGTCAGTAGCAGACATGTATAACAGACTCAGTCTCATAGTCAATGAGCTGAAAACTTTGGACAAAGAGATCTCATTGACTGAGCTAAATGATAAAATCCTAATGTGCTTCCCAAGCACTTGGGACTCAAGGATCTGGCCAATTAAGTATGCCAGAAGTCTAAATGAGATCACCACTGAAGCTCTCTTGGGCAAGCTCAAGTCTTATGAGCTGCTCATTAAGAATAGAGAAGAAGAGCAGAAGGCTGCCTCACCAGCCACAAGAAAGGAAAAGTCAATAGCTTTCAAGGCCACTGAAGATCAGCCTGAAGACAAGGTCACAGACAATGAGGAATTGCTAAATCTACTGGCCAGAAGATTTTACAAAATGGCCAGAAAGGACTTCAGGAAAAGATCATACAAAGAGCATGACAAGCCAAGGTATGATAAATCAAATAACAAAGAAATTATTTGCTTTGGTTGCAGGAAACCAGACCACATTGTGCCTGACTGTCCAGAAAATAAAAACAAGGACAGAAAGGACAAGAAAGAAAGAAGAAAAGACAAGGACTTCAAGAAGAATAGCAATGGCAAACCCTCCTCCAACAAGAACAAACACACAAGAAAGGGATTTGTTGCTGAAACTTGGAGTGAGACAGAATAAGTATCAGAAGCTTCATCCATCTCAAGTGATTATGAAGATGATGCTGATGAAAAGGAATTCTGCATGATGGCTATCAATGCCTCACAACACAATTCTGATACAGAAGAGTCAGAATCTGAATCAGAGACTCAATCTGAAGACCAGGTAATAAGTTCTTTTGATTTTAATTCTAAGGACTTTAAGTATGAGTTTAAAGCACTATGTTTAGACTTATTAAAATATGAGAAGGACATCATTTCTCTCAGAAATCAATTATCTGAACACAGTACCTTAAAATCAGAAAACCTTAAAATCTCTGAGGAGTTGGAGTGCTGTAGGGAGCAGATAGCTTCACTGAAAAGTGAACTATCAGAGGCCAAGAAGCTTGAAGAATCCTTTAATGGGAGAAGTATCAAGCTAATTGACATCACAAGCACAGTGAACTCAAGATTCAATAGTACACTGAGCTTGGGTGCTTCATCCAGCCAACCTATAGTTCTAACAACCCCAATTAAATTTATCTCTGATAAAGGTAGGGGAGTTGTAGAGGTAGCTAGGAAAAATTCTGACTTACCTAAGAAAACAAGAGTTCAACAGAAATCGTCGAACGGAGCTAGACGATCGTCGAACGGAGATCAATGATCTCAGGCAAAATCGTCGAACTCAGGTCGACGATCTCTAAACCTTGAACTCTGCCACAGTCGATCTTCGAACGGAGCTCGACGATCTGACCCAAGATCGTCGAACTCAGCTCAACGATCGTCGAGCAGAGATCAAAGCCTTGAAAACTTTTTCAAAGGTAAATTAAAATACAAACCTAGGGGTCCTTCATCCCAAAGATTTAACCCTTATACTGAATGGATAATACCTCCAAGGATATATCATCCTGAAGGTTATAAGAGTCAACCAGGGATGTCATTTATTTCTGAATTTAAAGGTTATCAACCTAAGCCCAAGGTAAACTGGGTCAAAAACAAGTAAATTGCTTTATGTGCAGGTGAAGACCTATCCAACATCAAACCAACAATGGTATTTGGATAGTGGGTGCTCCAAGCACATGATAGCAAGGACAATTTCACATCCTTCAAAGCCAAGCTTGGACCCAAAGTCATATTTGGTGATCCAAATTTTGGACTAACAAAAGGATATGGTGCAGTCCAAATTGGCACAGTCACATTCAAGAAAGTAGCCTATGTAGAAGGACTGAAGCACAACTTGATCAGCATCAGTCAATTATGTGATGAAGGCTACCAAGTGACTTTCAGCAAATCCTTATGCAAGATCAAATCAGAGGACAACACAATTGTGTTGATAGGTAAAAGGAAAGGTAACATCTATTTAGTAGACTTTCTTTCAACTAAAGTAGATATTTGCCTGTTTAATTGTATTTATAGACTTAATGAGTTACGGTATAAGAGACTAGGACATATAAACCTCAGAACCATTGCTAGGCTATTCAAGGACAACCTTGTTAGAGGACTACCTTCTGGCCTATACAAGAAGGAAGGACTCTGCAGGGCTTGTCAATTAGGCAAGCAAACAAAAAATAGTTTCAAGTCACTTAATAAGAGTGATTCACTTAGGATTTTGTATCTGTTACACATGGATCTTTTTGGACCCGTTACAGTACAAAGCTTAGGAGGAAAATCTTACACTTTAGTGGTTGTAGATGACTTCTCTAGATTTACATGGGTGTTCTTTATGAGGAAGAAGTCTGATAACTTTAAGTGTTTGACAGAGTTTCTCAAATGCATATAGAGTGAGTTCAATACTCACATTGCCCTGATCAGAAGTGATCATGGGACAGAGTTTGATTCTCTTCTTATGAAAGAGTTCTGTCAGAGTGAAGGGATCAGACACACTTTCTCAGCTCCTAGAACTCCTCAACAAAATGGGGTAGCTGAAAGGAAAAATAGAACCCTTATTGAATCTGCCACTACATTGTTGTCAGATGCTCACCTTCCTCTATCCTTTTGGGCAGAGGCAGTGAACACCTTCAACTATGTGTTGTATAGAAGTTTAATACATAAACTGAAGGGCAAGACTCCCTATGAATTACTCAAAGGGAAGAAATCTAAAGTAGACTATTTTAAAATTTTTTGTTTTATTTGTTACATTCACAATAATGACAAGAAATACTTAGCAAAATTTCAAGCTAAAGCTGATGAAGGAGTGTTTTTGGGATACTCCATGATCAGTAAGGCTTATAGGGTATATAATAAATCAACTCTTAAAATTGAAGAATCTGTTCATATATCTTTTGATGAATCTAACATGTCTTTTAAGGAGAAGAATACTTCTACCATAGAACCTTTGCAGGTACACTCTCTTGCTGAAGACTTGGACAGGTTACAAATCATTCAAAAAGAGGAAAACAGTGAAGATGAAGAACACATTCAACATCTTGAAGAGAAACTTCTTGAAGAGCCAGTTATTGTACCACCAGAGGAAACAACAACACAGGTTGGTGAACAATCAACATCCTCTGTTGATTTAGTAACATCAAGAGACCATCCAATTTCCCAAGTGATTGGAGACATCTCAGCTGGTGTGCAAACCAGAAATCAGGTCAACCAAAACCTGATGCACACTTGCTTCCTTTCTCAAATTGAACCTCAATCCATTCAAGATATAGAGCAGGATCCACACTGGTTCATTGCAATGCAAGAAGAGTTGCATAAATTTGAAAGGAACAAAGTTTGGGAACTAGTACCAAGGCCAAAGGATCACTCCATTGTTGGAACAAAGTGGGTGTTCATAAATAAGTTGGACGATCAAGGAGTCATTGTAAGGAACAAGGAAAGGCTAGTTTCTCAAGGGTACTCTCAAGAAGAAGGGATAGATTATTTTCAGACTTTTGCACCAGTTGCAAGGTTAGAGGCCATAAGAATCTTCTTAGCATATGCAGCACACAAAGGCTTCAAAGTATATCAGATGGATGTAAAGAGTGTTTTTCTCAATGGAGATATCAAAGAAGAAGTCTATGTCAGACAACCCCCAAATTTTATCTCTTCAACTCATCCTGATTATGTTTTCAAATTGCATAAAGCATTATATGGTCTAAAGCAAGCTCCTAGAGCATGGTATGAGACCCTAACATGCTTTCTTCTGAAAAATGAGTTTATAAGGGGTAGAGTAGACCAAACTCTTTTTATTAGAACTCATAAGTCCCATACCCTACTAGTACAAATCTATGTAGATGATATTATATTTGGTTCTACTGATTCAAATTTATGCAGAAGGTTCTCCAACCTAATGCATTCTAAATTTGAAATGAGTAGCATGGGTGAGCTATCCTTCTTTCTAGGATTGCAAATCAAATAATATGCTGAAGGCATATTTATTTCTCAAACCAAGTATGCAAAAGAATTGGTTAAGAAATTTGGTATGTCTGAAGCTTCATGTATGAAAACACCTATGCCTACTAATGTTGTATTAGATGCTGATGAACATGGGAAACCTGTTGATCAGACAACATAAAGAGCAATGGTTGGCTCTTTATTGTACCTTACAGCTAGTAGACCTGACATAATGTTTGCTACATGCATATGTGCTAGATTCCAAGTGAGCCCTAGAGAGTCACACCAACTTTAGTAAAAAGGATTCTCAGGTATGTAAAAAGTTATCCAAATCTAGGTCTCTGGTATCCAAAAGATTCAACATTTGACTTAACTAGATTTTCAGATGCTGATTATGTTGGATGCAGAATAGACAGGAAAAGCACCAGTGGAACTTGTCAGTTTCTTGGTGACAGACTTGTCTCCTGGTTTTGCAAGATACAAACATCTGTGTCAACTTCAACTGCTGAAGCTGAATATATGGCTGCAGGTAGTTGTTTTTCACAAATATTGTGGATTCAAAACCAACTCCTAGACTATGGCTACAACTTAAAGAAGTCAAAAATATTTTGTGATAATACCAGTGCTATTTCTATAGCCCAAAATCCAGTCCTCCATAGTAGGACAAAACACATAGAAATTAGGCATCACTTTCTAAGGGATAATGTTGAGAAAAATAAAATTGAACTTCAATATATCCCAACTGATTTGCAAAGGGGAGATATTTTCACCAAACCATTGGATGAAAAGAAACATACATTCTTCCTGAATCAGTTATGAATGTTAGATGGAGGAAGTCTAAAATAATTTCAAAGATTTTAAAACTCTAAAATTGACCAAGACTAGGCAAACATCTTAATTTTTCTAGTGTATAAGAGTGTTTCTGGTCTCTGAACTGCGCTCGACGATTTTCGCCCCGATCGTCGAACGGAGATCGACGACTTTCGAAATCGTCGACCAGAGTTCAACGCTTCTCAGATAGTGCTAAACTATCTTTTTCAGGTCAGCGATCGTCGTGCAGAGCTCGATGATTTTGTTTTCTGAACTATCGCCGAATGGAGCTCGACGCTCTCCAATATCGTCGAACGGAGATCGACGCTATTGATGACCTTTCAGTTTCCTTTATAAGCCCAGATTGTCGAACTGAGTTCAACAATCTTTCATTTTCTGCGTCGAACCCTAATATAAAACTCATTTTTCGGCCGTCGTTCTCCATTTGCGCTTTCATACTTTCTGCAAACTTTCTCTTTCCCTCCAAACCTCTCTATACTTGGTCGTTTGATTGTTAGTTTTTGCAGGAATCAATGGCAGTCTCAGTTGCAATCCTGGCCGCAATGAAATTTGATGCAGGTTTTGATATCGACATGGACTCTTTCAATAACAACGATCAAATTTTCAAAGATATTCCGGAACTTTTCAAGGAACAAAAGCTAGTTACCATAATGACTACCAGGATCAAATTAGCTGCAGATGAGATCAAGGAATGGGTGTATACTGCCCACAATCAGGATCATAATACAGTGATTGGAACAATCTCAGGAACCCAGGTATCCTTAACACCTGCTGCCTTGACAGAGGTTTTTGAATTGAAATCTGGAGAAGACCCTGCTGAACTTTCTGGAGAAGAGTTTTCTGATTTTCTTGAAAGAATCGGTCATTCAGATACAAACCCTAGCAAATTGCTGAAGAAAAATCTGTCTGTTGAGTACAGATTTCTATCTGATGTGGTTGGAAAAGTATTGTTGGCCAAACAATCAGCTCATGATACCATCTCCAGGTATCAGCTCTGCTTGATGGGTGCTCTTGTGGACAAGAAACAACTGAACTGGGGAGAAATCATCTTTGACCTAATCAAGAAGAAAATCAACAAGAATTTTGTTAATTTTGGAAGGATATTAGGGCTGTTTCTTCAGAATAGATGCCATGCACTGCTTGTTTCCAATGGGATGCACATCAATGCCTCCAAGAGGCCCACCTGTGCCCTATTTGGAAAATGGGATAGACAAATTGTGAAGCCCAGCAGGCCTTCTGGCATTTCTACTTCAGGCACAAGGACTGTCTCAGTCTCTTCCCCTCAAGTTTCTGCCCCTGCAGAAGACTTGCCTGCTTCTTCCCCTCCTCCTCCACCTCTTGTTTCATCCACACCAGTCACCTCCACCATCATAATTTCCACCCCATCTCCAACTTCAATTACTTCTCCAACTCCACCTCTCACAGAAGAACTCTTCCATCCTCTACATCAATACCCCCACCTGGATATTGATTCATCCTCTCACATTCCCTCTTTCAATCTTATAGATGATTCCTATATGGATAATTCTCCCTCATCCACTCCTGAGACACCATCTTCATCCACCTCTTATCAACAACTACTTCAAGTTATCACTGCACAACCATCCTTCACACCATCTATTTTCATTCCACTATCTTCCATTTCCACAATTCCCATCTCTCAACCTTCATTTCCACCATCCACAGGTTCTCCACCAACATCTCCTATTGCCCCACCTTTAACTCCTACCTCTACTCAAGTCCATCTTGAGCATGTAGATCTTCCAGCTCTTGCAGACAGGCTCTATGAGCTGATAGCTCCAAGGCTATTACTCTTGATGGAGACCTCTTTGGCTTCACTGATAAAACCAGTTCAAGAACTGTCTGTCAGGCTCTCCTCTCTTCTTCCTTCTTAGGCAATCACTTCTTATGGGTCCCTTGATCCAGTTGACACTGAATTTAGGCGGGGGGAGATGCCTCATGAAGTGGAAATATTGCCTGTTGCTGCTGTTACTTCAGTCCATGCTCAAGCTCCAGTACCTCCAGTTGCAGTTTTCACAATGGACCTCAGGTCACTATTATCAGTTTTTGATTCTGCTTATTTCAACTGTCTTCCAGTCCAGCACACTGCAGTCCAGCAATCTGAAGATCTCTCTAAGGCCATTGTGCCTATTTCAAGCTGTGACACCAGTTTAATATAATCTTTTGTAAATTCCCTATATACTGCTGCTCCTTCTATTTCTGTTGCTCTTATTGATGCTGCTTCTACTGTTGTTATTGATGGTTCTTCTAGTTCTACTATTGATGTTATTGAGGATATACATATGATAGAGGCACTTGTCTTTGAGCCTGTTGTTACTGATGCTAATGCTCCTTCTGAAGTTTATTTTCCAGTTTCATCTGATACTACTGCTGTTGTACCTTCTATTTCTGAAAGTGTTGTTTCTGAAAGCTTTGTATCTGAATCTGCTGCTATCATAACTTCTTCTGTCAGTGCTACTTCCACCCCTCTTCCTGCTATTGCTGCTGTCACTATTGTTGTTTCTACTTTCTCTCCTGCTCAGTCATCACAACAAAAAGATTATCTCAAAAGGATTGATGCATTATATGATAATCAAAGCTCAGATAGTGATCAGTTAAGGACTGATTCAGATGAGTCCTCTGCTACAATTGCAAGGAAAAGGAAGGCAAGAAGCAAAGCAATGAAGAGAGTTCCCCCAGCAAAAGTGAAAGACACAAATGACATTCCATACTATATACTGTATAATTGCCCTATCACAGAACATTGGATGCAATACTCCAAAAATCAACTGAAGGCTATGAAGAAGAAGAGAAAATATGATAAAGGATCATCCCAGTTCAATCCTCCTCCTCCTCCTCCTTCACCTGATGCAGGTGCAAGTGGAAGTTCTGCATCTCAACCTTCTGTCAGAAGCCAAACCTCTTATCAACCTCAAGGAAGATCCCAATATAGAGGAAGTCAATCTAGAGGCTACCAGTCAAGAAGAGGAAATCACAGAGGAAATCAAAGAGAATTTTAAGATTATTCTAAAGGGTATTCCATGCAACATCCATATTCAAGGGAAGGACAAGGTCCATCTGACACAACTTCTGGTCTCTTTCCTTATAAGCTGAAAGATTTAGTCTCTTCCAGAGCTCCTCCTGATAATCCTTCTAATAGATATGAGCCTCCAATTCCATTTGAGGATCCAGAAAACAATCCTACTTCATGGACAGCTAGGATGAAAGAATTGGCTGCTTTAGATCAGATTAAGAAAGCTAGAGAACAAGGAAAAGACATATCCAATATCACTACCTTATCAGATTAAAGAAAGAAGGAACTTGAAAGATATTCATCCAGTAAACTTTTTGATTCAGAAAGCTACATGAAGCTGCATCCAGAAGCTGTAGTGCCCAGGCCAAAGCAACAAACCTCTCTAGGTGCAGCTGATTATATAAGATGTAAGAAAGAAGCTCTCAATCCCAACAGAGAAATAGTACTTATAAAGGGCAAGGAAAAAGAATGACTATGTAAGGTGACAGTATATTTTGTTTTCTAAACTATCTGAGATGATGTCTGTGATTCTGCAATGATTTGTTTGTTGCATTTCTGCTGTGTATGTTTTTAATATCTGTAAATAGTAATCCTAACCCAAATAGGGGGAGATTGTTGGAACACCCTATTACTGATTTGGGCAAGGATCACTATGTCTCTTAGGAAACCTATCTTGACCTCATTGTATAGATCTAAAGGTCAATTAGAATTGAGTCTAAGGGTTAGTAGTTAGGTTTGGAAGCTGCCCTCAAGACCAGGTTTTTTTCAGTTTTGGAGACCAAGTCATTTCGTCGAGCTCAGTACGATGAATCGTCTAACTCCATTCGACGATCGTTGAGCTCACTTCGACGAATCGTCGAACTCCATTCGACAATCTCTGAGCACAACTTCAACGAGTCGTCGAACTCCAATCGACGATCTTCGAGCTCAGATCGACGTTCTTGACTCCAGTTTGATTCTCTATCTCTAAGCTCAGTTTGACGATAGTTGAGCTCAGATTGACGATCTCTATTTCTATCTAAGTTCAGTCTTTGAGCTCAGTTCAACGATAGTGGATCTCAGTTCGACGTTTTTCTGAAGAGTTATACGTTTTTCAAGATTCAAATTCAGACAGTTGTGGAATTATTCTCAGCATTTATGTCAGAGATCCTGTAGCCATTTTAATTAATTTGGAGCATGTTTCAAGAAATTTTCAAGGAATGTTTTATTGGACTTTCCTCCAGAAGACAAATGCAGTTAAGGAAGTCATTTATGACAGGCTAACGACTATCTTGGATAGAGAAATTTTCTATTCAGATCAAAGGAATAAAAGATCAGTTTTTCATTCTCTTCTTAGAGTTAGACACATATATTCTGAAACACATACTCTGCAACAACAATTCTATGCAACAACAAGAATTATAACTCTTACAACAATAATCACACAAGAGAAAGAAAGAGAGTTGCAGACATTCTCAGTCTCAAAAATTCATACAAGAACACACATCACAAAAGGAGATCAACTAACTGAAATTTTCAGATCTCTCTTGATTCAAGTGTTCAAGGGCCATCATCATTCAAGACTCCAGACACCTCACATTTCAGTTGCTGCTGAAATCATCTTTTGCTGGAGATCAAATCATCTAAAGACCTATCACCCTACTGTAAAGCTTCACTTCCTGAACAACTCAAGATCTCATGGGGAGCTTTGACAACATCCACTATCTTCACTCTGACTGTTGACAGAGAAGATCATCTCATCCCTCTTTCTCTCTCTCTCTCTACTGTAAAGGGTTTTTCAAACTCCCTTCAAAAGTTTGTGATTGGTTTCTGAGACCTTATCAAAACTCAGTGGTGGCAAGACACCTGATCAAAAAATCTGGTTTGGATTTTGAGCACCTTATCAAAAGCTCATTGGTGCCCAGGACACCTGATCAACTCATCCTGCAGTGGATTCCTACCTTGGGTAGTAGAAGAGTGGATGTACCCGGGTTGATTGGGGAACCACTATAGCTCCTTGTGTTATCTGGTTGCATATCTTTCTTTTGTTTCTAGCTGTGGTTTGTGATTGCTTTGTGATTGCTTTATGATTGATCTGTGATTATTCTGTATTTAGATTTACTTTATATTATTTGCTTCCCTGTTCACTTAGGAATACAACAACAGTTGTAAAACGTTTATAGCAAACACCATACTCTATTCACCCCCCCCCCCCTCTAGAGTATATCAGATCTAACTTGCACTTTCACATAGCATATTATCGAAAGGATGAAGTCTGCCATGTCAAATGGCTCCCGCTCCAAAATCATGTAGGAAACATAACTCAGTTGAGCCGTTATCTTCCATGTATCACTGGATTTGAGTAGGACAGTGTGCCTCAATATATCTTGCACTAGTTGTGCATCCTCGGTGAAAGTGGTCGTAGATTAAATAAGTGTTTTGGTGGTATTTCCATGCAACACCAAATTCAATAGTGTCCAATCTCTATCTTTCTGATAGTTCTCTACTACATCTAAGGTATTTTCATGCTCTACTAACCCAAACTAATCTCTAAGGTCATAGTGGGTTATCTTTACTACCTGTCCTTGTATCTTAGATTGTACTCCACCATTCAGTTGCGTGAACCGCGTATCTTTGAGATAATTATAGAACTCTCTAATTAGTACGGAGGAAAATGCATCTGGAATAATAATAGACATTATTCCCACCATTTCTAACTGATCGTGGATGTGTGCATGATGGGCAGGGTCGAATTCAATCACCCATCGGATCCCTATGTTAGCATTTTTTATTCCAGGAAATGTTTGATAGGAAGAATATGACTCACTGTCTGTGCTTCTTCGGGCTTTGGAACTGGAAGCCATGGCTGCATATAAAAATATTTTTTTAATAAACAAAAAAAGGTTTTTTTGATATCGCCGTCCGACGACTCCCACTGTCGCCCGGCGATAGCAGAAAATGCTTTTCTCCATTTCCGACTTAAGATCTTGTTTTTCCCTCATCCAAAATACCAGATCTGCAAGTTGTTTTTAACAAAAATCATTTACAAAGACTTAGATCTCTAAATATATGCATATTTTTCATCAATGCAAAAAATAATTTCTTATGATCCATCTTCCTTCAAAGCTTTGAAATTTCTCATATAGAGTTCCATGCTACACTATCCTAACACTTAGATCCACAAAAATCTAAGCATAAAAGCAAAAAATCAAAGTTCCTTACCTTAGTCTTAGGTTTTCACCGTCGTTCGCTGATGAATTGTAAATATACCTATTTTCTGTACATTAATTCAGTCGTTTTCATTTCTTTTCGTCTTTTTTTATATATTTTTGCTTAATAAATAGCTCCTTTTTTGTAAATAATTTTGCTGACTTGTTTTATTTTATTTTTCAGAAAAAACCAAAAATCTGCCAAAAAAACTCAATGTCACGCCCGTGACATATTGGTTATGCCCGTGACCAGGGCGTGACACGACAAACTCCGTCAATCAGCAAAATTTTGAAGTGTAAAGCCTAACACGCCCGGGGTCACGCCCGTGTCACCCGACACGGGGCGTGACCCAAGCCCGTGTTCACTCCACTTGATGAATTCATCTCGACGATCGTCGAGTGTCGACACCAACAGTCACGCCCAGCGTCACGCCCGTGACCTGGGGCGTGACTCAATTTCCGCTCGACGATTTTCAACTCGACACTTTCAGCTCGACATTCGTCGAGTGTCGACACCTGCCGACACGCCTAGAGTCACGCCCGTGACCTGGGGCGTGACCTTTCCAGCTAGCCCGACAAGACCTGCCCGAAGACTTTCGGCGTAACCCGCGCCCAGATCCACCTGCTTGACACGCCCAGCGTCACGCCCGTGACCTGGGGCGTGACCACTGCGAGACCGACACGTGTTCAGCCGAAGTCAACTTTCCCGTCAAATCGCCGACCGCCTTCTCAAATAGTACTGTCACGCCCCCTGTCACGCCCGTGACCAAGGGCGTGACCCATGTAAATTTTTTCTATAAATTCAGAGGTTCTGCTCTGGATTTCTGTTCCCTTTTTTGAACCACTTTGCTTAGGGTAGGTGCTGCCGAATTGCCTTCTTATGCTATGTAAGGGATTTTCTCCCCCCTCTCTTAGTGTTTGTTTTTAGCTTTCTTGTAATCACTTTTTCATTAATAAAATGTGTTAGTTTTTTCTCTCTTTGCATAGCTTGGAATCCATTCATGCGCCCTACTCGAAGTGATTTTTTATGTTTGTTCTTATTTTGTTTTTCTTTTATGTCTTCTAAAATCTTTTTAGCTTTTAACTTTTGTCTAATTTCTAGCCGTTATAATCGCAATTTTATTTTCATGCAAATACTTGTTTAGGTTTACTTTATTATTTTTACTTTGTTTTCATTCCTATAAGTTTATAAAACAATGTTTTAAAAGGTGATTTTTAATTTTCTTTTAACTTAGGCTCTTTAGGATTGTAAAACTTTTCGTTCTCTTTTAGTCTTATTTCCACTTTTTAGGCATTTCTATAAAATTATAAGAATGAAAACATAATCGTTTTAATTTTTCAAGCATTTTCGTTTCTAATTTTATTTCAAAAACTTTTTGCTCTTTTAATTTTTTTCGTTCTCTTTTTATGCATTTCTACCGCATTCTAGCGGTAGAAATGTATTCGTTTTCATTTTTCGAGCACTTGCGTTTTCATTTTTATTTGCAAAACTTTCTTCCCGTTTAATTTTTATTTTCGCTTTTTATGCATTTCTACCGCATTCTAGCGGTAGAAATGCAGTTGTTTTCATTTTTAGACAACTTAGTTTTTTTTACATTTTTCTGTACTTGTGCGCATTTATTTCCGCCTACTCGTTAAGAGTTAAATGGCGCTCGCTTATTTTACTTTCGGTAGAGTGCGTGAGTTTGTAATTTTCCTTTTTTCCGCCTACTCACTTGAGTTTAATGGCTGGATTTTATTTTGGTAGAGTGTGTGTGTTTTCATTTATGTCGAGAGAGAGTGTGTGTGCGTTGCATTTATTTTGTCCTACTCGGTTGAGTAGGACCCGTATTCATTTTTTCCTACTCATTTGAGTAGGACTTGCGTGTCTGCGTTTTACTGCTTTCATTTCTCCCGCCCACGCGTTTGCGCCGGGACTCGCACTTTACAGCTTTCTTCAGTCCTACTCGTTTGGGTAGGACTTGCAATTTACTGCTTTATTTTACTGCTTTCATTTTATCGCTTTCATTTACTGCTTTCTTTTTCTGCTTTCTTTTCTACTTTTCCCGCAAGCCGTCCCCATTCCGATGAGTGGCTAACTGTTCTTAGCCCTCGATATCGAAGAGCATTGGGATAGATAAAATAGCTTAAAATAATTAAAGGTCTAATTTTTCTAATTAATTAAAAGTACTTAAGGTTTGCCCGGGGTTAACGACGCGTAGGACCACATATCGATGTGTGGGCCCTATTTCCGTTTTCCATACGCTCGCCAAGAGGCCCCTGTCATGCCCTCCAGGCTTACTCAAGATCACCTTGCCAACAATTTCTGAGAGAAATTTGTCTTGCCTGTTCATCCCCTTTCTATTGAATACTGATCCAATTTTCATCTTGGAATCCAGTCCACACCATGTTAAAGCTTCTCTGGTCTTAGAAGCAGAAACGTCATCTTCTTCCTTAGACCTTGGTAGGTTTAGTACTTTTCTCAAACTTTTAGGTGAGACCTTCACCTTTTCTCCATGAACCCTTGACTTTATTTTGAGTCCAGACTCGTCTAGGGTTGCTCCATTCAGAAATTCTAATACTTCTTTCTTTCATATCTTTGTTTTCTCAGAAACAAGAAAATCCAACCCTGAGTTTGCAACTAGGGTTACCACATCCTTGATCTCTTGTTCTGCGTCATCAAACGCATGCCGCACCAGTTCATATCCTTCGTTCATGTTCTCCTCGAGCTTGGGCGCCATTAGGGTTTAAAGAATTTGAATTGAGAGAAGAGAGGTGTCGACACACAAGTTTGGTCTCGAAACTTTGGTGAGCGTGTCGACAGTCAATGGCGAAATGCTATTTATACCTTTCTAGGATTGAAGATGAAAGAGCGCGTTAACAAACTCAAATTGTGTCGACACTGTTGAAAAGTGTCGACACAGACTTATAATGTCTCGACACCTATGTGTCGACACAAGTATAGTCGACAGAATATATGTGTCGACACTTGTTTATGTGTCGACACCACTTAGCTCCACACTTAGTCGAGACTTCACTTGGTTAATTCAGTGTAAATTCTAAGTGTCGACACCACCTTGGTTGTGTCGACACTGACCCTGTATGTGTTGACACCAATTATCTGAAGTGTCGACACCAACTTCCTAGATGTGTCGACACCTTTTCTCTGAAGTGTCGACACCAATTCTCTGTCTCGACACAGACTTCTCTGTGTGTCGACACTATTTTACTTTGCCATTTCTGTAAACTTAGTCTATGTTTATCATACCTAATTCAATTTTAAACCTATTGAACTTAGTTTCTTCTAAGGGCTTAGTATACATGTCAGTTAGTTGATTATCTGTATTAACATATTCAAGTGAAATATCTTCTTTTTCTACATGTTCCCTTAGAAAATGATATTTTATTTCAATGTGTTTAGTTCTACTATGGGAAACATGATTGTTTGCAATAGATATAACACTAGTAGAATCACAAAACAGTGGTGTTCTACTTACATGAATACCATAGTCTTCTAGCTGATGTTGTATCCATAGAAGTTGAGCACAGCAACTTCCTGCAGCCACGTACTCTGATTCTGCAGTGGAGATAGCCACACTTGTTTGCTGTTTGGTACTCCATGAAATCAGTCTTCCACCTAGGAATTGACAGGTTCCAATTGTACTTTTTCTATCTTCCTTGCATCCTGCAAAATCTGCATCTGAATAACCTGTTAGTTCAAAGTCTCCATTCCTAGGGTACCAAAGGCCTAGATAAGGTGTGCCCTTTAGATATCTCAGTATCCTTTTGACTGCTGTCAAATGAGACTCTTTATGGCATGCTTGGTACCTAGCACAGACACATGTAGCATACATGATATCTGGTCTACTTGCAGTCAAATAGAGTAGGGAGCCAACTATCCCTCTATACAAAGTCTCATCTACAGGTTTCCCTGCATCATCTTTGCTAAGAGACATACTTGACCCCATAGGAGTCTTCATGGTACTGGATAAATCCATACCATACTTCCTTATCAGTTCTAGGGTGAACTTAGACTGGCATATGGATAAACCATTCTCAGTCTGTCTAACTTGGAGACCTAAGAAGAACTTAAGTTCCCCCATACTGCTCATCTCAAATTGTCGTTGCATAAGTTTTGCAAACTTTTTGCAAAGACTACTTTCAGTAGACCCAAATATGATGTCATCTACATATATTTGGACTAGAATTATCTTGCCTCTGGATTCCCTAAGGAATAGAGTCTTGTCTATTTTCCCCCTTGTGAATTTATTCTCAATGAGGAAACTAGACAGGGTTTCATACCAAGCCCTAGGGGCTTGTTTTAACCCATACAAAGCCTTCCTAAGTCTATAGACATAATTAGGTTGAGTTGAATAAACAAAACCTGATGGCTGTTCCACATAGACCTCTTCTTTCAGATTACCATTCAAAAAGGCTGACTTAACATCAATTTGGTAGACTTTAAATCTTTGATAGGTTGCATAGGCCAGGAACATCCTTATGGCTTCCAGTCTGGCTACTGGAGCAAAGGTTTGATCAAAGTCAATACCTTCTTCCTTCCTATATCCCTTAGCAACCAGTCTTGCATTGTTCTTGACAATCACTCCATGTTCATCCATCTTGTTCCTAATGATCCACTTGGTCCCAATTATGTTGTGGTCTTTTGGTTTAGGAACAAGCTCCCAGACTTTGCATCTCTTGAACTGATTCAGCTCTTCTTGCATTGCCTCAATCCAATGAGGGTCTAGGATGTCTTCTTCAAATTTCTTTGGCTCAACTTGGGATAGAAAACTAGAGTAGAGTGATGCACTCAGATTTCTGCTCCTTGTTTGTACCCCTTGTCTTATATCACCAATGATTTGATCTGCTGGATGATCTCTTAGATGCCTATTAGCTGGAGGCATCCTGGATTCAGGTTGATCTTCTTCAGTTTCTTCAACTTGCTGCACTCCTTGGACTTCTTCTTCATTAGGTACATGTAGTACTCCCCCTGGACAACAACCACTATCATCCACTTGCTGACTTGTAGTAGATTCATCTTCAATAGTGAGCTTGTCCATCTTCTTAGTCACACATGTGGAGCTGCAAATACTATTAGACAACTCATGGTTAATAAGTCTAGCTTCATCAAATACTACATGTACAGACTCCTCTACAACTTGAGTACTCAAGTTGTAGACTCTATAAGCCTTACTATTGTTGCTGTACCCAACAAATATCCCCTCTTGGGATTTGGCAGCAAACTTAGTCAAGTAAGACTTTCCATTGTTAAGTATAAAACACTTACAACTAAAGATCCTGAAATAGGATAGGTTTGGTTTTCTGCCTTTCACAATCTCATAGGGGGTCTTATTTTGGCTTTTAGTAATGGTAGCCCTATTAATTACATGGCATGCATTATTAACTACCTCAGCCCAGAAATATTCTGGGAGAGATGTGTCATTTAATAGGGTTCTACCAGCCTCAATCAAGGTTCTATTTTTCCTCTCAGCAATGCCATTTTGCTGAGGTGTTCTTGGTGAAGAAAATTCCTGAAATATCCCAAATTCTTCACATAGTTTTGTCATACTATCAGACTGGAATTCAGTACCATGGTCACTTCTTATTTTGACCACTGTACTGTCTAACTCATTCTGAATTTGTTTGATAAAACTATAGAAGATACTATTTATTTCAGATTTCTGTCTAAGGAAGAACACCCAGGAAAACCTTGAGTAGTCATCTACTACCACAAAAGTGTAGACCTTCCTACCTAGGCTGTGAACTGGCATAGGACCAAAGAGATCCATATGCAAGAGGTATAAACACCTCACAACATCTTTGTTCTCAATGCTATTAAAGGTGGATCTAGTCTGCTTGCCCTTTTGACAAGCTGAACATATTCCATCTTTAATACACATAACTTGAGGACCATTTCTCACTAACTCTTTGCTATAGAGTTGGCGAATTGTCTTGTAGTTAAGATGGGCTAGCCTCTTGTGCCATTTGACACAATGAGAGACTTTCTCATCAGCTACAAGACACACTGGATAACCATTGTTCTCAATCATAATGTCTAGGCAATAGGCATTCCTCTTTCTATGACATGTCAAAATGATCTCTTAATCATTTGACCTCCTTATATGACAACCATCTTTGACAAAAGAGATGTCATATCCTAAATCACTCAGTTGACTTATACTAATAAGGTTATGTTTCAAACCTTTAACATAAGCCACTTGAGTAATAGTTATATGGGTGCTAGAAATGTTACCAAAACCTTTGATGATTCCTTTTTCAGAACCACCAAAGGTGACTTTAGGACCATCCTTGATAGGTGTGTAGTCCTTTAGCAATCCCCTAGTTCCAGTCATGTGTCTGGAACATCCACTGTCCAAGTACCATATTGGGGCATGGCCACTTGAACTCACCTGCAAAACAGATTAGTTGAACTTAGAACCCAAAGAATTCTTGGGTCCATGGTGCTGGTTAGTTTGCCTCTTAACAAAGCTACCTGCAGGTCTTCCAACAGGCAATTTGCTACTCAACTTGGCACTAGAATTATGCCAACAGTTTATGGCAAAGTGGCCTACCTTGCCACAGCACCAGCACTCAAATCTATTGTACCTTTGCTTAGGTACATCCCTAGCTGTTTTATCTACAGCTGGCTTGTTGAGAGCTGGGGCTTTGCCCTTAGACTTGGACTTTACAGTCCTAGCAGGGTTAGTAAACCCCAATCCAGTTTTACCCTTGTGAGGTATAAACTCATCAATCAAAGGTAGAACAGACTTAGGTTTAGAAAACCTTGCAACTATGTCTCTCTCCTTTTGAAGACTAATCTCCAGATTTTTGATTTGATCATTCTTGAATGTTATAGTTCCCATCTGAATAACAGTTATGTTCTTCAGTCTGGCTATTTCATTTAACTTTTGATCAGTCAGCTTCTCAAAATCAGTTGCAGAAACTTTAAGATTAGCAATCTCCTTTGCCTGACTCTTGGCTAGGGACTTGCTCTTCTTAAAATCTTGCAACAGAACTATATATTCATCAATCAGTTGATGAATATCCCCTTCAGATTCAGATCCACTGGCATCACTTGATGCTGATGTAACTGAACTGAACTAGCACTGGAAATTGAACTTAAAGTACAATTTTGTACCTTACTAGGTCCAGGATGCTCCTGGATTTTGTCACCTTCTGTTAAGGCCATCAGTCCTTTGCACTGAATGTCCTCTTGCTCATATATGGAGTTCATTATCTGGATGAACTCCTCTTCCCCTTCTTTAGCATACAGTCCTATGTAAGCTTCTGCTTCTGACTTAGTTTCTAAAGAAGACATGTCTGACAGGCCTTTGTCCTTCTTGGCAACAAAAGACCTTTCCTTCTTGCCCTTGAATTGAGTCTTTTTCTTATCATTAGACTCTTTCCTTTTCTCAGGACATTCAGCAATAACATGTCCTTGTCTGTTACAGCAATAGCAAATAATTTTTGATAAAGTTGCTTTGCTTGACTTGCTCTTTCTCCTGTCTTTCTTTGATGACTTCTTGTTCTGATAATAGTCATCTTTGCCCTGTGAAGTGGATGGCTTTGACCTCCACTATTTCTTCTTTAAAAACTTCTGAAAGTGTCTTGTGAATGCTGCAAAGTCCTCATCACTTTCACTGCTTTCAGACTTTCTGCTATCTGAATCATCTGACTCAGTCTCAGCCACTTTTGGAGGTGGAGATGGAGACTTACTTCTGTATTTTCTGGTGGCTTCTGTCTTGAATGCCACTGTTCTTTCTTTATTCTCAATTCTGGTAGTCTTCTCCTCTTCTTTCCTTACCATCAACTGCATCTCATAGGATAGCAGTTTTCCAAACAGTGTTGGAGGAGGGATATCTGCTAACTTTTCCATTTCCCTTATGGCACAGATCTTGGTGTCCCAATCCTTTGTTAGAGACCTTAATAACTTATCATTCAGCTCATAGTTGCTGAATTCTCTTCCATAGGACATTAGCTCATTGACAATCCTATAGAACTTCTTATAGCATTCTGTTATGCTATCAGACCTACCTTGCCTGAAACTTTCATATTCCTGGTTTAACAATGACTTTCTGTCCTGTCTCACTTCTTCTGAACCCTCCATGTACACTATAAGAGTATCCCACATCTCCTTAGATGTCTTACAATGTATCAAGTTCTGAAAGGTAGCATCATGTATGGCACTTACAATGATATTTTGTGCCCTCTTGTCCATTGTGGCTAGAATTATCTCATCTTTTGTCATTTCAGAGAAGTATTTAGGTGTTCTCTGATTTGCATCCAAGACTGAAACCGTCATAGGCACATATGGCCCTTCTTTAACTATGATATATATTCTAGGGTCTGAGGCTTCCATAAACAGTCTCACCCTTTCTTTCCAGATGCCAAAAATCTCTTTTCTGCAAATGGGCAACTTCATGGATCCAAGTTCCTTATGATTCTCTGTTGAACCCATGGTTCTTGATTTTCTTGATTATGCAATTTACTTAGACTGAATCTGCCAATAGGATCTACTCAGACAGTTAAGTCCTTTTTGAGTAACCTCGATTTGATACCACTTGAAAGAAATTGTACCTAATCACCTAGAGGGGGGGTGAATAGGTGACTAAATCTTTTTAAACTTTTTAGGCAGATTGCAGATTATTTCACGGAGTAATAACTACTTTTTCACAGCAATCACAGAATAACACATGCACATAGTGAACACACAGATTTATAGTGGTTCCCCAAGTTTTGGGTACATCCACATTCCCCCTTCGCCTATCTAGTAGTGTACTAGATTCGGCCAAACTCCTCCACTATCTCAGATCCTCAGATCTTACACTCAGAACCCCAAACAGGTTCCTACAGCTCAGGCCCAAGGCCCTACAACTCAGTCTTCTCCAAAGACCTACACTCAGCTTCTTCACAAAGCCTATACTCAGCCACAACAGGCCTGCACTCAGAGAAACAGATCTCCTACACTCAGGCACACATGCCCTACCACTCAGCCATTATAATTGCAGGCTTACAACTCAGATCCCTAGGATCCTACAAGAAAATAAGAATACAAAGAATATACCTACAACTCAGAGAAAAGAGAGATGAGTTGATAGGTTCTTGATGAGTTCTTGGAAGAACTCTGCTGAGAACAATCTCACTTGGCTTTTCTTCAAAGCTTCTTGAATGTAGAACACAATAGGATTGATTCTCTGCAGCTGATCTTCAATCACTACAACTTAAGATTCAGAACTAGGTCTGAACCCTTCTTCACAGCCTGGTTCCAACGGCTGTCTTCTTGGAAGGAGCTCTCTTTCTCCAACTACTTAGATCTTCAGATCACTTCAACTGATTTGTATTAATCTGTGTTGAATCATCATCTTCTATTGACAGAATAAGCCTATATATAGGCCTTCTTCATGGTGACCGGCTGATCCGGTTCCTAACAGCTTTCTAACAACTCTAACAGGTGCAGTAGACCGGCTGGAATGGCAGCTGTAAAGTCATCCAGTCAGTTCTTGAAATAACTGTAACTGTCTGAAAGTGTCGAGACAGTCTGTCTTTAAGTGTCGACACTTATAGACCAAGTTTCGACACTAGCCTTCAAGGTGTCGACACAACTCCTTGTGTTGTAGAATTTATATCTCGACACTGCTTCTTCATCATGTGTCGACACTGATATTGTGTGTCGACACAGCTTCTTGTTCTTCAGTACTTAGTTGAATTCTTGTAAGTGTCGACACAACTCCTTTGTGTCGACACATCTTCATGTGTTGAACTTGTTAAGTGTCGACACATCTTCTTGGTGTCGACACATGCCTTCTGTGTTGATACTTGCTGAGTGTCGACACAGCTCCTTGTGTCGACACATTCTTCTTCTGTTGAGACTTTGGCTGAGTGTCGAAACATCTCCTTTGTGTCGACACATATACTTAGAATTTTTGTTGAACTTTGCTGAGTGTCGACACAGCCTCCTAGTGTCGACACTTTCTTCTTGTATTGAGTCTTCTGCTGAGTGTCGACACATTCTTTGTTATGTCGACACTTTCTTCATGTGTTGAGTCTTCTGTTGTGTGTCGACACATTGTTCATTATGTCGACACTTATACTTAGACTCTGCTGACTTTTGCTGAGTGTCGACACAGCCTCCAAGTGTCGACACTTTCTGATGTAGACACATTTCCTCTGTGTGTTGACACTGCTTCTAAGTGTCGACACAGCTTCTCTGGGCTTTTCTTCATTGAGTGTAGACACAACTTACATGTGTCGACACTTTCTGTCTAGTGTCGACTTTGCATCCCTAGTGTCGACACAAGTACTCCAAGTGTCGACACTGCTTGCCTGGGTGTCGACACAAGTCTTCTTAAGTGTCGACACTTTGCTCCTGGGTGTCGACACATGGACTTAGAATCTTTTCAGCTTTCCCTGTAAATACTTGACCTGCACAACTAAACTCAAAACACATCAAATACATTTTGATGTATATCATTGAGTAGGGTGATGCTTCTTCAAATCAGGTACATTTAAACCAATGTACCCAACACCGAGTTAGGGGAGGGGTCGTTATAATTTGGTCGGATTGGCCTGACCGTTGCTTTGTTTGCCACCGTGCGGTGGAATGTTACTTGCAGGTGCTGCGGAGCCGAGTACCAAATAGCGGGCTGGAGCTCATGTTGCTGTGCTGGCCCTAAAAGGTCAAAGCAAGTAGTTGTTCTTTATTTTTTCATGTGTGGCCGACCTGCGAGCCTATGTATGGAAAACATTACTTTATTAAGTGAACCTCTGTAAGGCCATAAGGCCGTGTACCTTTCAGTGTATTTGTTTTCATTCCAGTGGTAGTGGTTTTGGACATTCATGTTTATTGGATACAATTATGGGTTCTTTCAACTGTTTAAAAGCTTCATCTAGAATGCTCTGTGTTAGGATGAGTAGTCTTAATTGGATAGTTTTGTTATACATACGTAACCCTTCCGACTGTCCGTGGTATATGGCGTCGGGTTCCAGCTGGACCTTTTGTCATATGTCCTACGACCGATGGAGGTGTTACATTAGTCACCAAGGCTCCCTGTTGCAATCTACAACATAGAAAACCCGAAAAACAACCATCGGCGCGGAGTCTTCTCCGGCCATTCGTGCAATGCAACATCACCGATCCTGACCAACTTGTCCGGGTAGGCTTGACACACCATGCCTATGTTTGTCTTCGATTCCAGACTCTACATGCAAAACAATGAGGACTATTCATGTCTACCCGGAATACCTCATACTGACAGCATACTCGCAAGAGCGGGCTTTCTATGCAAAAGGAGAGAGGACTTCACATGTCCAAGATGAGAATCGTTACCCTAGCATTTCTCTTCAGCGCCATGAAGCTCTAGATGGATGAAAAGCACCGCAATGGCCTCGTCTCCGTAGATCCGAACTCAGCTTGCGATTTGGGGCTCCGAAGCTCCACCGATGGCCGGATCTCTCATCCTTCTTCTTCCTTATTCTCTCCTCTCTCTAGAGCTCTTAGAAAGAGAAAACCCAAAAGGAATGAGGGTTTCTAACCCTATTGCCGGATTTAACACTGTCAGGACCAGCTAGGGCCCTTGGATCCCAAAAGAAGGAAACAAACAGCCACGATTCGCACTAGAAATCAATTTCCTGGGCTGAACATGGCTTGTGACACGCCCGTGTCCAAGGTCGTGTGTATCAATCAACGTCGAAAATGTCGCGTCCAGACCAGGACAAGTTCTCTTGACACACCAGTGTCACACCTTACACACTCGTGTCAATCAGTACATGCCCGTATTGTTGGGCATGTTCCTCCATCGACACAAGACCAAATACAACCCGAAGAGAACACGGGTCCTCGACATGCCCGTGTCCAATTTGACACGCCCGTGTCAACCCGAACACGACTGGGCTACAGGCCATGTTAATCCCCCGACACAGCTCATCTAATAGCCCGAGCAGGACACGGCCTGGGACACGACCGTGACTCAGGACGTGTTCGCTATCTCGACGATTGTCGACCGCATTTTCGTCGACCACACGGCCAGATCGTCGAACCCGAGCATGACACGGCCTTGGACACGCCCGTGTCCCAGGCCGTGTTACCCCATACTAAGCACCAAACTTGGTTCTAAACGATGCCCGTCCCTCTTTTGAGTTTCGGGGCATTACAATTCTCTCCCACTTAAAAGAATTTCGTCCCGAAATTAAGAAAGGAAGATATAAACAAAACTTAAATGGTACCTGAGTGGAATAACTCTGGGTACTCCTCAAGCATGTTCTGCTCTCGCTCCCATGAGAGCTCCTCCCGACCGTAGTTGTCCCAACGGACCTTGACCATCCTGATGTCCTTGTTATGCAATCGCTTGACTTCCGAGTCCTCAATGCGAATGGACTTGACCTTCATCGTCAACCCATTATCAACTGGTACTTGATCGACCACAATCACTTGCGAAGGCTCTTGCACCACCTTCCGCAGCACCGATATGTGGAATACGTCTTGTAGACTACCTAGTTCTGCTGATATCTTTAATCGATAAGCTGCTTCGCCAATCCGCTCCAGAACCTCAAAAGGTCTGAGGTATCCCGGGCTTAGCTTCTTCAAGCGTCGTACCCGTGAGACATCCTTGAATGGCTTAATCTTCAAATACACTCAATCGCCAACAACGAACTCCACGTTCGTATGCTTGGCATTATAGTACTTAGCTTGCCGGTCCTGAGCGATTAGCAATCTTTCTCGAATGGTTCGTACCAATGAAGTTGCACCTTCCACTTCCTGCCGCTTGTACAACTTCGACTCACCCGTTTCCAACCATGATAATGGAGTGCGACATCTACTAGCATAGAGGGCGTCGAAGGGCGTCATTTGGATTCTCACCTGGTAGCTATTATTATATGCAAATTCCACAAAGTACAGGTGATCTTCCCATTGCTTCCGGAAATCCAAGACCCACATGCGAAGCATGTCTTCCATCGTCCTGTTGACTCTCTCGGTCTAACCATCCATCGGTGGATGAAAGGCCGCGCTGAATCTCATATTGGTTCCCAACATTTGTTGCACCAACCTCCAGTCCTTGGACGTGAACCACCCATCTCAGTCACTCACGATGTTGTGGGGCACACCGTGAAGCCGAACAATGCTATCCACATACAATTTTGCCAATTTCTCCACAGAATCATCCTTCCTATGAGGAATGAAGTGCGACACTTTCATCAACCGATCAACGATCACCCAGATGGCATCGTTTCCCTTCTGCGATCTTGGCAACACATGCACAAAATCCTTTGTAATATCGTCGAACTTCCACTCCGGGATAGGCAAGGACTTCAAGAATCCTCCAGGCTTCTGGCACTCCGCCTTCACTAAGGCGCACGTTTGACACTTCGCCACATAAAGTGCCACATCCTTCTTAAGTCTTGGCCACCAGAACAACTTATTCATATGACGGTACATCTTCGTGCTCTCTGGGTGAATCGAGTACTTGGTATGATGAGCCTCGTACATCAATTCCACCAGTAGTTTGCCCACATTTGGGACACAAAGATGACTGTCCTTCCATAACAATCCATACACAACATCTAATTCGAAATTTGACCAATCCAAAGCCTCAACCATGATTTGCTTCATGTGTCCATCCAAATCCAAAGCCTGTCGAATCCGATCAGCCAGGTCATACTAAACTTCTGTCCAGTTCAATCGCCCTTCGGCAGTAGTCTGCTTGTCAACACAAGAGATCTCTAATGCCTCCAACTCCCGAACCAAACGCTCGTCATGAACCGGCAGCCAGTTGGCTTGCGCAGGGGCTCTGCGACTCAATGCATCTGCAACTTCATTTCCTTTTTCAGGCACATAATGAATCTTGAATGTGTAGTCCCCCAGGAACTCCATCCATCTCCGCTATCGTATGTTTAGATCCTTTTGATCCAAGAAGTACTTTAGGCTCTTATGGTCGGTATAGATATCGACCTTCACCCCATACAAGTAATGCCTCCACAGCTTTAAGGCAAATATCACGGCTGCTAACTCCAAGTTATGGACCGGATTATTCCTCTCATGCACCTTCAGCTGACGCAAGCCATAAGATATCACACTTCCATGCTGCAGTAGAACACAACACAATCCACTGCCCGAAGCATCGCTGTAGATCTCAAAGCCTTTGGTCCCACTCGGCAAACTTAGAACAGGCGCCGTGGTCAACTGACTTTTCAACTCTTCGAAAGCTTGTGTGCACTTAGTCATCCAAACAAACTTCTGCTCTTTCCTCATTAGAGTCGTGAGGGGTTGCGCTATCCGCGAGAAGTTCTCCACGAAGCGCCTGTAATAGACGGCAAGCCCCAGAAAACTACGGACTTCCGCTACCGTAGACAGCACATGCCACTCTCATAGCAACAATGTTCGCCGGATCCACCACAATTCCCTCTCCACTAACTATATAACCAAGGAATGCTACCGAGGATAACCAAAACTCGCATTTGGAGAACTTGGCGTACAGTTGGTTCCTCCTCAGCGTCTCCAACACCAAATGCAGATACTTAAAGTGATCCTCCTCACTCTGCGAGTACAACCAATATATCATCGATAAAGATGATCATGAAGTGGTCTAGGTACTCTCTGAAAGTCCTGTTCATCTGTTCCATGAACACGGATGGCACATTAGTCAGCCCAAACGACATGACCGTAAACTCATAATGCCCGTATCTCGTGCTGAAAGCTGTCGTGGGGATATCACTTTCCCTTATCCTCAGCTGATAATACCCGCACTTAAGATCTAATTTCGAGTACACCGATGACCCAACTAACTGATCGAACAGATCATCAATTCTTGGGATCGAGTACTTGTTTTTCTCCGTTAACTTGTTCAGCTCTCGATAATCGATACAGAGCCGCAAACCTTCGTCCTTCTTCTTAACAAAAAGGACCGGTGCGCTCCAAGGCGATAAACTTTGACGCACATAACCCTGTTCCAACAACTCTTAAAGTTGAACCTTCAGCTCCGCCATCTCCTTAGGAGATAGCCGATACGGAGAGCATGATACAGGTTTGGCACCCGGCACTAGCTCAATAGTGAAGTCTATCTCCCACTGGCGTGGGGCTCCATGGAGATCGCCAGGGAACACATCACGGTACTCGGATACCACTGGGATGCAGTACAAAGCAGGCTTAGGCTTCGAAGCCTCAACTAGCGTGAAGAACAACTTTGCACCAGCACGAACCGCCTTAACCACCTGAAGAGCAGACATCAAATTCTTGTTAGACCCTTTCAAGCCCACAAATGTCATCTCACGACCAATTCCCAACTTGACGTCCTTGCGATTGTAATCAATATATGCTTGCTGCTCCGAGAGCCAGTCCATACCAAATATCACATCGAACTCCACTAGAGGCAGTAGCGACGCTTGCAAATCGAACTCCTGACTCCCAATACGTATCTTTACTCCACAGACTCTATCCGCGCCCATTGAACACTCATTTGGCAACAACACCTCTAGTTTGTCCTTTGCCATCGAAAAAGGTACTCCGATGCACGATATAAATCCGTCGGACAAAAAGGAGTGCGAATCTCCCGTATAAAAGAGTTCTCTCGCCGGATTATTGTAAATCAAAACAAAGCATATACAGGCAATAGTAAGGTAACACACGCTGTAATGGCCCGGCCCAACTTACCGTTCGTGGCGCTTAAAGCCCACTAGGATTAGCACGGCACCGTCACCGGGCTGCAGCCCAAGCACCCCAAAGCCTCTCCGCGCCTGTTTCTCAGCAGCGGCGCATTGTTGAGGTCAGGTCTCGAACCTGCAACCCCCTTGATAAGAGAGCTTTCTTACACTCCCTCATCACCAACTGAGCTGCAGCTCAGTTGGTGATGAGGGAGTGTAAGAAAGCTCTCTTATCAAGGGGGTTGCAGGTTCGAGACCTGGCCTCAACAATGCGCCGCTGCTGAGAAACAGGCGCGGAGAGGCTTTGGGGTGCTTGGGCTGCAGCCCGGTGACGGTGCCGTGCTAATCCTAGTGGGCTTTAAGCGCCACGAACGGTAAGTTGGGCCGGGCCGTTACAATAAAAGTGCAGCTCAGTTGGTGATGAGGGAGTGTAAGAAAGCTCTCTTATCAAGGGGGTTGCAGGTTCGAGACCTGGCCTCAACAATGCGCCGCTGCTGAGAAACAGGCGCGGAGAGGCTTTGGGGTGCTTGGGCTGCAGCCCGGTGACGGTGCTGTGCTAATCCTAGTGGGCTTTAAGCGCCACGAACGGTAAGTTGGGCCGGGCCGTTACAATAAAAGTGCACCCCAGTTTTTGCAAGAGGTTCAGTCTGCTGTTCTGGAAAATTTTTGGGTTCTGGCAGGAGGCACACGGCCTGCGACACGGGCGTGTCGCAGGGCGTGTCGAGGCCGTGTCGACACTCGGCCCAAGTGTCGACACTTTGTGCTCGACAAAGTGTCGAGAGTGAGGCACACGGCCTGCGACACGGGCGTGTCGCAGGGCGTGTCGAGGCCGTGTCGACACTCGGCCCAAGTGTCGACACTTTGTGCTCGACAGAGTGTCGAGAGTGGGGCACACGGCCTGCGACACGGGCGTGTCGCAGGGCGTGTCGAGGCCGTGTCGACACTCGGCCCAAGTGTCGACACTTTGTGCTCGACAAAGTGTCGAGAGTGAGGCACACGGCCTGCGACACGGGCGTGTCGCAGGGCGTGTCGAGGCCGTGTCGACACTCGGCCCAAGTGTCGACACTTTTGGCTCGACAGTGTGTCGAGACTGGGGCACACGGCTTGGGACACGGGCGTGTCCCAGGCCGTGTCATCTCTCGGGTTGGAGTTGGGGCCGTGTCGTTGGAGCTACACGGCAGGCCACACGGCCGTGTCACTGGGGACACGGGCGTGTCAGATTGAACACGGGCGTGTCGGATGCCCGTGTCTGATTCCAGGCGTGTCGATTTGAGACGGCGAATGAGGCACACGACCTTGGACACGGGCGTGTGCCAGGCCGTGTTCGGCCCAGATCTTTTATTTTCCAGGCGAATCGCAGCCAGTCTTTTTCTGGTTTTGGGATCTAACGGTTCAGGCCATCTCCTGGACAGTTAAGTCCGACCCTAGGGTTACAGATCCTCATTTTCTTTCAAGTTCTCTCTTTCTTAGATCTTGAGAAAACCTAGAGCAAGGAGGAAGAAGAAGAACTCTTGGGCTGTAGGAAGGGTGTCGGAGCTCCGAATCGCGAGCCGAGTCCGGATCCGTGAAGCTTGGAGCATTGTGAAGTGTTCCATCCGGCTATTTTTGCCATGGCAAGGAAGAGGAGTCGGAAGGTAACGACATCTCTCCTCTCGGTCTTTAGGATGCACGTTTTAGCATCATCTAGTTTTCTTTTCTCTAATTTTTGGGCACCAAACTCTCAAATGAGAGGGGTTTTGGCTTGCCAAGTTTCAAGAGGAACTTCCGGGTCGATTGAGTCCGTCCCCGGCATATTTTGCATTAGAGATCCGCTTCGCTAGTGGATTAGGCATGGTGGGTGAAGCCGTAGTCGCGACCGTTAGTCCGACACGGTGATGTTGCATACGAACTTAGGGATTCGTAGAGGTTTCCGATGCGGCAAGATGCCGTTTGTGTTGTGGTGGTGATTGTCCCGTTTGCTTGAAAAGAGTACATGTAGTCGAACCCGGACAAGGTTAGCTCCTCGTGGTGGTAGATGGTTTCCTTGACAAGGTTAGCTCCAAATGAGAATGGAGATGGTTTCCTTAGTGGACAAGGTTAGCTCCGCACGAGTTGGAGATGTTTTCCTTGGTGCGCGGGAACGCTGCGGTACAAAGAGGGATTGCGATGTGTTTAGTCTTGGTTGTGTTGTGCCAAGGCGTGGCTATGTCTCCGTGGTCGGCTGGCTATCCCGTGACACGTGCGTCATGTGTGGAGAGTGTCCCGGCGAGACTAGTCCCCTTCTGTGAGACTGACGAGAATGCCAAGCTTGGGGCAAGCCCGGGCAAAGAGGCCATGAGCGGGTGGGGTCCAGCAAGGCTTCTTAGAATCGGTCAGTCTGTGGTTGTTGGAATCCTGAGATGAGACGTCAGAGCTTGCAGGCAATCCCGGGGCTAAGCCCACGAGCGGGTGGGGCCTTGGCAAGATTTCCATGTGGCGGCCTGTGCGCCGTGTGAGGGAGTTGTGTCTCCCTCAATGTTTGCGGCTTTATGCCAATTGGGGAAATGTGAGTACCCAAATGTTGTGATGTTGTGCTAGATGCATTCGGTTTAGGGTACCTTGGGTGAAGCCCGGGTGTTGCATTCATGTTGCATAATAGGCCCTTTCTTTATATGCTCAACCAGTAGAGAACATGTTTGTTGATTGAGACATCCAAGCCTGTTTTAATGTTTTTCTATTTATAGAAATTTATATTGCATATGAAGTGCTGACTTGCAGGTTGGAGGGTTCCCCGGGGTCCGTTAGGGGCGGCCGGGAGGAGATGTGTTGTTACACAGTTTGAGGTCAGCCTTTGCTGACCCACGTTACTAATAATTTTTACAGGGCAAGGATCGCACGCAGGAGCTAGCACGCCGGCCAAAAAGGCCTAAGCCCATGAAGTGTTTTCTCTTTTGTTGCACTACTTTGATGATGTATGTTTGAGACTATTTTTGTCCGGCTTGCATGCCGAGGTAGACTAGGAGTGCTGAGCACATTCATGTTTGATTGTACTGTATACCCCTTTTGGACATTTGATGTAAGGCCTTAAGGCCATGTGTTTACTCTTTTAGATTAGTGGATAACTTCTAGTTGTGCTTGGTTTTCCGCTGTGTTGTGCAAGTGTTTTGAGTTTGGGTAGCTATATCAACTTTTAATACTAAAGCTGTGGTGTTCGTATGTTGTGGGGCCCCGGCCGGACCCATATTATACGTCTATTACAGGGGAGGTGTTACAATTTGGTATCAGAGCCAGGTTAGATTCAAGGTCAGTGCGTAGAGAAGTTATCCACATAAGAGTAACGCGGGACCATTAGTGTCCTTATGTTTTAGTCTTGAGATTGGAGACTAATCCCTTATTTCTTGTCTTCCTGAAGAGTGCAAGCAACGAGGCGGGCACTTCAAGAGCAAGGGATGATCTCTCGGCGAGCAGTGCTACTGCTCCAGGTCTTTTGGGCACGGGTGTAGACCCGGCCGACTTCTGTCGCATGCTTGCAGAAGCGATGGTGGCAGCTCAGGCTGCAGCAGCGGCTCAGGTGGCAGCCCCTGCCACACCAGATACGGCAACGGCCGTGCCAGGAGCAGAAGCCAGGCGAGTGGAGCCTTTGGCGGAGAGAGTAGTTGTTGGACATGGAGATCGACACATGAAGTACTTCCTGAGTTTCCATCCCCCGTCCTTCAAGGGTACTGGAACGCCAACGGATGCGGAGGACTGGTGGGTTCGTATTCAAGAACTGTTAAGGGCGGCAGAGACGCCAGAGGAAAAGAAAGCTGAGTATGCGGCTTTCATGTTGGAAGGGGATGCCAAGTTATGGTGGGTGGCCCATAGCGGCCGCCAGTTTCCGGGACGCACCCCATCAGTGGAAGAGTTTGGGGACGCTTTTCTTAAGAGGTATATCCCAGTTTCAACTCGGTTGGCCCTGCAGAGGCAGTTTCTGCATCTAATGCAGCGAGACAAGACGGTGGACGAGTACGTGCAAGAGTTCACCCATTTGGGTCGTTATGCGGGAACGACAATGGCTGATGATGTAGAGAGGGATAACCTCTTCTACCAAGGTTTGAGGGAGAATCTGAGGCAGCCCCTCATCTCCATGAAGAGGGCGGGATTTAATGAGTTAGTTGAAGCCGCCAGGAGTTTGGAGAATGATTTGGAGCGAACCCAACGCCGTAAGGGTTTTACTCCCAAGCAAGGGGAAGGGAAGCCTTCCCAATCTCATGGAAAGTCTGATGGGAGTAGGTGGAGGAAGAAGCCTTCCACTTCCAGATCTGGTGAGAGGAGCAACTGGACGCCTGGGGGTTCCCACTCTAGGGGACCGCCGACGTGCTACAACTGCGGGAAGGTTGGGCACATAGCCCGTGCTTGTCAGCAAGGGGGAGCGGGGCAAGAGTCAAAGCAGGAGCAGTCTGTGCGCTCGGGCCCCAGTGCTGCAGAGAAAGGAAAGATGGCGGAGTCGAGCGCTTCTCGGTTCCAACCGGTGCAACCAAGGGCCTACGACCTTGGACAGCAAGAAGCGATCCGCCAGACGGATGTGGTGACAGGTATGAAGAGAATTTAAGTTTAAATTTCGTGCTTCATCCTTTTAGACTTTTGTGTAATGTCTATGTTGTAGGCTTCATGTTAGTTTCCGGATACCCCGCTAGGGTATTGTTTGATACAGGAGCATCACACTCCTTTCTTGCGGAGAGCTTCATCCGGAGAATAGGAGTTGAGTCTTTCTCGTCGGGTGCAGAGCTGAAAGTGCGCATGCCCAATGGGTCATCTATGACCACCGGGGCTAAAGGGCGCATTTGTTGGGAGCTAGACGGAGTTGTCTTCGCTCTAGAAGCGGCAGTGTTACCTTTAGTAGAGTTCGATGTCATTTTGGGTATGGACTGGCTTGCAGAGCAGCGCGCCAGTATTGACTGCCTTTCTAAGGTGGTGACCTTAAGGAGTAAAGGGCAAGCAGAAGTCAAGTTTGAGGGCCTTGGTGGAGTGGCCTGTTCCCTGATATCGGCCATGCAGTTGGTGCGTGCGGTTAACCAGGGTGGTGTAGCGCTTGTAGCGTTATTGGAGGTTCGTCTCTCCCAACTGTCGATTGAGGAAGTGCCTGTGGTGGCAGAGTTCAAGGATGTGTTTCCGGATGAACTTCCTGGAGCGCCTCCTCGGCGGGAGATCGACTTCTCGATCGAGTTAGTGCCGGAGGCTAGACCGGTGTCACGTCCTCCATTTAGGATGGCACCAAAGGAGTTAGCGGAACTTAAGGTTCAGTTACAGGAACTGTTGGAGCAAGGGTATATTAGACCCAGTTCTTCACCGTGGAGCGCACCGGTGTTGTTTGTGAAGAAGAAAGACGGTAGCATGCGCCTGTGCATAGACTACCGAGAGCTTAATAAGTTGACCGTCAAGAATTAGTATCCGATTCCTCGGATAGATGATTTATTTGACCAATTGGTGGGGTCGATGGTATATTCGAAGTTGGACTTGAAGTCAGGCTACTATCAGCTACGAATTCGGGATGAGGACATACCCAAAACTGCTTTTGGGACAAGGTATGGACACTTTAAGTTTACGGTGATGCCGTTCGGGCTGACGAACGCACCATCGGTGTTCATGGATCTGATGAATCGGGTATTCCGGGAATACTTGGATTCTTTTGTGGTTGTTTTCATTGATGACATTTTGGTGTATTCCAAATCGGAAGTGGAGCATGAGACCCACTTGAGAATAGTTTTACAAGTGTTGAGGGAGAATGAGTTGTATGCAAAATTCTCCAAATGCGAGTTCTGGTTAGAGAAGGTGGCATTTTTGGGCCACGTGATTAGTGGTGATGGGGTGGCAGTGGATCCAGCGAAAGTGGAGGCCATCAGAGATTGGCCGGTGTTGAGGACCGTGGCGGAAGTCCGAAGTTTTCTTGGACTAGCCGGGTATTATAGGAGATTCGTGGAGAATTTCTCGAAGATAGCTCTACCCCTCACCTCTCTCACTCGCAAAGACCATAAATTTGTGTGGACCCAAGAGTGCGGTCAAGCATTCGAGGCACTAAAGGAGAGGCTTATGATGGCTCCGATCTTGAGTTTACCGCAAGGGACAGATGGATTTCAAATTTTCAGTGACGCATCGGGATGCGGTTTGGGTTGCGTTTTGGTGCAACATGGGAAGGTGATAGCCTTTGGGTCTAGACAGCTGAAACCTCATGAGAGGAATTACCCCGTCCATGACTTGGAGTTGGCGGCGGTAATCTTCGCGCTGAAAATTTGGCGACATTATGTTTATGGCGCAAGAGTGGAGATCTTCACGGAACATAAAAGCCTGAAGTATGTCTTAGATCAAAAGGACTTGAATATGCGGCAACGCAGATGGGTTGAGTTTCTTGGAGACTACGAAGTGGCGATTCAGTACACGCCGGGTAAAGCCAATGTGGTGGCGGATGCGTTGAGTAGAAAGTACTCGGGGCTAGGAAATTGGATCGAAGCTCATGATGAGCGGTTGGTACGGGAATGGGAGTCCCTTGGATTGGAATGTGTTGCGAGAGGCGAGTCTAGCGTGGCTCGGTTGAACTGGATTGAAGTGCAAAACGACTTGTCCGATCGTATTCGGGAAGCGACTCGATTAGATGTGGAGTTTCAACCTTTTGTGTTGGAGGCTCAAATGGGCGAGAGCAGCACCTGGGAGATGATCGGGGGAATCTTGAGGAAGGATGGAAGGGTTTGTGTACCGCAGTTTGGCAATCTCCGTGAGGAGTTGATGTTCGAGGCTCACTTCTCAAAGTACTCCATTCACCCAGGCAGTACAAAGATGTACTTGGATATGAAGAAATCCTTTTGGTGGCCGGGGTTGAAGCGAGATGTGGCTTTGTATGTGAGTCGTTGCCAAACATGTGCCTTGGTGAAGGCCGAATGTCAGAAACCGGGTGGGTTCCTGAAGCCCCTTCCAATTCCTGAATGGAAATTTGAGGACATCTCCATGGACTTTGTGCATGGTTTGCCTAGATCGCAGCATGGGAATGATGCTATTTGGGTGATCGTGGATCGCCTAACCAAGGTGGCTCACTTCATCCCGAACCGGAAAGAGGACAGCGTGGAGAAGCTGGTGGAGTTGTATGTTCGCAACATTGTGCGACTGCACGGAATTCCTAAGAGCATAGTCAGTGATCGCGATGGACGGTTTACGTCCAAGGACTGGAGACTGGTTCAGAAGAACTTGGGCACGAAGCTAAAGTTTAGTACGGCGTTCCATCCTCAAACTGATGGGCAAACGGAGAGAACGAACCGTACTATGGAGGATATGTTGAGGATGTGCGTTCTTGATTTTGGCAAGAGGTGGGAGGATCACCTCTTCATGGTAGAATTTGCGTACAACAACAGTTTTCAAGCTAGTATAAAGATGGCGCCATACGAAGCTTTGTATGGGAGGCGGTGTCGAACGCCAATGTCTTGGGCAGAGGCGGGAGACACCAAACTTCTGGGAAAGGATGCGGTAGTTGACGCTTGTGAGATGGTACGGACCATCCAAGAGCGTATGAAGGTGGCACAAGACAGGCAAGCGAAATATTTTAATGCTCGTCACCGGAAGTTAGAATTTGCAGTTGGTGATTGGGTTTATCTGAAGGTCAAGCCGTTCAAAGGCGTCTCGCGGATTCGCCGACTCAAGAAGTTGAGTCCAAGGTTTTTGGGGCCTTTTGAAATTGTTGAGCGGATAGGAGAAGCAGCCTATCGGTTGGCATTGTCCGCAGATTTGAGTGGATTACATGACGTCTTCCATGTCTCCGTGTTGAGGAAAGCCTTGGTGGAGACTAGCGTGGTGATTGAGCCGGCATCGGTGCCGATTGAGGAAGACTTGAGGACGCGAGTCCTTCCAATCGCTATAGAAGATTCAGAGATTCGGCAGTTGCGGAATAAAGAAGTTAAACTTGTGAAAGTTCGTTGGGACAACTGCGGTCGTGAGGAGTTCTCGTGGGAGCGAGAACAGGCCATGCTAGAAGACTATCCAGAACTATTTTTGTCAGGTGCAATTTAAGTTTTGTACCCTTTTGTTTTGTAATTTCGGGACGAAATTCAGTTAAGTGGGGGAGAGTTGTAACACCCCAGTTTTTGCAAGAGGTTCAGTCTGCTGTTCTGGAAAATTTTTGGGTTCTGGCAGGAGGCACACGGCCTGCGACACGGGCGTGTCGCAGGGCGTGTCGAGGCCGTGTCGACACTCGGCCCAAGTGTCGACACTTTGTGCTCGACAAAGTGTCGAGAGTGAGGCACACGGCCTGCGACACGGGCGTGTCGCAGGGCGTGTCGAGGCCGTGTCGACACTCGGCCCAAGTGTCGACACTTTGTGCTCGACAGAGTGTCGAGAGTGGGGCACACGGCCTGCGACACGGGCGTGTCGCAGGGCGTGTCGAGGCCGTGTCGACACTCGGCCCAAGTGTCGACACTTTGTGCTCGACAAAGTGTCGAGAGTGAGGCACACGGCCTGCGACACGGGCGTGTCGCAGGGCGTGTCGAGGCCGTGTCGACACTCGGCCCAAGTGTCGACACTTTTGGCTCGACAGTGTGTCGAGACTGGGACACACGGCTTGGGACACGGGCGTGTCCCAGGCCGTGTCATCTCTCGGGTTGGAGTTGGGGCCGTGTCATTGGAGCTACACGGCAGGCCACACGGCCGTGTCACTGGGGACACGGGCGTGTCGGATTGAACACGGGCGTGTCGGATGCCCATGTCTGATTCCAGGCGCGTCGATTTGAGACGGCGAATGAGGCACACGGCCCTGGACACGGGCGTGTGCCAGGCCGTGTTCGGCCCAGATCTTTTATTTTCCAGGCGAATCGCAGCCAGTATTTTTCTGGTTTTGGGATCTAACGGTTCAGGCCATCTCCTGGACAGTTAAGTCCGACCCTAGGGTTACAGATCCTCATTTTCTTTCAAGTTCTCTCTTTCTTAGATCTTGAGAAAACCTAGAGCAAGGAGGAAGAAGAAGAACTCTTGGGCTGTAGGAAGGGTGTCGGAGCTCCGAATCGCGAGCCGAGTCCGGATCCGTGAAGCTTGGAGCATTGCGAAGTGTTCCATCCGGCTATTTTTGCCATGGCAAGGAAGAGGAGTCGGAAGGTAACGACATCTCTCCTCTCGGTCTTTAGGATGCACGTTTTAGCATCATCTAGTTTTCTTTTCTCTAATTTTTGGGCACCAAACACTCAAATGAGAGGGGTTTTGGCTTGCCAAGTTTCAAGAGGAACTTCCGGGTCGATTGAGTCCGTCCCCGGCATATTTTGCATTAGAGATCCGCTTCGCTAGTGGATTAGGCATGGTGGGTGAAGCCGTAGTCGCGACCGTTAGTCCGACACGGTGATGTTGCATACGAACTTAGGGATTCGTAGAGGTTTCCGATGCGGCAAGATGCCGTTTGTGTTGTGGTGGTGATTGTCCCGTTTGCTTGAAAAGAGTACATGTAGTCGAACCCGGACAAGGTTAGCTCCTCGTGGTGGTAGATGGTTTCCTTGACAAGGTTAGCTCCAAATGAGAATGGAGATGGTTTCCTTGGTGGACAAGGTTAGCTCCGCACGAGTTGGAGATGTTTTCCTTGGTGCGCGGGAACGCTGCGGTACAAAGAGGGATTGCGATGTGTTTAGTCTTGGTTGTGTTGTGCCAAGGCGTGGCTATGTCTCCGTGGTCGGCTGGCTATCCCGTGACACGTGCGTCATGTGTGGAGAGTGTCCCGGCGAGACTAGTCCCCTTCTGTGAGACTGACGAGAATGCCAAGCTTGGGGCAAGCCCGGGCAAAGAGGCCATGAGCGGGTGGGGTCCAGCAAGGCTTCTTAGAATCGGTCAGTCTGTGGTTGTTGGAATCCTGAGATGAGACGTCAGAGCTTGCAGGCAAGCCCGGGGCTAAGCCCACGAGCGGGTGGGGCCTTGGCAAGATTTCCATGTGGCGGCCTGTGCGCCGTGTGAGGGAGTTGTGTCTCCCTCAATGTTTGCGGCTTTATGCCAATTGGGGAAATGTGAGTACCCAAATGTTGTGATGTTGTGCTAGATGCATACAGTTTAGGGTATCTTGGGTGAAGCCCGGGTGTTGCATTCATGTTGCATAATAGGCCCTTTCTTTATATGCTCAACCAGTAGAGAACATGTTTGTTGATTGAGACATCCAAGCCTGTTTTAATGTTTTTCTATTTATAGAAATTTATATTGCATATGAAGTGCTGACTTGCAGGTTGGAGGGTTCCCCGGGGTCCGTTAGGGGCGGCCGGGAGGAGATGTGTTGTTACACAGTTTGAGGTCAGCCTTTGCTGACCCACGTTACTAATAATTTTTACAGGGCAAGGATCGCACGCAGGAGCTAGCACGCCGGCCAAAAAGGCCTAAGCCCATGAAGTGTTTTCTCTTTTGTTGCACTACTTTGATGATGTATGTTTGAGACTATTTTTGTCCGGCTTGCATGTCGAGGTAGACTAGGAGTGCTGAGCACATTCATGTTTGATTGTACTGTATACCCCTTTTGGACATTTGATGTAAGGCCTTAAGGCCATGTGTTTACTCTTTTGGATTAGTGGATAACTTCTAGTTGTGCTTGGTTTTCCGCTGTGTTGTGCAAGTGTTTTGAGTTTGGGTAGCTATATCAACTTTTAATACTAAAGCTGTGGTGTTCGTATGTTGTGGGGCCCCGGCCGGACCCATATTATACGTCTATTACAGGGGAGGTGTTACACACGCAAGGTAACAAGAATTTAAAGCTAACTTGCTTTAAATTTAAACCGTATCTGTCACCACATCTGCTTGCTTTATGGCCTCCTGCTGGCCAAGTTTATAGACTTTAGGTTGAGCTGGAGCATAGTGGGATGCGGTTGACTCCACCGTCTTGCCATTCTCCTCATAGGTTGCTCCCGACTTTCTCTCAGACTTTGGACGTCCGCTTCGACAATCTCGGGCATAGTGTCCCAGCTTTCCACAATTATAGCATGCGCCCGGGGTTTGGACTGTAGTCGCCCCAGATGCACCAGAAGAAGGGGTTGGACCCGAAGTCCTAGCCTTCTTATTCCACTTACGGAACACAGATTTTGAGGAGTTCGGCATTTTGGACTCCATCCCCTTTGCACTAGAGTCTCTCTTCGCTTGCACATTCCTCAGATACTTCTCCAACGACCGGGCCATATTGACTAGAGTCAAAAAGCCCTGCATCATAGGCCCCAAGAGCAGTAGCCTTAGGTCATCCCTCAGACCCTCATAGAAACGGTAAGTCTTACGCTCCTCATCAGCAAATGTAGAGTTAGCGTACTGACCCAATCGTGTAAATTCGTGGTGGTACTTGTCCACGCTACTCTCTCATTGCGTCAACTTCTAGAATTCATTCTCCATCGCGATCCTCTGAGCCGAGAGAAGGTACCATGCCAAGAATATTCTCAAAAATTCTTCCATCGAGACGACTGTGAGTTGCCTTCCCCTCATGTGATGTATCTCTAAACCTTCCCATCACAGCCTTTCATCTTCGTCCAACAGGAAAGTAGCTATGGTGGTCATCTGCCACTCCTCCGTTTATGTAGCTGTCAAGACTCTCTTTACTCGGGAGAGCCAATCCTCTGCTTGTGATGGTGTTCCAGTCCCCGAGAACACCGGAGGATTGAAGCCTATAACATGCTTGAGCTGCTTTTCCGTTGCTCTCCCAGGTATCAACGGCTCCACCACCGCTTGCTCCACCCTTCTCGGTTCAGCCGCTTGAAGAAGTACCTGCTCCACTACAGGGGCAGGCTGCTGCAATTTCTTGTAGGCTGGGCATTTATCATAGCGAACACCACTTCAGCCACCAATATTATGGTTTCAGCCGAGGGTGTGTTGCATGCACATCATTCGGTGCACTACTAGACTCAGAAACCGGGCGTTCTGACGGCCCTACAACACTCCTAGTCACATATAGTCGTACAAAACACCATTAAGCTGCCAAACAAAATTGCAAAAAGCAATTATAGGAACACGTAGGTTCCCCAAACATGTGTATTTTCATTCCTAAGTGGACATTCATGGGTTTTTTGATGTTATATTGATGACACACACACATGTGCTCACCATGTAACACCCCCTATCCGTCGCATAGCATATAGCAGTAGGTCCGGCCGGGGCCCGACGCCATATACCACAGACAGACCGGGTGGTTACGTATGGAAACCATCCAACCAATCTCAACGTCCTACACAGAGCATTCTAGCGGAAGCAGTTTATAAGTTGCAAAACAAGAACCCAGCACAAGCATGAATGTCCACTAACAGGATAATAGGAATGTTATTACAAAATACTCAAAAGTCGGCCTTAAGGCCTTACAAAAAGTTTCACTTGTCTTTTACATGATTTACCAACCTCGGCACGCAGGCCAGCCATACATGAATAAAACATAAAACATTTCCACTTGGGCCTTCGAGGGCCAGCTTCGCAAAAAGGGCTTTAGCGCGCTATTGACCGCTTGGTCCAGCTGCACCTGCAAGCAAACAAACCACCGTACGGTGGAAAACAAAGCAACGGTCAGCAATGATGACCAAATTATAACGATCCCGCCCCCAACTCGGGGTGGCGATGCTCCTTCCCTGCATTTCATTAGCACAAGCGAGCAATGCATATAACCATAGCCATTTCATCACAGACGTTGGCTCGTACGGCCACACGTCCCGTGCACTCAGGGCACATTCTCGGTGAACCGGTCGATGTTACGTCAATTAAAGCCATTAACATTCCGGACTCACCACCGCCACTTAGACGGCCATTCCTATGAGCAATTCGTCTTCATGGTATTGGTCACGTCAATTTAAGCCATTGACCACCGAAGACCCCCATCTATGCCAACGGCGAGTGCCATGTACCTTTAGGTCTCTCTAACCCGAACGACATAAAGCGGGTACGGCTCCATCTAACCCGTGCTCACATCGCAACGGCAATTTAAGCCATTTGCGCGGGTCAAACTTTCACTGATTCCCATTCTACCGCAAGACACATAACCCCGTTATGTTCATGTTGGCACTCAGGCCACCAAGTTGGCAAGACCTCGTGTCCGCCCAGTTTTCCGGGTGCACCTTTGGGTTAGTCCCCAAGGCTCCCTGCTGCAATCTACCGCGTAGAAAACCCGAAAAACACCCAATAGCACGGAGTCTTCTCCGGCCTTATGCAATGCAACATCACCGATCCGAACTACATGTCCGGGTAGGCTTCAACCAAAATGCCTATGTTCGTTCTCGCATACGGACGCTAAACAACGGGGACTTTACATATCTACCCGAAGGAACGCCTCCAACTTTTCGCAAACTCGCGAGAGAGGGCTTCCTATGCTAAGAAAGAGAGCTATCATGCTCACAAGTGAGGATCGTTACCCTTGCGTTCCTCTTTGGCGCCATCGAAATGTAATCGGATAGAAATCACCGCGCTTGCGTTGCCTCCGTGGATCTGGAGTCGGCTTGCGATTCGGAGCTCCGAAGCTCCTCCAATGGCGGATCTAGCTCCTCTTCCTCTTGCCTTAGCTCTTCTTTCTCCAAGGGTTTGGAGAGAGGATAAGTAATGAAAAGTGTGGATTTTTCTAAGTCAAACCCGTGTATATCCTCCCAGGAACCATCCCCAGCCGTCGGATCTCAACCTAAGAAAACGAGCGGCTTTGATTCGGGGCTGAAATGCCCAATCTGGACCGAACACGGCCTGGCACACGCCCGTGTCCAGGGCCGTGTGCCGCATTCGCCGTCAAAATCGAATCTTCTGAACACGCACACGGGTATCGAACACGCCCGTATTCGAGCTGACACGCCCGTGTTCCAGTTGACACGGCCGTGTAGCCGGCCGTGTACCCCATGATTTTCCCCCGTTTCCAACCCGAGCACTGCACGGGTTCTAGGACACGCCCGTGTCCTTGCCCGTGTCACATTGACACGCCTGGGCCCCCAGGCCGTGTACACGGGACATTTCGTCGAGGGGAGAACGACGACTGGATGACATGGCCTTGGACACGCCCGTGTCCTAGGCCGTGTGCTTTGTCTCGACGATCGTCGAGTGAATCTCGACGATTTCACCTTGACGATCGTCGACACGGGTCGACACGCCCTGCGACACGCCCGTGTCGCAGGCCGTGTGCCCATTCTCGACGAATCGTCGAGAATAACTCGACGATTTCACGGCTAAGTGTCGACACGGGTCGACACGCCCTGCGACACGCCCGTGTCGCAGGCCGTGTGCCCTTTCTCGACGAATTGTCGAGTATAACTCGACGACTTCGCGATTAAGTGTCGGCACACACTTGACACGCCCTGGGACACGCCCGTGTCCCAGGCCGTGTGCCGTCAGCCAGAAACCAAAACTGGCCCAAAACGTCCCCCTTTGCTCCTTTGAGTTTCGGGGCGTTACAACTCTCCCCCTCTTAAAAGAATTTCGCCCACGAAATTACATAAAGGAAAGATATACAAAAACAACATTTGTACCTGAGCGGAACAACTCCGGATACTCGTCAAGCATAGTCTGCTCTCGCTCCCAGGAGAGCTCCTCACGACCGCAATTGTCCCATCGGACCTTGACCATCCTGATCTCTTTATTGCGTAGCCGCTTGACCTCCGAGTCCTCAATCCGCACGGGCTTTACCTTTGTCGTTAGCCCACTATCCACCGGCACTTGATCGACCGCGATCACTTGCGTAGGCTCTTGCACCGCCTTCCGAAGCACCGAAATATGGAATACATCATGTAAACCACTTAGCTCCACTGAAAGCTTCAGCCGATAGGCCGCTTCTCCTACTCGCTCCAGAACCTCGAACGGTCCAAGGTACCTCGGGCTTAGCTTTTTCAATCGTCGCACCCGCGAGACACCCTTGAACGGCTTGATCTTTAGGTACACATAATCACCTACAGCGAACTCCACGTTCCTGTGCTTGGCATTATAGTACTTTGCTTGCCGGTCCTGAGCGATGAGTAACCTCTCCCGAATGGTTCTCACCAAAGAAGTAGCACCCTCTACTTCCGATCGCTTATACAACTTTGACTCACCCATTTCTAACCAAGACAACGACGTGCGACATCTTCTACCATATAGGGCCTCGAAAGGCGTCATCTGAATACTTGCTTGGTAGCTGTTGTTGTATGCGAACTCCACCAAATAAAGGTGGTCCTCCCATTGCTTACCAAAGTCCAAGACACACATGCGAAGCATGTCTTCCATCGTTCTATTGACCCTCTCGGTCTGCCCATCCGTTTGCGGATGGAAGGCTGTGCTAAACTTCAGCTTTGTTCCCAACATTTGCTGCACCAGCCTCCAATCATTGGACGTGAACCGCCCATCTCGGTCACTCACGATGCTGCGGGGCACACCATGAAGCCGCACTATGTTATCCACATAAAGCTTTGCCAGCTTCTCCACCGGATCATCCTTCCTATGCGGAATAAAATGCGACACCTTTGTTAATCGATCGAGCACCACCCAAATGGCGTCGTTCCCCTTTTGCGACCTTGGCAAACCGTGCACAAAGTCCATAGAGATGTCGTCGAATTTCCACTCCGGAATAGGCAAGGACTTAAGAAATCCTCCCGGCTTTTGGCACTCCGCCTTTACTAAGGCGCAGGTTTGGCACTTCGCTACGTATAGCGCCACATCCTTTTTCAAACCCGGCCACCAAAACAGTTTCTTGACGTCGCGGTACATCTTCGTGCTCCCCGGGTGAATCGAGTACTTGGTATGGTGCGCCTCGTACAACAACTCCACCCGTAAATTGCCCACACTTGGGACGCACAAACGACCGTCTTTCCACAGCAATCCGTCCTCTACAACGAATTGGGAATTTGACCCATCCAGAGCCTCTATCATGAACTGCTTCATATGAGCATCCATATCCAAAGCCTGCCGAATCCGATCAGCCAGGTCATATTGGACTTCAGTCCAATTCAGCACTGCTTCAGCGCTAGATTGTCTATCCACACAAACAATCTCCAACGCCTCCAGCTCCTGCACCAACCGCTCATCATGCACTGATAGCCAATTCGCTTGAGCTGGGGCTCGATGACTCAACGCGTCCGCAACCGCATTCCCTTTGCCAGGCACGTAGTGGATCTTGAAAGTATAGTCCCCCAGGAACTCCATCCACCTACGCTGTCGCATATTCAGATCCTTCTGATCAATCAGGTACTTTAGGCTCTTGTGATCGGTGTAGATATCAATCTTCACACCGTACAAATAGTGTCTCCACAGCTTCAAGGCAAAAATCACGGCCGCTAACTCCAAGTCATGGACCGGATAATTCCTCTCGTGCACTTTTAGCTGTCTCGAGCCATAAGCTATCACGCTTCCGTGCTGCAGTAGCACACAACCCAAACCGCTGCCTGAAGCATCGCTATATATCTCATAGCCTTCGGTCCCCACCGGCGAACTCAGCACAGGCGCCGTGGTCAACCGACACTTCAATTCCTCAAAAGCTCGCGCGCACTCCGGCGTCCAAACGAACTTATGATCCTTCCTCGTCAAAGTAGTGAGAGGTAACGCTATCCGCGAGAAGTTCTCTACGAAGCGCCTATAATAGCCGGCAAGCCCCAAAAAGCTCCGGACTTCTGCTACCGTAGCAAGCTCAGGCCACTCCCGTATCGCAACAATCTTCGCCGGATCCACAGCAATACCCTCTCCACTCACTATATGCCCGAGGAACGCCACTGAGGATAGCCAAAACTCGCACTTCGAGAACTTGGCATACAGCTGATTTCTCCTGAGTGTCTCCAACACCAAATGGAGATGCTTGAAGTGATCCTCCTCACTTTGCGAGTACACCAAAATATCGTCGATGAAGACGATCACGAAATGGTCTAGGTACTCCCTGAACGTCCTGTTCATCAAATCCATAAATACTGACGGCGCATTAGTCAGCCCAAACGGCATGACCGTAAACTCATAATGCCCGTATCTCGTACTAAACGCTGTCTTCGGGATATCACTCTCCCTTATCCGCAGCTGATAGTACCCAGACTTGAGATCTAACTTCGAGTACACCGTCGACCCGACTAACTGATCAAAGAGATCATCAATCCGGGGGATCGGGTACTTGTTCTTCTCAGTCAGCTTGTTTAGCTCCCGATAATCAATACACAACCTCAAGCTTCCGTCCTTCTTCTTAACAAAGAGGACCGGTGCGCTCCAAGGCGAAGAACTCGGGCGCACATAACCTTGCTCCAACAACTCTTGCAGTTGAACTTTCAGCTCCGCCATTTCCTTAGGCGCTAGCCGATACGGAGATCGTGACACAGGCTTTGCACCTGGCACTAGCTCGATCGTAAAATCTATCTCCCGTTGAGGCGGGGCTCCAGGAAGATCTGCGGGGAACACATCAGGGTATTCCGATACCACTGAAATACAATCCAACGCGGGCTTCGGCTTTGCAACCTCCACTAGTGTAAAGAACAGTTCTGCTCCAGCACGAACCGCCTTCACCACCTGAAGAGCAGACATCAACGTCTTGCTCGACCCCTTTAAGCCCGTAAACGTCGTCTCACGACTTGCTCCCAGCTTTACTTCCTTGCTACCGCAATCTATATGGGCCTGCTGCTCCGAGAGCCAGTCCATGCCAAATATGACGTCGAACTCCACTAACGGAAGTAAAGACGCCCGCAGGTCGAACTCCTGCTCTCCAATACGAGTCTTAACCTCGCAAATCCTAACCGCTCGCATCGAACACCCATTGGGCAACAACACATCCAACTTGTCCTTCGCCAACGAAGAAGGGACTCCGATGCGTGATATAAATCCTTCGGACAAGAAGGAGTGTGAAGCTCCCGTATCGAAAAGTGCTCGTGCGGGATTTTCACAAATCAATACAAATCCTAAACAAGCAGTGGTAAGGTAACATATACATAACAAGCATATAAAGGAATTGACTTGCTATAAATTAAACCGTACCTGTCACCACGTCAGCTTGTTTAATGGCCTCCTGTTGGCCAAGATTATAGACCCTTGGTTGGGCCGGAGCATAGTGGGATGCGGTCGACTCCACCGCCTTTCCCTTCTCTTCGTAGGTAGCTCCTGGCCTCCTTTCGGACTTAGGACGTCCGCTCCAACAATCACGGGTAAAGTGCCCCGTCTTGCCACAAGTAAAGCACGCGCCCGGGGTCCGACTCGTAGTCGCCCCAGAAGCACCAGAAGGAGCTGGACCCGAAGTCCTATGCTTCTTGAAAGCCCTCCGATAGCCAGACTTCGAAGTAGTCGGCACTTTAAACTCAGATTTCTTTTCAACCAAGCCTTTCTTCGCTTGCACGCTCTTCATGTCCTTCTCCAAGGACCGGGCAGTATTGACCAAGGTTAAGAAACCCTGCGTCATCGGCCCCGACAGTAACAATCGCAGCTCATCCCTCAAGCCTTCATAAAAACGATTAGTCTTGCGCTCCTCATCCATGATGGTAGAGCTCGCATAACGACTCAACCGCGTAAACTCTTGGAGATATTCATCCACGCTTCGCTCACCCTGCACCAACCTCAGGAACTCATTCTCTATTGAAATCCTCTGAGTAGAAGGGAGGTATCTTGCTAAGAACAATTCCGAGAACTCTTCCATCGGAACGTCTATCAGTTGTCTACCTCTCAAATGATGCAGCTCCAAACCTTCCCACCACATCCTCGCTTCCCCGTCCAGAAGGAACGTAGCGATGGTGGTCATTTGCCACTCCTCCGTCTCCGTCGCTGTCATGACTCTCTTCACCCTAGAGAGCCAGTCTTCAGCCTGCGATGGGGTTCCCAACCCCGAGAATAACGGAGGGTTAAAGCTCATTACATGCTTCAACTGCCTCTCAGTCGCCCTCCTTGGCACTATAGGTTCTACAACCACTTGCTCCATCCTCCTCGGCTCGGCCTCTTGAAGAGGTACTTGCTCCATCACAGGAGCGGGCTGCTGCGCTTGCCTCCCAGGCTGCGCATTTATCACGGCCAACACCGCTTCAGCCACCAATCTTATATTTTCAGCCGACAAAGGTGTTGCGGGAGCAACTTCTGGTGCACTACTAGCCTCAGAACCTCGGCGTTCTGACGGCCCAACACCACTTCGGGTCACCTATAGTGGTACAAAACACCGTTAAGCGACCAAATAACATTGCAAACAGCAATTATAGGAACACGCAGGTTCCTCAAACACGAGTATTTTCATTCCTAAGTGGACATTCATGGGTTCTTTTTACTGTTATAACGATGACGCACACAATGTGCTCACCACCCCTTAAAAAGAATTCGCCCACGAATTCAATTCAAGCCCAACCAAAACCAGTAGTCTGATACCAAATTGTAACACCCCCTATCCGTCGCATAGCATATAGCAGTAGGTCCGGCCGGGCCCGACGCCATATACCACAGACAGACCGGGTGGTTACGTATGGAAACCATCCAACCAATCTCAACGTCCTACACAGAGCATTCTAGCGGAAGCAGTTTATAAGTTGCAAAACAAGAACCCAGCACAAGCATGAATGTCCACTAACAGGATAATAGGAATGTTATTACAAAATACTCAAAAGTCGGCCTTAAGGCCTTACAAAAAGTTTCACTTGTCTTTTACATGATTTACCAACCTCGGCACGCAGGCCGGCCATACATGAATAAAACATAAAACATTTCCACTTGGGCCTTCGAGGGCCAGCTTCGCAAAAAGGGCTTTAGCCCGCTATTGACCGCTTGGTCCAGCTGCACCTGCAAGCAAACAAACCACCGCACGGTGGCAAACAAAGCAACGGTCAGCAATGCTGACCAAATTATAATGATCCCGCCCCCAACTCGGGGCGGCGATGCTCCTTCCCTGCATTTCATTAGCACAAGCGAGCAATGCATATAACCATAGCCATTTCATCACAGATGTTGTCTCGTACGGCCACACGTCCCGTGCACTCAGGGCACATTCTCGGTGAACCGGTCGATGTTACGTCAATTAAAGCCATTAACATTCCGGACTCACCACCGCCACTTAGACGGCCATTCCTATGAGCAATTCGTCTTCATGGTATTGGTCACGTCAATTTAAGCCATTGACCACCGAAGACCCCCATCTATGCCAACGGCGAGTGCCATGTACCTTTAGGTCTCTCTAACCCGAACGACATAAAGCGGGTACGGCTCCATCTAACCCGTGCTCACATCGCAACGGCAATTTAAGCCATTTGCGCGGGTCAAACTTTCACCGATTCCCATTCTACCGCAAGACACATAACCCCGTTATGTTCATGTTGGCACTCAGGCCACCAAGTTGGCAAGACCTCGTGTCCGCCCAGTTTTCCGGGTGCACCTTTGGGTTAGTCCCCAAGGCTCCCTGCTGCAATCTACCGCGTAGAAATCCCGAAAAACACCCAATAGCACGGAGTCTTCTCCGGCCTTATGCAATGCAACATCACCGATCCGAACTACATGTCCGGGTAGGCTTCAACCAAAATGCCTATGTCCGTTCTCGCATACGGACGCTAAACAACGGGGACTTTACATATCTACCCGAAGGAACGCCTCCAACTCTTCGCAAACTCGCGAGAGAGGGCTTCCTATGCTAAGAAAGAGAGCTATCATGCTCACAAGTGAGGATATCCATTATGGCTGCAATCAACTCCTCTAGGGGAGAGGAGTTGATTCCAGCCGTTTCCCGGCCACCAAGGGGTGGGTTCAGCCCCCCTCCACACAACCCGAGCCACTCCATTAATGGAGATAATGGCCATTGAAGAACCAGCCTCTCCCCTCCCCCAATTGCCATTTAAACACCATCAGGAAGCCGAGGGGATCATTTTGGAGCACTTACCTGGAGGAGACGAGCCCTTCCACTGTGCAGTTGCAGAAGCCGAGCGCCGCCGCCGTCGCCAATGGCATCCCGCCGCTCCTCTCGCATCCAGGCCGCCAGGAAGGTCCTCCTCCTCTCCTTAACTCGCGGGTAGATCCTAGGAATCCTTTGTAACGCCCCAGATTTTTATTACGTACGCATGATGGGCGTTACGTTGGCTTTGATTGTAGTTGAGCATGGTTTTTCCCGCGGGCGTGCGAGTGGCTGTTTTGGTTGCCGAGTTGCACGATTCCCCAGCAAACCGTAGTCCAAATAAGGGACTCGGTGAGGCCTCTTAGGGAATGCTTGCACGTTTTCACGCCCGGGGAATGTTGCTCAAAATCAGTTGCTGGTTCAGGAACAAAAAAAAGAAAAGGGGTAAAAAGTGCTTCAGGCAAAAATGGTCTAGGACGTCCCAGGAACATTTTTCACAAAAGGGGAAAATGGTCGTTTTTGTGCTACACGCCCCCTGTCACGGGCGTGACCCAGGCCGTGACCTGGGCGTGACCTCCTTGACTCGACGATTTTTCTTGCGTCGAGTTAAGCTCGACGAATGGGGTACACGCCCCATGACACGGGCGTGTCACGGGCCGTGTCCCGCTTCGTCGAGTGTCGAGTGTCGATCGTCGAGTATCGAGCGTCGAGTATCGAGTGTCGAGTCGTCGAGAGAGGGGACACGGCCTGTGACACGGGCGTGTCACAGGGCGTGTCAAGCTGGGTCGAGTGTCGACACTTTTTTGTCGACGAGGTGTCGAGACACGGGTTACACGCCCTAGGTCACGGGCGTGACCGACCCGTCACGGGCGTGTACCCGTCCGTGTACCGTGTGGATAAGCTGGAATTTGCCGCTTTTCGGCGCCGCTTATGGTACACGCCCTGTGTCACGGGCGTGACACAGGGCGTGACCGGCCCGAAAATCGAATTTTTCCAGTTTTTTTTGTGCCGTTCATTTCCTTGATCCTGCATCGAACGGTTCAGCTCTGTTCTGGGTAACATAAGTCCGAAACAGAACTCTTTATTTTCATCTTTTTCCTCTTCATCTTCATCTTCTTCTTCCTTCTCCTCAAAGAGCAAGCACAAAGAGCAAGGGAGCAAGCAAGACAAGGAAAGAGAGAACAGCCGTCGCGACATCGTCTCGGTTCAGGCAAGCGGTGTCCTCCACCCTTGCCAATCTTCGTACTTGATTCAATTCTCTATTTTTTTCCTAGTTTGATCAATCCTCTTGTTTGTAAATGATGACCTTGCTCATGATGACCATGCTAATTATGTATAACCTTGCTACTTTCCAACTTATGATCACGCCAAATATGACCTTGCAAACAAATTCCCTATGCTCTCATGTACTTATTAATTTGCCTAGCCTAATTCATGTAGCTAGTTCCTTATGTTAATTCCCTAGGCTAAATTCCCTAGGTTTAGGTTTGTGATTCATGTAATTATCAATTTGCCTATGCTAATTTACTTCATGTAATTATCAATTTGCCTATGCTAATTTACTTCATGTAATTATCAATTTACCTATGTTACTTCATGTGGTTTATGTACTCATGTTAGTCAATCCTATCATGTGATTCTATTTTGATACAAAGCATGTGATTATGTATTTCTCACACTCTACGTTGGCAATTGGGAGTCATGTATGAGGACGATGAAAGGCAACGTGTTACCTTGGGTTATGGGTGTTTTGCGAGGCGAATTCGTGAAGCATGGCGGGAGCGTTTGTGTGAGGATTTTGCAAGGGGTGGTGTGGTTTCAGCCTGTGGCCACCGGGTTTTGTTTTTGTGGTTAGAGAGACCACTTTGGCCCCGATTTGGGCTGGTTTTGTTTGGTGCGTTCCACTTTAGGGCCGCCACCGATAAGACCCTTGTGAAATTGAACTTAACCGCTGCTTATGCTTCACTTGTCTAGTAGATTCTTGTTCTATGAATGATGGACTAGGCATGTGTTTTGCCCTTTTGTTTCTGCGGTTGAGCAGGACTTGGCATACTAGTACGCACTTGGTGCGGTTGATCCTTTGGAATGACAGTATTTTTCTACATGTACGCACTTGTTTTGTGCACTCTTTTGACTTAAGCATTGTTATGGGGTCGGTAAGCCCCTTCTTGATTCATTATGCCATTTGTACTCTCTTTTGTCTAGTTTGCTTGATTGCTGAGGTATTCTTTCTTGAATGCCTCAGGTGCAGGTTGTAGCCGGTTGAGCGGCTAGGTTGGTTGGAGGTGTTTCTTGGGAGCTAACCGAGCATTCAAAGCGAGGTAGTTCTTCTTTTGTTGTACAGACATATATGTGCCCCAATGGGTTCGTGTCAGCTTGTTGGCGCCCATTTGGTGGATTTTCTTTTATGTAAATATGAACTACTGCTAATGTACCTCCTGTGGATGTACTCTACTTGCTTTTGGGATGGTTTTCTGGTAGGTTGCATTAGGTATTTTGACGCTAAACCAAAACTATTATTGTATCTCATGCATACATGACTTGATAAATTAAGACTTATTTTCAAATAACGTAAACAAAGAGGATTTCGTATACTAATATCACTATAGGCTGCATATAGGAGCTCATTATAAATAAACCAAGGATTTCCGCCGCGTAACAATGTGTTTTGATAGCTAAGGCCGAGGGATACGGCCCGCAAACGAACTAGTTTTCTTACATATAATTGTTGAACTTGAATTCACAAGGTAAGCGTCAAGGGTTGCCTGAACGTGTGCAGTTATCCCCTGCACGACGTGGCATCATAACCCGTAGTTCCTCTTGCTCTGATACGAGGTACTCGTTGAGGAAATGCGGGTTGTGACAGTTGGTATCAGAGCCAGGTTTGCTTGACATTTGGTCGGGCAAACTTTCCTTTTGTTTTGTAAGTGTAAGCATCAGTTCATACACACACCGAGGTGCCATCAGTATGTCTTGGCCGAAGCACGTACACTACACTCATGGCATGAACAGAAGTATACGGGGCATATTATGTAGTATGGGATGCATAATATGTGGTTGTATATGGATCCACCATAGGGGCAACATGTGAGGGTTATGTAGTATGGGATGCATAACCTCACCACATGGATGCGACTAGCACGTTTTCTTTTCTTCGTTGCATGCAATGCTCTGTAGTATGGGATGCATAGCATTGTGATGCGTACGACCGCTCATGGCATGCATTAAGGCCTTTTCTAGAATGCATAGCACAGCACGCATAACATAACATTGCATGAGCACAACGTGCCAAGCTAAGACTTACATGATGACACCTGTACACACATGGTTTTGGGTCAAATCAAGTCATGCATCCATCGGTTAGGCACAAATTAGTGGGATGACGGTGAGTCATCCTTCGGTTAGGCATACCATCATTCTCAAACTCCCAAAGCAAGTTAGCAGTTGATGTTCATATTTTTATATGTATGGTCTGTACATAGCCGTTGTGTGTTTTGTTGGGTTTGAGATTGACAAGAGTGAACGTGTTTCTAGGATGTCGAAGCGTCCAGTGACAAGACAAACTCCCCAATCCGAGGGTGAATCTTCGGGCGCGCAGAATAATGCGCTGATAGATAGTCTTCGCCAAAGTAATGAGGCTTTGACGAGGCAGGTGCAGGAAGTGCAGTCCCAGCTTCAAGCTATGTCATCCGCTATGTCTGGGCTTGCACCAAGAGGACAAGAGATGGTTAGAGGCCCCACTAGTTCGACTCCTTCAGTGGCAGTGACACCCCCAGTTGTGGTCCCTCCTGCGATGACGTTTATCTCGCAGTTTCAACGACTTGGACCACCGACGTATGATGGCAAAGCAGACTTCGTAATCTTGGATGACTGGGTGATCACGTTAGAAGAAATGTTTGTGTATGCTGGTGTGACTGAGGATCAAAAGGTGATGCTTGCTGCCTATCAACTTAAGGGATTGGCGAAAGGTTGGTGGTTACGAGAAAAGGAAGGCCTAGGGGCGGGCTGTTCGTGGGAAGTGTTCAAAGAAATGGTACGACACAAGTTCCTACCGGCAGTGGAAAGGGACCGCCTGATGAATGACTTTTTATACTTGAAGCAGAGGACACTCACAGTGAGTGAGTATGAAATTGAGTTTAGCAAGCTCAGTCGGTTTGCCCCGAGCTTGGTAATGACGGAAGCTGATCGAGTCAAGCGGTTTTTGGGCGGACTCCGCAGCGACGTACAGCAGTTCGCAAGTGCTTATGGAGCGACGAGTTACACTGCTGTGGTTGAGGCTGCGTTGAAGGTGGAAGCGATCGAAACTGCAAAACAAAGAGGACAACTGATGAGGAAGGATAAGAGGAAGCTGGTGGGAGGGAAAAGCTCCCAAGACGCAGATGTAAGGAAGAGAAACAAGGAGACATGTAGCTTCTGTGGCCGAGCTGGTCACCCCTTTGAGACATGTTTCAAGCGGTTGGGGATGCAAAAGAAGGAGCAGGTGCACGCCATTCAGGGTGCGCCAACCAGAGACTTGGAGTGTGCATTTTGTGGGAGAAGAGGTCATGATGTGAGCCGCTGCTGGGCCAAAGACAAGGTATGCTTCCAGTGTGGCAGACCAGGACATCTTCGCGCAAGGTGCCCACAGGCTCAAGCTGTGTTGCAACCCGCACCACTCCAGGCTTTGCCTCCGCCTCCGCGCTTGGACAAAGGCAAAGGGAAGTTGAATGTGGTCTCTGCAGAGGAAGCGCATACATCACCGCAGGTTATCTCAGGTTCGATTCCGTCCTCTGGTTCTCGTTTTGTGTATGCCTAGTATGTGTAGTTCTTAGCGTAGCATATATACCTTATAGGAAACTTTAAGGTCAAGAACCGTTGGGCGCGTGTTCTCTTTGATTCTGGCGCGACCCATTCATTTGTAGCGCGAACCTTTCTGGATCGATATCATTTGACACCAGAGCGAGTGGGAATGCGTTTTTGGTGAAATTTCCTTCTGGCGCTTCTGTGGTGGCAGACTGGGGTCTTCTTGATTGTCCCATTTTGTTGGGGGATTTCATAGCAAGGGTTGATTGCAAGGTAATCGATTTGAAAGATTTCGACGTCATTCTGGGTATGGACTGGTTATCCCGCTATGACGCCGTCATCCAGTGCAGAGGGAAGCGCTTGGATTTTATCAAGGACGATGGTCAGCCAGGAAGTGTGTATGGTGATTCTTGCCAGGATTCTCCAGGGCTTTCGGCGGTATGTGTTCGGACGTTATTTGTTTCCGACTGTTTTGCTTGTCTTGTCTCAGCTGTGGGGACGAGTGCTGTTTTGCCGCGTTTGGAGGAAATTCCTGTTGTGCGTGACTTCCCAGATGTTTTTCCTACTGACCTTCCTGGTCTTCCCCTGATCGTGACGTCGAGTTTGTTATTGAATTGGAGCCGGGTACGCGACCGATCGCGAAAGCGCCGTACAGGATGGCCCCGCGTGAGCTAGCAGAGTTGCGTACACAGTTGGATGACTTATTGGCAAAAGGGTTTATTCGGCCGAGTTCATCACCTTGGGGTGCACCGGTGTTATTTGTGAAGAAGAAAGATGGATCGATGCGCCTTTGCATCGATTACCGGGAATTGAACAAGGTGACGATTAAAAACAAGTACCCACTGCCAAGAATCGATGATTTATTTGATCAACTGCGTGGCAGTTCTGTATTTTCGAAGATTGATCTCCGCTCGGGCTATCATCAGCTCAAGGTCCGAGAATCTGATATTCCGCGAACTGCGTTTCGATCAAGGCATGGCCACTTGAATTCCTTGTGATGTCGTTTGGATTGACTAATGCACCATCAGCTTTCATGGATCTGATGAACAGAGTGTTCAAGGACTATTTGGATAAATTTGTGGTGGTGTTTATTGATGATGTTCTTATCTACTCCCGCAGTGCTGAGGAACATGAACAGCATCTGCGATTAGTATTGGCCACTTTACGAGATCAGCGGTTATTCGCCAAGCTAAGCAAATGCGAGTTTTGGTTGCCGCAAGTTGCTTTTCTGGGTCATGTTATTAATCACCATGGTATTTCAGTGGATCCCGAAAAGATTTCTGCGGTCATGGAATGGAGAAGACCGGAAACACCCAAGGAGATTCGAAGCTTCTTGGGCTTAGCCGGCTATTATCGCAGATTTGTCGAAGGTTTTGCGACATTGGCCGCACCTTTGACGCGATTAACCCAGAATAGCATGGCATTTGAATGGAGTGACAAGTGTGAGACCTCCTTCCTGGAACTCAAACGTCGATTATGTACCGCTCCTGTGTTGGTCTTGCCGACGGAAGGAAAAGAGTATGAAGTGCTTGTGGATGCGTCGCACGTTGGACTTGGCTGTGTGTTAATGCAAGACAAGAAGGTGATTGCGTATGGGTCTCGGCAGTTGAAAAGTCATGAAAAGAACTACCCAACGCATGATTTGGAGTTCGCAGCGGTGATCTTTGCCTTGAAGTTGTGGAGACACTTGCTATATGGTGCACAGTGTAAAATCTTTACAGATCATAAAAGTTTAAAGTACGTATTCACGCAGAAAGAACTTAATTTGCGCCAACGGCGATGGCTTGAGTATGTCGCTGATTATGATGTGGACATTCAATATCATCCGGGGAAAGCGAATGTTGTCGTCGATGCTTTGAGTCGGAAGACTGGGAAATTATTTCATCTTTCTGTTGATCGTCTCGTAGAGGAATTTTTATTGATGGAGATTTCCGTGGGAAAATATGATCCGCAAAGTCATTCGGCAATAGAAGAACCGTCATGGCTGGTGCTTGCAAGACAACATCAAAAAGATGACCCGGATCTTTTACAAATGGCTCCGTTCGAGGCGTTATATGGGCGACGATGTCGGACCCCACTCTTTTGGACTGAGGTTGGCGAGCGGCCTTTGTTGGGGCCAGAGGCGCTCGAGGATATGGAAGTTGCAGTACGAGGTATTCGGGAGAAGCTCCGAGTCGCCCAAGAGCGATATGAAAAGTATGCCAACCGACGAAGGTCGGAATTAGAGTTTGTAGTGGGGGATTTTGTTTTCTTGAAAGTCTCCCCAATGGTTGGGATTAAAAGGTTTGGGAAAGAGCGCAAGTTAGACCCAAGATTTGTGGGTCCCTTCAAGATTCTTGAGCGAGTTGGAGCATCTGCCTACAAACTGGAATTACCTGTGAATTTTCCTGGTGTTCACAATGTGTTTCATGTGAGCCAACTGCGCAAGTGTCTGCGGCATGACACGCAAGTGTTGGACGTGGTGCCGCCATTAGCGCCAAACCTTTCCTATGTGGAGATGCCCATCCGGATATTGGACTCCCAAGATCGTGTGTTGCGGAAAAAGAAGATTCCTATGGTAAAGGTGTTATGGAAAAATCAGGATGTGGAAAGCGCGACGTGGGAGCTCGAGTCAACGATGAGGGCGGCTCACCCTCATTTGTTCCCGTAAGCTGGTATGTGATGTAGTGTTTGATTGGGTTCATGTTTTGGTTTGCTTGTGTGTTGGGTTTTGTGAAAAGTTTCGAGGCGAAACTTTTTGTTAGGGGGAGTGATTGTAACGCCCCAGATTTTTATTACGTACGCATGATGGGCGTTACGTTGGCTTTGATTGTAGTTGAGCATGGTTTTTCCCGCGGGCGTGCGAGTGGCTGTTTTGGTTGCCGAGTTGCACGATTCCCCAGCAAACCGTAGTCCAAATAAGGGACTCGGTGAGCCCTCTTAGGGAATGCTTGCACGTTTTCACGCCCGGGGAATGTTGCTCAAAATCAGTTGCTGGTTCAGGAACAAAAAAAAAAGAAAAGGGGTAAAAAGTGCTTCAGGCAAAAATGGTCTAGGACGTCCCAGGAACATTTTTCACAAAAGGGGAAAATGGTCGTTTTTGTGCTACACGCCCCCTGTCACGGGCGTGACCCAGGCCGTGACCTGGGCGTGACCTCCTTGACTCGACGATTTTTCTTGCGTCGAGTTAAGCTCGACGAATGGGGTACATGCCCCATGACACGGGCGTGTCACGGGCCGTGTCCCGCTTCGTCGAGTGTCGAGTGTCGATCGTCGAGTATCGAGCGTCGAGTATCGAGTGTCGAGTCGTCGAGAGAGGGGACACGGCCTGTGACACGGGCGTGTCACAGGGCGTGTCAAGCTGGGTCGAGTGTCGACACTTTTTTGTCGACGAGGTGTCGAGACACGGGTTACACGCCCTAGGTCACGGGCGTGACCGACCCGTCACGGGCGTGTACCCGGCCGTGTACCGTGTGGATAAGCTGGAATTTGCCGCTTTTCGGCGCCGCTTATGGTACACGCCCTGTGTCACGGGCGTGACACAGGGCGTGACCGGCCCGAAAATCGAATTTTTCCAGTTTTTTTGTGCCGTTCATTTCCTTGATCCTGCATCGAACGGTTCAGCTCTGTTCTGGGTAACATAAGTCCGAAACAGAACTCTTTATTTTCATCTTTTTCCTCTTCATCTTCATCTTCTTCTTCCTTCTCCTCAAAGAGCAAGCACAAAGAGCAAGGGAGCAAGCAAGACAAGGAAAGAGAGAACAGCCGTCGCGACATCGTCTCGGTTCAGGCAAGCGGTGTCCTCCACCCTTGCCAATCTTCGTACTTGATTCAATTCTCTATTTTTTTCCTAGTTTGATCAATCCTCTTGTTTGTAAATGATGACCTTGCTCATGATGACCATGCTAATTATGTATAACCTTGCTACTTTCCAACTTATGATCACGCCAAATATGACCTTGCAAACAAATTCCCTATGCTCTCATGTACTTATTAATTTGCCTAGCCTAATTCATGTAGCTAGTTCCTTATGTTAATTCCCTAGGCTAAATTCCCTAGGTTTAGGTTTGTGATTCATGTAATTATCAATTTGCCTATGCTAATTTACTTCATGTAATTATCAATTTGCCTATGCTAATTTACTTCATGTAATTATCAATTTACCTATGTTACTTCATGTGGTTTATGTACTCATGTTAGTCAATCCTATCATGTGATTCTATTTTGATACAAAGCATGTGATTATGTATTTCTCACACTCTACGTTGGCAATTGGGAGTCATGTATGAGGACGATGAAAGGCAACGTGTTACCTTGGGTTATGGGGTGTTTTGCGAGGCGAATTCGTGAAGCATGGCAGGAGCGTTTGTGTGAGGATTTTGCAAGGGGTGGTGTGGTTTCAGCCTGTGGCCACCGGGTTTTGTTTTTGTGGTTAGAGAGACCACTTTGGCCCCGATTTGGGCTGGTTTTGTTTGGTGCGTTCCACTTTAGGGCCGCCACCGATAAGACCCTTGTGAAATTGAACTTAACTGCTGCTTATGCTTCACTTGTCTAGTAGATTCTTGTTCTATGAATGATGGACTAGGCATGTGTTTTGCCCTTTTATTTCTGCGGTTGAGCAGGACTTGGCATACTAGTACGCACTTGGTGCGGTTGATCCTTTGGAATGACAGTATTTTTCTACATGTACGCACTTGTTTTGTGCACTCTTTTGACTTAAGCATTGTTATGGGGTCGGTAAGCCCCTTCTTGATTCATTATGCCATTTGTACTCTCTTTTGTCAAGTTTGCTTGATTGCTGAGGTATTCTTTCTTGAATGCCTCAGGTGCAGGTTGTAGCCGGTTGAGCGGCTAGGTTGGTTGGAGGTGTTTCTTGGGAGCTAACCGAGCATTCAAAGCGAGGTAGTTCTTCTTTTGTTGTACAGACATATATGTGCCCCAATGGGTTCGTGTCAGCTTGTTGGCGCCCATTTGGTGGATTTTCTTTTATGTAAATATGAACTACTGCTAATGTACCTCCTGTGGATGTACTCTACTTGCTTTTGGGATGGTTTTCTGGTAGGTTGCATTAGGTATTTTGACGCTAAACCAAAACTATTATTGTATCTCATGCATACATGACTTGATAAATTAAGACTTATTTTCAAATAACGTAAACAAAGAGGATTTCGTATACTAATATCACTATAGGCTGCATATAGGAGCTCATTATAAATAAACCAAGGATTTCCGCCGCGTAACAATGTGTTTTGATAGCTAAGGCCGAGGGATACGGCCCGCAAACGAACTAGTTTTCTTACATATAATTGTTGAACTTGAATTCACAAGGTAAGCGTCAAGGGTTGCCTGAACGTGTGCAGTTATCCCCTGCACGACGTGGCATCATAACCCGTAGTTCCTCTTGCTCTGATACGAGGTACTCGTTGAGGAAATGCGGGTTGTGACATCCTTAGGCTTGAGTTTCGGGCTCAATTGAGCCCGATCGAATCCGGGATTTCTCCTGGTTTCGGCAAGAAAAATTCTTGCTTAATCCGCCGGAAAACGCCTCTCCGGCGGCGGAGCCGCCGTCTGACGATAGCCACCACCTCGACGGAGGTGTTGGTGGCGGTGGCCGGCTGGGGAAGGGGCTGGATTGCCGGCGGCAGAGCTTGGAAATCGCTCCAGGCAGAACCAATCCCAGCCGTTGGCTCAGTGGGGACGATGACCAGATGCCGTCGATCTGCGCCAAGATTCGTGCGGCATCAGATCAAATACTATAGGAATTAAATAAGAATCATTTCATTTCTGTCACACTGGATGTATTTAATGTATTTAAGTTTTAAAAATACTTAGGGACCCTGAGTGGAAATTTGCCCAACATGAACATTGTAGCTTAGGGTGTCTAGTTTGCAGCAAAAATTGTTTGGACCCTTTTGGGTCACTGGTTAGACCAGGGCACCCATTTTGGTGGGACATACCCTTAGGGCTAGGCAGTCACTAAAATGAGTGCCCACTCTTCACCCCAAGCCCAAATTGGCTGAAATTTTGGCAGAGAGTCTATCCTAGACATACCTAGGGCCTGCCAAAAAAATGGGAATTTTTGGGGAAAATATTTCTATAGTGTTGGTAAAAATTTAATAATCATTAGATAAATTAAATAGGTGCCCTAAACACATCCAAACCCTACCAAATTTTGGTGAGTGGTCCCTGGGCTCCAATTAGGTTCCTGTATAAAATTTCATTCAGATTGGATGTGTTTTGAATAGGTTTTGACCCAACCCTATTTATACCCTATGAAGGGCATTTTGGTCAAAAGTTGCACTTTTGGTTTTGAGTGACCAAATCACCTCAACAGAGGCTGAAATTTTGGCCACAGATATAATTTGACTTTTTACACTCACTTATGGAGTTTGGAGTGGATTGGACTAGGGTAGCCCTAGAATGTTAGGGTAGGCCCTTTAGGGTAAATTTCTAGGGTTTGAAGAAATTGGGGTCAAAAGACCTTGGATGGACTTGAAACTTGGGAATGATGTCCATAGGGTTACTATGGTCCTGTGGTTAAAATTTTAGGGCATTTGGAAGACTTAAGACCCCTTAAATCCATAACCCTAGTTTAGGGCACTAGCTTTGAAACCATAAGATCTAATACCAAAACTATCTGAAAAGGCCTGAGATTTTGAATGGGTAGTTGCTTAGGGCATACATGTCTCTGGAAATTTTATAATAAATTTTGGATGAATATTTTTGGTACTTTATTCACAAAGTCATATTTTATAATTTCCACTTAAGAATTTTTGCAGAGAACTATACTTGTTTAAACTTGATAAAACTTAGCAAAGGGGCTTATAGTCATGATACCCATCTCTGTAAATTTTTATGAAATTTTTGAAGAATGATATTTAGTAGTTGCTTCTTTAATTATTTAATTCCATGGAACCTTGGGAAATTTAATAATGACTATTAGATTGTCTGAAAAATTCTAATTTCTTCATCATGATGTTTCTAGTTCCCTGTGAAGCCCTAGTAATTTTTACATAATTATTGGAGACATATATGTGGCACTTCCTTCATTATATTTGATTTTAGGAATTATTTTAATAAATCCTTTAGAGGTCAAGAACTATCTGGAAAATTATGAAAATTGGCAACCAATGATATTTCTCTGTTATTTAGTGAATACAAATTTTAGGAGGCCATTACCTGAGAAAATCTTATGGTTCATGTTCAAATTGACTACGGCCTAGTTTTTGAGGAAAATGCAATAAATAGTAGATTAATTGGGAAAAATATGATTTTCTGAATTTAGTCTATATTTATCATAATAGACCTCTGATAATTATCATGAGGGTACTGGATGAGTATTTCATGTACTTCCCCTTTTACGGGTCACGTAGCTTAAGTGGTCTGCATATAGCAAAACTGCAGGATTTCATTTGGATATGAATTAGGGCACGTATGATGGGTCTTGATGGTTTGCTGTAAGGACAAGTGGAATGGGCTGCATCTTTGGAAGATGAGTGAGTAGGGTGTGGTTTTGTCTAGGGTTTAAAGGCGTTCGGGTCCGACGAAAGATCGTCCTACCCAAGGAGAGTTGGAGTCAAATCACACTAGGATTAGCGTATCGAAACATGAGAAAATAATGGGTAAGGGGATCAACCAATAATAAAATAAGTACCTTGCGAAAGGGAATGTTGGGCGTAATCCCAACACAGTTCCTAGTGCCCCTTGAGAGCCCTTCACAGGGAATACCGGGGGCAGTCCTGGGTTAACGTAAACTGTTTAACAAGCTGAAAAGAGTAACTTAGTAATTAGGGTTGCACATTTCACAGACACTGATGGCACGGGATGTTAGCTGGGAGCTTCTGCTCGATTGTTTGTGACGGACGTGTTGGTCCGGGGAGCTTCGGCTCGGGTTTTGATGACGCTAAATTTGCATGTGCATAAAAGGAAAGTAAATTAAGGTGGTGGGTCTTCGGTATTGGAGGGTCGATGCACCGACGCCAATACGTCGACTCGGCAAGTGTGGTTAGCACTTCGCCAACAGAAGTCCGGTGCGCCAGCCGGCAAGAGTACGCAGGAGTCCGCTTCGTGCACCAAGCGTTGAGGCGTACGATAGGTCTGACCGGTAGTGCTTTACTGGTTTAGAGGTGGGCGAGGCCCAACCCACCGCTTCCGTCTGCCACTACGGAGGTATCCTGGGAGGTTACGGCTCCAGAAAGGGGGAACTAAAGGTCTGTGTGCACAGAGTCGGGTGTGTGCATTGCACTTGCATGATCCATCATACCCACTTGCATGTCATAGCATAATCGTTACCTTAAACCTTGACACCTAAAGTATAAGTGGAATGGGACGCTTATACTTTAGGACCTGCAAAACGACCCCTTAGTCTATAAGCTTGTGTGGGCAAGTTTATAAATTAAGGTTAATTTTGATATATTTAGTTACTGCTGTTTGACCACCGACACCCCAACGTATAAATCGGTATGGGACTTTTTATACGATGGGAGCCTTGCAAGAGACCCCTTGGCTTATGTGTTTTTCCACATAAGTGAAGGTTACATTTCAGCTTACATTTTATTGTCTTTATATGCTATAGAACTTGCTAGAATAGGACCGCTGCCATCTGCTTTTGATATTCTCCACCTTCAAGTCCTCCCCTTTCTTCCTCTCCGCTCGGTGCCTAGGAGCCGTGGGGGAAGGGGTGGGGGATGATAGGACTTAGTATTTTAGACTAACGGTTTTCGAACCGCATCATTTAGGGGATCGTGGAGACCAGCATGGAGGAGCAGCCCCAGAGACCGGTGCGCTTGGAGGTGGGGCAGTCTAGCTCCGGAGTTCATACAGCCGGGACTGTGAGTCTCGACCCTGAGTAGTTTTTCAGCTTTTGCTTCCGCATGAGTGATTTTGTAGTGAGGATATGTTGTACCGGGCATAAGCCCGTATTTTGCTACTCTGATGTTATCATCTGTGGACACTCCCTTCGTGGAGTTATATTTATATATGTCATGTGATTCTCTGTGGACAGATAGTTTTTCATTTTACTTCATTATGCTACTTTTATGTGATCGAATTGGCCGGCAGAATCGGCGCCTTGTGGTGATGACCCTTCAGGGCGTGAAGGAGTCACCGCAAAACGCCGGTTCTGGGCCTAAGACCCCGGTGTCGAAAAAGAAAAAAAAAAGGGGGTCTTACAAGTGGTATCAAGCGGAAGCAGTGGTGTGCCCATACAGGGGAAATCTCGATCGAAAAGTAGCCGTCCACAACCCTGGGTCACCCCCGCGCGGGTTTAGTTTGGGGACAAACTAAGCAGCGGAAGCAGTGGTGTGCCCATACAGGGGAAATCACATGTAAGTTGTCCACTTTCATTAGGCATTGAGTCGATTGTCTACTAATGTACTTCATTTTGCAGCCCCCAGCTCAGCCCACCCCACAAGGTGGAGCTCAGCAGACTCCAGACATTGCACCACCTCCCATGGTCCCCACACCTTTCCTCCAGTCAGACATGGGGCAGACCCTTACAGCTATCCTTGAGGCCTTCCGAGCTCAGCAAGCCCCAGTCCAGCAGCCAAACCCAGGGGCCAACTGGATGAGCACCTTCGGAGGACTCTCTCCCCCATCTTACTTGGGGACGGAGTCGGCAGTACAGACAGAGGAGTGGCTGGATGTGATGTACGAGATGTTGACTGGGATACGATGCCCTTGGGAGGAGAGGGTGGCCCTAGTGGTATCTTGCTTGGAGTCACATGCCAAGCGGTGGTGGAAGACGCTGTTGGACACGACCTTTGCGGATAGAGAGATTGCAGAAATCACCTGGGAAGAATTCAGGGCCACGCTGCTGGAGCACTTTGTTCCTCAGTCGGCCAGGGACGAGTTGGAGGAGCGTTTCTTGCAGCTGAGGCAGGGCACCAGGACAGTGGTGGAGTACCACCGAGAGTTCGATCATTTGGCCCGATATGCGGGCTCTTATCAGCTGGATGAAGCAGGGTACGTCAAGAGGTTTTATAAGGGCCTAAAAGAGGAGTTGAGAGAGGCTTTGCTTTTTGTCTCTGACGGGCCCATCTCCCGGATTTTAGAGATGGCGAAGAGGATTGAGGCCGACTGGCACACCACTCGGGGCCGGAAACGGCAAACGGAGGACCAGGGCCGGAGGGCCCGAAATGATCAGCGGCGAGGCATCGTACCAGATGGAAGAAGGGCAGAGGAGCAGCCTCGTCAGGAGTTAAGGCAGGAGCCGAGAGAGCAGGTGGTCTTGGCCCCTCAACCTCTCCAGGTCCAGGAGATGCAGAGACCCCGGGGTATGGCGTATCCCCCGCCGGAGTGCTTCCACTGTCACCAGGTGGGACACCTCCGGAGAGATTGCCCTATGAGGGGGGCACCACCTCCAGCACCACGGGGTGGCCCACCGGCCCAGCATTTCGGAGGCCGAGGACGCGGCCGAGGACGTGGTTACCAGGGAGGCGACCGCAGGCAGAATGGGGAGCAGATTTACGCTCTGGACTTAGCACATCCCCGGAACCCGGACAGGGTTATTGCAGGTATGAGAGTAATCTTAATTTTTGGAATTATTCCTTGCTCGTATTAAGCGTTGATAGAACTACTACACAACCTAGGTTAGAAAACCTTACACTAGAATTTCTTTCAACTAATTTAGGAATGGTGATGGTGTGCGGCAAGCCTGCCCACACCCTGTTCGACACGGGTGCATCGCACAACTTTGTGTCGGAGGATTTCGTCAAGGACCTGGATCAGATTCGTTGTTATACGGGACTACCCAGGAGGGTGCGCCTCCCCAATGGGATGGAGATCCAGTCCACAGAAAAGTTCCTCCTGGAGGTTACCATAGACGGGTTGACACTCGAGGCCCCGGCGACGATCCTGAGGATGACGGACTTCGACCTCGTCTTGGGCATGACATGGCTTGTCTGGAACCATGCCCAGATTGATTGCCCGGCAGGGAGGGTCGTGCTCAGCCACGGCGATACTTATGCAACGTTCGAAGGTACTACACCGGTCTCCCGTCGCTTGCTTTCATCTATTCAGGCCATTAAGGCTCATATGCAAGGGGACGAGGTATATCAAGTATTGTTCGAGATGACTGAGGAGAAGGACCTGATTGCTAACATTCCGGTGGTTCGTGACTACGCCGACATTTTTCCGGATAAGCTGCCAGGACTACCTCCGCATAGGGAAAAGGACTTCCAGATTCAGTTGGTACCAGGGGCTAAGCCGGTATCCAAGGCCCCTTATCGGATGGCCCCGAAGGAATTGGCGGAGTTTCGGACACAGTTGCAGGAGCTGGTGGAAGCAGGATTTGTTAGGCCGAGTTCCTCATCATGGGGAGCTCCTGTCCTATTCGTGAAGAAGAAGGACGGTACTTTACGCCTGTGCATCGACTATCGAGCACTAAACAGGCTGACCGTCCGAAATACCTATCCGCTCCCCAGGATAGACGAGTTGTTCGATCAGCTGGAGGGAGCCCATTATTTTTCGAAGCTGGACTTGAGGTCAGGCTATTACCAGCTGCGGATCCAGGAGGAGGATATTCCGAAGACGGCCTTTAGTAGCCGATATGGATTGTATGAGTTCATCGTGATGCCCTTCGGGCTCACGAATGCTCCGTCAGCGTTTATGAGCCTCATGAACCGGGTCTTCGAGGCTTATTTGGATGTGTTCGTCATAGTGTCCATAGACGACATCCTTATCTATTCTAAGACGGAGGAGGAGCACACACGACATCTAGCATTGACCCTGGAGAGACTGCGGGAGCATCATCTTTATGCGAAGTTCAGTAAGTGTCAGTTCTGGCTGAAGGAGGTGGCTTTCTTAGGTCACATTATCAGCGGAGCCGGGCTGGCAGTGGACCCGGCAAAGATTCGAGCTATTTCGGAGTGGCCGCAGCTGAAAACAGCCACTGACGTACGGAGTTTTCTAGGACTTGCCGGTTATTACCGGAAGTTCGTAGAGGGATTCTCTCGAATCGCCCTCCTGCTCACATCCTTGACAAAGAAGGAGGCACCGTTCGTGTGGATCCCGCAGTGCCAGACAGCTTTCCAGGAGCTGAAGGATCGGCTGACCTCGGCTCCCATTCTCACTCTCCCCTCGGGGAGGGAGGGATTTCAGGTCTACACCGACGCATCATATCAGGGGATGGGAGCGGTGCTGATGCAGAACGGACACGTCATAGCTTATGCCTCCCGCCAGCTGAAGACCCATGAGAAGAACTACCCAGTACATGACCTTGAGATGGGGGCAGTTGTATTCGCACTGAAGATATGGCGGCACTACCTTTATGGAGTCCACTGTGATATATATTCCGATCATAAGAACCTTAAGTACGTGGACACGCAGAAGGAACTGAACATCAGGCAAAGGCGGTGGGTGGAGTTTCTATCTGACTATCAGTATGAGATGCACTATCACCCGGGGAAGGCAAACGTGGTAGCAAATGCACTGAGTCGGAGAGCCGCCACAGCAGGAGCAGAGCCTCAGTTGATGTCTATGGAGCTGCTGCAGAGACTAGAGGACATGCACATTACTCTGGTATCGTCTGATGATCCTGAGCTCTATGAGGAGTACTTGGCCGCGATAGGCGTTACCGATGACATCAGAGACCGGGTCAGAGAGGGACAGAGGCAGGATGCCAAGTTGGAACCCATCTTCCAAGCTCTGAAGGCAGGCACTGCAGGAGATTACACACTGAGGGACGATCTGGTGTGCTTCAGAGGACGGGTGTATATACCGGAGGGAGGCCAGATCCGGGAGGATATTATGATGGAGGCGCACTGCAGCCGGTATTCTGTACACCCGGGGATCACAAAGATGACGGCTGATTTGAAGAAGACGATGTACTGGCCGGGCATGAAGAAGGATGTCTCACACTTCGTGACCCATTGTGAGGCATGTCAGCTAGTGAAGGCAGAGTGCAGGAACCCCGCAGGATTATTGCAGCCACTCCCGGTGCCGGAGTGGAAGTTTGATGACATAGCCATGGACTTCATACATGGGCTTCCCCGGTCTCGGACAGGGAATGACTCGATCTGGGTAATCGTCGATCGGTTGACCAAGGTGGCTCGATTCATACCGATCAGGAAGGATGATTCAGTAGGAATACTGGTGCGGAAGTTTGTGGAGCAGTTCATTCGTTATCATGGTGTGCCCAGGACGATAGTGTCGGATCGGGATGGCAGGTTCACCTCCAGGGAGTGGAGGTCCGTGCAAGCTTACTTAGGCACGCGATTGACTTTCAGCACTGCATTCCACCCCCAGACAGACGGGCAGACAGAACGCACCAACCGGACGCTGGAGGACCTTTTGAGGCTATGCATCTTAGATCGCGGGGAACCGTGGGAGAAACTCTTACCCCTTGTCGAGTTCTCCTATAACAACAGCCACCAGTCCAGCATCAGGATGGCGCCTTACGAAGCCTTGTACGGGAGGAGATGCCGGACCCCACTCTCATGGGTGCAGAACGAAGATCCGAAGGTATTGGGGTCAGAGTTTGTTGAAGACACCGAGGCACAAGTGAGGCTGATCAGAGACAGGATGCTCGAGGCGCAGAGTAGACAGGCCAAGTATTATGACGCCCGACATCGGCAGGTGGAGTTCCAGGTGGGGGACCGGGTGTTTCTGAAGATCCGGCCCATGCATGGAGTTTCACGGGTGCGTGGTCGGAGGAAGAAGCTCAGCCCTAGGTACATGGGCCCTTACAGGATCCTGGAGCGGATCGGACCCCTAGCCTATCGGCTGGAGTTACCACCAGAGCTAGAAGCGCTGCACGACGTCTTCCACATTTCTTCCTTGAGGAGGGCTCTATTACGCCCGGAGCAGCAGATTCTGACTACGGAAGGGCCGGTAGCTTCAGACCGGTCGGTCCATTTGGAGCCTGTGAGGATCGACGACCGAGGAGTGCGGGTCTTGCGACGCAAGAAGGTCCCTCTAGTCAAGGTCCTGTGGAGGAACCACGGCCAGGAGGAGCATACCTGGGAGCCACAGGACCTGATGCGACAAAGATACCCCGAGTTATTCAGTCAGGTACACCTCTCAGACCCCTCAAGATGTTAATTTATTTTTCCTGCTTTAAGTATACTAAGGGCTGCTCTAGGTAGATAGGGGCTTATCTTTGTTTATTGGGGGCTTAACTTTGTTTATTGGGATTTTGGTTCGCCGTTTGGGCGAAAGGGGTCTTAGATCTAAGTTTTCCCTTAAATCAAATTTAACAAACAAGGAGTCATAATGGGATGTTACAAGACTCTTTCCTTCGGTAATAAGACCCGTAGGTCCGACCTTGATTTCGGGGACGAAATCTTTGTTTTGTTTATTGGGATTTGTAACATCCCATTTCCAACTAGACCCCTAAGAGTGGTTTTGGCCATGACTAGGTCATGACAAAACCCTGGGAAGCCAGAAATGGGCCAAGAGATAGGAGGCCAAGGTAGGGATCACCATGGTCTGCAGATAGTAGAATTCTGAACAATAGTTTAGGATGACAATGGGGCTTCACCATGACCCCAAGACCCTACCACAACACTCCCAAACATTTTGGGAGACCCATTAGAGCCAAAAGGACCCATTAGGGCCAACCCAAGAGGCCCAGTTGACCAAGGTCAACCCTAGCCCTAAATAGGTCAACCTAGCCCACTTAGGGCCAATTGACCTACTCCTAGTCCAGAGGACCCCACCCATGCCCTCCTAACCCTAAAGTGGGATCAATGGGTCACTAAGGACACATTGGGGTCAGCCCTAGAGGCCAGGTTGACCCAAGTCAACTCAAGCTCCTAATCTGGTCAAAGTACCCTTACTAAGGGTATGTGACCTCCAAAGTGCAGGGTAACCCTACCTAGACCCTAAGGGAGTCAATGGGTCACCAAGGATCCATTGGGGTCAACTCAAATGGTCATGTTGACCCAAGTCAACTCTAGCCCTAAAATGGTCAAAGTGACCTTACCAAGGGTCAAGTGACCTTTAAGGTGCCAAGTCAACCCTACCCAACCCTACATAGACCTTAGGGGAGGCCAATGAATCACCCAGGACCCAATGGGGTCAACCTAGATGGTCAAATTGGCCAAGTCAACCCTCATTGAGGGTCAAGTCAACTTAGCCCAAAAAGGGCTAACCCAAGCTCAAGCCACTTCTCCCTTAGGCTAAACCCATTCCCATGATCATCATAATCCAGTGGGCTGCCTTTAGCTTGTGGGGTTGACTAGTCAACCAGAGGTGACTAGGAGAGAGAAGGAGCTCCTCTCCATGATAATGAGGAGAGAGAAATGAGGAAGGAGAAGGGGGAAGTGAGAGGCCGGCCAAGGGAGACTAACAGCCACCCATTATGGCTGCAATCAACTCCTCTAGGGGAGAGGAGTTGATTCCAGCCGTTTCCCGGCCACCAAGGGGTGGGTTCAGCCCCCCTCCACACAACCCGAGCCACTCCATTAATGGAGATAATGGCCATTGAAGAACCAGCCTCTCCCCTCCCCCAATTGCCATTTAAACACCATCAGGAAGCCGAGGGGATCATTTTGGAGCACTTACCTGGAGGAGACGAGCCCTTCCACTGTGCAGTTGCAGAAGCCGAGCGCCGCCGCCGTCGCCAATGGCATCCCGCCGCTCCTCTCGCATCCAGGCCGCCAGGAAGGTCCTCCTCCTCTCCTTAACTCGCGGGTAGATCCTAGGAATCCTTAGGCTTGAGTTTCGGGCTCAATTGAGCCCGATCGAATCCGGGATTTCTCCTGGTTTCGGCAAGAAAAATTCTTGCTTAATCCGCCGGAAAACGCCTCTCCGGCGGCGGAGCCGCCGTCTGACGATAGCCACCACCTCGACGGAGGTGTTGGTGGCGGTGGCCGGCCGGGGAAGGGGCTGGATTGCCGGCGGCAGAGCTTGGAAATCGCTCCAGGCAGAACCAATCCCAGCCGTTGGCTCAGTGGGGACGATGACCAGATGCCGTCGATCTGCGCCAAGATTCGTGCGGCATCAGATCAAATACTATAGGAATTAAATAAGAATCATTTCATTTCTGTCACACTGGATGTATTTAATGTATTTAAGTTTTAAAAATACTTAGGGACCCTGAGTGAAAATTTGCCCAACATGAACATTGTAGCTTAGGGTGTCTAGTTTGCAGCAAAAATTGTTTGGACCCTTTTGGGTCACTGGTTAGACCAGGGCACCCATTTTGGTGGGACATACCCTTAGGGCTAGGCAGTCACTAAAATGAGTGCCCACTCTTCACCCCAAGCCCAAATTGGCTGAAATTTTGGCAGAGAGTCTATCCTAGACATACCTAGGGCCTGCCAAAAAATGGGAATTTTTGGGGAAAATATTTCTATAGTTTTGGTAAAAATTTAATAATCATTAGATAAATTAAATAGGTGCCCTAAACACATCCAAACCCTCCCAAATTTTGGTGAGTGGTCCCTGGGCTCCAATTAGGTTCCTGTATAAAATTTCATTCAGATTGGATGTGTTTTGAATAGGTTTTGACCCAACCCTATTTATACCCTATGAAGGGCATTTTGGTCAAAAGTTGCACTTTTGGTTTTGAGTGACCAAATCACCTCAACAGAGGCTGAAATTTTGGCCACAGATATAATTTGACTTTTTACACTCACTTATGGAGTTTGGAGTGGATTGGACTAGGGTAGCCCTAGAATGTTAGGGTAGGCCCTTTAGGGTAAATTTCTAGGGTTTGAAGAAATTGGGGTCAAAAGACCTTGGATGGACTTGAAACTTGGGAATGATGTCCATAGGGTTACTATGGTCCTGTGGTTAAAATTTTAGGGCATTTGGAAGAATTAAGACCCCTTAAATCCATAACCCTAGTTTAGGGCACTAGCTTTGAAACCATAAGATCTAATACCAAAACTATCTGAAAAGGCCTGAGATTTTGAATGGGTAGTTGCTTAGGGCATACATGTCTCTGGAAATTTTATAATAAATTTTGGATGAATATTTTTGGTACTTTATTCACAAAGTCATATTTTATAATTTCCACTTAAGAATTTTTGCAGAGAACTATACTTGTTTAAACTTGATAAAACTTAGCAAAGGGGCTTATAGTCATGATACCCATCTCTGTAAATTTTTATGAAATTTTTGAAGAATGATATTTAGTAGTTGCTTCTTTAATTATTTAATTCCATGGAACCTTGGGAAATTTAATAATGACTATTAGATTGTCTGAAAAATTCTAATTTCTTCATCATGATGTTTCTAGTTCCCTGTGAAGCCCTAGTAATTTTTACATAATTATTGGAGACATATATGTGGCACTTCCTTCATTATATTTGATTTTAGGAATTATTTTAATAAATCCTTTAGAGGTCAAGAACTATCTGGAAAATTATGAAAATTGGCAACCAATGATATTTCTCTGTTATTTAGTGAATACAAATTTTAGGAGGCCATTACCTGAGAAAATCTTATGGTTCATGTTCAAATTGACTATGGCCTAGTTTTTGAGGAAAATTCAATAAATAGTAGATTAATTGGGAAAAATATGATTTTCTGAATTTAGTCTATATTTATCATAATAGACCTCTGATAATTATCATGAGGGTACTGGATGAGTATTTCATGTACTTCCCCTTTTACGGGTCACGTAGCTTAAGTGGTCTGCATATAGCAAAACTGCAGGATTTCATTTGGATATGAATTAGGGCACGTATGATGGGTCTTGATGGTTTGCTGTAAGGACAAGTGGAATGGGCTGCATCTTTGGAAGATGAGTGAGTAGGGTGTGGTTTTGTCTAGGGTTTAAAGGCGTTCGGGTCCGACGAAAGATCGTCCTACCCAAGGAGAGTTGGAGTCAAATCACCCTAGGATTAGCGTATCGAAACATGAGAAAATAATGGGTAAGGGGATCAACCAATAATAAAATAAGTACCTTGCGAAAGGGAACGCTGGGCGTAATCCCAACACAGTTCCTAGTGCCCCTTGAGAGCCCTTCACAGGGAATACCGGGGGCAGTCCTGGGTTAACGTAAACTGTTTAACAAGCTGAAAAGAGTAACTTAGTAATTAGGGTTGCACATTTCACAGACACTGATGGCACGGGATGTTAGCTGGGAGCTTCGGCTCGATTGTTTGTGACGGACGTGTTGGTCCGGGGAGCTTCGGCTCGGGTTTTGATCACGCTAAATTTGCATGTGCATAAAAGGAAAGTAAATTAAGGTGGTGGGTTTTCGGTATTGGAGGGTCGATGCACCGACGCCAATACGTCGACTCGGCAAGTGTGGTTAGCACTTCGCCAACAGAAGTCTGGTGCGCCATCCGGCAAGAGTACGCAGGAGTCCGCTTCGTGCACCAAGCGTTGAGGCGTACGATAGGTCTGACCGGTAGTGCTTTACTGGTTTAGAGGTGGGCGAGGCCCAACCCACCGCTTCCGTCTGCCACTACAGAGGTATCCTGGGAGGTTACGGCTCCAGAAAGGGGGAACTAAAGGTCTGTGTGCACAGAGTCGGGTGTGTGCGTTGCACTTGCATGATCCATCATACCCACTTGCATGTCATAGCATAATCGTTACCTTAAACCTTGACACCTAAAGTATAAGTGGAATGGGACGCTTATACTTTAGGACCTGCAAAACGACCCCTTAGTCTATAAGCTTGTGTGGGCAAGTTTATAAATTAAGGTTAATTTTGATATATTTAGTTACTGCTGTTTGACCACCGACACCCCAACGTATAAATCGGTATGGGACTTTTTATACGATGGGAGCCTTGCAAGAGACCCCTTGGCTTATGTGTTTTTCCACATAAGTGAAGGTTACATTTCAGCTTACATTTTATTGTCTTTATATGCTATAGAACTTGCTAGAATAGGACCGCTGCCATCTGCTTTTGATATTCTCCACCTTCAAGTCCTCCCCTTTCTTCCTCTCCCCTCGGTGCCTAGGAGCCGTGGGGGAAGGGGTGGGGGATGATAGGACTTAGTCTTTTAAACTAACGGTTTTCGAACCGCATCATTTAGGGGATCGTGGAGACCAGCATGGAGGAGCAGCCCCAGAGACCGGTGCGCTTGGAGGTGGGGCAGTCTAGCTCCGGAGTTCATACAGCCGGGACTGTGAGTCTCGACCCTGAGTAGTTTTTCAGCTTTTGCTTCCGCATGAGTGATTTTGTAGTGAGGATATGTTGTACCGGGCATAAGCCCGTATTTTGCTACTCTGATGTTATCATCTGTGGACACTCCCTTCGTGGAGTTATATTTATATATGTCATGTGATTCTCTGTGGACAGATAGTTTTTCATTTTACTTCATTATGCTACTTTTATGTGATCGAATTGGCCGGCAGAATCGGCGCCTTGTGGTGATGACCCTTCAGGGCGTGAAGGAGTCACCGCAAAACGGCGGTTCTGGGCCTAAGACCCCGGTGTCGAAAAAGAAAAAAAAAGGGGGTCTTACAGCTCTTCCAAAAACGAGACGTAAACCTGGAGTCTCGATCCGATATGATACTCACGGGTACACCATGCAATCTAATAACCTCATCCAAATACAGCTCGGCTATCTTCCTCGTCGGATAATCGATCTTAAAAGGTACGAAGTGAGCACTCTTCGTCAATCTGTCTACGATCACCCAAACCAAATCATGCCCTTTAGGAGATCTCGGTAAGCCTGTGATGAAATCCATCGAGATACTCTCCCACTTCCACATCGGAATCTCTAAGGGGGTTAGCTTGCCACCAGGCCTCCCATGGTCGGCCTTCACACGCCTGCAAGTGAAGCATTCAGAAACAAATCTGGCTACGTCCTTCTTCATCCCATACCACCACGTGATCTGCTTTAAATCATGATACATTTTGGTAGACCCTGGATGGTAGGCAACACTAGATCCGTGGGCTTCTCTGCACACCATATTCCGGATATCTCCAACTGCGGGAATGCAAAACCTGCCACGATACTTCAAGGTACCCGCATCATCTATAGAGAAATCTGGTAATTCACCTTTCGCAGCTCGAAGGTACAAATGCAAAAGATCGGGATCATCTTTCTGATGCAGTCGCATAAGCGCAATCCACGAAGGTTCTGCCACTGCCAAGCTACTCTGCGAATCGCAGCTTCCCACAGAAATGTCCATCAAAGAAACTCTTCCACAAGACGCTCGGCGGAGAGGTTGAAAATCTTTCCTGACTTCCGACTTAGGGCATCGGCCACCACATTCGCCTTACCCGGATGATACTGGATTTCAACATCATAGTCGGCCATGTACTCCAACCACCACCGCTGGCGCAGATTCAACTCTTTCTGAGTGAAGACATACTTCAAGCTCTTATGATCCGTGAAAATCTTGCACTGTGCGCCATACAGCAAATGCCTCCACAATTTCAACGCATAGATCACAGCTGCAAACTCCAGGTCATGCGTAGGGTAATTCCTCTCATAAGTCTTTAGCTGCCTCGACCCGTACGCAATCACCTTCCCGCCCTGCATCAAAACGCAGCCCAGTCCGACGTGCGACGCGTCCACATATATATCATACTCACTATCTTCAGTAGGCAAAGACAAAACTGGAGCTGAACATAACCTTCTTTTTAATTCCTCAAAAGCCTCCTCACACTTGCTATCCCATATGAAGGCTGCATTCTTCTGCGTCAACCTGGTCAACGGCGCAGACAAAGTAGAGAATCCCTCTACGAATCTCCTATAATATCCAGCCAAGCCCAAGAAGCTTCTGATCTCTCTGGGAGTAACAGGCCTCGCCCATTCCATAACAGCAGCGATCTTTTCTGGGTCCACCGATATTCCCTCCTTATTCACCACGTGGCCGAGAAAAGAGACTTGAGGTAACCAAAATTCGCATTTGCTCAGCTTGGCGTATAGCTTATGGTCTCTCAGAGTCGCCAAGACCAGACGCAAATGCCGATCATGCTCCTCCGCATTATTAGAATATACCAAAACGTCATCTATAAAGACAATCACAAACTTATCCAGGAAGTCCTTGAAAACTCTGTTCATCAGATCCATAAAAGCTGAGGGCGCATTAGTCAAACCAAATGACATAACTAAAAACTCAAAATGCCCATGACGAGAGCGGAACGCCGTCCGCGGAACATCTGACTCCCGAATCCTCAACTGGTGATAGCCCGAACGAAGATCTATCTTGGAAAACACGGCACTACCACGTAGTTGGTCAAACAGATCGTCAATCCGAGGCAAAGGGTACCTGTTCTTAATAGTAACCTTGTTCAGTTATCTATAGTCGATGCATAGCCTCATCGACCCATCCTTCTTTTTAACGAACAGCACTGGAGCACCCCAGGGTGAAGAACTCGGCCTAATGAACCCTTTTGCCAACATCTCATCCAGCTGAATTCGCAACTCTTCCAGCTCTCGCGGGGCCATCCGGTACGGCGCCTTGGCAATAGGACGCGTGCCTGGCTCCAAATATATAGCAAACTCGACATCTCGATCGGGTGGAAGACCGGGAAGATCAACAGGAAACACATCGGAGAAGTCACACACCACAGGGATCTCTTGCAAACACGGCACTCTAACAACAACCCCGACCAGAGAGACCACACAGGCAGAACAACCAGAATCAAGCAACTTCCGAGCACGCACCGCAGAAATGACTGGAGACTCCTGGAGAGAATACCCATAAACGCTCCCTGGCTGACCGTTGTCCTTGACGAAGTCCAAGCGCTTACCCTTGCACTGGATCACAGCATCGTACCTTGACAACCAGTCCATGCCCAAGATAACATCGAAGTCTTCCAGGTCAATCACCTTCAGATCTGCCTTGGCTAGAAAATCCCCCAACAAAATCGGACAATCAAGGACACCCAGGTCCGTAACCATAGAGTCACCGGAGGGGAACTTAACGCAAAAGGCACCACCAACACGATCTAGGCCCAAACTGAACCGCTCCACGAAGGCTCTAGCCACAAACGAGTGGGTAGCGCCTGAATCGAAGAGAACGCGCGCCCAGCGGTTCTTTACCTTAAATCGTCCTACAAATAGCGCACGCATCTAAGGAAACAAATGCTAAAACGAAAACCACAACCACAAAGGGAGCATAACGAAACGACTGAGGAGAAATCAAACCTGAGATAACCTGGGTCGAAGTCTGCGCTTCGTCTGCCGAAAGCACATTCAGCTTCCCCTTTCCTCTATCCAATTACTGAGGCGGTGGCAAAGCCTGGAGGGGTACTGGCTGCAGAATAGGCTGGGACTGTGGGCACTTTGTCTTGAGATGACCCTTCTGCCCACACTGAAAACAGACTTTATCTCTCGACCAGCAACGGGCAGCCTCATGCCCCTTCCTTCCACACAAGGCACACACCAAGTCTCCTCTGGGAGCACCCTGAATTGCGTGTACCTGATCCTTCTTCTGCGCTCCAAACCTTTTGAAACACTTCTCAAAGGGGTGGCCTGGTCGGCCACAAAAACTACAAACCTCTTTGCTCCTCTTTCTCGAGACCGCATCGGGTTCCTGAGGGCTCTTCCCTCCACCGGACTTTCGCTTATCCTTCCACAACTGCTGACCTCTATTCTTGGCATTCTCAATGGCCTCAACCCTCAAGGCAGCTTCGACCACGCTGGCATAACTGACTGCACCATAGGCATTCGCTAACTGCTGAATGTCGCTTCTTAGTCCACCCAGAAATCGCTTAACTCGGTCTGCTTCAACACTCACCAGACCAGGAGCAAACCGACTCAACTTACTGAACTCAATCTCATACTCACTGACCGTGAGTTTCCTCTGCTTCAAATGGAGAAAGTCATTCATCAGCCGGTCCCTTTCGACTGAAGGCAAAAACTTACTCAACAGCATCCCTTTAAATGACTCCAAAGAGCATCCTGCCACCAAGCTCTCTTTCTCCCTCAACCACCAATTCTTTGCTAAGCCCTTGAGCTGGTAGGTAGCGAGCATCACTCTCTAATCATCTGAAATCCCCGAATAAGAGAACATCTCCTCAATAGTAATCAGCCAGTCATCCAAAATCATGAAATCTGCTTGCCCATCATAAGTAGGGGGCCTCAGTCGCTGAAACTGGGATATAAATGCCATCTCCGGGGGCACCACAACCAAAGGCACGGGAGGAGCAGGAGGGGCAGGAACAGCTACCCCCTCAGCGGGGTCCGGAACTCTCGGGGCCTGTCCCGCCACCACGGCCACCAGGGACTGAATCTGAGCCTGCATAGCCACCACCTGCCTCGATAGGGTCTCATTACTCTGCCGCAGGTTTTCTACCAACGCCTCGCTCTGCGCTCCTGACGTCTCACCCTCGGATTGGGGGGTCGACCTCGTTGCAGGACGTCTCGCCATCCTATAATCGCACAAGCTTTAGACGAAACTTAGCCCAACAGCTAGAACAAAACTACCCGGTACAGACAAACACACTTAAATATGAACTTCAACTGCAAAACTTGCTCTGGGAGTTGTTTTATCATGATGATGTTATGCTTAACCTAAGATGGTTCACCACCATCATACTAACTCATGTGCCTAAACCATAAATGCATGTATTTGTATTCGTTTTGACTCAAAACCATGTGTGTACATATGTCATCTTGCAAATCTTTAGCTTAACACGTTGTGCTTATGAATGTTATGCTATGCATGATGTGCTATGCATTCTAAAAAAAAGGCCTTAATGCATGCCATGGGAGACGTACACATGAAAATGTTATGCATCCCATACTACATAACATTCCCATGCAACGAAAAAAGAAAACGTGCTAGCCGCATTCATGTGGTGAGGTTATGCATCCCATACTACATAACACTCACATGTTGCCTCCTATGGTGGATCCATATACAAACACATATTATGCATCCCATACTACATAATATGCCCCGTATACTTCTTTATGCTTATGAGTGTAGTGTTCGTGCTTTAGCCAAGACGTGCTGATGACATATCAGTGTGTGTATGGTATGACGCTAACCACTAATGCAAACGAGGAAAAGGTTGCCCGACCATTTGTCAAGCAACCTCCCACTGATACCAACTGTCACAACCCGCATTTTCTCAACGATAAAATCGTATCAGAGCAAGAGAAAACACGTGCCGTGATGCCACGCCGTGCAGGGGATAACTGCACGCGCTCATGCAAAACTCCAGACCTCAGATTTAGGGAAAAACGTTGATTAATTATGAAAGAAACGCAGTTATGTTGAAAGGTCGTATCCCTCGGCACGGTGGATCAGCTAGTCCACAGTTAAAAGTATAAGTATACGCAGCAGAAAATAGTTTGGTTCGATTAAGTTGACACCCTAGTGAGCATAAGTGTCCCCGAGGGACAACTCATGGTATGCACAACTCTAAAGTGAATATAATAGATATAAAAAGGTAATCTTTTTACGCTAAGGAAATATAGTGTCTTTGTTTTATAATTATGCTATGCATGATGTACATATAATAATGCTTTTAGGGTTTAAAATATCTAACATGCAACCTAGCAAAAATCCTTCCCAGAAGCAAGTAAACAACCACTAAAAGGCAAAAACAGCAGTTTAAGTTCATACCCAGCATCGCAAGAAGCCACCAGTGGGCGCCAACAACCTGACACGAACCCACTGGTGAGTATGTATGTCTATACAAAAAAGTAAAGAACTACCTCACAAAATCGAGATCAGCTGTCTCAGCTACCCAAGAGGCCACAAACCAGCCCCTCCAAAAGAACTAGCCGCTGAACCGGCTGCAACCTGGACCTGAGGCATTCAAGAAAAGAACACCTCAGCAAGGAAATAATCAAAAGTGTAAATAAAGCATTAGAGTTAAGAGCAAAAAGAAGGGTTTACCACCCCGACAACAAGCTGCTATAAGCAAAAGAAAGAGCATGACAGTAAGAAAAGAGCACTGTCTAAAGCACAGCAAAGCACACCAAGTGAGAGCAACAAAAGCAACATGCTCCACAAAAGAGTCTAACATTCCTAATACGTGGGTAAGTGGCAGTGGTCAAAAAAAGATGGATCTGAATACATAACCAGAATCAGATCCAAAAAGGGCTAAGGGGTCGCCAGTGGCAGCTTTAGGGTCCCACACCAACCCAAATCAGGGCAAATAGGTCGTGGCCACAGCTCTCCACATCAAAATAAACCCCTCTTAGAGGCCACTAAACATGCACCACTTGCCACAACCCAAGAGTCGGCAATCAAAAATTTGCCGAACACCCAATACCACCCCCTAAAGGAAGGGAAAAGTCACACTAACAATCCTAAGGTACACAAGAACTCAAGACAGAAATGTCGAGCCCACTCGACGCAGCGTTGAGTAAACTCCACTCACCGGACGCCTAAAAATACTTAGCCGCAAGTCCTAAGCTGAGTGACGGCGTGGAGTGAGCTCGGCTCACACGACGCTGTCCGCGCTTTCCACTTAGGGTAAACGTAAGTCTCGTTAAGAATCGCAGCCTAAGCTCTCTCATTGCGAGCAAGCAGAGAGTTGGAAATTTAATCCCAACCCTCCGTTCCGTCCTAACTACTCGGGACTATCGCAACCGAACCTGAACCACCTCTACCGCAGCCTCACCCTAACTCTAGCTACCCACAGAACACCAAACCTCCGACAAAAGAGAACATGATTAAAATTCCAGAAAAGAAAATAAAGGATCAGCACTTGATTAGAAGCTTGATGAAATAACTTAACCTGCTGCCCTAGGGAGGAAAAAGGACAAAGAGAACAGAACTTTGCAGAAGAAATAATAAATAGAAAAAAAAGATCATGGGTTAGAAATAAATTTGGCAAGGGCAAGGGGCCACTTGCCTCTACCTCTTCGGAAAAACAAACAACAGCCGCACCACGGCTCGGCTCCGGCGGCAAGATCGGCCACCAAGAAGACCAAAGCTGAAACTTGAGGGAAGAAAGAAATCAGATATTTAGAAATTTCTGGAATCGAACCCTAAATCAAGAAAAACTTACATAGAAGGGAAGATCTAGCCGAGAGCAAACCGAATCCGCTATCACACGAGAAAAACGGGCTCTAGCCTTCCCGAAATCGCCGGCCAAAACAACCACCGCCTCCTCTCAAAACCCTTCCGCTGGAATCTCTCCAGACTCGGGAACGATGAAAAAAATGAGGAGGAAAAACAATTCACGGCAACAAAAGACGATTTCAGGAAAAAGTACGGAACACGCCCAAGACACGCCCGTGACACGGCCCAACACGCCCGTGTCACGGGGCGTGTACTCACACACTCGACGAAAGTCGATCTCCGCTCGACGAAGCAGGGGACACGCCCTGTGACACGCCCGTGTCACAGGCCGTGTACCAACTCGAACACTGCCCGACGATCGTGGAGCGCCGATCGTCGAACAGAGAGACACGCCACAATGGCACGCCCGTGTTCTACACGACACGCCCGTGACAGGGCCGTATTCTCACTAAACACCGCCTGACGACCATCGAGCGCAGCTCGACGAATCGAAGGAGGACACGCCCGTGACACGCCCGTGTCACGGCCGTGTTCCAACAAAAAACCCTGTCGACCAAAAATTCGTCGACTGGAGAAACGGGAGCTCTACCCGAGCACGACATGCCCTGGGTCACGGGCGTGACCCAGGCCGTGTCACCCAAACTTACACAAAAAAAGAAACCTGCTACTACCTAGCCAACAAGGGACAAGGCACCTGCCTACAAGCTCAGCCACAACGGCCACGCACAGCACAGCAAACATTACAAACATGCAGCTAACAAAACAACGCCGAAACAACGCGAAGGCAAACGATCTCGGATTTCGACCAAAACTCGCACCGTAGCTAAACAACCAAGCCACGAAAACAACGGCGAGGTCGAAAACAACATCCGACGATCGAAAACTCGGGCTAACACCTCCCGAAGCCAAAACGCAAGCATTTCCCTAAGAGGCCCAACCGAGTCACCAAAACAGACTCCGGCTAGCTGGGGAAACTTGCCAACTGGCTACAACCAGGCTACACAAGGAACCTACAGAGCTAGGACCGTGCTCTACAACGGCGAAGGGCCGGAAAACGTCTTCGTAACGCCAATCCACAATCGAACAAAACACAGAAAAACCGGGGGCGTTACAGCTGGTGCATCAAACACTGATGATTCCTGAAGAACATGGTGTGTTTGTTCATGGGCTACCCTATTGGCATTTGCACCCTTGTCATTCTGATCACCATGCTTATAGTAACCATGTGTGATGTCATGATCATACCTATTAGTAGGCTGCATCACTTTCTTGAAAGAAATAGGGGGTTTGATGGCTAGTGGCTGAACTGGGGCTTTGCCTTTTCTTTTAGAATTAGCTGCCCTAGTTCTTCCCTTGAAACCTAATCCTGTCTTACCCTTTTGGAGGATGAAGTTGTCAATTAAGGGTAAGACTGAATTTGGCATTGAGAATTATGCCACAATATTCTTCTCTCTTTGAAGTCCGACCTTCAGACTCTTGATGTGATCATTTTTGAAGGTAATTGTACCCATCTGAAAAAAAGTTATGTTTTTCAGTTTGGCAACTTCATTCAACTTCAGATCCAGCATTTTTGCTAAATCTGATGCATCCAATTTAAGAGATGCAATTTCCTTTGCCTGTTTTTTTATAAGAATTCTGCTTCTCTTAAGAGCTTGCAACAAATCACCTACTCATCAATTAGTTGATGGACATCCCCTTCAGATTCAGAACCATCCTCATCTCTTGATGCAGATGCTTCTGATTCTGATCCAGTATAATAATCAGAAACTGAAGATAGGTTGTTTACCTTATTGAGATCAGGCTGATCCTGGCACTGATCTTCCTCAAACAAAGCCATCAACCCCCCGCAATGATGATCTTCAATCCCATATATAGAGTCTAGCATTTGCAAGAATTCAGATTTTACTGAATCTTCCTGAGTAGTGAACAATGCAATATAGGCTTCAGCATCAACCTCTTCTCCTGAACCTAATCATCAGGATTTAGTCCAACTTTTCTACTTCTTTGCAACAAATGATCTCTCCTTCTTGCCCTTATTTTAATGCTTCTTCTTGTCATTTGATTCCTTTCTTTTATCAGGAAAGTCAGCTACAACATATCCAGACCTGTTGCAATAATAACAAACAATCTTAGAATAAGTTGTTTTGCTAGGTTTATGTCATGCATGTCTTTCTTAGAAGATTTCTTTTTTGGGTAATAGTCATCCTTGGACTGTGGGGAGGATGGCTTGGTTCTCCACTATTTTTTCTTCAAGAATCTTTGGAATTGCCTTATGAAGGCAGCAAAATCTTCATCAGAATTAGGGATGTCTGATGTGTTGTCAGAATTTTCTGCGATAACTTCAGCAGCTTTCCTAGGAGGCGATGGAGACATCCTCCTGTCCTTCTTTGTGGCTTCAACCTTGAAGGCCACAGATTTCTCTTTGTTCTCAGACCTATTGCTTTTCTCCTCCTCCTTTCTTGCCATAAGTTGCATCTAATATGATAGCAGTTTTCCAAATAGAGTTGGAGGAGAGGTGTCTGCAAGTTTGGCCACTTCCCTAATGGCACATATATTGGTATCCCAGTCCTTGGTTAGTGATCTAAGAAACTTATCATTGAGCTCATATGTGCTAAAGAGTCTTCCATATGACATTAGCTCATTTACTATTCTGTAAAACTTCTTGTAGCACTCAGTTATGTTGTCTGTTTTGGTTTGTCTAAAACTTTCAAATTCTTGATTTAGCATAGACTTTCTGCCCTCCCTTACTTCTTCTGATCCCTCCATGTAGACAATCAAAGTGTCCCACATTTCCTTGGAGGCTTTGTAGTGAACCATGTTTTGTAAAGTTGAGCCATCTATAGCAATAATTATTATGTTATGTGCTCTCTTATCCATAGTGGCTAAGATGATCTCATCATTTGTCATTTTAGAATAACTTTTTGGAGTCCTTAGGTTGGCATCAAGAACTGAGATGTTCATAGGAATGAATAGCCCTTCTTTAACTGTAATGTAGATTCTTGGGTCAGAAGCTTCCATGAACAATCTGACTCTCTCTTTCCATATGCCAAAAATTTCCTTTCTACATATAGGTAGTTTCATGGATCCAAGTTCCTTGTGATTTTCACCTGAACTCATTTTGTCTAACTGATAACTGCCTTATAGATCAACTCAGACTGTTAAGTCTATTCTTGAGCAACCTGGCTCTGATACCACTTGAAAGAATTGGTTTCAAGATATCCTAAACACCAAGAGGGGGGGGGGGGGGTTGAACAGGTTCAATTCCTTTTTATTAAGACAGTTCAATTCTATCACTATTAGAACACTTATGTAATATCTATCATAGCACAGATTAAAACAAACACAGTCAACACAACATACACACAGATTTCAAGTGGTTCCCCAAGAGATGGGTACATCCACTTTCCCCCTCGCCTATCTAGCAGTATACTGGATTCTGCCTAACTCCCTTCTTTCTTCTCAAATCCTCAGATCTTATAACTCAGAACCTAGAATGGTTCCTACAGATCACACTTCATCAAGTGCTACAACTCAAATTCTTCCAGAGAATCCTACCTCAGAGTGAGTCCATACTCCTACAACTCAGGCAATTCAGCCCTACCTCAGCCTCTTTCACCAGGCCTACAGCTCAGAGAAATCAATCTCCTACCTCAGGAACTCAGCCCTACCTCAGCCTTTATAAACTTAGGCTTACAAATCACAGAGATAACTCTCTTACACTGAGATCTATAATAGATCTTACAGAAAAATTAATTATAATAGAGATTAATCCTTCACCTAGGTAGGGAGAGAAAGGGTTGAAGACTTCTTGATCAGTTCTTGATAGATTTGACTGCTTAAGATTCAACCTGTCTTAGGTTCTTCAAAGATTCTTGAATCTGAACAAAGTAAGGTTGATCTTCTTGTGAAGTTAGAGATGATCCTCAATCCAGCATCCTTCAGAATTTGATTTGAAATCTTCTTGGAGACTTGTTCAGAATCTGCCTTCTCTTGATGACTTGAAGATTTCAACTGTTAGCAAAAATGTCACGTCCTTTCTTCTTCGATCTCTCCCTATTTGACGATAGAACAGGTCTTTATATAGACCCTTCTGAGGTTACCAGTTGATCGGGTTTATAACGGCCTTTTGACAGCTCTGACAAATGCAACAGCTTTATTAGTTATGACAACTGTCAAGTATTCAATCGTGACACCTGATACCTCATTGTATTCTATCTCAGCAGAAAAGCGTCGAGACAATAATTCAAATGTATCAACATAAATAGACCATGTGTCGACACAACTCTTGATGATGTGGACACAGTTCTCATAATGTCGACACAACCCTTCTTTATCTTCTCAAAACAGCTTCTGTGGAATGTGTTGACACAAGTCCTGTGTGTCGACACAATAGCTTCTAGTCTCGACAAAGTTGGTGTTGACAGAATTCTGGTGTGTGTCGACACAAGTCCTGTGTGTCGACACAATTATTGTCGACAGGATTTTGGTGTGTGTCGACACAAGTCCTGTGTGTCGACATAATTATTGTTGATAGAATTCTGGTTTGTGTCAACACAAGTCCTATGTGTCGACACAATTATTGTCGACCGAATTATGGTGTGTGTCGACACAAGTCCTGTGTGTCGACACAATTACTGTTGACAGAATTTCTGTGTGTCGACACAAGTCCTGTGTGTCGACACAATCTGGCTCCTGGTGTCGACACCGTTCTTCTCAAGTGTCGACACTTGTGCTTAGAAACTTTTTTTGTATTTCCTTAACCTGCACATTGAAACTCGACAGCCCATCAAATACACAATGATTTATAATATTGAGTTAAGTGAGGCTTGTCCAAATCAGGTACACAATTTTCAATGTACCCAACACATCATTTACCCCCCCCCCGAGAGTTTTTGTTGTTGGATATCAGTACGATTGAAAGAATAAGGATCTCTCTCTTTTTCATAGTGGCGACGATGATAACGGTGAAAGGCCGGAGAGAGTAGATGGTGATGTCCTTCAAACTAAGGTAAATAGTTAGAATATGCCAAGGACGACAAGGAGAGGTGACAGGGAGCGCTCGTGAGGGCCTAAAATGCTTTATCGGTGCATGATCATGGATGGGAGCGGTCATACCGGGGGAAAGGGTCGCACCAAAAAATGCGCCGAGCGAAGGCAGTTCACGCACCTATGCACACCAGAACATGTACGGGTGCGAGCACGCCAAGGCATGCGCAGATGCGGTTGTGCCAAGGCAAGTGCGGGAGTGCGCTCTTCAGGGCGCGCATGTAGGAGCGTATGCACTTGGTCGCGTGCGGGCGCGCAGGTGCATCATGCTGCTCGCGGGTTTGCACACGCCTATCTGCACGCATGCCTGGTCGCGCACGTGGGCACACTCGCCTGGTCACGTGCGCACTCTCCAGGTCATGTGCATACGCTCCAGGTCGCACACGCATGCTCTAGGTCGCGTGCGCGCTCCAGTATGCATGTGTTGGTGTGTGTGCGCCTATTTGCACGCATGTGCCAGGTAATGGGCACCAGGTCGCGCTCATAGGAGAGGGCTAGTGTGAGTGCTCTAGGTTGCATCCGGGCGTGTGTGCTCCAGCTTGCTTGCACATTGTCTTGCGGGTGCGCGCGCATAGGGTCGACTGTGCATGCGTACTCGGGTGCGTCATACTAGAAAGTGTATTGAAAGTATCCAGTGTCTACAAAAATCACCTATAAGGAGGTGGATAGGTGATGTCTGTGTGTTTACCAGGTTGGGACGTTATGCGGGGACTACGTTTGCTGATGAAGTGCATAAAACCAATAGGTTATACGAGGGACTGAGAGATGAGCTGATGTTACTGCTCTCGTGTCTGACGAACCAAGGTTTCCAATTGTTGGTGAATACATCTCGTTCTTTTGATAAAGACATGAGCAGAGTGCGGGGAAAAAGGGACTTGGCTGTGATAAAGCCAGAGTTCAAAATACCGCGTCCTAGAAAGCCTGACTACCGTATGAGATGGGGTAAGAATTCCAAGTCTTCTGGACAGGCTCCTTCTACTGGCACTTCTGGAGTAACATCATGGAAAGGCCCGCTTACATGTTAAAATTATGGCAAGCCAGGCCATTTTGCCCATTAGTGTACCTGTTTTATTCCAAGGAAGGACAAAAAGGTAGGAGCATCGTATGCTGAAAAGGGAAAGGCGGTGGAGTACACTACATCCAAATAGGCTCCAGCTCAGCCAAGAGTGTACAATATTAGCCAACAGGAGGCCATCAAGCAGGCTTGTGTCATCACAGTTATGTGTAGTATATAGTTTTCATTCTTTATATACTTCATGCCTTGTGAATTGTATGTGTATAACTTGATAAGTGTAGGCTTTGTTCTTATTCTGGACAATCTGGCGAGCGCACTATTCGATACAGGTCCATCGCATTCATTTCTATCTATGGAATTCATATCACGGATTAGAGTACCTACTCTTATGTTGACAGATAGAGTAAAGGTGTTGTTACCTAACGGATACGTGATGTGTGCAGATAAGTCTTGTTATCTTGAGGTATGGATTGGAGGCATCTATAATGCTGATATCTGAGATCGATGTAATATTTGGTATGGACTGGCTCGCAGAGTAGAGTTTCTGTATAGATTGCAACTCTAAGTAAGTCACATTGGGATAAAACACCAAATGAGTGACTAAGTTGGCTGGTATGCGAGGATAGAGCAAGATATTGATGTCTGCTCTCCAGGTAGTCAAAGTTGTTCGGAAGGTCACGAAGTTGTTCTTCACGCTATTGGAGGTTGTTGAGCCGAAGAAAAGTTTAAGTGACGTTCCTATTGTATCGAAGTATGCAGATGTGTTTCATAAGGATCTCCCTGGGATTCCACCCCAGCAGGAGATTGACTTCGCTATTGAGTTGGTGCCAAGTCCGAAACATATGACCCGCTCACCCTACCGTATTGCGCCAAAGGAGATGGCAGAGTTGAAAGTTCAATTGCAAGAATTTCTTGAGCATGGCTATATACCGTAACACCCCAAATCCCAAAAGTGGGTTCAAGCTGGGCAACACGGCCTGGGCCACAAGCGTGTCCCAAGCCGTCTCCTGCTTTGTATTGCTGAGCAGCCTGTCGAGTGCTCGACGAATTGCACTCGATGAGTTCTCGAGAGGGAACATGCCCTGTGACACGGGCGTGTCCTCCTCTGGTTTGACTAATTCCACTCGAGTAATGCGCTCGACGATCCTCGAGTGGGGAACACGGCCTGTGACACAGGCATGTAAACTGTGACACGGGCGTGTCACATGGCCGCGTCTTTCTCTGGATTTGGCCAAGGCAATGAGGCCTAGTGAACACGGGCGGGACACGGGCATGTCCAAGGACGTGTCAGGGCACACGGCCTGTGACACGGGCGTGTCACATGGCCGTGTCCTGCACGGGTTAAGTTGGTTGTGTGCCTCTTAAGGTACATAGCCTGTGATACGGGTGTGTCAAAGGCCGTATCAGCACAAAAATAGACTTGTGTGGGCGATTTATAGCCATTCAGTTCCTTCCTGTAGGATCTGATGGCCCAGGATTCTCCCTGCTTCTTTAAGGCCGGAATTGAGAAGATAAGTCTCATTTACCTTGGCCATTCTCTTTCTACAAAAATATAGAGAGAAGGGAGAGCAAGGAGGAGAAATGGGTCCGGCCGCCGGTGGAGCTTCAGAGTTCTGAATCAAGATTCGAGGCCAGATTTGTGGAGGCAAGGCCGCTGCGTCGCTTTTCAATCGGCTAGATGTCCATGGATCCAAAGAGGTCGTCAAGGGTAACAATCTTTCTTCCTTGGACATGTGAAGTCCTTGATTTGGCATATGCATATATTTCCCCCACCAAAAGGTGGCTTTTTAAGGGATTTTCTTGGGTTGATTCTGGAAATCCCCAAGATGTCTTGCATGTAGATCCAGAAACATGAAGTACAGAATAGGCATACTGTGTGAAGCCCATCTATACATGTTGGTCTGGATTGGTGATGTTTTATGTTGCACGCCGGAGAAGACTCCGCATATAAATGGATAGCCTTGTGAATTCGGTGGGTTGTACCTGTAAAGGATAGTAGCAGGAAGTACTGGAGTGAAAGTTCAGGAAAATACCAATTAAGTGCTTGTGTTGTATGCTATTAACGATAAGGTTAGGGCTAGGGATGGAAAGTGAGTTCTGTCGCTAACGCCTCGCGATAGTGAGTGCCGCTGACAATGGCTCCAAGTTAACCTATGATTGTGAAGCCATTCCTTCGGGGACAGTATGGCTATTTGTGAGCTTGATGAGCTCTTTAAAAGGCCTTGTGCCGAACAGAAAAGGGGATGCCGACCCGCGTTAGTCTTAGCATTGAACTAACGATTTGAGCAACGGGCAAAGGCTGAACTGTATCCGCATAATGGCTGTCCGCCATGAGTGCCTGGGCTGTTAGCATTCCGTAGAACCCATAGCGAGAGTCTTAGGCCTGCGCGGCATTAAAACAAAAGTCTCCTGCTAAAAGCCATGAAGCAAAATGCTCAAGTTTTCAGTTGGGCTTCGGGACTAGAATGATGGTGGGCGACTGGTTTTTCTGATACACCAATAATGTGCCCTGAGTGCATGGAACGTCGGGCCGTGTGGGCGACGTTTGTGATTTGTGGATTGTGCGTGAGTGCATATTGTGTGCTATATCTACTTGTAACATGCTATGCCTGCAGGGAAGAAATACCACTGCCCCGGGTAAGGGTTAGGGTCGCTATAAATTGGTCAGCTGAACGCTGACCATTGCTTTGTTTGCCACCATTGCGGTGGACTGTCCTGTGCAGGTGTAGGAGAGACGAGCGGTAATAGGGGCTGAAGCCCTTGATGTTGCTGCTATTGTCGTTGCTGCTATGCTGGCCCTTGAAGGCCAAAGAAGTTTATATGAGATATTGTTCATGTGTTTCCGGCCTGCATACCGATGTATGGAAGCTATATGTGTTAAGCTTAAGTGTAAGGCCATAAGGCCAAGCTTATTGTGTACTTGTATAACATTCCTTCGTGGTGTGATATATATATATATATATATATATATATATATATATATATATATATATATATATATATATATATATATATTAGTTGGTTTATATATTGTGGACATTCTAATGAGCTGAGGTCAATCAACTTAAAAGCTTCTGCTAGAATGCTCTGTGTTAGGATGCACAACTATGATATTAACCCGTAACTTCGCCACCTGTATGTGGCATACGGTGGGGGCCCCGACTGGACCTTCTATTATATGTCATGTAACGGATGGAGGAGTTACAATTTTGGTATCAGTTTGTCTTGGTCCTTTCCTTCCCAATTTGTGGTCGAATTCTTTTGTGGGGTGGCGAGCACGTGCACGTGCGACCCACTAGAACATTAATGAACTCAAGACTGTCCACTAAGGAATGCAAATACATCTTTTTGGGGAACCTATGCGTTCCTGGTATTTCTATTGGCAATATGTTTGTTGCGTACTTGTGTGTTTCACGACTGTAGGAGGCTAGCGTGCATGTAGGGCAGAAGGAACCCCAGTATTCGATGGGACTGATGATACCAGCTGTGGTACCACCACCTCCTCCTTCGGTAGAGACGGTCTGATTAATCACTGATGTGGTCTTCGCAATGATTAAGGTCCAACATGAGGGACGAGTACAACCCTCTGTTCTGGTGGTGCGTCACACGTCGGTCGGTGTACTTGAGCAGACGACAAGGGGAAGAGCATTAGCTTCATCATTGAACATGTGCTTGAACCAAGGAGTGGACACGGTTAAGGAATACTTTCTTGCATTTATTGCGCGGAGACAACATCCATAGTTTGTGTTTGAAATCGAGGAAACTAAAATCAACAGGTTGTATGATGCGTAACGTCAAGAACTATGTTTTCTGTTGATGGTACAAAATTAATGGGATTCCAACCATTGGTGGAGTCAGCTAGACTATTGGAGATGGACTTGACAAGTGACCATCAAATGCCTGTGATCAGGGAATCGAGTTCTTCACGGGTTAGAAAGCCTGCTCACCGCAAGAGGTGGAAACACGAGACTCATGCTTGTTATACTTGTGGCAAGAAGGAACACCTTGCCTGAGAGTGTTGGGATGGTTACCAGAAGCCAAAGAAGCAATACAAGTGCTACTCATGTGGCAAAGAAGGATATAAAGCCCGAGATTGCCGAGTTGGTCGTTAGAGGACAATAAACAAGAAGGGAATTTCGAATTAATGTACATAAATAACTATGCTGCTGTATTGTGCATGTTTTGTGTGTATAAACATGTCATTAGTCTTTAAATGGAGGCTTCAAATGTTCCTTCTGTACTTTGATTGGTACAATACATATACGATTGGAATACACGTGCTTGCCCGGTAGTCGTGAACATGAATGGAAAGTTGATTATATAATACATGGGGTAAAGTGGGGAATATAGCCCGTGACTGTCGGGTTGGTCAGCCAAAGGTTGAAACGAAGACCGGAGCATCATATGCTGACAAGGGAAAGGAAGTGGTGGAGTCCACTACAGCACAAGCGCGACCCCAAGTATTTAAACTTGGCCAGCAGAAGGCCATACAACAAAGTTACATTATCACCGACACGCGGTGACATATTGAATTGTTGTTTTGGCTCTTTCATACCTTTTTTGTAGCTTGCATAGGATGTGTTTGTATTCGGCTTTGTCCTGACTCGAGACTGTCCGGTGAGAGCCCTGTTTGATACTGGTGCTTCTCATTCATTTCTATCTATGGACCTCGTGTCACGGATCGGTGTACCGATTCGGTTAATGGTAGATAGTGTGACATTGTTATTACAAAATGGACGTTTGATGCTTGCGAATAGGGCTAGTGATGCGGCAGTTCAAATTGGAAGTCGAGATTTCTGTTTGATTGCATCTCTGCTACCGATATCAGAATTTGATGTGATTTTTGGTATGGACTGTCTCTTGGAGCAGTGTACCTTTATTGACTGTAATTTAGACGAGACACACTGGGCCAGAATACCGAGCTTGAGACTAAGTTCGCTTGTATGCGAGGGGTGAGCGGGACCTTGATGTCTGCACTCCAAGTCGTCAATGCTGTTCGGAAGGGCGCAGAGTTATTCTTCACAATGATTCAGGCTGTTCGCCAAAGGCCAGTATAAGTGATGTTCCGATTATATCAGAGTTTGCTGATGTATTTCCTAAGGATCTTCCTGGGCTACTACCCCGGTAGGGGATCGACTTCACTATTGAGTTGGTGCCAGGTGCGAAACCTATGGCCCGCTCTCCATATCGCGTGGCGCCAAAAGAAATGGCTGAATTGAAATTGCAAGAGTGGTTAGAACAGGGATATATACGACCAAGTATGTCACCTTGTAGCACGCTTGCTCTTTTGTGAAAAAGAAGGACAGTAGCCTGCGATTGTGTATTGATTAGCGTGAATTGAATAAGTTGACAAAGAAAAAGAAACATTCGATTCCACGGGTAGATGAGTTGTTGGATCAATTGGCAGGATCGAAATTGAAGTTGGATTTGAACTTGGGCTACTACTAGGTGCGAATTCGGGAAGGTGACATTCCCAAAGCAGCGTTTAGCACACGCTACGGTCATGACGAGTTTACTGTAATGTCATTTGGACTATGTAATGCACCATCAATGTTTATGGATCTATTGCACCTAACGTTCCGAGAGTACTTGGACCTGGTTGTGATTGTCTTCATTGATGATATCTTGGTGTACTCTCAATCGGAAGCTGATCATGAAAACCACTTGCAGTTGGTGTTGCATACCTTGCAGAGTAATAAGCTTTACACCAAGTTCTCAACGTGTGAGTTTTAGCTCTCATCAGTGGTGAGTGGAGAGGGCATTGAGGTGGATCCGTCAAAGAGAAGAGCCATCCAGGAGTGGCCAGTGTTGTCTTTGGTGGCCGAAGTAGGGCGTTTCCTTGGACTGGCGGGCGACTACAGACGTTTTGTAGACAATTTCTCACGGATTGCTTTGCCTCTTACCATATTAACGAGGAAGGATGAAAAGTTCGTTTGGACGCCAGAGTGCGCACGAGCTTTTGAAGAGCTAAAGATTCGTTTGACCACGGTGCCCGTTTTGACGTCGTCATGTGGAACAAACATCTATGTTCTTCATCAAGTCGTTAAGGTGATTGCATATTGCTCATGCCAGGTGAAAGTGCATGAGCAAAGTTATCCCGTCCATGACTTGGAGTTGGTGGCGGTGATCTTTGCGCTTAAATTGTGACGACATTATTTATATGGCGTGAAGATGGATATATTTGTGTACCATAAGAGCCAAACGTATTCATTGGAGCAAAAAGATCTCAATATGCGACAACAAAGGTGGATAGAGTTCCTTAGAGACTATACGTTTAAGGTTCGTTACTTTCCCGGGATGTGAAGCGTGGTTGCAGATGTCTTGAGTTGTAGGACTCCGGTAAGGGAAAATTGGTTATAGATTCCTGATGAGCGTCTAATCCAGGAGTTGGGAGCATTAGAGATTTCTTGTATAGACAAGAATTCCACAGCATATGCGTGTTTGCATTGGACGGAGGTACAATGTGCCCTTGCGGATAGAGTTTGGCAAACAACAGAACTTGATCAAAGATTACAACGCTATGCAATGGATCGGTCAAATGACAAATCCTCCTAGAATGACACCCTTTTGCAGAAAGATGGTCGTTTGTGCGTTCCAAATATGGGTAAGCTAAGGGAAGAGTTGATGTATGAGGCTCATTTTACAAAATACTCAATTCACCCAGAAAGCACAAAGATGTACAATGACATGAAAAAGCTATTATGGTGGCCAGACATAAAGAAATACATAGCACGTTATGTGGCGAAATGCCAGACCTGTGCCTTAGTGAAGGCTAAATGCCATAAGCCTGAAGGTTTCCTGAAGTTGCTACCTGTTCTGGAGTGGACGTTTGATGATATTTCAATGGATTTCGTGCATGGTTTGCCAAGATCTCAATGTAGTAATGATTCAATCTGGGTGATTGTGTACCGGTTAACTAAAATGGCTCACTTCCTTCCGAACAAGCGGGATGATTCAGTGGAAAGTTTGGCAAAACTCTATGTGGTGCAAATTGTATGATTACAGTGTTTTTCCCGTAGCATCGTGAGTGACCGTGATAAGCGATTCACATCGAATGATTGGAGGCTAATCCATCAAATGTTGGGAACAAAGTTAACGTTCAATACGGGCTTTGAACCCCAAACGGATGGCCAGACTAAGAGGACCAACATAACAATGGGGGATATGCTCTGAATGTGCGCCCTGGATTTTGGTAACAGATGGGAAGATCATCTCTATAAGGTGGAGTTTGCCTACAATAATAGCTACCAAGCGAGCATCGGTATGGCACCGTTTGAAGTTTTGTATGGCCGTACGTGCCCTACACCGTTAGCTTGGGCAGAACTAGGCAAATTCAAACTATATACGATATGCTCTACTTGGAGAGGCGACTGATAGCCCAGGATCGTCAAGCAAAATATTACAATGCCAAGCATCGGAACGTGGAGTTCGCGGTGGGCAATTGGGTATATTTGAAGATTAAACCCTTCAAAGGCGTGTGCAAGATTCGACGTCTAAAAAGGTTTAGTCTGAAATATCTTGGTCCATTTGAAGTGGTGGAACATACATTTGAAAGTTATAACATTTTACCTGCTGGGTTCCTTGCTGTGTGTAAATTTTGGGACAAAATTTCTTGTAAGGAGGGGAGGGTTGTAATACCCCAAATCCCAAAAGTGCGTTCAAGCTAGGCAACACGGCCTGGGACACGGCCGTGTCCCAAGCCGTGTCCTGCTCTATATGGCTGAGCAGCCTGTTGAGTGCTCGACGAAATGCACTCAACGAGTTCTCGAGAGGGAACACGCCCTATGACACGGGCATGTCCGAGGGCGTATCCTCCTCTAGTTCAACGAATTCCACTCGAGTAATGCGCTCGACGATCCTCGAATGGGGAACACGGCCTGTGACACGGGCATGTCAACTGTGACACGGGCGTGTCACATGGCCGTGTATTTTTCTGGATTTGGACAAGGCATTAAGGCCTGGTGAACACGGGCGGGACACAGGCGTGTCCAAGGCCGTGTCAGGGCACACGGCCTGTGACAAGGGCGTTTCAAATGGCCGTATCCTACTCGGGGTAAGTTGGTTGTGCGCCGCTTAAGGTACAGGGCCTGTAACACGGGCATGTCACAGGCCGTGTCAGCCCAAAAATATACTTGTGTGGGCGATTTATAGCCGTTCATTTCCTTCCTATGGGATCTGATGGCTCAGGCTTCCCCCTGCTACTTTAAGGCCGGGATTGAGATAAGTCTCATTTACCTTGGCCATTATCATTCTACAAAGAGCTAGAGTGAAGGGAGAGCAAGGAGGAGGAGGAGAAAGGGGTCTGGCCGCCGGTCGAGCTTTAGAGTTCCAAATCGAGATCTGAGGCCATATTTGTGGAGGCAAGGCTGCTGCGTTGCTTTCCAATCGGCTAGATGTCCATGGATCCAAATAGGTCATCAAGGGTAATGATCTTTCTTCCTTGGACATGTGAAGTTCTTGATTTGGCATATGCATATATTTCCCCCACCAAAAGGTGTCTTATTAAGGAGTTTCCTTGGGATGATTCTGGAGATCCCCAAGATGTCTTGCATGTAGATCCGGAAACGTGAAGTACGGAATAAGCATACTGTGTGATGCGCATCTGGACAGGTTGGTCTGGATTGGTGATGTTTTATTATGCACGCCAGAGAAGACTCCGCATATAAATGGATAGGATTGTGAATTCGGTGGGTTGTGCCTATAAAGGATAGTAGCAAGAAGTTCTGGAGTGAAAGTTCAGGAAAATACCCACTAAGTGCTTGTGCTATTTGCTATGAACGATAAGGTTAGGTCTAGGGATGGAAAGTGAGTTCTATCACTAACGCCTCGCGATAGTGAGTGTCGCTGGCAATGGATCCTAGTTAACCTATGATTGTGAAGCCAGTCCTTCGGGGACAGTATGGCTATTTGTGAGCTTGATGAGTTCTTTTAAAGGCCTTGTGCCGAACGGAAAATGGGATGCCGACCCGCGTTAGTCTTAGCATAGAAATAATGATTTGAGCAACTGGCATAGGCTGAACTGTAGCTGTGTTATTGCTGTCCGCCATGAGTGCCTGGGCTATTGGCATTTGGTAGAACCCATAGCGAGAGTTTTAGGCCTGTGCGCCATTAAGACTAAAGTCTCCTGCTGAAAGCCATAGAGTAAAATGCTCAAGATTGTCGTTGGGCTTCGGGACTTGAAAGGCGGTGGGCAACTAGTTTATCCGGTAAACCAATAATATGCCCTGAGTGCACGGAACGTTGGGCCGTATGGGCGACGTTTGTGATATGTGGATTGTGTGAGAGTGCACATTGTGTGATATATCTGCTTGTAATATGCTATGCCTACAGGGAAGAAATAACCACTGCCCCGGGTAAGGGTTAAGGTCGTTATAAATTGGTCAGCAGAACGCTGACCGTTGCTTTGTATGTCACCGTTGCGGTGGACTATCCTATGCAGGTGCAGGAGAGATGAGTGGGAATAGGGGACTGAAGCCCTTGATGTTGCTGTTGCTGCCGCTGTTGCTATACTGGCCCTTGAAGGCCAAAGAAGTTTATATGAGATATTGTTCATGTGTGGCCAGCCTGCGTGTCGATGTATGGAAGCTATATGTGCTAAGCTTAACTGTAAGGCCATAAGGCCAAGCTTGTTGTGTACTTGTATAACATTCCTTCGTGGTGTGATATATATAAATGTTGGTTTTTATATTGTGGACATTCTAATGAGCTGAGTTCAATCAACTTAAAAACTTTCGCTAGAATGCTCTGTGTTAGGATGCACAACTATAATATTAACCCATACCTTCGCACTGGTTCTTTTCGTGAAAAAGAAGGACGAGTGCTTGTGGCTATGCATTGATTATCGAGAGCTGAATAAGCTGATGAAGAAGAATAAGTGTCTGATTCCACTGATTGATGACTTGTTCGAACAGCTTGTGGGATCAACGGTATACATTAAGCTAGATTTAAAGTCTGGCTATTATCATTTGAGGATTCGGGAAGTTGATATTCCCAAGACGACTTTTGGTATACGCTATGGCCATTATGAGTTCACTGTAATGTCGTTTGTGCTAACAAATGCGCCATCAGTATTCATGGAGTTTATACATCGAACGTTTAGAGAGTACTTGGACCTATTTGTGATCGTCTTTATTGATGATATCTGGTGTACTCTCAATCTGAAGAAGATCATGCAAATCATTTGCGGATGGTTTTGCACACCCTGAGGAGAAACAAGCTTTATGTAAATTTCTCAAAGTGTGAGGTTTGACTATTGTTAGTGGCATTTCTTGGCCATGTGTTTAGTGGAGAAGGTATTGCGGTGGATCCGACAAACATAGTTGTGATACGAGAGTGGACTTTGTTGTCTTCTGTAGAAAAAGTTAGGAGCTTCCTTGGGCTTGTTGCTACTACAGGCGCTTCGAAGAGAACTTTTCACGGATAGCCTTACCTCTCACTATGCTGACGAGGAAAGATCAGAAGTTCGTTTTGACACCCGAGTGAGTGCGAGCTTTTGAGGATCTAAAGAGTCATTTGACTAAGATGTCTATTTTGAGTTCGCTATGTGGTACAGACAGCTATGAGATTTATAGTGATGCTTCAGGGAGCGATTTATGCTGCGTTCTTCTTCAGTTTAGAAAGGTTATTGCTAGTGGCTCACGCAAGTTAAAAGTACATGGGCAGAGTTTTCCAGTCCACTACTTGGAGTTGGCAGCTGTAATTTTAGCACTTAAACCATGGCATCATTATTTATATGGCGTGAAACTTGACACATTCACGGAACATAAGTGCCTGAAATAATTAGTAGATCAGAAGGATCTAAATATGCGGCAATGGAGGTGGATGGAGTTCCTCAAGAACTACACCTTCCAGATACACTATACTCTCAGAAATTAAAATGTGGTCGTAGATGCCTTGAGTCGGCTGAAAGTTTTTGATTATAAGGGTAACTAATCACCGAGAGGGGGGGGGGGGGGGGGTGAATAGGTTATCGCAGTTTTTTATAGTTCTTTAAAATCTTTTATGACTTATGTCCTACTGTGTATTCATAATTCAGCTTTCAAGAACATAATACTCAGCATAGCAAAACAAAAGAGACAACACACCAGATTTCATAGTGGTTCCCTAGTCTATGGGTACATCCACTATCCCTCTCCGCCTTTCTAACATATGTTAGGCAAGGCTTTTCTCCAAAAACTATGACTCCTCAGATATTACAGCATGATCCCACCAGATCAGTCAGTCTCCACTAAGACTTACAACACATGCTCACAGCCCTACACACAGTAATCTCCTGACTACCAAACACAGGAACAACTTCCCTTAACATAGGCTGGGAGAAACATCCCCACACAGATCCACACAAGGATCCAATCACTTGTAAACCCCCCCCCCCTCCCAGAACACAAAACACGACACGAAGGGATTCTTATGCCCAAAACAGGCGCCTTACGGTAGCGCTAGCGTTCGGGCTAAACTGTACTACAAGACACCTATCCTGCCGGCTAATCATATCATCCATGCCAACCCAACATAAAAAATATAAAACACAAGTCAAAACACACACTAGTATATAAGTCCATGAGTACAATAGAGATACAAAGCAACCAAGGCTTCTAAATACATCAGAGTAAATGACCAAAAGGCTACCGAAGTGTCTCACTACAAACACTCACATCAGTCACTGACGACCTTGACGGTGCCGTCCCATCAGGCCCTATCACCCTAGACTGGTAATCCACCTACGTAATCTGCTGAAGCTCTACCTGCGGGGTTACCTCCTAAAAACGAAAGTCGGAGCAATCATTTGTCATAAAGACTAGGTGGCTTCACATCCGCTCCCCCGGCAACTCCTCAGCACCGAGCAGAGAAAAGGACAAGGTACAATATATATAAATGAGCAGTGGTACAAACAGGTGGTATAAGAGTGAACAATGTCAATGTATATCAGCAGTACAATAAATGAGTAAACAATATACTCTAGCTGTTCTACCATCAACAACATTATAAAAATATAGAGCTACAATAGAAACTAACTTAACTTATATGAATGACCATACAAACATAAAAGTTGAGGATCGGCTCAGCATTAAAGAAACTCATCGTATAAGTGTGCCCAAACAAACTTATACGATAAGGATCTTTTGTATGCAATGTAAAGTAATGATATGAATACGATGCAATGACTCACTCATGATCACGCACATGCAATTGATATGTCGACACAGACTTGTAGTTACCACTTTTCGAGCAGCTAGCTAACCTCTCAGGCATCAACTATCATTGCCAGGCGATGACAGGGAGCGAGTTTCTTCACTACTAGGCGGACATCCACACTACCAAGCCTAGGCCACCGTACGCCTCAATACTAAGAACACAACAGTGGAGCTCACATGCATAGTACGACTCAGAAGGGGTAACAGGTAGATGTGCACCGAGGGCCTAGAACAACTGGTCTATCTTCGTGGCACGGAAGGTGCCTCTGTGAACAAATCACCAAAGGACCAAGGCCAACCGTCCACTAGCACGGAGGGCCCCTCAGGAAGTAAGAACCGAGGACCAAAGCCCAACCATGCAAGTCTATCTGTCAACTACCATTGGTGTGACGACCGGCAAGCCCGTAGACCTGAAACACTATCCTTAACCTAGGATTACGACACCGGATGTCGACTCATACCGCATGCACTTTCACACCATCGTGGAACGGAAGGTGCCTCTGTGAACAAACCACCAGAGGACCAAGGCCAATAGTCCACTTATGTCTCTTTTCATCATTACCAATCCAGTGCAGTCAAACAACTGCACTAACACCCTTTCACAATCTCGTGCCAAAAGGCCCTTAAGGATTCATCATCATCACAGGTGTCAAACACCTCATACAACATACAATCCACACTGCTACCCGTATGGAAACACACCTCACAAAAGTGGACCACCTTAAACTTCCTTTTTAATAAGCCTCATGACCAAGCATCAGCCTCTTTCGATTTCCTTCAAGGATCAAGCATCCACCTGCCATTATGTTTTTGTCACGGTAATTACATCCACACAAAGATAGTTCCTTTACGAAGCGTCACTTCTTCTTCCAAACCCGTTCCATTACACAGGTTACAATCACGCCCAATGATGTCTCCCAACCAATTGTTTATCACATTCTCATTGGGGCAAATTCACTTAAAACCCCAACAATTGTTCTTACAATTTCCATAATCAAGCAAGCCCAAACATAAACTAACCCAAGAGTATTAAACACAGGGACTTGGTTGTACAGCCAATTTGACCAGCCATCCCCGAGTCTACGGGGATCATATGAAGGCGTGTAACCATCTGTTGGAAAGGTATTTCAAAGGACCATAACATTTGTATTTGTCCCGGAACCCAGTTCAGAGCCTAACACACCTAAAATTAGCCTCGAAGTCTACTGCCTTCATAAAATAGTTTTCTGTATGTTTACAGATAGCAAGTTCGATTAGACTTTCCTGTTGTTGCATACATTGCATGAAGACATGTAATCACTCATTGGAAAGGTCTTTCCAAGTGCTATGACTTTCGTGTTTAGTCGAAAGCACAGATCTTGTTGTATCATACCCAAAAACGGCCTTAAAGATTGTTGCGCCCAGAAAATTGCTTTCTGCGCGCATCTTAAAGCGAGCCGAATGTCATCGGTTCGTCTTCCTCCCTCCACCAATAATTTTAAAAAATCATCCAGAATTCATCCTCCCTTATTCACCCTCAAAAGGCCAACTTTCTTTACGTGACCAAGTCCTCATCTTCACATAGAAAGAAGGAGTGGTCGAATATACCTTTTCTCTAGTACATAAGTCCTAACATGGCCTTCTCCTAGGAAACTTCTTCTCACGAATCAAGTCTTCTTTGAGTCAATATCTACCCGAAGAATAACTAGAGATCTAGCACCAATGGAGAGGGTAGGATGCTTACCTCAGTTCCTGCAGTTCCAAGGTTTCCATCCATTGATCTTGTCACTCTCCTTAGCAGCATGGCTTCCACTCTACATTGGCGGTATTCTCCACGGAAATGAAGACCGAATCCGGGGATGTGCTCCTTTTTCATCAGTTTCGGCATAGGAAATAGGCTCAACAAAATGACAAGTGACGGAAAGGGTTTTTTTCGCAAGTCTCTCTTATACTAAGAATTTGGGTTAACTGCCTTGCCACATGTCGCCCAATTATTGGACCGCCTATTCATAGCTTTAAATATGTCATAATGAAAAGACGCGTCCGATGTAATCGTTTTGGCGCAATTCTGAAAATCCGGTCCAGACTGGCTTGCAAGCGTACAGCATAAGAAAATATGCCAAGTCAAATTCGTCGAGTAAATGGCTCTAACTCGACAAATCGTCGAGTTTACATAGTTCCGCACCTCCCTAAGTCAAATGGAATTCAACAAATTTTAGCCTCAGTTCGACGAATTTATCACTCGACGAGTTTGACGTTCAACGAATTTACCTGAGTTTGACGAAGCAGTGCTCGACGAATTTGGCGTTCGACGAATTTACCTGAGTTCAACGAATCAGTGCTCGACGAATTTACCTGAGTTCGACGAATCTTACGTCCGACAAATTTGTCGTTCGACGAATTTGGCGTTCGCCGAATTTTGCATTCGACGAATCGGTTAGTGATAATCGACAAATACCCTTGGCCAAATTTCTAACTTCCATTTCCGTCGAATTCCTTTGACGATATTCGAGGAATTCGTCGGATATTACCAGTGATATCCGACAAATTTCACATAGACTATTTTGCTGGTTTTTGGTTTCAAGTGCATCGAGTACCAGCCTGTGGTACTCGACAAATAACAACCATACTTGATGAATTTGTCGGATATCACAGACGATATCCGACGAATTTCCTTGGACATTTTCTCCTAGACAATTCCTTTTGATTCATTGGGTAACACTATACCCAACCCTCCATCCAACGCACTCAACACTTTTGCCAGTGCACCCCGAGCCTGAGTCAAGTCTCTTGATTCAGAACGCGCGCGAAGGGCCTAGCATGAAACGGGGTGTTACAAATCCTATAAACAAAATAAAAGATTTCGTCCCCGAAATTAGGCTAAGGCTATGGGGAAGTAAAACATGAAGTTAAATTAAATATGCTTTTTAAAGTTACTTCGGGGAAACAACTCCGGGTAGCGCTTTTGCATCAAGTCCACTGGTTCCTATGTATACTCCTCCTTCCCATGATTGGACCACAAAACGTTCACCAATGGGACACTTTTCGCCTCAAGCTCCTTGATTTAGTGTCCTCAATCTGCACCGGCTCTAGTCGAACAGATCTATCATTTGCCACTACTCCATCTGTGGTGAGGACATGTTGCTCGGGTCGTAACAACAACTTCCAAAGTGACGACACATGGAATACATCGTGTAGATTCTCTAGCTCTGGGGGTAGCTCCAACCGATAGGCAAACACCTACTTAATCATGAAGAAAGATTCTTTAAGTTTTCTTAAAGTAAAATTAGTTTAAGCACAATAGTCAGTCGTATCCCTCGGCTTTGTCGCTCATTTAGTCCACGAATCAAAATATAATTATACGCTGTGGAAAAATACTTATTTAGATTAACTCCAACATCCTACATGTGTATAAACGTCGCCAAAAACAACTCATGCTATGCAAGACTCTAAATTTATAATAGTAGTAAGGATAGCTTTTACGATCGCTAAATATAACAAGTTAGAGTTTTTAAATTATGCAGTTCATGGAGTAATAGTAATAGATTTTATTATTAAAAATACCTAACATGCATTCCTAGCATAAATCTTCCCAGAGAGCAAGTAATTCACATCCACATATAGAGAAATAAGCAGCTATCAAGTATCTAAAAGTAGCAATTCTATGGGCATCAACAAATTGACATGAACCCACAAACAAAAAAGTATGTCTGAGCCAGTAAAAAAACAAAATAAACAACAACCTACCTCGCTAAGACGAGGCAACAACTACGACCAACACTGTGGCCCAGAACACCACAATCAGCTCTGTTATCTGCTATAGCTTTGAACCTAAGGCATTCCAAAGACAAAACACCTCAGCATGAAGGTACAAATGGTGGCAGACAAATAGGTCAAAGGGATACCAACCCAAAACCAAAAGCACTGAAGTAAAGTACAAAATAAACAAGGCATCCATAGGAAAAGAAATCTTACGTGATTTGTCACGTATAACAAGAGTACACCAGACGAATGAGTCTATAAGATGACGATATGAATAAACCATAAGGAAAAAAGTACGAAACACTTATTAGGCACCTGTGGACGACTCAACCAAATAACACGGGCGAGGTGGTCACTCAACTGGACACACCCACACAAATATAATATCCGTCTAACTGCGAGTGAGTCTCATACTCTCCACCATACACCGCAGATTCCCAAAAACCTGGTAGACTTACACAAGGTACTAATAAAGACATCAAACATTTGCGGAGGTGGTTTCATCTACTTACTCCTGCAATTAAGAAACCCAATGAAACCACAACACATATATCTCGAGATTTGGCTCGACAGATTCTACTTGACATTGCTAGATTTAAGACGCGGTTGATCAACCTCTAGGAGTGATTTACAATCCTAGATAACTCTAATACGATCAATAACGAAAGCTAAGGCATTTAAAGACATCATTAAGACACATCAAGAACGATTAAACATAACCAGACAAGATCGAGTTTATCATAAAAAAACATTACAACATCATGTGATCATTGAAACGGTTAATCATAACAATAATTTGGAAGAACAAGCGCAGAAAATTTTAAAGAACATGAAAACATAGCTGTTACTATCAAATCGGACAAGGAGAAACGAGGGGAAACCACCACTTGCCTTGGTTTTAAAAGAAAAAGTTCTCCGAATCAGGCCACGTCGCAGATCGGGGCAAAAGGATGCGGGAGGAGTTGAAATATGAACAAGAACGGCCGAAAAAGAGGTTAGGCCCAAAAAACCCTAATGAGAAATATCAAGAAACGGGGAAGATATTACCACGATGGTGTAGCTGTTAAAATTCAACAAACCGCAGACGCCCCCTTGGATACCCTGTTGAAAACTCAACAAACCGAAGGAGGATACGCCCACTTATAATGTTGAAAGTTTTCCCGGATCGTGGAGTTAGCAGGGGTTATCTCAACAAAGCAGTAACAACCAGCAACACATGCAGCACAAGCTTCTTTATTGATCAAGAGCAAACTTCTTTACAAGGCGAGACATACATGGCGAGACATGCTTCACCAAAACCCAACACCGGGAGAGCTGAGACAGTTACAAAGACAAGAACAAAAAACAAGCCGCGCGGACTCAATCAACAAGCCGCCGACCTACTGCTGTGGAGTTCGCTCAGTCCGCCAGGTCGCCAGACCGCAACCCAAGCCGCGCGGACTCACCCCTTATTCCAATGCTTAGCTCTTCACCGCCGATCTGCAGGCCGCCTGACCGCGAGGTCGCCTAGCCGCCAGACCGCACAAACTGCGTCACCGAAGGAACAGTCCGCCTGAAGCAGGCGACTTCCTGAACCCCGAACCAAGTTGCCAAAGAGGAGACCGCCTGGTCGCTATCCGCGACCTGCTGTTTACCGCCTGTTGCTTAACCACAGAGTCTGCACTGTCCCTGACCGTAATCAGAGCCAAGTCCTGGCTTTCCAGCGCTATCCGCACAACCTGCACAGCACAACCGGTTCAACTCTCTATCTGCGCGGACACCACAGTCCAGACCGCAGCAACTTACGAGAGCTCAAATACTGTTCACTTACTTCGGTTAGGTTCCGTTACACCTGATGTGACATGGGTCCTATTTATAGGCACGATGATGAGTATGGTCACCGCCCTAGCCGATAGGATCACCGCCACATCCCGCAGCTAGAACAAGTGTGTCCGCCAGCCCGCGGACACACATACCAGTTTGCCGCTCCTGTGCAGATAGCCAGTCCGCCCCAGCTTCTCCAAGGCCGGACTCCAATATCCAGCCCGCCTTGCCGCCATAGGCCAAGCCAGGACCACCACAGCCGGACTCCACAACAGCCGTGTCCGCCAATCTGCGGACAAGGCATCAGCCCGCAAACCCCGAGCCCGCAGCCTCACCATCAAGGCACCTGCCGGACTCAGCAGACACCCGGCTTCCATCCGCACCTCCTGAGTCCATTGCCTCTCTCCAAGGCACCGCCAGACTCAGCGGACACGCCAATCCAGTCTGCTAACAGCAGACTTCTGTCCGCATGCACTGCAGACTTCTCCAGTCCGCATCCCTGCTGACTGCCTCAGTCCGCATCCCTGAGTCCAAAACCTCATTACAAGGCTATACCGGACTCAGCGGACTCTGGCTCCAGTCCGCACGCTCCTGCACAAGCAATTCTCCAGTCCGCATTTCCTCAAGCTAGCAAACAAGGCAACAACACTTCTACTACGCTTGGCGGACTGAGAAACCAGCCCGCGCTCCACTGCGCGATCTCCCCGGACTGAGCCAACCTGGACTTGGTTCAGATCACACCAAGTCCAGTCCGCTGGCCACAAGGGCCAGTCCGCACTTACTGGCGGACACTGGATCTAGCCCGCCATACCGAGCGACCTCCAGAACCTGTCCGCACTGACTGTCGGTCTCCGCGGCTTCCCGCTGCACTAGAGCAAGACCAAGGCAACTGCCAAACCGGTCTGCCGAGCTCCAGTTCTTCAGTCCGCTTCATGCCGACTCCGCGGATAGCATTTCTATCCGCCCGGTTACTTCCTGGGAGTCAACCGCTTGCTGAGCATACACTGGCCTGTCAGACCGCCGCTGCTGTCCGCGTAGTCTGCGCGAACAGACCGCCCAGGCCGCCACAGAGCAAACCGCCTACAACATCCCTGCCGACCTAGCAGTCCGCCAACCCTGTCCGCGTAGTCCGCGTGGATAGGTTTCCCAAGCCTTCCATTCACCCACTTTCACTTCATAGAATTCAACACTCCCCCTTGAAGTGAGAAGTGGTGAATAACTCCAGCAGCTCCCGTAACCTTGCACCTGGTCCTTCCGATAGCATCTACGAAGAGATGTCCAAGACATAGTCCTCGCCCCGCATATCATGGACCATGAGGGAGCCCTCCAGAATATCCCAAAAGGAGTCATGCTTCCCTCTGCCTTCTTCAGCTTCAACCTCCACTCATGCATCACAGGAGTATCACCAACTTCCTTGGACACAGAAGCCCAAGCCTTGTTATCTCTGAGAGAAGTCACCTCTTCAGCCTTGGTGTCAACCACCTCCTTGATTCTAGTGGTGTCATCACAGCTAGAAGAACCTTGCTCGACCTGAGGGCTAGTAAAGAAACATGGGACCAAGTCTGCCGTGTTCCCTTCGCTATATCGAGCTGGTGGCTTACTGATCCTCTTCGATCTTCGAAGAACCTGATCATGGCTAACCACCTCCGCTGCTTTTGAACCAGCTCCGTTCCCGGGCAAACCCGGAACAATGCTCCCTTTGCTCCCTGAACAAGACGCCTCCTTACTGGAACCAAGAGCACCTGGAGCAACGCTCCCCCTGCTACCTGAACCAGAAGACTCCCCTCTTGAACAAGAACTGCCTGGAACATCGCTCCCCCTGCTTCCTGAACCGGAAGCCTCCGCCTTCGAGCCAGAAGATCCTGGAGCATCGCTCCCCCTTCTTCTCGACTCTGACGCCTTTGCCCCGGAGCTAGAACAACCTGGAACACCTGGTGACTCAGGTAACTCCAACGACATAGCAGCAGCCTCCTTCAGCCCACCATCTGACCTGCTTATCTCTAGCTCCACATAAGAGCTACCCCAATACGGCATCAACTCATCAAAAACAATGTCTCTCGACAGTATGAGTTTCTTCGCCGCAGGATCCATACACCTCCATCTTCTTCTCTGCTCATCATACCCAACAAAGACTAGCTTTGTCTTGAGAGCACCCGGAGAATGTATATAGCAGGTAGATCCAAACACCCGAAGGTGCTTCACTGAGGGCTTCACTCCGAACATCAGCTCATAAGGAGTCTTCACTATGATCGGACTAAGAGGCATCCGGTTGATGACATGAGCAGCACAGGCAATTCCTTCCGCCCAAAGAGCCTTCAAAACGCCTTTACTCTGAAGCCAACACTTGCAGGTCTCCGTTAACCAACGGATCATCCGAGCTGCAATACTACCCTGTTGTGAAGTATGTCCACAAGAAAGCTCCATCCGGATACCTTGCTTCCTGCAAAAGCGTGAGAACTCGGTTGAGCCAAACTCACCACCGATACTTGTTCTCAACACCTTGATCCTCCGGCCAAGCTGGCCTTCCACAAGCTTCTTGAACTCCACAAACAAGCATACCATGTTGGACTTCTTCTTCATGAAGTATACCCAAGTATACCTAGAATAGTCATCAACCAATATCAGCATGAACCTGCTGCCTCCAAGACTGGCCGTGACAGTCGGTCCCACCAGAGCACAATGGACAACCGCCAATGGTGCGTTACATCTGGATTGTGCTTTGTCAACCATGAAGTGATAGGCTCCACTTTCCTGACATCCCGCACACCCCCGACCATCGCCATAGGATGACAATCTAGGCAAGCCTCTTACGAGTCTTCTTTCCGCCATTGCTTTCAGCTTGTCCATCCCTACATGCCCCAGTCTTTCATGCCAGATAGCTGCACTATCACTGACATTCATCCGATCAACTCCGGAACTAGTTGAAATCCCAACTACGTTCTTCTCCTTCCTCCCTACATGAGCTACGTTCGCCGAGAGCAAGACAACCTTGCACTCCTTCCGAAGATGACCTTGCTGCTTGCATTTATAGCACCTTGGTCCTTCCTTCCTCTTCCTATCACGCCTAGGAGAAACACTCCTTTCTTCCTGATACGAAGTAGAGGGACCATCTTCAGCAGCAACCTTCACCTTCTTCCTGAACAACCCATCAAGGGAAGTCCAAACCTCCGCAGCTGACCGACATCCACTGATGTGGCCCAAGAGCTCCGATGAGATTACCTGCTTGAGGATAGACTCCGCTTTCGCATTTGTCTCCTTCCAAGCTCTCATCGCCTCAGCATTGCCAGCAGTATCCTCTTGTCTTCCTGCTCCGCATACAACCTCCCAAAGGTCCTCGCCAAGAAGAAAGCTCTTCATACAGGACTTCCACCGTTCACAGTTTGTCTCTGTAAGAAGATCAATTCCAAGACAACTTGCATCCTCCACTGCCATGGTTCTACCACTGGTTTCCTCTACAGACGAGCAACTACTTCCATTGAGCACTGCTTGACCACTCCAACAACCTCGCTTTGATACCATGTTAAAATTCAACAAACCGCAGACGCCCCCTTGATACCCTGTTGAAAACTCAACAAACCGAAGGAGAATACGCCCACTTATAATGTTGAAAGTTTTCCCGGATTGTGGAGTTAGCAGGGGTTATCTCAACAAAGCAGTAACAACCAGCAACACATGCAGCACAAGCTTCTTTATTGATCAAGAGCAAACTTCTTTACAAGGCGAGACATACATGGCGAGACATGCTTCACCAAAACCCAACACCGGGAGAGCAGAGACAGTTACAAAGACAAGAACAAAAAACAAGCCGCGCGAACTCAATCAACAAGACGCCGACCTACTGCTATGGAGTTCGCTCAGTCCGCCAGGTCGCCAGACCGCAACCCAAGCCGCGCGGACTCACCCCTTATTCCAATGCTTAGCTCCTCACCGCCGATCTGCAGGCCGCCTGACCACGAGGTCGCCTAGCCGCCAGACCGCACAAGCTGCGTCACCGAAGGAACAGTCCGCCTGAAGCAGGCGACTTCCTGAACCCCGAACCAAGTTGCCAAAGAGGAGACCGCCTGGTCGCTATCCGCGACCTGCTGTTTACCGCCTGTTGCTTAACCGCAGAGTCCGCACTGTCCCTGACCGCAATCAGAGCCAAGTCCTGGCTTTCCAGCGCTATCCGCACAACCTGCACAGCACAACCGGTTCAACTCTCTATCCGCGCGGACACCACAGTCCAGACCGCAGCAACTTACGCGAGCTCAAATACTGTTCACTTACTTCGGTTAGGTTCCGTTACACCTGATGTGACATGGTCCTATTTATAGGCACGATGATGAGTATGGTCACCGCCCTAGCCGATAGGATCACCGCCACATCCCGCAGCTAGAACAAGTGTGTCCGCCAGCCCGCGGACACACATACCAGTTCGCCGCTCCTGTGCAGATAGCCAGTCCGCCCCAGCTTCTCCAAGGCCGGACTCCAATATCCAGCCCGCCTTGCCGCCAGAGGCCAAGCCAGGACCACCACAGCCGGACTCCACAACAGCCGTGTCCGCCAATCTGCGGACAAGGCATCAGCCCGCAAACCCCGAGCCCGCAGCCTCGCCATCAAGGCACCTGCCGGACTCAGCGGACACCCGGCTTCCGTCCGCACCTCCTGAGTCCATTGCCTCTCTCCAAGGCACCGCCGGACTCAGCGGACATGCCAATCCAGTCTGCTAACAGCAGACTTCAGTCCGCATGCACTGCAGACTTCTCCAGTCCGCATCCCTACTGACTGCCTCAGTCCGCATCCCTGAGTCCAAAACCTCATTACAAGGCTATACCGGACTCAGCGGACTCTGGCTCCAGTCCGCACGCTCCTGCACAAGCAATTCTCCAGTCCGCATTTCCCCAAACTAGCAAACAAGGCAACATCACTTCTACTACGCTTGGCGGACTGAGAAACCAGCCCGCGCTCCACTGCGCGATCTCCCCGGACTGAGCCAACCTGGAATTGGTTCAGATCACACCAAGTCCAGTCCGCTGGACACAAGGGCCAGTCCGCACTTACTGGCGGATACTGGATCTAGCCCGCCATACCGGGCGACCTCCAGAACCTGTCCGTACTGACTGGCGGTCTCCGCGGCTTCCCGCTGCACCAGAGCAAGACCAAGGCAACTGCCAAACAGGTCTGCCGAGCTCCAGTTCTTCAGTCCGCTTCATGTCGGACTCCGCGGATAGCATTTCTATCCGCCCGGTTACTTCTTGGGAGTCAACCGCCTGCTAAGCATACACTGGCCTGTCAGACCGCCGCTGCTGTCTGCGTAGTCCGCGCGAACAGACCGCCCAGGCCGCCACAGAGCAAACTGCCTGCAACATCCCTGCCGACCTAGCAGTCTGCCAACCCTGTCCGCGTAGTCCGCGCGGATAGGTTTCCCAAGCCTTCCATTCACCCACTTTCACTTCACAGAATTCAACAGTAGCTCTCGGCGAGAGCTTTCCGGATCTATTATCGGTTGAATATTTCGAGTACTGGAGCACCGTCGGAGGCCATCGGAAGGTTCACGAAATATTTTCTCTCTCATGCTCATGCCACTCTAGTTCGGGAGGAAAAAGATCAGAGAAGATGAAGTTTTCTCTAGTATAAATATGTATATATATATATATATATATAAAGATATACAAATATATATATCTATACTATATTAAACAGAAGTATGAAAGTCTTCTATAAGCCTAGGTAAATGAGACATTCACTCAAGCACAGCCGTCCGATCCGATCAAAACAAAACCGCGGAAAGTATTTCGCATTATATATCTTGCCGCTCGGTTTCAACCCTAGCATTGTACGTCGCAGACCCGCTTCCCCGCTACCCCGCTCCCCTTGTTCCACGCCCCTCGCTCTGTCTGTCTCGCCATTTCACAGTCGGAATACCTTCCCTCCGCCGGAAAAACTACAAAAAGACAGAGAACTCATTCCAGGTGAGCTGTTCTTTGACCACTCTTCGAACTCTACCCCTCCCGGAGATCTACGAAATTACTCGAAAAAGACCTCGCCGCTGTTCTCCGATGTTTTATGCGGGTCGTCTTTCAGTCATTTCCCGAAAACATCGGACAACCTCACGCGATGCTTCTCTTCTTCCTGGTTGTCGACTCTTCACTCCGGCAGAGTCGCTACTCCGCCGTTAATCTTAGAATTTCAAAACCCTCTCCGCTCCTCATGCCACAGCTTCTCTTCTTCCTAATTGCCGACACTTCACTCCGGCATCATCGCTACTCCGCAGGTAAGCTTTTAATTTCGTTTATGATTTCCTTTTTGATCTCCTTTATGATTTCCTTTTTGATCTCATTTATGATTTCCTTTCTTGATTTCCAGTTATGATTTCCTTTTCCTTTTTTAAAATCTTTGTTCTCTTGCATTCAACGATTCCTACCTCATCACTGCCCTCCTGCTCTGCTTCTTCTTCTCCCACTTTCTCCCCCTGCCTCGCATCTGTCTCTTAGATGCTCAAGCTAGCAGAACATGTTCATTCTGGAAGAAAGTAAACAGCTCAAATTGGCGAAGCGGTGCGCCTCTCCCTCTCCCTCTTTGTATCTTGAATTTGTTTTTTAGTTTTTTTTTATTGCGCCATATTCTGAACGGACTCATATTGTATCATACAGGTACTTCATAGATGCTCAAGCCCTTTCTTCATCATCATTGTTACTGTGTCTCTTATTTCTTGTTATCCTCATGAATCCAAATACTACTTTCCTTCTTCAGTGTTGCTTGCTGTAGTATTTCTACTCTGGAAAAAATATTTTTGGACAACTTCCAGCAATGTTATCTTTAATCTATACATCTTTCATTATAATTTTTTATGCTACATATAATTTTTCATTAGTCGTGTTAACCCATCTTTGTTTGGATGATAACATATTGATTCTCCGATTTTGATATAATATTTCTATGCTATGGTATTCTCTATGCATGAGTAATCTATTTTCATTTTATTGGTGTCAAAATAACCGAGAGTAGCATGGCTGTGCAAATCATGAAAACAGATTACTCCATCATGATGGGCTTGGTGAAGCTTCAACTCCTTGTCATGCAATTACTACGTATTATTTGAAATTTCAAGTGAACAACAGACATTTATTTGAGAGAAAATATCAAAACTCTCCCAAGAGTAGCCTTTTCCTATAAACACCTCTTCATCAGCCTTTTGACTCGATCAAAAGAATGGTTGTGCATGCTAAACAATCATGATGGCTGTGCATGATAAACAATCATGAATATTTCTATGCTTGCACAGCCATGCTACTCTTGGTTATTTTGACACCAATTACTAGATATTACTTCAGCTGTGTATATATATATATCTACACTATATCACAAAGATAGTGTATATTTCCATTCACAGCAAAGACTATCTCTATTTAGAATGCATTCACTAGAAAGGTTAATTTTGTGTTACTTTGGTAATATTAAAAAGAACTATAACACACACTTACTTGTAAAGTTCTACACCACACATCTCAATGCTTGACGAGACTTTTTGCAGCCCAAACATCTGCTTAAAAATAAACACTATTTCAGATTTCATTTTAAAACATCTGCTTATGGTCTGGGAGTACAATAACAAGCCGCTTTCTTCCTTTGTACAGGGCGAGACAACTCAACCTCCTCTAACTTTGACTCATTTTCCAATCTCACTGACTATTTGGCCTGTAACTGTACTTGGCAAGTTAGTTTGGATTTGATTTCATTTTTTTCTCAGGTTAAATTTCATTTAATGAATTCCTCCCATCAACAATTTTTATGCTAATGTAGTAGTATACTAATACGTTCAACACGCTCGCATTGTTATTGGTCATAAGAATTCGGCAACAGATTTGAGAGTACATCCATTTCCTCCAATCATTTCTTGAACTCGGAAATTCAATGTTTACTTATTGCAATATGTTACACACGATGCTAACTTCCTATGCCTTTTTCTTTATTCAATTATATAGTTTTTCTATATCTTTTCTTTTAGTTATTACTTTCCTTGCATCAGAGTAGAAGATTTTGTTCTCATGAGAAAATTTTATTAGCTTTAATTCTTGGTTTCAATAATAGGCATTTAGCTATATTTGGATTTAAGAGTTGAATTTTTGGAATATTTCTAGCACTTTCTCTCTTATTTTAATTAACTTAAGATGTCAACCACAAACCAACAAAATGTGGTCAATGCAAGTGAACATCAACATCATCCACTACATGTCGTGACAAATGAAAGCTACACCACAACCAAAGCAAACCAAAGAACAACCTATGCAGCCCGGCGACCGTCCCGACCAAGAGGAAGACCACCAATTTACACATCACCTCAATAATGACGTAACTGAAACACTTTTTTTTTGCTCTAACAAAAAATTGTTAAATTTATATACCCCTTCAATCTCAAATACATTGTTTATTTTTACATGATTTGTGTTTAATCCATGTTGATTGTAATCACAAATACATGTCTGCCAAATTTAGATGCCAACGACCGCCCTGCTTCAAGCACGTGCTGAAAGAAGATGCAAGATTCGCCGTTTACATGAAGCAAACACCACCGGCTTGCCACCGGGAACATATCGCCCAAGAGGAAGGCCATGAATATATGCATCATCTCAAGACCGACGTGACGCAACAAATGCTCGAAGAAGAGAAGTACGACAACTTCAACGACTCATGGAAACAACCACTACAACAGAGAATCTCTCCAAACAACAACAAACTAATAACATGCAGACAAGTAATCCAACAACACCTTATGTTCAACATCCACCTACTCTACTAACTCAGTCCCAAACCAACCTCATCTATTCAATTTTATTACACATGCAACTATAACAACAAGAATTCTATTTAAACAAACATAAAACTCTTACCATTTTGTAGGTGTTGAAATCCCTCAAAGGGTGCTAGCCAATACCCAACGACTAGAGCGCGGAGAACCAAGTACTAGAAGACGTCAAGCAAACATACAAACACAAATTCAATGAAGAACTGCACGTCTACAAGAACAAAGAACTACAATTGAAGCCGATGTAGAGATGTCTACGGGGCCGTCTAGCCTTCTTGGAAGTCTCCTTTATGCCTGTACAATATCAACATTTGGACCTATTAATCACATTTGTTGCGTAATAAATTCTCCATGTTAACATGCAGGCAACAACCTAAATCGAAGAACGACAACACATTTCACAGCAAGAAACTGTCACCCCACACTTAATGTGCCCACAGTCACACTCTCTTCCACTACTATTTGTTCACATTGTCATGCAAAGCTTTTCCACACAGTGACATCAACTCTATGCTGCAAAGGAGGTTTAGTGGATCTACCTAATATCACGGCACCGCCTGAGCTACTTGAACTGTACACTGCACAAACTACCAAAGCACGCAACTTTAGACAGAATATATGTGCTTACAACCACGTATACTCCTTCACATCTATGGGAGTCACATTTGATGAAAACGTGCCAGCATTTAATCAGGGTATCTATACTTTTAGAGCGCACGGTGCAATATATCACAAGATTGGCTCTCTCCTCCCAGAAAATGGTACTCGCCCACGTTACTTGAAAATGTTCATTTATGACACTGAACATGAATTTGAGAATATGTTGCTCGAGAGTCCAGGACTTCATATCCCAACACTTGAAAAGATCTCCAGCATACTAGATGCGGTAAACCCCTTCATACAGACTTTCAGGAAGCTTGCAAAACAACCAAATCTTCAACAGTGCAGATTATTAATTAAGGAGAGGCCTTCAGTTGAGCGTCAGTTCTCACTCCCAATGGCATCACAGGTTGCAGCGATATTGGTGGAGCTGATGACTTTATGGAAACCAATGATAGAGACATACTCATCGAAACAACTTCAGGCAATCTAATATCTATCAAGGAGTACTCTGGCTTTTACTACCCTCTATAGTATCCGCTACTACTACCTCACGGGACATACGGTTGGCGTGGAGACGAACTACTTGATCGTACAAAACGAATAGCTGTTGCGACTACTACTCATACTTGCTTCAGGTAAAACAAATATAACAACACATATAATAGAAATCTTACTTTTTTATATCTACGTGCTAATTAAGAGACTTTATATGCAGAAACGCAGAAACACACCTTCTATACTACATGTTGGACGTTTACTACAACAATACATGGTTGATATGTACATAAACATTGAAACCCAAAAACTACACTGGATTTGGTCCCACCAAAGTGATATTAGGGCTGAGCATTATCAAGGTTTACAAGATTGTTTATATAGTGGTGAAAACGATGCAGGTACATATAAAATCAATCATACTTGATAGAAAGTCACATTTTAAAGCTTACGGTTCTACGTAACTTATAAATTAATTCTATTTAATCATTTTACGGTAATGTGGGACATAGAATAATCTTACCGTCATCTTTTATCGGAAGTCCCAGAGATATGTACCAGAGGTATCATGATGCTATGGCAGTTGTGCGCAATTTTGGCAAGCCAGATATTTTCCTAATAATGACGTGTAATCCTTCGTGACCGGAGATAATCAACGAGCTCTCTCATGGACAAATGCCTCAAGATCGCCCAGATTTAATCTCCAGAATTTTCCATGCAAAGCTAGAATGTTTAAAGGACGACTTTTTCCACAAAGGCGTTCTTGGTAGAGTGGTTGCTCACGTTCATGTTGTCGAGTTTCAAAAGCGTGGACTACCACATGCACATATGCTATTTATTTTCAACGGGCACGATAGGCTCAATATTCTAGACGTTTATGACAGGGTCGTACGAGCAGAAATACCGATTGAAACAGCAGAACCCGAGCTATATAATGCACTACTTAAACATATGATACACAGGTCGTGTGCACGATTGAGACCGAACGCACAATGCTTGAAAAATAATGCTTGCAAAAAGGGATTCCCAAAACCTTTCATTGAAACCACAACACACGGAATTGATTCGTATCCCCTATACCATCTATAACACCCCCTATCCGTCACATAGCATATAGCAGTAGGTTCGGCCGGGGCCCGACGCCATATACTACAGACAGACCGGGTGGTTACTTATGGAAACCATCCAACCAATCTCAACGTCCTACACAGAGCATTCTAGCGGAAGCAGTTTATAAAAGTTGTAAACAAGAACCCGACATCAAAGCACGAATGTCCACTAATACAAAATAGGAATGTTATACAAAATACCCAAAACAAGCCTTAAGGCCTTTACAAAATGTTTCACTTGAATATTACATGTTTTACAAACCACGGCACGCAGGCCGGTCATACATGAATAAAACAGTAAACACTTCCATTTGGGCCTTCGAGGGCCGGCTTCGCAAAAAGGGGCTTTAGCCCGCTATTGACCGCTTGGTCCAGCTACACATGCAAGCAACAAAACACCGCACGGTGGCAAAACAAGCCAACGGTCAGCAATGCTGACCAAATTATAACAATCCCGCCCCCAACTCAAGGCGGCGATGCTCCTTCCCTGCATTTTATTAGCATAAGCGAGCAATATATATATAGCCATTTCATCACAGGCGGAGGCTCAACGGCCACAAACCCCGTGCACTCAGGGCACATTCTTGGTGAATGCAGTCTAAGTCTGCCGACTCACCGCCATCCCCTTTGGACGGTCAAACAATGAGCAGTTTGTCTTCCCGGCATGGGTCACGGTAATTAAAACCATAGACCGCTGAAGACTCTCATCTATGCCAACAGCTCTAATCCTAACGACATAAAACGGGTACGGTTCCATCTAACCCGTGCTCACAACACAACGGTAATTTAAACCATATGCGCCCGCAACGGTAATTTAAACCATATGCGCAGGTCAAACTTCTCCCGAGTCCCATTTCCATCACATTTCACATAACCTGATTATGTTCAAGCTGGCTCTCAGGCCACCAAGTTGGCAAGATCTCGTATCCGCCCAGTTTTCCGGGTGCACCATTGGGTTAGTCCCCAAGGCTCCCTGCTGCAATCTACCGCGTAGAAAACCCGAAAAACAATCCATAGCACGGAGTCTTCTCCGGCATTTATGCAATGCAACATCACCGATCCAGACCAACATGTCCGGGTAGGCTTCACACATCATGCCTGTAAGACCCCCTTTTTTTCTCTTTAAGACGCCGGGGTCTTAGGCCCAGAACCGCCATTTTGCGGTGACTCCTTCACGCCCTGAAGGGTCATCACCACAAAGCGCCGATTCTGCCGGCCAGTTTGATCACAAAAAAGTAGCATAATAATGAGGTAAACAGAACTGCAGTCCACAGAGAATCACATGTCATAATAAATATAACTCCACGAAGGGAGTGTCCACAAAAATAAACATCGGAGTAGCAAAAACGGGCTTATGCCCGGTACATCAAATCCTCACTACAAAAGATCACTCATGCGGAAGAAGAAAGACTACTCAAGGTCGAGACTCACGGTCCCGGCTGTCAGAACTCCGGAGCTAGACTGCCCCACCTCCAAGCGCACCGGTCTCTGGGGCTGCTCCTCCATGCTGGACTCCACGATCCCCTAAATGATGCGGTTCGAAAACCGTTAGTCTAAAAGACTAAGTCCTATCATCCCCCACCCCTTCCCCCACGGCTCCTAGGCACCGAGCGGAGAGGAAGAAAGGGGAGGACTTGAAGGTGGAGAATATCAAAAAGCAGATGGTAGTGGACCTATACTAGCAATTCTATAACATGTATGGACTATAAGCTGAAATATGAAAAGTAACCTTCACTTATGTGAAAACACATAAGCCAAGGGGTCTTCTGCAAGGCTCCCATCGTATAAAAAGTCCCATACCAATTTATACGTTGGGGTGTCGATGATCGAACAGCAGTAACTATATATATCAAAATTAACCTTAATTTATAAACTTGCCCACACAAGCTTATAGACTAAGGGGTCGTTTTGCAGGTCCTAAAGTATAAGCGTCCCATTCCACTTATACTTTAGGTGTCAAGGTTAAAGGTAACGATTATGCTATGACATGCAAGTGGGTATGATGGACATGCAAGTGCAACACACACACCCGACTCTGTGCACACAGACCTTTAGTTCCCCCTTTCTGGAGCCGTAACCTCCCAGGATACCTCCGTAGTTGCAGACGGAAGCGATGGGTTGGGCCTCGCCCACCTCTAAACCAGTAAAGCACTACCGGTCAGACCTATCGTACGCCTCAACGCTTGGTGCACGAAGCGGACTCCTGCGTACTCTTGCCGGCTGGCGCACCGGACTTCTGTTGGCGAAGTGCTAACCCCACTTGCCGAGTCAACGTATTGGCGTCGGTGCATCGACCCTCTGATACCGAAGACCCACCACCTTAATTTCCTTTCCTTTTATGCACATACAAATTAGCGTAATCAAGAACCGAGCCGAAGCTCCCCGGACCAACACGTCCGTCTCAAACAATCGAGCCGAAGCTCCCCGGACCCAAAGTCCGCCTTTTAACCATTCGAGCCGAAGCTCCCAGCTAACATCCCGTTCCATCAGTGTCTGTGAAATGTGCAACCCTAATTACTAAGTTACTATTTTCAGCTTGTTAAACAGTTTACGTTAACCCAGAACTGCCCCCGGTATTCCCTGTGAAGGGCTCTCAAGGGGCACTCGGAACTGTGTTGGGATTACGCCCAGCGTTCCCTTTCGCAAGGTACTTATTTTGTTATTGGTTGATTCCCTTACCCATTATTTTCTCATCTTCCGATATGCTAATCCTAGTGTGATTTGACTCCAACTCTCCTTGGGTAGGACGATCTTTCGTCGGACCCGAACGCCTCTAAACCCTAGACAAAAACCACACTCTACTCACTCATCTTCTACATATGCCACCCATTCTACATATCCTTCCAGCAATCCATCAAGACCCATCACACGTGCTCTAATTCATATCCAAAATGATTTCCTGCAGTTTTGCTATATGTAGACCACTCAAGCTACACGACCCGTAAAAAGGGAAGTACATGAATTACTCATCCAGTACCCCTATGATAATTACTAGAGGGCTAAAATTATATTTGAAGCATAAATCCAGAAATCCATAATTTTCCTAATTTGTCTGATAATTTATTTATTTATTCTAGTACCCAAAAGGCCCAAGTTTGAACATGAAGTAGTCATTTCATACAAGATAATGATCCAGCAAATTTATGGTAATTACAAAATGCATAATCAAGTCTAAGGCCTAAATCTTCAAATTTTGCAGCAAGGTTTGGGCCCTTAATTTTAATTTCAAAGTTACCTCATAAAAATCAACTTAAAAGGTTTTATAGTAAAAATGCAACCAAAAATTCAGAGAAAATTCATGGGTGATTTTAATGGCCTACAAATACCCTAGAAAAAGTTTCATAATTTATCCTTTTAAATTAACGCCATATTTGATTTTCTCATGAAATTTCAAGTTTATGGGTTAATGAACAAAGTATACTAATTAACCATCAAATATTTCCACAAACATTCCCACATGATATTATTGAGCTAGAAACACTATGCAGCAAGTTTCATGATTTTTCAATAAGTAATGGGCTCTTGCAAGAATTATTTAGTATGTAATCAAAATAAAGCACTTGTGAAGTCGATGCCCTAAATAGATATCCAAAACTTCTAACAAAATTCATACAAGATTATTATAGCCTAAAACTAACTCTGCCCATGTTTCATACCCTTTCTATGGGCAGTGAGACCACAATAGCCAAATTATTAATTAGGGCAATACTATTGATTACAAATGAAGTGCTACAAATATTGATCAAAATTCCTCAAGTAAATTATCAGATGCTCAAAATACCCTAATCCCCTCACTACCCAAATTTGGTTAAGTTTCAAGATGTTTAGCTAACCTAAACCTACACTACAAGTTTTGGGTCCTAAGCTAGGGTTAGGGTTTTGGGGACCCTACCATTTTCACAATTTGCTAATATTTTTAACAGAGGGTTTTATATACCCTAGGAACCTCCTTGCAAAATTTGGTGTTCATCCAAGGTGTTTAGGACTCATGCCCTTCACAAGGCCAAAAGGTCCCTCCTTAGGGTTTGACCTAGGAACTTAGGGCAAATCTATTCCTCACTATCCCATATTCCATGGGGAGGTGATAAGTGCCATAACAAGTCAGTATACCAAATTTCAGCCTCTGTTGAGGTGATTTGGTCACTCAAAATTAAAAGTGCACTTTTGACCTAAATGCCCTTAATAAGGTATAGTTAGGGTTGGGTCAAAACCTATTCAAAACATATCCAAATTAGGTAAAACTCTATACAGGTACCTAAAGTGAACCCAGGGACCACTCACCAAAATTTGGGAGGGTTTGGAGGTGTTTAGGGCACCTATTTAATTTATTTAATAATTATTAAATGTTTATAAAAACTATAGAAATATTTTCTCCAAAAATTCCCATTTTTGGACAGGCCCTAGGTATGGCTATGATAGACCTCCTACCAAAATTTCAACTGCTTTGGGCTAGGGATGAAGTGTGGGCACTCAATTTAATGACGGCCTAGCCCTAAGGGTATGTCCCACCAAAATGGGTGCCCTGGTCAGACCATGCACCCAAATGGGTTCAAACAAATTTTTAAGTGAAATAGACTCAGAGGGCTACAACATTTGTGTTGGTGACTATTCCTGTAGAGGGGCCTAAGTATTTTTAAAATTTAAAACCAAATATATCAAAATTTGTGACGTAATACACATGAATATATATGAATCCTATAGTTTGTAATCAGGGGAGGCACGAATCTTGACGCAGATTCGACGAAATCCCGTCGTCTTCTTCAATGAGCCAATGGCCAAGATTCATCCCGCCTGGAGCCATTTCCAAGCCTTGCCGCCGGCGATCCAGCCCCTTCCCCGGCCGGCCACCGCCACCAACACCTCCGTTGAGGTGGTGGCTATCGCCAGGCGGCGGCTCTGCCGCCGGAGAGGCGTTTTCCGGTGGTTATAGCAAGAAGATTTCTTGCCGAAACCATGAGGAATCCTGGATTTGATCGGGCTCAATTGAGCCCGAAACTTAAACCTAAAGAGTCCTATGATCTACCCGCGAGTTAAGGAGAGGAGGAGGACCTTCCTGGCGGCTTGGATGCGAGAGGAGCAGCGGGATGCCATTGACGATGGCGGTGGCGCTCGGCTTCTACAACCGCACAATGGGATGGCTCGTCTCCTCCAGGTAAACGCTCTAAAATGATCCCCTTGGCCCCCTGATGGTGTTTAAATGGCAAATGGGGGAGAGGGGAGATTGGTTCTTCAATGGCCATTAACACCATTAAAGGTGTGGCTCGGGTAGAGTGGAGGGGGGCTGAACCCATCCCTTGGTGGCCGGGAAATGGCTGGAATCAACTCCTCTCCCCTAGAGGAGTTGATTGCAGCCATAAATGGTGGCTATTAGCCTCCCTTGGCCGGCCTTCCACTTCCCCTTCCTCTTCCTCAATTTCTCTCTCCTCCATTATCATGGAGGGGAGCTCCTTTCTCTCTCCTAGTCACCTCTGGTTGACTAGTCAACCTCACAAGCTAAATGCAGCCCACTTGATTATGCTGGTCATGGGGGTGGGGTTAGACTAAGGGAGAAGTGGCTTGGGCTTGGGTTAGCCCTTTTTTGGCTAGGTTTGACTTGACCTAAATGAGGGTTTACCTGGTCAATTTGACCATCTGGGTTGACCCCATTGGGTTTTTAGTGGCCCATTTGACTCCCTTAAGGTCTAGGGTTACTTGAATAGGGTTGGTTGGGCCTCTTGGTGGTCTCATGTCCCTTGGCAAGGGCACTTTGACCATCTTAGGGCTATAGTTGACTTGGGTCAACATGACCAACTGGGTTGACCCCTATGGGTCCTTGGTGACCCATTGGCCTCCCCTAAGGCCTAGGTAGGATTATGTAGGGTTACCCTGCACTTTGGAGGTCACATACCCTTAGTAAGGGCACTTTGACCAGATTAGGGGCTTGAGTTGACTTGGGTCAACCTGGCCCCTAGGGCTGACCCCAATGTGTCCTTAGTGACCCATTGACCTCACTTTAGGGTTAGGAGGGCATAGGTGGGGTCCTCTAGGCTAAGAGTAGGTCAATTGACCCTAAGTATGCTAGTTTGACCCATTTAGGGCCAGGCTTGACCTTGGTCAACTGAGCCTCTTGGGCTGACCCTAATGGGTCCTTTTGGCTCTAATGGGTCTGCCAAAATGTTTGGGAGTGTTGTGGTAGGGTCTTTGGGCCATGGTGAAGCCCCATGGTCATCCTAAACTATTGTTCAGAATTCTACTATTTGCAGACCATGGTGATCCTCACCTTGGCCTCTTATCTCTTGGCCCATTTCTGGCTTCCTAGGGTTTTGTCATGACCTAGTCATGGCCAAAACCACTCTTAGGGGTCTAGTTGGAAATGGGATGCTACAAATCCCAATAAACAAAACAAAGATTTCGTCCTCGAAATCAGGGTTGAGCCTACGGGAATTTCTACCGAAGAAAAGAAACTTGTAACATCCCATCATGACGCCATGTTTGCTAAATTAGGTTTAAAGGGAAACCTAAATCTATGACCAATTCTCCTAATTGATGAAGCCAAGATCCCAATAAACAAAAGATTAGTCTCTACTCTTCCTAGAGCAGCCCTACTAGTTTAAAGCAGGAAAATGAATTAAACATCTTGAGGGGTTGTGAGGTATATCTGACTGAACAGCTCTGGGTATATTTGTCGCATCAGGTCCTTCGGTTCCCAGGTATGCTCCTCCTGGCCGTGGTTCCTCCACAAGACTTTGACTAACGGAACCTTCTTGCGACGCAAGATCCGTACTCCTCGGTCGTCGATCTAAACCGGCTTCAAGCGAACTGACCGGTCTGAAGCTACCGACCCTTCAGTGGTCAAAATCTGCTGCTCTAGAGCCCTCCTCAGCGAAGAAATGTGGAAGACATCGTGTAGAGCTGCCAGCTCTGGTGGCAACTCCAGCCTGTAGGCTAGGGGCCCGATTCACTCTAGGATCCTGTAAGGGCCCATGTACCTCGGGCTGAGCTTCTTCCTCCGACCACGCACCCGTGAAACTCCATGCATGGGCCGGATCTTCAAAAAAACTTGGTCCCCCACCTGAAACTCCACCTGACGATGTCGGGCGTCATAGTACTTTGCCTGTCTGCTCTGCGCCTCTAGCATCATGTCTCTGATCAGCCTCACCTGAGCCTCGGTGTCTTCAACAAAATCTGATCCCAACACCTTCGGATTCTCGTCCTGAATCGATGAAAGCGGAGTCCTACATCTCCTTCCGTACAAGGGTGGAGAGTTGTGTTGAATGTCGACCGAGAGCCCAGATAAGCCTGGACTGATCTTCTATCCTTGGACGTACACTATCTATCCTGATTCAACACGATCATCTTGAGCACACCATGATAATGATCAACTACTCACAAAACTTAAGAAACACCTACATAAGTTTTCTTTCGGGTCAGGGTGAACCTAGATATCTCGGGCAGTCTATCGTTGATGTTCCATTTATAATTATGCCCGGAGTGCGGATGAGGAATCGTGTGTATGAAAATCCCTAATTATATCCTCGAACTTCCACTATAACCGGGCGGTGACTGTAATAGTTTCCCAAAATTTCTTGCACTTAACCTTCATCGGGAGACGGACCACACCGTGCATCACAAAATCCTTGACGCCCTTCTTCACTCCAGGGAGATACACATTCCGAGATACACCAAACTTCCGATGATTAATTTTTCTCGCTTATACGGGTAGACAACGACTCTATAAAATCCCCACTTCGCAATCAGATTCATGACGCAAACTTTTCTAGATGAGGTCTAATGGAAACCCAAGTTAGTATCTAATTTGCCCAATAAACAAAAGACACGCCCCCAATAAACAAAAGATAAGCCTCTACCTGCCTTGGGCTGAGTATCTTTGATATTACCATGTTATATCTGTCCTAGCTGGGTGCACAATCCCTAGGGAATCAATCTTTGACTTGGGGTTCCAACCTGAATCTGTTGATATACTCCATATTTTAAACCCTCTGAGTCATATTTACGACAACCTTATCCGGGTCAAAATGTTCCCAATCCCAACTAGGTCTCTTCCGAACTGAATTCCTATCCGACCTTCGGTGTTTGTCGTGATGGTGGTCTCTAGGTAATCTTGTTACTGGCATGAGGGTTGAGACTATGTGTCTTCTACCATTCTGCTAATGGATTATTGGTCTCAATTCTCCTTAAAGCAGTCCTTCCGGTTTGAGTAATCCTTGATAGGGACTGTAGGGCTACCTGAGTTTATGGCTTAGGTAGACATTCTCGTGTTATACTCCTCCTTAATTCTCTTTAGGTATCTCCTTAGCTTAACCAAGTTCATACCCAAAGTATATTTCAAACTAGGGCATACTATAAGTTATCTTGGTTAGTCATGTCTCCTAGTGGGTTGAGTCTAACTCATTGACTAAAGAATTATAAGATGAGATCTTCGCAGCCTAAAGTGCTCCCTGCTAGGGGCAGGGTTTGCCGCATGCTACAAAGAAGGATTCCAATTGTTAGATAGCGTACAAATGGAAAGAATGGACAAGATAAAGTGGACTTTTAAATGTGATTTCCCTTATGGGCACACCACTGCTTCCGCTGCTTAGTTTGTCCCCAAACTAAACTCGTGCGGGGGTGACCCAGGGTTGTGGACTGCTACTTTTCGATCGAGGTTCCCTCTGATACCACTTGTAAGACCCCCTTTTTTTTCTCTTTAAGACGTCGGGGTCTTAGGCCCAGAACCGTCGTTTTGCGGTGACTCCTTCACGCCCTGAAGGGTCATCACCACAAAGCGCCGATTCTGCCGGCCAGTTTGATCACAGAAAAGTAGCAGAATAGTGAAGTAAACGGAACTGCAGTCCACAGAGAATCACATGTCATAATAAATATAACTCCACGAAGGGAGTGTCCACAAAAATAAACATCGGAGTAGCAAAAACGGGCTTATGCCCGGTACATCAAATCCTCACTACAAAAGATCACTCATGCGGAAGCAGAAAGACTACTCACGGTCCCGGCTGTGTGAACTCCGGAGCTAGACTGCCCCACCTCCAAGCGCACCGGTCTTTGGGGCTGCTCCTCCATGCTGGTCTCCACGATCCCCTAAATGATGCAGTTCGAAAACCGTTAGTCTAAAAGACTAAGTCCTATCATCCCCCACCCCTTCCCCCATGGCTCCTAGGCACCGAGCGGAGAGGAAGAAAGGGGAGGACTTGAAGGTGGAGAATATCAAAAAGCAGATGGTAGTGGACCTATACTAGCAATTCTATAACATGTATGGACTATAAGCTGAAATATGAAAAGTAACCTTCACTTATGTGAAAACACATAAGCCAAGGGGTCTTCTGCAAGGCTCCCATCGTATAAAAAGTCCCATACCAATTTATACGTTGGGGTGTCGATGATCGAACAGCAGTAACTATATATATCAAAATTAACCTTAATTTATAAACTTGCCCACACAAGCTTATAGACTAAGGGGTCGTTTTGCAGGTCCTAAAGTATAAGCGTCCCATTCCACTTATACTTTAGGTGTCAAGGTTAAAGGTAACGATTATGCTATGACATGCAAGTGGGTATGATGGACATGCAAGTGCAACACACACACCCGACTCTGTGCACACAAACCTTTAGTTCCCCCTTTCTGGAGCCGTAACCTCCCAGGATACCTCCGTAGTGGAAGACGGAAGCGATGGGTTGGGCCTCGCCCACCTCTAAACCAGTAAAGCACTACCGGTCAGACCTATCGTACGCCTCAACGCTTGGTGCACGAAGCGGACTCCTGCGTACTCTTGCCGGCTGGCGCACCGGACTTCTGTTGGCGAAGTGCTAACCCCACTTGCCGAGTCAACGTATTGGCGTCGGTGCATCGACCCTCTGATACCGAAGACCCACCACCTTAATTTCTTTTCCTTTTATGCACATGCAAATTAGCGTAATCAAGAACCGAGCCGAAGCTCCCCGGACCAACACGTCCGTCTCAAACAATCGAGCCGAAGCTCCCCGGACCCAAAGTCCGCCTTTTAACCATTCGAGCCGAAGCTCCCAGCTAACATCCCGTTCCATCAGTGTCTGTGAAATGTGCAACCCTAATTACTAAGTTACTATTTTCAGCTTGTTAAACAGTTTACGTTAACCTAGGACTGCCCCCGGTATTCCCTATGAAGGGCTCTCAAGGGGCACTCGGAACTGTGTTGGGATTACGCCCAGCGTTCCCTTTCGCAAGGTACTTATTTTGTTATTGGTTGATTCCCTTACCCATTATTTTCTCATCTTCCGATATGCTAATCCTAGGGTGATTTGACTCCAACTCTCCTTGGGTAGGACGATCTTTCGTCGGACCCGAACGCCTCTAAACCCTAGACAAAAACCACACTCTACTCACTCATCTTCTACATATGCCACCCATTCTACATATCCTTCCAGCAATCCATCAAGACCCATCACACGTGCTCTAATTCATATCCAAAATGATTTCCTGCAGTTTTGCTATATGTAGACCACTCAAGCTACACGACCCGTAAAAAGGGAAGTACATGAATTACTCATCCAGTACCCCTATGATAATTACTAGAGGGCTAAAATTATATTTGAAGCATAAATCCAGAAATCCATAATTTTCCTAATTTGTCTGATAATTTATTTATTTATTCTAGTACCCAAAAGGCCCAAGTTTGAACATGAAGTAGTCATTTCATACAAGATAATGATCCAACAAATTTATGGTAATTACAAAATGCATAATCAAGTCTAAGGCCTAAATCTTCAAATTTTGCAGCAAGGTTTGGGCCCTTAATTTTAATTTCAAAGTTACCTCATAAAAATCAATTTAAAAGGTTTTACAGTAAAAATGCCACCAAAAATTCAGAGAAAATTCATGGGTGATTTTAATGGCCTACAAATACCCTAGAAAAAGTTTCAAAATTTATCCTTTTAAATTAACGCCATATTTGATTTTGTCATGAAATTTCAAGTTTATGGGTTAATGAACAAAGTATACTAATTAACCATCAAATATTTCCACAAATATTCCCACATGATATTATTGAGCTAGAAACACTATGCAGCAAGTTTCATGATTTTTCAATAAGTAATGGGCTCTTGCAAGAATTATTTAGTATGTAATCAAAATAAAGCACTTGTGAAGTCGATGCCCTAAATAGATATCCAAAAATTCTAACAAAATTCATACAAGATTATTATAGCCTAAAACTAACTCTGCCCATGTTTCATACCCTTTCTATGGGCAGTGAGACCACAATAGCCAAATTATTAATTAGGGCAATACTATTGATTACAAATGAAGTGCTACAAATATTGATCAAAATTCCTCAAGTAAATTATCAAACGCTCAAAATACCCTAATCCCCTCACTACCCAAATTTGGTTAAGTTTCAAGATGTTTAGCTAACCTAAACCTACACTACAAGTTTTGGGTCCTAAGCTAGGGTTAGGGTTTTGGGGACCCTACCATTTTCACAATTTGCTAATATTTTTAACAGAGGGTTTTATATACCCTAGGAACCTCCTTGCAAAATTTGGTGTTCATCCAAGGTGTTTAGGACTCATGCCCTTCACAAGGCCAAAAGGTCTCTCCTTAGGGTTTGACCTAGGAACTTAGGGCAAATCTATTCCTCACTATCCCATATTCCATGGGGAGGTGATAAGTGCCATAACAAGTCAGTGTACCAAATTTCAGCCTCTGTTGAGGTGATTTGGTCACTCAAAATTAAAAGTGCACTTTTGACCTAAATGCCCTTAATAAGGTATAGTTAGGGTTTGGTCAAAACCTATTCAAAACATATCCAAATTAGGTGAAACTCTATACATGTACCTAAAGTGAACCCAGGGACCACTCACCAAAATTTGGGAGGGTTTGGAGGTGTTTAGGGCACCTATTTAATTTATTTAATAATTATTAAATGTTTATAAAAACTATAGAAATATTTTCTCCAAAAATTCCCATTTTTGGACAGGCCCTAGGTATGGCTATGATAGACCTCCTACCAACATTTCAACTGCTTTGGGCTAGGGATGAAGTGTGGGCACTCAATTTAATGACTGCCTAGCCCTAAGGGTATGTCCCACCAAAATGGGTGCCCTGGTCAGACCATGCACCCAAATGGGTTCAAACAAATTTTTAAGTGAAATAAACTCAGAGGGCTACAACTTTTGTGTTGGTGACTGTTCCTGTAGAGGGGCCTAAGTATTTTTAAAATTTAAAACCAAATATATCAAAATCTGTGACATAATACACATGAATATATATGAATCCTATAGTTTGAAATCAGGGGAGGCACGAATCTTGACGCAGATTCGACGGAATCCCGTCGTCTTCTTCAATGAGCCAATGGCCAGGATTCATCCCGCCTGGAGCCATTTCCAAGCCTTGCCGCCGGCGATCCAGCCCCTTCCCCGGCCGGCCACCGCCACCAACACCTCCGTTGAGGTGGTGGCTATCGCCAGGCGGAGGCTCTGCCGCCGGAGAGGCGTTTTCCGGTGGTTATAGCAAGAAGATTTCTTGCCGAAACCATGAGGAATCCTGGATTTGATCGGGCTCAATTGAGCCCGAATCTTAAACCTAAAGAGTCCTATGATCTACCCGCGAGTTAAGGAGAGGAGGAGGACCTTCCTGGCGGCTTGGATGCGAGAGGAGCGGCGGGATGCCATTGACGATGGCGGTGGCACTCGGCTTCTGCAACCGCACAGTGGGATGGCTCGTCTCCTCCAGGTAAACGCTCTAAAATGATCCCCTTGGCCCCCTGATGGTGTTTAAATGGCAAATGGGGGAGAGGGGAGATTGGTTCTTCAATGGCCATTAACACCATTAAAGGTGTGGCTCGGGTAGAGTGGAGGGGGGCTGAACCCATCCTTTGGTGGCCGGGAAACGGCTGGAATCAACTCCTCTCCCCTAGAGGAGTTGATTGCAGCCATAAATGGTGGCTGTTAGCCTCCCTTCGCCGGCCTTCCACTTCCCCTTCCTCTTCCTCAATTTCTCTCTCCTCCATTATCATGGAGGGGAGCTCCTTTCTCTCTCCTAGTCACCTCTGGTTGACTAGTCAACCTCACAAGCTAAATGCTGCCCACTTGATTATGCTGGTCATGGGGGTGGGGTTAGACTAAGGGAGAAGTGGCTTGGGCTTGGGTTAGCCCTTTTTGGGCTAGGTTTGACTTGACCTAAATGAGGGTTTACCTGGTCAATTTGACCATCTGTGTTGACCCCATTGGGTTTTTAGTGGCCCATTTGACTCCCTTAAGGTCTAGGGTTACTTGAATAGGGTTGGTTGGGCCTCTTGGTGGTCTCATGTCCCTTGGCAAGGGCACTTTGACCATCTTAGGGCTATAGTTGACTTGGGTCAACATGACCAACTGGGCTGACCCCTATGGGTCCTTGGTGACCCATTGGCCTCCCCTAAGGCCTAGGTAGGATTATGTAGGGTTACCCTGCACTTTGGAGGTCACATACCCTTAGTAAGGGCACTTTGACCAGATTAGGGGCTTGAGTTGACTTGGGTCAACCTGGCCCCTAGGGCTGACCCCAATGTGTCCTTAGTGACCCATTGACCTCACTTTAGGGTTAGGAGGGCATAGGTGGGGTCCTCTAGGCTAAGAGTAGGTCAATTGACCCTAAGTATGCTAGTTTGACCCATTTAGGGCTAGGCTTGACCTTGGTCAACTGAGCCTCTTGGGCTGACCCTAATGGGTCCTTTTGGCTCTAATGGGTCTCCCAAAATGTTTGGGAGTGTTGTGGTAGGGTCTTTGGGTCATGGTGAAGCCCCATGGTCATCCTAAACTATTGTTCAGAATTCTACTATTTGCAGACCATGGTGATCCTCACCTTGGCCTCCTATCTCTTGGCCCATTTCTGGCTTCCTAGGGTTTTGTCATGACCTAGTCATGGCCAAAACCACTCTTAGGGGTCTAGTTGGAAATGGGATGTTACAAATCCCAATAAACAAAACAAAGATTTCGTCCTCGAAATCAGGGTTGAGCCTACGGGAATTTCTACCGAAGAAAAGAAACTTGTAACATCCCATCATGACGCCATGTTTGCTAAATTAGGTTTAAAGGGAAACCTAAATCTATGACCAATTCTCCTAATTGATGAAGCCAAGATCCCAATAAACAAAAGATTAGTCTCTACTCTTCCTAGAGCAGCCCTACTAGTTTAAAGCAGGAAAATGAATTAAACATCTTGAGGGGTTGTGAGGTATATCTGACTGAACAGCTCTGGGTATCTTTATCACATCAGGTCCTTCGGTTCCCAGGTATGCTCCTCCTGGCCGTGGTTCCTCCACAGGACTTTGACTAACGGAACCTTCTTGCGACGCAAGATCCGTACTCCTCGGTCGTCGATCTAAACCGGCTCCAAGCGAACTGACTGGTCTAAAGCTACCGACCCTTCAGTGGTCAAAATCTGCTGCTCTAGAGCCCTCCTCAGCGAAGAAATGTGGAAGACATCGTGCAGAGCTGCCAGCTCTGGTGGCAACTCCAGCCTGTAGGCTAGGGGCCCGATTCACTCCAGGATCCTGTAAGGGCCCATGTACCTCGGGCTGAGCTTCTTCCTCCGACCACGCACCCGTGAAACTCCATGCATGGGCCGGATCTTCAAAAACACTTGGTCCCCCACCTGAAACTCCACCTGACGATGTCGGGCGTCATAGTACTTTGCCTGTCTGCTCTGCGCCTCTAGCATCCTGTCTCTAATCAGCCTCACCTGAGCCTCGGTGTCTTCAACAAAATCTGATCCCAACACCTTCGGATTCTCGTCCTGAATCGATGAAAGTGGAGTCCTACATCTCCTTCCATACAAGGGTGGAGAGTTGTGTTGAATGTCGACCGAGAGCCCAGATAAGCCTGGACTGATCTTCTATCCTTGGACGTACACTATCTATCCTGATTCAATACGATCATCTTGAGCACACCATGATAATGATCAACTACTCACAAAACTTAAGAAACACCTACAGAAGTTTTCTTTCGGGTCAGGGTGAACTTAGATATCTCGGGCAGTCTATCGTTGATGTTCCATTAATAATTATGCCCGGAGTGCGGATGAGGAATCGTGTTTATGAAAATCCCTAATTATATCCTCGAACTTCCACTATAACCGGGCGGTGACTGTAATAGTTTCCCAAAATTTCTTGCACTTAACCTTCATCGGGAGACGGACCACACCGTGCATCACAAAATCCTTGACGCCCTTCTTCACTCCAGGGAGATACACATTCCGAGATACACCAAACATCCGATGATTAATTTTTCTCGCTTATACGGGTAGACAACGACTCTATAAAATCCCCACTTCGCAATCAGATTCATGACGCAAACTTTTCTAGATGAGGTCTAATGGAAACCCAAGTTAGTAACTAATTTGCCCAATAAACAAAAGACACGCCCCCAATAAATAAAAGATAAGCCTCTACCTGCCTTGGGCTGAGTATCTTTGATATTACCATGTTATATCTGTCCTAGCTGGGTGCACAATCCCTAGGGCATCAATCTTTGACTTGGGGTTCCAACCTGAATCTGTTGATATACTCCATATTTTAAACCCTCTGAGTCATATTTACGACAACCTTATCCGGGTCAAAATGTTCCCAATCCCAACTAGGTCTCTTCCGAACTGAATTCCTATCCGACCTTCGGTGTTTGTCGTGATGGTGGTCTCTAGGTAATCTTGTTACTGGCATGAGGGTTGAGACTATGTGTCTTCTACCATTCTGCTAATGGATTATTGGTCTCAATTCTCCTTAAAGCAGTCCTTCCGGTTTGAGTAATCCTTGATAGGGACTGTAGGGCTACCTGAGTTTATGGCTTAGGTAGACATTCTCGTGTTATACTCCTCCTTAATTCTCTTTAGGTATCTCCTTAGCTTAACCAAGTTCATACCCAAAGTATATTTCAAACTAGGGCATACTATAAGTTATCTTGGTTAGTCATGTCTCCTAGTGGGTTGAGTCTAACTCATTGACTAAAGAATTATAAGATGAGATCTTCGCAGCCTAAAGTGCTCCCTGCTAGGGGCAGGGTTTGCCGCATGCTACAAAGAAGGATTCCAATTGTTAGATAGCGTACAAATGGAAAGAATGGACAAGATAAAGTGGACTTTTAAATGTGATTTCCCTTATGGGCACACCACTGCTTCCGCTGCTTAGTTTGTCCCCAAACTAAACTCGTGCGGGGGTGACCCAGGGTTGTGGACTGCTACTTTTCGATCGAGGTTCCCTCTGATACCACTTGTAAGACCCCCTTTTTTTTCTCTTTAAGACGCCGGGGTCTTAGGCCCAGAACCGTCGTTTTGCGGTGACTCCTTCACGCCCTGAAGGGTCATCACCACAAAGCGCCGATTCTGCCGGCCAGTTTGATCACAGAAAAGTAGCAGAATAATGAAGTAAACGGAACTGCAGTCCACAGAGAATCACATGTCATAATAAATATAACTCCACGAAGGGAGTGTCCACAAAAATAAACATCGGAGTAGCAAAAACGGGCTTATGCCCGGTACATCAAATCCTCACTACAAAAGATCACTCATGCGGAAGCAGAAAGACTACTCAAGGTCGAGACTCACGGTCCCGGCTGTGTGAACTCCGGAGCTAGACTGCCCCACCTCCAAGCGCGCCGGTCTTTGGGGCTTCTCCTCCATGCTGGTCTCCACGATCCCCTAAATGATGCAGTTCGAAAACCGTTAGTCTAAAAGACTAAGTCCTATCATCCCCCGCCCCTTCCCCCATGGCTCCTAGGCACCGAGCGGAGAGGAAGAAAGGGGAGGACTTGAAGGTGGAGAATATCAAAAAGCAGATGGTAGTGGACCTATACTAGCAATTCTATAACATGTATGGACTATAAGCTGAGATATGAAAAGTAACCTTCACTTATGTGAAAACACATAAGCCAAGGGGTATTCTACAAGGCTCTCATCGTATAAAAAGTCCCATACCAATTTATACGTTGGGGTGTCGATGATCGAACAGCAGTAACTATATATATCAAAATTAACCTTAATTTATAAACTTGCCCACACAAGCTTATAGACTAAGGGGTCATTTTGCAGGTCCTAAAGTATAAGCGTCCCATTCCACTTATACTTTAGGTGTCAAGGTTAAAGGTAACGATTATGCTATGACATGCAAGTGGGTATGATGGACATGCAAGTGCAACACACACACCCGACTCTGTGCACACAGACCTTTAGTTCCCCCTTTCTGGAGCCGTAACCTCCCAGGATACCTCCGTAGTGGCAGACAGAAGCGGTGGGTTGGGTATCGCCCACCTATAAACCAGTAAAGCACTACCGGTCAGACCTATCATACGCCTCAACGCTTGGTGCACGAAGCGGACTCCTGTGTACTCTTGCCGGCTGGCGCACCGGACTTCTGTTGGCGAAGTGCTAACCCCACTTGCCGAGTCACGTATTGGCGTCGGTGCATCGACCCTCCGATACCGAAGACCCACCACCTTAATTTCCTTTCCTTTTATGCACATGCAAATTATCGTAATCAAGAACCGAGCCGAAGCTCCCCGGACCAACACGTCCATCTCAAACAATCGAGCCGAAGCTCCCCGGACCCAAAGTCCGCCTTTTACCCATCCGAGCCGAAGCTCCCAGCTAACATCCCGTGCCATCAGTGTCTGTGAAATGTGCAACCCTAATTACTAAGTTACTCTTTTCATCTTGTTAAACAGTTTACGTTAACCCAGGACTGCCCCCGGTATTCCCTGTGAAGGGCTCTCAAGGGGCACTCGGAACTGTGTTGGGATTACGCCCAGCGTTCCCTTTCGCAAGGTACTTATTTTGTTATTGGTTGATTCCCTTACCCATTATTTTCTCATCTTCCGATATGCTAATCCTAGGGTGATTTGACCCCAACTCTCCTTGGGTAGGACGATCTTTCGTCGGACCCGAACGCCTCTAAACCCTAGACAAAAACCACACTCTACTCACTCATCTTCTACATATGCCACCCATTCTACATATCCTTCCAGCAATCCATCAAGACCCATCACACGTGCTCTAATTCATATCCAAAATGATTTCCTGCAGTTTTGCTATATGCAGATCACTTAAGCTACACGACCCGTAAAAAGGGAAGTACATGAATTACTCATCCAGTACCCCTATGATAATTACTAGAGGGCTAAAATGATATTTGAAGCATAAATCCAGAAATCCATAATTTTCCTAATTTGTCTGATAATTTATTTATTTATTCTAGTACCCAAAAGGCCCAAGTTTGAACATGAAGTAGTAATTTCATACAAGATAATGATCCAACAAATTTATGGTAATTACAAAAAGCATAATCAAGTCTAAGACCTAAATCTTCAAATTTTTCAGCAAGGTTTGGGCCCTTAATTTTACTTTCAAAGTTACCTCATAAAAAACAATTTAAAAGGTTTTACAGTAACAATGCCACCAAAATTTCAGAGAAAATTCATGGGTGATTTTAATGGCCTACAAATACCCTAAAAAAAGTTTCATAATTTATCCTTTTAAATTAAGGCCATATTTGATTTTCTCATGAAATTTCAAGTTTATGGGTTAATGAACAAAGTATACTAATTAACCATCAAATATTTCCACAAAAATTCCCACATGATAATATTGAGCTAGAAACACTATGCAGCAAGTTTCATGATTTTTCAATAAGTAATGGGCTATTTCAAGAATTATTTAGTATGTAATCAAAATAAAGCACTTGTGAAGTAGATGCCCTAAATAGATATCCAAAAATTCTAACAAACTTCATACAAGATTATTATAGCCTAAAACTAACTCTGCCCATGTTTCATACCCTTTCTATGGGCAGTGAGACCACAATAGCCAAATAATTAATTAGGGCAATACTATTAATTACAAATGAAGTGCTACAAATATTGATCAAAATTCCTCAAGTAAATTATCAGATGCTCAAAATACCCTAATCCCCTCACTACCCAAATTTGGTTAAGTTTCAAGATGTTTAGCTAACCTAAACCTACACTACAAGTTTTGGGTCCTAAGCTAGGGTTAGGGTTTTCGGGACCCTACCATTTTCACAATTTGCTAATATTTTTAACAGAGGGTTTTATATACCCTAGGAACCTGTTTGCAAAATTTGGTGTTCATCCAAGGTGTTTAGGACTAATGCCCTTCACAAGGCCAAAAGGCCCCTCCTTAGGGTTTGACCTAGGAACTTAGGGCAAATCTATTCCTCACTATCCCATATTCCATGGGGAGGTGATAAGTGCCATAACAAGTCAGTGGCCCAAATTTCAGCCTCTGTTGAGGTGATTTGGTCACTCAAAGTTAAAAGTGCATTTTTGACCTAAATGCCCTTAATAAGGTATAGTTAGGGTTGGGTCAAAACCTATTCAAAACATATCCAAATTAGGTGCAACTCTATACAGGCACCTAAAGTGAATCCAGGGACCACTCACCAAAATTTGGGAGGGTTTGGAGGTGTTTAGGGCATCTATTTAATTTATTTAATAATTATTAAATGTTTATAAAAACTATAGAAATATTTTTCTCCAAAAATTCTCATTTTTCGACAGGCCCTAGGTATAGCTATGATAGACTTCCTACCAAAATTTCAACTGCTTTGGGCTAGGGATGAAGTGTGGGCACTCAATTTAATGACTGCCTAGCCCTAAGGGTATGTCCCACCAAAATGGGTGTCCTGGTCAGACCATGCACCCAAATGGGTTCAAACAAATTTTAAAGTGAAATAGACTCAGAGGGCTACAACCTTTGTGTTGGTGACTATTCCTGCAGAGGGGCCTAAGTATTTTTAAAATTTAAAACCAAATATATCAAAATCTGTGACATAATACACATGAATATATATGAATCCTATAGTTTGAAATCAGGGGAGGCACGAATCTTGACGCAGATTCGACGGAATCCCGTCGTCTTCTTCAATGAGCCAACGGCCAGGATTCATCCCGCCTGGAGCCATTTCCAAGCCTTGCCGCCGGCGATCCAGCCCCTTCCCCGGCCGGCCACCACCACCAACACCTCTATTGAGGTGGTGGCTATCGCCAGGCGGCGGCTCTGCCGCCGGAGAGGCGTTTTCCGGCGGTTATAGCAAGAAGATTTCTTGCCGAAACCATGAGGAATCCTGGATTTGATCGGGCTCAATTGAGCCTGAATCTTAAACCTAAAGAGTCCTATGATCTACCCGCGAGTTAAGGAGAGGAGGAGGACCTTCCTGGCGGCTTGGATGCGAGAGGAGCGGCGGGATGCCATTGACGACGGCGGCGGCGCTCGGCTTCTGCAACCGCACAGTGGGATGGCTCATCTCCTCCACGTAAACGCTCTAAAATGATCCCCTTGGCCCCCTGATGGTGTTTAAATGGCAAATGGGGGGAGAGGGGAGGCTGGTTCTTCAATGGCCATTAACACCATTAAAGGTGTGGCTCGGGTAGAGCGGAGGGGGGCTGAACCCATCCCTTGGTGGCCGGGAAACGGCTAGAATCAACTCCTATCCCCTAGAGGAGTTGATTGCAGCCATAAATGGTGGCTGTTAGCCTCCCTTGGCCGGCCTTCCACTTCCCCTTCCTCTTCCTCAATTTCTCTCTCCTCCATTATCATGGAGGAGAGCTCCTTTCTCTCTCCTAGTCACCTCTGGTTGACTAGTCAACCTCCCAAGCTAAATGCAGCCCACTTGATTATGCTGGTCATGGGGTGGGGTTAGCCTAAGGGAGAAGTGGCTTGGGCTTGGGTTAGCCCTATTTGTGCTAGGTTTGACTTGACCTAAATGAGGGTTGACCTGGTCAATTTGACCATCTGGGTTGACCCCATTGGGTTTTTAGTGGCCCATTGGACTCCCTTAAGGTCTAGGGTTACTTGAATAGGGTTGGTTGGGCCTCTTGGTGGTCTCATGTCCCTTGGTAAGGGCACTTTGACCATCTTAGGGATATAGTTGACTTTTGTCAACATGACCAACTGGGTTGACCCCTATGGGTCCTTGGTGACTCATTGGCCTCCCCTAAGGCCTAGGTAGGATTATGTAGGGTTACCCTGCACTTTGGAGGTCACATACCCTTAGTAAGGGCACTTTGACCAGATTAGGGGCTTGAGTTGACTTGGGTCAACCTGGCCCCTAGGGCTGACCCCAATGTGTCCTTAGTGACCCATTGACCTCACTTTAGGGTTAGGAGGGCATAGGTGGGGTCCTCTAGGCTAAGAGTAGGTCAATTGACCCTAAGTAGGCTAGTTTGACCCATTTAGGGCTAGGGTTGACCTTGGTCAACTGAGCCTCTTGGGCTGACCCTAATGGGTCCTTTTGGCTCTAATGGGTCTCCCAAAATGTTTGGGAGTGTTGTGGTAGGGTCTTTGGGCCATGGTGAAGCCCCATGGTCATCCTAAACTATTGTTCAGAATTCTACTATTTGCAGACCATGGTGATCCTCACCATGGCCTCCTATCTCTTGGCCCATTTCTAGCTTCCTAGAGTTTTGTCATGACCTAGTCATGGCCAAAACCACTCTTAGGGGTCTAGTTGGAAATGGGATGTTACAATGCCTATGTCCGTTCTCGCTTACGGACTCTAAATAATGGGGACTTCACATATCTACCCGAAGGAACGCCTCCAACTCTCCGCAAACTCGCGAGAGCGGGCTTCCTATGCAAAGAAAGAGAGCTACTCATGCTCAAGATGAGGATCGTTACCCTTGCGTTCCTCTTTGGCGCCATGGAAAAGTAATCGGATGAAAACCACCGCACTAGCGTTGCCTCCATGGATCCGGAGTCGGCTTGCGATTCGGAGCTCCGAAGCTCCTCCAATGGCGGGATCTAGCTCCTTCTTCCTCCCTTGACTCTCCTCTCTCTCTAAGGCTTTAGAAAGAGAACACTTAAGAAAAGTGAGGGTTTTGAAAGCCCAAACCCGGGTATATCCCTTCAGGAACAACCCCCAGCCGTTGGATCTCAAAATAAGGAAACAAACGGCTTTGATTCGGGGCTGAAATGCTCAATCTGGACCGAACACGGCCTGGCACACGCCCGTGTCCAGGGCCGTGTGCCTCATTCGCCGTCAAAATCGAATCACCTGGAACCTCACACGGGTACCGAACACGCCCGTGTTCGAGCTGACACGCCCGTGTTCAATTTCACACGGCCGTGTGGCCGGCCGTGTACCCCATGATTTTTCCCCAAAATCAACCCGAGCACTACACGGGTTCTAGGACACGCCCGTGTCCTTACCCGTGTCACCTTGACACGCCTGGACCCCAGGCCGTGTACACGGTCTCGACATTTCGTCGAGCGAAAATCGTCGATCTGATGACACGGCCTTGGACACGCCCGTGTCCTAGGCCGTGTGCCTTGTCTCGACAGATCGTCGAGCGAATCTCGTCGACTCCCCGGGACGATCGTCGACACGGGTCGACACGCCCTGCGACACGCCCGTGTTGCAGGCCGTGTGCCCAGTCTCGACGCATCGTCGAGCGAATCTCGTCGACTCCCGGGACGAGTGTCGACACGGGTCGACACGCCCTGCGACACGCCCGTGTCGTAGGCCGTGTGCCATGTCCCAACGAATCGTCGAGAGAATCTCGATGACTTCGCGGCTAAGTGTCGACACTGGTCGACACGCCCTGGGACACGCCCGTGTCCCAGGCCGTGTGCCTGCTGCCAGAACCCAAACTGGCCCAAAACGTCCCCCTTTTCCTCCCTTGAGTTTCTGGGCGTTATAACTCTCCCCCTCTTAAAAGAATTTCGCCCACGAAATTACATAAAGGAAAGACATGTACAAAATCAAAATTTTGTACCTGAGCAGAACAACTCCGGATACTCGTCAAGCATAGTCTGCTCTCGCTCCCAAGAGAGCTCCTCACGACCGCAATTGTCCCACCGGACCTTGACCATCCTGATCTCTTTATTGCGTAGCCGCTTGACCTCCGAGTCATCAATCCGCACGGGCTTGACCTTTGTCGTTAGCCCACTATCCACCGGCACTTGATCAACCGTGATCACTTGCGTAGGCTCTTGCACCGCCTTCCGAAGTACCGAAATGTGGAATACATCATGTAAACCACTAAGCTCCACTGAAAGCTTCAACCGATAGGCCGCTTCACCAACTCGCTCTAGAACCTCAAACGGTCCAAGGTACCTCGGGCTTAGCTTTTTCAATCATCGCACCCGCGAGACACCCTTGAACAGCTTCATCTTTAAGTATACATAATCACCCACAGCAAACTCCACGTTCCTGTGCTTGGCATTATAATTATTTGCTTGCCGGTCCTGAGCGATAAGCAACCTCTCCCGAATGGTTCTCACCAAAGAAGTAGCACCCTCCACTTCCGATCTCTTATACAACTTTGACTCACCCGTTTCTAACCAAGACAACGGCGTGCGACATTTTCTACCATATAGGGCCTCGAAAGGCGCCATCTGAATACTCGCTTGGTAGCTATTGTTGTATGCGAACTCCACCAAATAAAGGTGGTCTTCCCATTGCTTTCCGAAATCCAAGACACACATGCGGAGCATGTCTTCCATAGTTCTATTGACCCTCTCGGTCTGCCCATCCGTTTGCGGATGGAAGGCTGTGCTGAACTTCAGCTTCGTTCCCAATATTTGCTGCACAAGCCTCCAATCATTGGACGTGAACCGCCCATCTCGGTCACTCACGATGCTGCGGGGCACACCATGAAGCCGTACTATGTTATCCACATATAGTTTTGCCAGCTTCTCCACCGGATCATCCTTCCTATGCGGAATAAAATGCGACACCTTCGTTAAACGATCAACAACCACCCAAATGGCGTCGTTCCCCTTTTGCGACCTTGGCAAACCGTGCACAAAGTCTATAGAGATGTCGTCAAATTTCCACTCTGGAATATGCAAGGACTTAAGAAATCCTCCCGGCTTTTGGCACTCCGCCTTTACCAAGGCGCAGGTTTGGCACTTCGCTACGTATAGCGCCACATCCTTTTTCAAACCCGTCCACCAAAACAGTTTCTTCACATCACGGTACATCTTCGTGCTCCCCAGGTGAATCGAGTACTTGGTATGGTGTGCCTCATACAACAACTCCACCCGCAAATTGCCCACACTTGGGACGCACAAACAACCGTCTTTCCAAAGCAATTCGTCCTCCACGACGAACTGAGAATTTGACCCATCCAGAGCCTTTACCATGAACTGCTTCATATGAGCATCCATATCCAAAGCCTGCTGAATACGATCAGCCAGGTCATATTGGACTTCAGTCCAATTCAGAACTGCTTCAGCACTTGATTGCCTGTCCACACAGACAAGCTCCAACGACTCCAACTCTCGCACCAACCACTCATCGTGCGCCGATAGCCAATTTGCTTGAGCTGTGGCTCGGCGACTCAACGCATCCGCAACCGCATTCCCTTATCCAGGCATGTAGTGGATCTTGAAGGTATAGTCCCCCAGGAACTCCATCCACCTATGCTGCCGCATATTCAGATCTTTCTGGTCAATAATGTACTTCAGGCTCTTGTGATCGGTGTAGATATCAATCTTCACACCGTACAAGTAGTGTCTCCACAGCTTCAAGGCAAAAATCACGGCCGCTAACTCCAAGTCATGGACCGGATAATTCCTTTCATGCACTTTTAGCTTGCTCGAGCCATAAGCTATCACGCTTCAGTGCTGCAGTAGCACGCAACCCAAACCGCTGCCCGAAGCATCGCTATATATCTCATAGCCTTCGGTCCCACATGGCGAACTCAGCACAGGCGCCGTGGTCAACCGACACTTCAACTCCTCAAAAGCTCGCACGCACTCCGGCGTCCAAACGAACTTATGCTCCTTCCTCGTCAAAGTAGTGAGAGGTAACGCTATCCGCGAGAAGTTCTCCACGAAGCGCCTATAATAGCCGGCAAGCCCCAGAAAACTCCGGACTTCCGCTACAGTAGCAAGCTCAGGCCACTCCCGTATCGCAACAATCTTCGTCGGATCCACAGCAATACCCTCTCCACTTACTATATGCCCGAGGAACGCCACTGAGGATAGCCAAAACTCGCACTTTGAGAACTTGGCATACAACTGATTTCTCCTTAGCGTCTCCAACACCAAATGAAGATGCTTAAAGTGATCTTCCTCACTTTGCGAGTACACCAAAATATCGTCGATGAAGACGATCACGAAATGGTCCAAGTACTCCCTGAAAGTCCTGTTCATCAAATCCATGAACACTGACGGCGCATTAGTCAGCCCAAACGGCATGACCGTAAACTCATAATGCCCGTATCTCGTACTAAACGTTGTCTTTGGGATATCACTCTCCCATATCCGCAGCTGAAAGTACCCAGCCTCGAGATCCAACTACGACTACACCGTCGACCCGACTAACTGATCAAAAAGGTCATCAATCTGGGGGATCGGGTACTTGTTCTTCTCAGTCAGCTTGTTGAGCTCCCGATAATCAATACATAGCCTCAAGCTTCCGTCCTTCTTCTTAACAAAGAGGACCGGTGCGCTCCAAGGCAAAGAACTCGGGCGCACATACCCTTGCTCCAACAACTCTTACAGTTCAACTTTCAGCTCCGCCATTTCCTTAGGCGCTAGCCGATACGGAGATCGTGACACAGGCTTTGCACCTGGCACTAGCTCGATCGTAAAATCTATCTCCCGCTGAGGCGGGGCTCCAGGAAGATCCGCGGGGAACACATCAGGGTATTCTGATACCACTGAAATACAATCCAACGCGGGCTTCGGCTTTGCAACCTCCACTACTGTAAAGAACAGTTCTGCACCAGCACGAACCGCCTTCACCACCTGAAGAGCAGACATCAATGTCTTGCTCGACCCCTTTAAGCCCGTAAAAGTCGTTTCACGACTTGCTCCCAGCTTGACTTCCTTGCTACCGCAATCTATATGGGTCTGCTGCTCCGAGAGCCAGTCCATGCCAAATATGACGTCGAACTCCACTAACGGAAGTAAAGACGCCCGCAGGTCGAACTCCTGCTCCCCAATACGAACATTAACATCGCAGATCCTATCCGCTCGCATCGAACACCCATTGGGCAACAACACATCCAACTTATCCTTCGCCATCGAAGAAGGTACTCCGATGCGTGATATAAATCCTTCGGACAAGAAGGAGTGTGAGGATCCCGTATCGAAGAGTGCTCGTGCCGGATTTTCACAAATCAATACAAATCCTAAACAAGCAGTGGTAATGTAACACGTGCATAACAAGTATTTAAAGAAATTGACTTGCAATAAATTAAATCGTACCTGTCACCACATCAGCCTGTTTAATGGCCTCCTGTTGGCCAAGATTGTAGACCCTTGGTTGGGCCGGAGCATAATGGGATGCGGTCGACTCCACCGCTTTTCCCTTCTCTTCATAGGTAGCTCCCGGCTTCCTCTCGGACTTAGGACGTACGCTCCAATAGTCACGGGCAAAGTGCCCCGTCTTTCCACATGTAAAACACGCGCCCGGGGTCCGACTCATAGTCTCCCCAGAAGCACCAGAAGGAGCTGGACCCGAAGTCCTATGCTTCTTAAAGAATCTTTGATAGCCAGACTTTGAAGTAGTCGATACTTTGAACCTAAATTTCTTCTCGCCCAAGCTTTTCTTTGCCTGTACATTCTTCATGTCCTTCTCCAAGTACCGGGCAGTATTGACCAAGGTTAAGAAACCATGTGTCATCGGCACAGAGAGTAGCAACCTCAACTCATCTCTCAACCCTTCATAGAAGCGATTAGTCTTGCGCTCCTCATCCATGATGGTGGAGCTAGCATATCGACTCAAACGGGTGAACTCATGGAGATATTCATCCACGCTCTTCTCACCCTGAACCAACTTCAGGAATTCATTCTCCAACGCTATTTTCTGCGTCGAAGGAAGGTATCTAGCCAAGAACAATCTCGAGAACTCCTCTATCGAGACATCACCAAGTTTCCTACCTCTCAGTAAGTGCAGCTCCAATTCTTCCCACCACATCCTCGCTTCACCGTCCAGAAGAAACGTAGCGATGGTGGTCATTTGCCACTCCTCCGTCTCCGTCGCTGTCATGACTCTCTTCACCCTGGAGAGCCAGTCTTCAGCCTGAGATGGGGTTCCCAACCCCGAGAATAACGGAGGGTTAAAGCTCATTACATGCTTAAGCTGCCTCTCAGTTGCCCTCCTCGGCACCACCGGTTCCACAACCACTTACGCCACTCTCCTCGGCTCAGCCTCTTGCAGAGGTTCTTGCTCCATCGCAGGAGCGGGCTACTGCGTTTGCCTTCCAGGCTGCGCATTAATCACGGCCAACACCGCTTCAACCACCAACCGTATGTTCTCAGCCGATAGAGGTGTTGCAGGAGCAACATCCGGTGCACTACTAGCCTCAGAAACTCGGCGTTCTGACGGCCCAACACCACTTCGGGTCACCTATAGTGGTACAAAACACCGTTAAGCGACCACATAAATTGCAAACAGCAATTATAGGAACACGCAGGTTCCTCAAACACGAGTATTTTCATTCCTAAGTGGACATTCATGGGTTCTTTTACCATTATAACGATGACGCACACAATGTGCTCACCACCCCTTAAAAAGAATTCGCCCACGAATTCAGTTTAAGCCCAACCAAAACCAGTAGTCTGATACCAAATTGTAACACCCCCTATCCGTCACATAGCATATAGCAGTAGGTCCGGCCGGGGCCCGATGCCATATACTACAGACAGACCGGGTGGTTACTTATGAAAACCATCCAACCAATCTCAACGTCCTACACAGAGCATTCTAGCGGAAGCAGTTTATAAAAGTTGTAAACTAGAACCCAGCATCAAAGCACGAATGTCCACTAATACAAAATAGGAATGTTATACAAAATACCCAAAACAAGCCTTAAGGCCTTTACAAAATGTTTCACTTGAATATTACATGTTTTACAAACCACGGCACGCAGGCCGGTCATACATGAATAAAACAGTAAACACTTCCATTTGGGCCTTCGAGGGCCGGCTTCGCAAAAAGGGGCTTTAGCCCGCTATTGACCGCTTGGTCCAGCTGCACCTGCAAGCAACAAACCACCGCACGGTGGCAAAACAAGGCAACGGTCAGCAATGCTGACCAAATTATAACGATCCCGCCCCCAACTCGGGGCGGCGATGCTCCTTCCCTGCATTTCATTAGCATAAGCGAGCAATATATATATAGCCATTTCATCACATGCGGAGGCTCAACGGCCACACACCCCGTGCACTCAGGGCACATTCTTGGTGAACGCAGTCTAAGTCTGCCGACTCACCGCCATCCCCTTTGGACGGCCAAACAATGAGCAGTTTGTCTTCCCGGCATGGGTCACGGTAATTAAAACCATAGACCGCTGAAGACTCTCATCTATGCCAACGGCTCTAATCCGAACGACATAGAATGGGTACGGTTCCATCTAACCCGTGCTCACAACGCAACGGTAATTTAAACCATATGCGCCCGCAACGGTAATTTAAACCATATGCGCAGGTCAAACTTCTCCCGAGTCCCATTTCCATCACATTTCACATAACCTGATTATGTTCAAGCTGGCTCTCAGGCCACCAAGTTGGCAAGATCTCGTATCCGTCCAGTTTTCCGGGTGCACCTTTGGGTTAGTCCCCAAGGCTCCCTGCTGCAATCTACCGCGTAGAAAACACGAAAAACAATCCATAGCACGGAGTCTTCTCCGGCATTTATGCAATGCAACATCACCGATCCAGACCAACATGTCCGGATAGGCTTCACACATCATGCCTATGTCCGTTCTCGCTTACGGACTCTAAACAACGGGGACTTCACATATCTACCCGAAGAACGCCTCCAACTCTCCGCTAACTCGCGAGAGCGGGCTTCCTATGTAAAGAAAGACAGCTACTCATGCTCAAGATGAGGATCGTTACCCTTGCATTCCTCTTTGGCTCCATGGAAAAGTAATCGGATGAAAACCACCGCACTAGCGTTGCCTTCGTGGATCCGGAGTCGGCTCGCGATTCGGAGCTCCGAAGCTCCTCCAATGGCGGGATCTAGCTCCTTCTTCCTCCCTTGGCTCTCCTCTCTCTCCAAGGCTTTAGAAAGAGAACACTTAAGAAAAGTGAGGGTTTTGAAAGCCCAAACCCGGGTATATCCCTTCAGGAACAACCCCCAGCCGTTGGATCACAAAATAAGGAAACGAACGGCTTTGATTCGGGGCTGAAATGCCCAATCTGGACCGAACACGGCCTGGCACACGCCCGTGTCCAGGGCCGTGTGCCTCATTCGCCGTCAAAATCGAATCACCTGTAACCTCACACGGGTACCGAACACGCCCGTGTTCGAGCTGACACGCCCGTGTTCAACCTCACACGGCCGTGTGGCCGGCCGTGTACCCCATGATTTTTCCCCAAATTCAACCCGAGCACTACACGGGTTCTAGGACATGCCCGTGTCCTTACCTGTATCACCTTGACACGCCTGGACCCCAGGCCGTGTACACGGTCTCGACATTTCGTCGAGCGAAAATTGTCGATCTGATGACACGGCCTTGGACACGCCCGTGTCCTAGGCCGTGTGCCTTGTCTCGACGGATCGTCGAGCGAATCTCGTCGACTCCCCAGGACGATCGTCGACACGGGTCGACACGCCCTGCGACACGCCCGTGTCGCAGGCCGTGTGCCCAGTCTCGACGCATCGTCGAGCGAATCTCGTCGACTCCCGGGACGAGTGTCGACACGGGTCGACACGCCCTGCGACACGGCCGTGTCGCAGGCCGTGTGCCATGTACCAACGAATCGTCGAGAGAATCTCGACGACTTCGCGGCTAAGTGTCGACACGGGTCGACACGCCCTGGGACACGCTCGTGTCCCAGGCCGTGTGCCTGCTGCCAGAACCCAAACTGGCCCAAAACATCCCCCTTTTCCTCCCTTGAGTTTCGGGGCGTTACACCATCGCCGGGACGATGACAGGAGAATAACACTGGGTCGTGATGACAACTTGGTAATCGATAATGGCTGGGTCGTTCCGTACAACCCCTGCCTTCTACTCAAATATAATTGTCATATAAATGTTGAAATATGCAGTAGCATTAAGATCATCAAATACCTATACAAGTACGTATACAAGGGTCCCGACTGGGGTGCATTCGAAGTACGCTCGGGTCAGAACTATGGCGAAGTAAGTAAATACGTCGATGGACGTTGGATTTACCCTCCCGAAGCTTCATGGAGGTTGTTCAAATACCATATGTATCAAACATATCCTTCAGTTGTAAGATTACAAATCCATCTACCTAATCAACATCAAGTTAGGTTTCAAGCTAATCAGAATGTCTCTAATGTGCTCGCTGATGAACGTAATTCACGAACAATGTTAACAGAGTTCTGCAAAGTATACAACGACGAGTTAGAATCCACACAATATTTATATGTGGACTTCGCAAGACACTACCGATTGCTTACTCCAACAAGGAGATGGATAAAAAGACGCAGGAATCGAATAGTCATTGGTCGCATTTATGCTGTATCACCAACGGAGGGAGAGCGATTCTACTTGCGTCTCCTACTAAACCACATTCCAGCATCAACTTCATTTGATAACGTATACACTATCAATGGGCATCGTTGTGCAACATTCAAAGAAGCTGCTGAGAAGCACTGTTTGCTTAAAGAAGACAACAGCATTAGAGAATGTCTGGTTGAAGCCAGAAATTTCAAAATGCCTCATGCATTACGAAGATTATTTGCAACAAAATTGTTGTATTGTCAGCCGACTGTGGTCAGGACACTCTGGGAAGAAAATCATATGGCAATGATCGAAGATTACGGTAGAACCAGCACTTCAAATATTAATTTCTTAATTAATAGATTACTTTGTGAGCGAAACAATATTTTTGAACAATATAATAAAAGCACTAAAGATTTTGACTTGCCAAGATTAAGTGAGGGAATACAATATTCGGTAGACTTACCGGGTTTGATTGACAACGAACTCTTAATTCCAATATCCGATGCAGATTTAGATTTGACGGCACTCTTGAATAATGGCCAACAAAGTGCGTACAACACTATATGCAACAGTATAGCAGAAGGAAACTGAGCTATTTTTTTCGTTGACGGCCCTGGTGGGACCTATAAAACTTTCCTCTACCAATCTATTTTAGCAACTTTCCGTAAAGAAGGAAGCATTATTATAGCTACTGCAACTTCTGGTATACCAGCAAATTTGCATCTGGGTGGCTGCACTGCACACTCTCGATTCAAAATACCAATTAAACTCGAAAACATATTGAATTTTGGTTTCAGTAAACAATCAGATATGTACAAACTGGTCGAACTTGCATCTGCAATTATCCGGGATGAGGAGTCCATGGCAAACAAGAAAACTTTTGAAATACTAGACCGTACATTGCGAGATGTGCTGGAAAATGAAAAACCTTTTGGTGGAAAGGTTCTTATAATGGGGGGTGATTTCTGACAGGTTACACCCGTCGTTGTGAATGGTACAAGACTGGAGATAATTAGGTCAAGCATCGTTGAGTCTTTCTTATGGCCAGAAGTGAAGTTGCTTAAACTAACAAAAAATATGAGGGCACGCGATGACGTCCGATTTGCAAAATACTTGCTCAGGGTTGGAAATAGCGAGGAGCCAACAGTAGAGAATGATTTGATTCGGTTTCTTGACACAATTGTTTTGCCTTGGGAAGGAGAGCATTCAGTTGATGATTTAATAAATTTTGTTTTAACTAATATTCAAATGTACAATATCGACAGTAATGATGTCGAGTACATGGAGACAAGGGCCCTGATAACTACATTGAATGAAGATGTTAACAACCTGAATGAAAAATGCATGTTTATGTTCCCGGGGGATAGTACAACTTACTATTCTTTTGACTCTGTCTTTGATGATAACCATAACCTATATCTCCCAGAATTTTTAAACTCAACTAATCCCGGAAATCTACCCCCGCACAAACTAACATTAAAGAGTGGCTGCCGCATTATGCTGCTCTGAAATATAGATCCAAAAATTGGATTTTGCAACGGCACTAGACTAATATGTCGTAGATTTGGAAGAAATATCATTGAGGCAAATATATTGGTGGGACATTTCAAGGGTTTAAGAGTTTTTATTCCACGCATACCACTTAAAGGTGCAGAGGATTACAAGATGTCGTTTGAACTAACGAGAAAACAATTTCCTGTCAGATTGAGCTTCGCTTTAACAATTAACAAGTCTCAGGGACAGACAATAGGGAATGTTGGGATCTATCTTCCAAATCATGTATTCAGTCATGGTCAATTGTACGTTGCTTTATCTCGAGGGGTTTCAACACATACCACAAGAGTATTAGTAAAAAATTATGTTATCGAGGGTCATGAAGGCGTGTTCAATAAAAACGTGGTATTCAGAGAAATATTTGATCGAGTTGACTCCACAACAATGAGAAGCACGGTATGATATCAAATAAAACTAAATTTTATTTCATAAATAAGAACTACTTCAATTGGTCGCAGACTAAAATAAAGATTCATTTTCATTGCTCACTGCAGAATCATGACATTGATTGTTTTTAGCTATACTTTCAAGATCCCACTGCGTATAATCTCATGCTGCCTCTGATTGAACAATGCACAAGGTACAGTAAAGTTCTGATATTCTTTGTCATTGCAGATTTCTTTTTTGTAGAAATACTGAAATTTAAAATTAATGTACTGATTTTTTAAAAATTTCTATTTTGCAGATCATACGTTTTGTTAGACGATTAAAAGACTACACTTCATTTGAGTTAAAAATGATGGGTATGAGGATATCAATTGTGGTATATGTTCAGGTAAGATGCATGTATGTTTTTGTTAATGTGCTTTGTAAAGAACTTATATTGTTATAACATCATCATATCTTTAATCAATTCAGAAACTCTATCGTCAATATCATTTTCTATATAACCAAACATTGTTGATACTAATTTATAGTTGGAAGTCATTCTTAGATGGTTATTGTTCCCCACGACAAATGTCATAACCATGGCAAATGTCGCACCCGTCGACGAATGTCGCACCCAGGACGAATGTCGCACCCCCGACGAATGTCACACCCACGACGAATGTCGCACCCACGACGAATGTCGCACCCACGACGAATGTCACACCCACGATGAATGTCGCACCCACGACGAATGTCGCACCCACGACGAATGTCGCACCCACGACATATGTCGCACCCACGACATTTGTCGCACCCACGACATTTGTCGTACCCACGACATTTTTCGGACCCACGACATTTGTCTCACTCACGATATTTGTCGCACCCACGACATATGCTCCCAGGGCCGAAGGCCCGTGCCTGTCACTCGTATAAATATATACATTTATAAAATGTTCTGTCTAAAAACGAACTGTAAGCGCGCGGGTGCGCGGAAGACGAAAATAAAGGTTTAGGATTGCTTCAAATCAAAAAGTGCCCATCATAAAAGTTGTAGCTCTCGTAGAGACGAACAAATGTTATGATAACAATTTTTCCAAACGACATCGTTTTGACCCTCAAAAAGGCTCCCAAACACAAACTACAACGGACTACACGAGAACAAACTTACGAGTACTCGAGAGGTAGAAAAAATAGGCTACTCGAGTAAGCAGGAACAGTCACTCGAGTATATAAAAAGGAACTCGAGTATATAACAAAGTACTCGAGTAGGTATAGAAGCAGCACTCGAGACAACAAAAATCACTCGAGTAGGCAAAATTAATCACTCGAGTAGGTAAAATTAATCACTCGAGTAGGCAAAATCAATCACTCGAGTAGGTAAAATTAATCACTCGAGTAGGAGGAAGGATCACTCGTGAGATCCGGAATAGAACTTGAGTAAGAACTAAATTCACTCGAGAGGCAGAAACAATCTACTCGAGTAGATATGTCGTGAACAGGCAATATACACGAGAGAGGAGAGAATTACACGAGTAGAAATTGCATGAAAAACATTTTCTTTACAAATCTACCCTTTTGATCAAACTATATATTAATGAATAGTATTTTTTATTTTTGAATATTACTTTAATATTAAAATAATCATATATATATATATTTTTAAACAAGGATAGTACGAGATCAGAACGGAGGCTCAAACGTACGCCGAATCAAACGAAATTTGCACCGTAGGGGAACACTGACGCTACGAACACAACGGCGAAGTCAAAACCAAAATCTAACTGCCATTCCCGACATATTAATCTTCAAAGTGTACGGCAAACATAAAAAAATCCAAAACTTCAATCGCGCGCCGAGAATCCAAAAATGCTCGAATTGCGACGAAATTTGACGGGCAAATCTAAAATTACTTAACTTAAATTACAAATGCAAAATTTTCCCATAATAACAAGAATTCAGCCGACTCGACCACACAGACGCGAAAATGCCTTAACGGCATTGCGCTGCCAACTCGACGTTAAAAGAAACGCCACGACGTCATAAATATGACGTTGCCATTCAAATAAAATCATCGAAAAATCGGGGGCGTTGCAGTCACTCCACCTAAAAGAAGTTTCGACCCGAAACTTAACACAACTCCAAAACCAAACCAAAATGATAAAATCAAACATAACTGAAAACATAACGACATAACCGAAACTAAGAGAAGAGGTGCAGATGAGATTCCCTCATCGCCGATTCCAATTCCCACGTCGCTCTCTCGACGTCTTGATTTATCCAAAAAATCTTGACCATAGGGATGGTCTTTCTTCTTAACACACGCTCTTGAGAATCCAGAATACGAACAGGTTCTTCCACATACGTAAGGTTGGGCTGAATCTCAGGCATCGAGTCGAGGACTTGATGATCATTTCAAACGCACTTCCACAACTGCCTCACATGGAACACATCATGGACACCAGGGAAGCCCGCGGGCAAATCCAGCCTATAAGCTGACACTCTGATGCCCTGAAGAATTTGGAAAGGTCCCACGTACCGGGGTTCTAATTCATGGTTCCTTTCAAACATTTTAATGCCAGACATCGGAGAAACCTTCAGAAAAACCAAGTCTGCAACGGCAAACTCCAGATCGATCCTTCATTGATTAGCATACTTCTCATAGCGCTCTTGAGCCACACAGAGCTTTTCTTGGATATGAGTCACGACACAATTCATCTCCTCAATGGCCTCCGGACCTAGCAACGGTCTCTCACCAACTTCAGCCCAAAACAAAAGAGCTCTACAATGCCTCCCATATAAGGCTTCAAACGGGGCCATCTGCAGACTCTCTTGATAACTATTATTGTAAGAAAAGTACATGAGTCTGAGACTCTCATCCCAAGCACCACCATGATTCAAAATATAACACCTGATCATGTCTTCTATGATCTGATTTACTCTTTCCGTCTGACCATTCGTCTGCGGATGATAGGCGGTGGATTCCCTCAAATCGGAATCCAACCCCTCCTGCAAACTCTTCCAAAAGCGAGACGTAAATCTGGAGTCCCGATCTGATACAATGCTAACAGGCACTCCATGTAATCTGATGACCTCTTCAAGGTATAGCTCGGCTATCTTCTTCATTGAATACCGAATATTAAACGGTACGAAGTGAGCACACTTTGTCAATCTATCGACTATCACCCAAACAGAGTCATGCCCACGGGGAGATTTTGGTAGACCGATGATGAAATCCATTGAAATACTCTCCCATTTCCAACTTGGAATATCGAGCGGTGTCAGTTTACCACCAGGCCTTCTATGATCAACCATAACACGCTGGCACGTATAACATTCCGATACAAACTTCGCGATATCACTCTTCAACCCCGAGCACCAAACAATTTGCTTTAGATCCTTATACATCTTAGTGGAAACAGGGTCGTAGGCTACACTGGAACCATGAGCTTCAGCACAGATCTTAGCCCGAATGTCGCCAAACGCGGGGACGCAAAATCTACCCCAATACTTCAAGGTATCCAACTCATCCAAGGAGAAATCAAGTAGCTCCCCCTTCACAGTTCTATTTCGGAGGTGCAACAAAAAGGATCATCCATCTGGTGTGCTCGAGTAAGGGAAATCCAAGAGGGTTCTTTCGCTTCCAAACTAGCCGGCCCAGTACGACTCCCAACCTCAATATCCATTAACAAGAATTATTCTACCAAGACTGTACCGATAGATTAAAAATTTTAGCGGTCTTTCTACTCAAAGCATTGGCTACTACATTAGCCTTTCCTTGATGATAAAAATTTTTACTTCATAATCCCCCACATATTCTAACTACCGACGCTGGCGCAGATTTAGTTCCTTCTGAGTGAAGATGTACTTCAAACTCTTATGGTCCGTATAGATCAAGCACAGTGTGCCATACAATAAGTGTCGCCACAACTTCATTGCATAAATTACGGCAGCAAACTCCAAATCATGCGTAGGATAGTTTCTTTTGTGAATCTTTAGTTGCCTCGATCCATACGCGATCACCTTACCATCTTGCATTAAAACACAACCAAGTCTGATGTGTGATGCATCAACATACACATCATACTCAAGTCCTTCAGTAGGTAAGGTTAAAATTGGAGCAGTGCATAATCCCTTCTTCAGTTCTTGGAAAGCTTCTTCATACTTATCACTCCAAATGAATGCAGTATTCTTCTGAGTAAGTCTAGTTAGAGGAGCAGACAACACTGAAAACCCTTCCACGAACCTTATATTATAGCCAGCCAGGCCTAAGAAGCTCCTAATCTCCTTAGGTGTAGAAGGTCTCTCCCATTCCATCACAGGAGAAATCTTGGTCGGATCTACAGAAATACCATCCTTGCTTACAACATGACCCAGAAAGGACACCTGAGGTAGCAAGAACTCACATTTGCTCAACTTCGCATATAACTTATGCTCCCTCCGGGTCGATAAAACAAAACGCAAATTCTGAGTATGCTCCTCAACATTGCGGGAATACACAAAGACATCATCTATAAACACAATAACGAATCGGTCCAAGAAATCCTTAAACACGCTATTCATCAAATCCATGAAAGCAGAGGGTGCATTTGTTGGGTACATTGGTCTAAATGTACCTGATTTGAAGAAGCCTCACCCAACTCAATGATATACATCAAAATGTATTTGATGTATTTTGAGTTACATGTGCAGGTTAAGTATTTGCAGGATATGATGAAAAAGTTTCTAAGTCCATGTGTCGACACCTAGAGGGAAAGTGTCGACACTTAAGAAGACTTGTGTCGACACCCAGGCAAGCAGTGTCGACACTTGGAGTCATTGTGTCGACACCAGGGATGCTGAGTCGATAGCAGACAGAAAGTGTCGACACAAGGAGCTGTGTCGACACTCAGTGAAGAAATGCCAGTGAAGTTGTGTCGACACTTAACAGTTGTGTCGACACCCAGTGAAGCTGTGTCTACACCAGAAAGTGTCGACACTTGGAGGCTGTGTCGACACTCAGCAAAAGTCTGCAAAGACTAAGTACAAGTGTCGACACCCAGAACAATGTGTCGACACTCAACAGAAGAGTCAACACTTGAAGTAAGTGTCGACACCCAGAACAATGTGTCGACACTTAGCAGAAGAGTCAACACTGGAAGTAAGTGTCGACACCCAGAACAATGTGTCGACACTTAGCTGAAGACTCAACACTTGAAGAAAGTGTCGACACAAGGAGCTGTGTCGACACTTAGCAAAGAACAGCAAAGTTCAAGAATATTCTAAGTACAAGTGTCGACACTATGGGAATGTGTCAACACTCAGCTGAAGTCTCAACAAGAAGAAGAATGTGTCGACACAAGGAGCTGTGTCGACACTCAACAAGTATCAACACTGAAGACATGTGTCGACACCAAGAAGCAGTGTCGACACTTGACAGATTCAACACATGAAGATGTGTCGACACAAAGGTGTTGTGTCGACACTTAGAAAAATTCAGCAAAGATACAGAAGTACAAGTACTTGTGTCGACACTCAATCTCAGTGTCGACACATGAAGAAGAAGCAGTGTCGAAGATAAAGAATCAACAACACAAGGAGTTGTGTCGACACCTTGTAGACTAGTGTCGACACTTAGACAACATGTGTCGACACTTGGTCTATAAGTGTCGACACTTAAAGACAGAAAGTCTCGACACTTAAAGACAGTTACAGAATTTTCAAGAACTGACTGGATGACTTGACAGCTGCCAGTCCAGCCGGTCTACAGCACCTGTCAGAGTTGTCAGAATTCAGTTATGCACCGGACCAGCCGGTTACCATGAAGAAGGCCTATAAATAGGCCTATACTGTCTACAGAAAGGATTGATCAAAGAGTTATTGAAGTTGTCAAGGTTCAAATTATTAATCAAGTATTCAACAAAGAAGATCTAGCTATTCCTTGAAGAATCAAGTACAGATTTAAGAAGTTGGAGAGAGAGAGCTCCATCCAAGAAATCAACTGTTGGAACCCAGCTGAGAAGAAGGATTCAGATTAGTCTGAATTTTAAGAAGCAGAGATCAAGGATCAACTGCAGAGGAATCAGTCTTATTGTGTTCTACTTTCAAGAAGCTTTGAAGAAAAGCCAAGTCAGATTGATTTCAGCTGAGTTCTTCCAAGAACTCATCAAGAATCTCACAACTTAACTCTCTTTTATCTAAGTTGTTGAGTTTATACATTTTGTATTCATTATAACTTGTAGGATCCTTTAGATCTGAGATTGTAAGCCTGCAATTATAAAGGCTGAGGGTAGGAGAGTGAAATCTCTGAGTGTAGGCCTTGGTGGCTGAGTGTAGGCCTTGGTGGCTGAGTGTAGGCCTTTATGGCTGAGTGTAGGCCTTTGTGGCTGAGTGTAGGCTTTGTGAAAAGCTGAGTTATAGGGCCTTGGGCCTGAGGTGTAGGAACCAGTTTGGGTTCTGAGATAGTGAAGGAGTTTGGCCGAATCTAGTACACTGCTAGATAGGCGAAGGGGGAAAGTGGATGTACCCAAAGCTTGGGGAACCACTATAAAACTCTATGTCTTCTGTGTGCTGTGATTTGCTGTGAATGCTGTGTGATTGCTGTGAAATAGTAGATAGAAATCTGTGTTAAATACTGATTGCTGTAATAAAAAGTTAAAAAGAATTTGGTCACCTATTCACCCCCCCTAGGTGTTTAGGTACCATATCTTTCAAGTGGTATCAGAGTCAGGTTCCTCAAAAAGGACTAACAGTCTGAGGAGATCCTGTATGGCAGTTTCAGTCTAAGTCAAATTCCAGATTCAAGAAAATCAAGAACCATGGGTTCCACAGATAATCACAAGAAATTGGGATCCATGAAATTACCTATATGCAGAAAGGAAATCTTTGGGATCTGGAAGGAAAGGGTAATGCTGTTTATGGAGGCCTCAGATCCTAGAATTTACATCACAGTAAAGGAAGGGCCATATGTTCCCATGAAGGTGTCAGTCCTAGATGCTAATCAGAGAACACCAAAGGATTTCTCTGAAATGACTAAGGATGAGATTGTCCTAGCCACCATGGACAAAAGGGCTCAAAACATCATTGTAAGTGCCATAGATGATGCCACTTTTCAGAATCTAATACACTGTAAGACAACCAAAGAGATGTGGGATACCTTTATTGTGTATATGGAAGGATCTGAAGAAGTTAGGCAAGATAGAAAATCCTTGCTAAATCAAGAGTATGAAAGTTTTAGACAAGGAAAGGGTCATAGCATAACTGAGTGTTATAAGAAGTTCTATAGGATAGTGAATGAACTCATGTCTTATGGAAGAGAGTTCAGTAATTATGAACTCAATGACAAGTTTCTAAGGTCCCTAACTAAAGATTGGGACACCAAGATCTGTGTCATTAGAGAAATGGCTAAGTTGGGAGAAATTCCTCCACCTACATTGTTTGGGAAATTGCTGTCATATGAAATGCAGTTGACAGTGAGGAAAGAGGAGGAGAAATCAACAAGAAATGAACATAAGGAAAGAACAGTAGATTTCAAGACAGAAGCCCCCAGAAAGTACAGAGGAAAGTCACCAACTCCACCTCCAAAGGTTGCTGAATCAGAGTCAGATGAGTCTGTCAGCACAAAGTCTGAAAGCAGTGAAAGTGATGAAGACTTTGCTGCCTTCACTAGACATTTTCAGAAGTTCTTGAAGAAGAAACAGTGGAGGACAAGGCCTTCTACATCACAGGGAAAGGAAGACTCTTATCAGAAAAAGAGGTCTTCAAAGAAAGACAAGAAGAGGATTAAGTCTAGCAAAGCTACACTATCAAAAATAGTGTGCTATTGCTGCAATAGACAAGGTCATGTGATAGCAGATTGTCCTGAAAAGAGAAAGGAGTCTAGTGATAAGAAGAAGACTCATTTCAAAGGCAAGAAAGAGAAGTCTTTTGTTGCCAAAAAGGAGAAGACTCTGTCAGATATTTCTTCTTCAGAAACTGAGTCAGATGCTGAGGCATACATAGGGCTGTTTGCTGAAGAAGAAGAAGAAGAGTTAATGCAGATTTTGGAGTCTATTTATGAACAAGAAGACAGTCAATGCCAAGGGCTAATGGCATTGACAGAAAGTGACAGAATCCTGGAGCAGCCAGGATCCAGTAAGGTATAAATTTCAACTTTTAGTTCAAATTCTTGTACCAGTACAGATTCAGATTCATCATCATCAAGTGATGAGAGTGCATCTGAGTCTGAAGCAGATATTCATCAGTTGATATATGAATACAAGGTTCTGTTGCAAGCTTACAAGAAGAGCAAGTCCCTAGCCAAAAGTCAGGCAAAGGAAATTGCTGATCTTAAAGCTGCTGCAACTGAGTTTGAGAAGTCTTTTGATCAAAAACTTAATGAGATAGCCAGATTGAAACACATAACTGTGATTCAAATGGGAACTATATCATTTAAGAATGATCAAATCAAGAGTCTGGGGATTAATCTTCAGAAGGAGAAGGACTTAGTTGCTAGGTTTTCTAAACCTAAGTCAGTTCTACCTTTGATTGATGAATTTGTTCATCAAAAAGGAAAAGCTGGACTTGGTTTTACTAGACCTACAAGGACTGTTCAGTTCAAGTCCATGTCCAAGGGCAAAGCCCCAATACTCAACAAGCCAGCTGTGGATAAAACAGCACAGACTGTACCTAAGCAAAGGTACAATAAGTTTGAATGTTGGTGCTGTGGCAAAGTTGGCCACTATGCAATGGACTGTTGGCACAATGATAGTGCCAAAGTAAGTAGCAAACTGCCTATAGGAAAACCAGTAGGTAGCCATGTAAGGATGCATACTAACAAGTACCAAGGACCTAAGAATTCTTTGGGTTCTAAGGTTCATTAATCTGTTTTGCAGGTGAGTCCAAGTGGCCATGCCCCAATATGGTACTTGGACAGTGGATGTTCCAGACATATGACTGGAACAAAGGGATTACTAAGGGACTACACACCTATTAAAGATGGTCCAAAAGTCACCTTTGGTGGTTCTGAAAAAGGAATCCTCAAAGGATTTGGTAACATTTCTAGCAACTTGGTTACCATTACTCAAGTGGCTTATGTTAAAGGGTTGAAACACGACCTAACAAGTATAAGTCAATTAAGTGATATAGGGTATGACATCTCATTTGTTAAGGATGGTTGTTATATCAAGAGGTCAAATGATCAAGAGATCATTTTGACTGGCTATAGAAAGAGGAATGTCTACTGCCTAGACATTATGTGTGAGACCAATGGTTCTCAAGTGTGTCTTGTAGCTGATGAGACAGTCTCTCATTGTGTCAAATGGCAAAAGAGGTTAGCTCATCTTAACTACAAGACAATTGGCAAACTCTTTAGCAAAGAGTTAGTGAGGAATGGTCCTCAGGTTAAGTGTGTTAAAGATGGAATTTGCTCAGCTTGTCAAAAGGGCAAGCAGACTAGATCCACCTTTAGAAGCATAGAAAACAAAGATGCTGTGAGGTGTTTATACCTCTTGCATATGGATCTCTTTGGTCCAATGCCAGTTCACTGCCTAGGTAGGAAGGTCTATACCTTTGTAGTTGTAGATGACTACTCAAGGATCTCCTGGGTGTTCTTTCTAAGACAGAAATCTGAAACACCCAATATCTTCTATAGCTTTGTCAAGCAAATTCAGAATGAACTAAATAGTACAGTGGTCAAAATAAGAAGTGACCATGGTACTGAGTTTCAGTCTGATAGCATGACAAAACTATGTGAAGACTTTGGGATATTTCAAGAGTTTTCTTCACTTAAAACACATCAGCAAAATGACATTGCTGAGAAGAAGAATAGGACCTTGATTGAGGCAGGTAGAACCCTATTAAGTGATACATCACTACCAGAATATTTCTGGGCTGAAGCAGTCAATACTCCATGCCATGTTATTAATAGGGCTACCATAACTAAAGGCCTCAACAAGACCCCCTATAAGGTTATGAAAGGCAGGAAACCAAACCTATCCTACTTCAGGATCTTTGGTTGCAAATGCTTCATACTTAACAATGGAAAGTCTTACTTGACTAAGTTTGCTGCCAAGTCCCAAGAGGGAATTTTTGTTGGGTACAACAACAATAGTAAGGCTTATAGAGTCTACAACTTGTCTACTCAAGTTGTAGAAGAGACTGTACATGTAGTATTTGATGAGACTAAACTTATTAACAATGAGTTATCTAGTAGTGTATGCAGCCCCACAGGTTTAATAAAGAAGATGGACATGCTCACTTTAGAAGAAGAATCTACTGCAAGACAGCAAGTAGAAGACAGTGGCTGTTGTCCAGGGGGAGAACTACATGTACCAAATGCAGAAGAAGTACAAGGAGTACAGCAAGATGATGAAACTGAAGTGGTTCAACCAGAAGTCAGGATGCCTCCAACCAATAGGCATCTTAGAGATCATCCAGTAGAGCAGATTATTGGAGATCCAAGACAAAGGGGTACAAACAAGGAGTAGAAACCTGAATGCAGCAGTCTACTCCAGCTTTCTATCCCAAGTTGAACCTAAGAAGTTTGAAGAAGCCATCAAAAACTCTCTTTGGATTGAAGCTATGCAAGAAGAACTCAATCAATTCAAGAGATGCAAGGTCTGGGAGCTTGTTCCTAAACCTAAAGACCACAATATAATTGGAACCAAGTGAATCTATAGGAACAAGATTGTTGGGTACATTGGTCAAATGTACCTGATTTGAAGAAGCCTCACCCAACTCAATGATATACATCATAATGTATTTGATGTATGTTTGAGTTACTTGTGCAGGTTAAGAAAGTACTGGACTGAAGCAAAAAGTTTCTAAGTCCATGTGTCGACACCCAGAGGGAAAGTGTCGACACTTAAGAAGACTTGTGTCGACACCCAGACAAGATGTGTCGACACTTGGAGTCATTGTGTCGACACCTGGGATGCAGAGTCGACACCAGACAGAAAGTGTCGACACCTGGAGCTGTGTCGACACTCAGTGAAGAAAAGTGCAGACAGAAAGTGTCGACACAAGGAGCTGAGTCCACACCCAGTGAAGCTGTGTCTACACCAGAAAGTGTCGATACTTGGAGCTGTGTCGACACTCAGCAAAAGTCTGCAGAGTCTAATTACAAGTGTCGACACTCAACACAATGTGTCGACACTAAGCAGAAGAGTCAGCACTTGAAGCATGTGTCGACACTCAACACAATGTGTCGACACTCAACAGAAGAGTCAACATTTGAAGTATGTGTCGACACCCAGAACAATGTGTCGACACACAGCTAAAGACTCAACACTTGAAGAAAGTGTCGACACAAGGAGCTGTGTCGACACTTAGCAAAGAACAGAAAGAACAACAAATTATTCTAAGTACAAGTGTCGACACTATAGGAATGTGTCGACACTCAGCTGAAGTCTCAACAACAAGAAGGTGTGTCGACACAAGGAGCTGTGTCGACACTCAGCAAGATTCAACATAGAAGACTATGTGTCGACACCAAGAAGCAGTGTCGACACTTGACAGATTCAACACAAGAAGATTGTCGACACAAAGGAGATGTGTCGACACATAGAAGAATTCAGCAAAAGCTAGAAGAACAAGTACTTGTGTCGACACTCAATTTCAGTGTCGACACATGAAGAAGAATCTGTGTCGAGACATACAAGGATATGTGTCGACACCTTGTAGACTTGTGTCGACACTTACAAAGCATGTGTCGACACTTGGTCTATAAGTGTCGACACTTAAAGACAGAAAGTCTCGACACTTACTGACTGTTAGAGATTTTCAAGAAGTGACTGGTTGACATGACAGCTGCCGATCCAGCCGGTCTACAGCAACGGTCAGAGATGTCAGAAGTCAGTTATGAACAAGACCAGCCGGTTACCATGAAGAAGGCCTATAAATAAGCATCCACAATTTACAGAAAGAGTGGTGTGGTTGTTGAAAGAGTTGATCAAGTGATTAACAAGTGGTACAGATTATTCAAGTAATCAGAAAAGTGATATACTGAGTATCAACACAAGAAGATCTTGCAGTCCAAGTGCAGATCTAAGAAGTTGGAGAGAGAGGGCTCCATCCAAGAAATCAGCCTCTGGAACTAGGCTGAGAAGAAGGATTCAGATTCAATTCTGATTCTTAAGAAGCAGAGGTCAAGGAACAACTGCAGAGGATTCAGTCTTATTCAGTTCTACTCAAGAAGCTTTGAAGAAAGCTAAGTCAGATTGGATCCAGCTGAGTTCTTCCAAGAACTCATCAAGAATCTCTCAACTCCTCTCTTATTATTCTGAGTTGTAGAGTTATAATTTGTAATATCTTTTTAACTTGTAGGATCCTTTGGATCTGAGTGATTTGTAAGCCTATAATTATAAAGGCTGAGGGTAGGGCTTGTTCGCCTGAGTGTAGGAGATTGTGATCTCTGAGTGTAGGCCTTGTTGGCTGAGTGTAGGCCTTAGATTGGCTGAGTGTAGGCCTTGATTGGCTGAGTGTAGGCTTTGGGATAAAGCTGAGTTGTAAGGCTTTGGGCCTGAGGTGTAGGAACCAATTTGGGTTCTGAGACAGTGCAGGAGTTTGGCCGAATCTAGTACACTGCTAGATAGGCGAAGGGGGAAAGTGGATGTACCCATATCTTGGGGAACCACTATAAAACACTGTGTGCTGTGCTGTGATTATGCTGTGTATGTTTTGTTATTGCTGTTTGCTGTGCAAAAGTAGTTAGAACTCTGTGATTTAACTAAGTGGCTGCCAACAAAGTTAGAAAAGGATTAGGTCACCTATTCACCCCCCCCCCCCCTTTAGGTGTTTAGGTACCATATCTTTCAAGTGGTATCAGAGGGAGGTTCCTCAAAACAAGGACTAACAGTCTGAGGAGATCCTGTTTGGCAGATTCAGTGTAAGGCAATTCACAGATTCAAGAAATTCAAGAACATCAAGAAACATGGGTTCTTATGAGAATCACAAGGAATTGGGTTCCATGAAATTACCCATATGCAGGAAAGAGATCTTTGGGATCTGGAAAGAGAGGGTAAGGCTATTTATGGAAGCCTCTGACCCTAGAATCTACATTACAGTTAAGGAAGGGCCTTATGTGCCAATGAAGATTTCAGTATTGGATGCAAATCAGAGGACTCCAAAGGATTTCTCTGAGATGACTAAGGATGAAATTGTCCTAGCCACCATGGACAAGAGGGCACAGAACATAATAGTGAGTGCCATTGATGATGCCACTTTTCAGAACTTAATTCACTGTAAGACAGCAAAAGAGATGTGGGATACTCTCATTGTCTATATGGAAGGTTCTGAAGAAGTTAGGCAAGATAGGAAGTCCTTGCTAAATCAGGAGTATGAGAGCTTTAGGCAAGGAAAGGGTGATAGCATCACTGAGTGCTATAAGAAATTTTACAGGATAGTTAATGAACTCATGTCTTATGGAAGAGAGTTCACTAACTATGAACTAAATGACAAGTTCTTAAGGTCCCTAACCAAAGATTGGGACACCAAGATCTGTGCCATAAGAGAAATGGCTAAGTTGGGGGAAATTCCTCCTCCCATACTGTTTGGCAAGCTATTGTCTTATGAAATGCAGTTAACAGTGAGAAAAGAGGAGGAGAAATCAACAAGGACTGAGCACAAAGAAAGAACTGTTGCTTTCAAGACAGAAGTTCCCAGAAAGTGCAGGAATAAGTCTTCAACTCCACCTCCAGAGGTAGTTGAATCAGAGTCTGATGAGTCTGACAGCACAAAGTCTAAGAGCAGTGAAAGTGATGAAGACTTTGCTGCTTTCACTAGACACTTGCAGAAGTTTTTGAAAAAGAAACAGTGGAGGTCAAGGCCTTCTACATCACAAGGAAAGGAAGACTCTTATCAGAAAAAGAGGTCTTCAAAGAATGACAAGAAAAGGACAAAATCAAGCAAGGCAACTAGTTCAAAGATTGTTTGCTATTGCTGCAATAGACAGGGCCATGTTATTGCAGATTGTCCAGAGAAGAGAAAGGAATCTGGTGACAGGAAAAAGACTCACTTCAAAGGAAAGAAAGAAAAGTCTTTTGTTGCTAAGAAGGAGAAGACTCTATCAGATATATCTTCTTCAGAAACTGAGTCTGAGGCTGAAGCCTACATAGGGCTGTATGCAGAAGAAGAAGAGGAAGAATTCATGCAGATCTTGGAATCAATTTATGAACAAGAAGACAGTCATTGCCAAGGGCTAATGGCTTTGACAGAGAGTGCCAAAATCCTGGAGCAGCCAGGACCCAGTCAGGTACAAAGTTCAAGTTTAAATTCAGTTTCTTGTTCTAGTTCAGAATCAGATTTTTCTTCATCAAGTGATGAGAATATATCTGAGTCTGAGGAAGATATTCATCAGCTCATAGATGAATATAAGGTACTGTTGCAAGCCTACAAGAAAAGCAAGACCCTAGCCAAAAGTCAGGCAAAGGAGATTGCAGATCTCAAGGCTGTTGCAACAGATTTTGAGAAACAATTTGATCAAAAACTGAATGAGGTAGCCAGGCTGAAACATATTACTGTGATTCAGATGGGAACTATCACCTATAAGAATGATCAAATTAAGAGACTGGAGATCAATCTTCAGAAAGAAAGAGAGCTTGTTGCTAGGTTTTCAAAACCTAAATCAGTGCTACCTTTAATTGATGAATTTGTTCATCATAAAGGCAAGGCTGGACTGGGTTTTGTTAGACCTGCAGGGACTGAGCAGTCCAAGTCTAAGTCCAAGGGCAAAGCCCCAACATTCAACAAACCTGCTGTAGTCAAGACAGCCAAGGCAGTACCTAAGCAAAGGTACAACAAGTTTGAATGCTGGTGCTGTGGCAAGATTGGCCATTTTGCAATGGACTGTTGGTACAATGCCAGTGCCAAGGTGAGTAGCAAGCTACCTGGTGGAAAGCCAGTAGGTAGCTTTGTCAAGTTACAGACTAACAAGTACCAAGGACCCAAGATTGCTTTGGGTTCTAAGGTCCATTAATCTGTTTTGCAGGTGAGTCCAAGTGGCCATACCCCTACATGGTACTTGGACAGTGGATGTTCCAGACATATGACTGGAACTAGGGGACTACTGAAGGACTACATTCCAATCAAAAATGGTCCTAAAGTGACCTTTGGTGGTTCTGAAAAAGGAATCATCAAAGGGTTTGGTAACATTTCTTCAAACTTAGTTACCATTACTCAAGTGGCTTATGTTAAAGGGTTGAAACACAACCTAATAAGTATAAGTCAGTTAAGTGATGTAGGGTATGACATCTCATTTGTTAAAAATGGTTGTCATATCAAGAGGTCAAGTGATCAAGAGATCATCTTGACAGGTTATAGGAAGAGAAATGTCTACTGCCTAGACATTATGATTGAGAACAATGGTTCTCCAGTTTGTCTTGTAGCTGATGAGACAGTCTCTCATTGTGTCAAATGGCACAAGAGGCTGGCCCATCTTAACTACAAGACAATTAGCAAACTCTTTAGCAAAGAGTTAGTGAGGAATGGTCCTCAAGTTAAGTGTGTTAAAGATGGCATTTGCTCAGCTTGTCAAAAAGGCAAGCAGACTAAATCCACCTTTAGAAGCATAGATAACAAAGATGCTGTGAGGTGTTTGTACCTCTTGCATTTGGATCTCTTTGGTCCAATGTCAGTTCACAGCTTAGGTAGGAAGGTCTATACCCTTGTAGTTGTATATGACTACTCAAGGTTTTCCTGGGTGTTCTTCTTAAGACAGAAATCTGAAACACCTAGTGTCTTCTACAGCTTTGTCAAGCAAATTCAGAATGAACTTAATAGTACTATGGTCAAAATTAGAAGTGACCATGGTACTGAGTTTCAATCTGAAAGCATGACAAAACTATGTGAAGACTTTGGGATATTTCAAAAATTCTCTTCACCTAGAACACCTCAACAAAATGGCATTGCTGAGAGGAAAAATAGGACCTTGATAGAAGCTGGTAGAACCCTACTAAGTGATACATCACTGCCTGAGTATTTCTGGGCTGAAGCAGTTAACACTGCATGCCATGTTATAAATAGGGCTACCATCACTAAAGGGCTAAACAAGACCCCCTATGAAGTAGTGAAAGGCAGGAAACCAAACCTATCCTATTTTAGGATCTTTGGTTGTAAATGCTACATACTTAACAATGGGAAGTCTTACATAACTAAGTTTGCTGCCAAGTCCCAAGAGGGAATTTTTGTTGGGTACAGCAATAATAGTAAGGCTTATAGAGTCTACAACTTGACTACACAAGTTGTAGAAGAATCAGTGCATGTAGTTTTTGATGAGACTAAACTTATTAATAATGAGTTGTCTAGCAATGTATGCAGCCCCACAGGTTTGACAAAGACAATGGACAAGCTGACTATAGAAGAAGTGCCTGCTGCAAGACAGCAAGGAGAGGAGAGTAGCTGCTGTCCAGGGGGAGAACTACATGTGCCAGTTGCTGAAGAAATCCAAGGAGAACAGCATGATGCAGATGCAGAAGAGGTTCAACCTGAAGTTAGGATGCCTCCAGCCAATAGGCATCTTAGAGATCATCCAGTAGAGCTGATTATTGGAGATCCAAGACAAGGAGTACAAACCAGGAGTAGAAACATGAATGCTGCAATCTATTCCAGCTTTTTGTCTCAAGTTGAACCTAAAAGATTTGAAGAAGCAATAATGGATCCACAATGGACTGAAGCAATGCAAGAAGAGCTTAATCAGTTTAAGAGGTGCAAGGTTTGGGAACTTGTTCCTAAACCTAAAGACCACAATGTAATAGGAGTTAAGTGGATCTACAGGAATAAGATGGATGAACAAGGTGTCATCATTAAGAATAAAGCTAGACTGGTTGCTAAAGGATATAGGCAAGAAGAAGGTATTGATTTTGATCAAACCTTTGCTCCAGTAGCCAGACTGGAAGCCATAAGAATGTTCTTGGCCTATGCAACCTATCAAGGATTCAAGGTATACCAAATGGATGTCAAGTCAGCATTCCTAAATGGTAATTTGAAAGAAGAAGTCTATGTGGAGCAGCCTTCAGGTTTTGTTGATCCAACTCTACCTCATTATGTCTATAGACTTAGGAAAGCTTTATATGGGTTAAAGCAAGCCCCTAGGGCTTGGTATGAAACCCTATCTAGTTTCCTCATTGAGAACAAGTTCTCAAGGGGGAAAATAGATAAGACTCTATTCCTTAGGGAATCTAGAGGCAAATGTCATACTAGTCCAAATATATGTAGATGACATTATATTTGGGTCTACTGAAAGCAGCCTTTGCAAAAAGTTTGCAAAACTTATGCAAGGTTAGTTTGAAATGAGTAGTATGGGAGAGCTGAAGTTTTTCTTGGGTCTCCAAGTTAAACAGACTGAGAGTGGTTTGTCCATTTGTCAGTCAAAGTTCACCCTAGAACTCATAAGGAAGTATGGTATGGATTCATCCAGTACCATGAAGACTCCTATGGGGTCAAGTATGTCTCTTAGCAAGGATGATGCAGGGAAACCTGTAGATGAAACCTTGTATAGAGGGATAGTTGGCTCCCTATTATACTTGACTGCTAGTAGACCAGACATCATGTATGCTACATGTGTTTGTGCAAGGTATCAAGCCTGCCCTAAAGAGTCTCACTTGACTGCTGTCAAGAGAATTTTGAGATATCTAAAGGGCACTCCCTATCTAGGCCTCTGGTACCCTAGGAATGGAGACTTTGATCTAACAGGCTATTCAGATGCAGACTTTGCAGGATGCAAAGAGGATAGAAAGAGCACTACTGGAACCTGTCAATTCCTAGGTGGAAGACTAATTTCATGGAGCAGCAAAAAGCAGACTAGTGTGGCTATCTCCACAGCTGAGTCAGAATATGTGGCTGCAGGAAGTTGCTGTGCTCAACTTCTGTGGATACAACATCAGTTAGAGGACTATGGATTTCAGGTAAGTAGAACTCCACTTTTCTGTGATTCTACAAGTGCTATTTCAATAGCTAACAACCCTGTATCTCATAGTAGAACAAAGCATATTGAAATTAAATATCACTTTCTTAGGGAGCATGTAGAAAGAAATGATATTGTACTTGAATATGTTAAAACAGATGAACAACTAGCTGATATGTATACTAAGCCCCTAGAAGAAGCTAAGTTCAATAAATTCAAAATTGAACTAGGAATGATAAACTTAGACTAAGTTTACAGAATAGAAAATTGGCTAAGTAAAAAGGTGTCGACACATAGACAAGTCTATGTCGACACAGAATAGTGGTGTCGACACTTCAGGAAAAAGGTGTCGACACATCTAGGAATGTGGTGTCGACACTTCTGAATGTTAGTGTCGAGACATGTCAAGTAGGTGTCGACACATCCAATATGGTGTCGACACTTAAGTTTTACTCAGAATTTTCTAAGTAAAGTCTCGACGATGTGTCGAGTTATGTTGTGTCGACACCTAACCAAGTGTCGACACATAATATCTGTTAACTAAACTTGAGTCGACACATGTGTGTCGAGACATTATAAGTCAGTGTCGACACTTATTGCCAGTGTCGACACATGTTGAGTTAGCTGTCCCGCCTGTTCATCTTCAAAATCAGGAAGGTATAAATAGGGTTCTGTCTTTGTTTATCGACACGCTTTCAAAGTTTCGAGACCAAAACTCTTGTGTCGACACTTCTCTTTTCTAAAGACCAATTCTCCAAACCCTAATGGCTCCTAAGCTTGAGGAGAACGTGAACGAGGGCTATGAGCTGGTGCGCGGCGCGTTCGACGACGCAGATCAAGAAATCCAATCGGTGATAACCCTAGTCGCCAATTCTGGACTCGAATACTTAGTTTCAGAACCAACAAAGATTTGGAAGAAGGAAGTTCTTGAATTCCTTAATGGAGCTGCTGTAGATGAATCTGGATACAGAATCAAATCCAGAGTTCATGGAACTAAGGTCAAGGTTTCACCAAAGAATCTGAGGAAGGTACTCCAGCTACCTAAAACTCAAGATGAAGAGGAAGTAACTGCTTCAAAGACCAGGGAAGCTCTTACCTGGTGTGGTCTTGATCCCAAGATGAAGATAGGATCGGTATTCAACAGGAAAGGCATGAACAGTCAAGGAAAATTCATGTCTGAAATTGTGGGCAAGGTTATTCTCAGTAAGCTAGGAGGGCATGACAGGGTGTCTGCCTCTATGTTTGAAATTATGACAAGAATAATCTTTACTCTAAGAACAGACTGGTCTCAAGTGGTGTATGAGAAAGTCAAGGAGAGTCTGAAGAAGCCCAACCTGGGCAGAATTATAAGTCTCTACCTAGCTGGTACAATACTAGAGGTAATGAGCAATGCTGCTGGAAGCAAGATCAACCACATGAGGAAGATGGACCAAAGGATATTTTCAGATGGGACAGGGTGTTGTCCAAGGAAGTGGCAACCCCAGAGAAGCCAGTTACTGAGAAGGAGATTCCTCCTAAGAAGAAGAGAAAAACTGCTGCTGTGGCACAAGAGTCCTCCAGCAGTTCTGATAGTGAAGAACATGTTGTCTTCACTCCTGATGACCAAGAGGATGTGGCTGCAGAGAAGACCCCTGCTGCTGCAGATAATGCTGAGATCCAGGGGGAGCCTCCAGTAGTAGAAGAACCATCTACTCTGGACAGTGAGCAAGCCACCATCATTATCCAAGAGGTACTCACTGACCTAAAAACTTTAGACTATATTATAGAAGATGCTAATTTGTCTGATGTCCATCAGCAAACTCAGCTAGACAGTCAAGTTCCAGATGTTATTTTAGAAGACAAATCTGCTGAACAAGAAGTGGTACCTGAATCAGTGGTTGAAGAGCAAAGACTGTCTCCAGCTCCATCTCCACCTGAATATACAATGGAGGATTTATTCCTAAATCTAGATCAAGAAGATTTTGATATGGACAAGGATGCTGCTGCTGAAGATAAGAGTGCTGCTGCTGAGGGGGAGCAACTGACAGTTCTGGAAGAGCCTATTAGGCTAGAAACTGAGCAAGCACCTGATGTGCAACCTGAGAAGCCTCAAAGCCCTAAGGACAGGGTTGATATTGCCAGCACTTCTGCCTCTGAAGATGAGGAGAGTGCTAGGGCCAAGAAAAAGAAACTCTATGTTTTTAAAAGAAGAAGCCAGAGTTATAAGAAAGCCTTGCAATCTATAGCCCCACAGCATATAGTTCAACAAGCTCCAACAGTTGATTATAGTGCTTTGATGATTGCCATGCAGATCAAATTGGATGAGCAAAGGAAGGCAATAGAGGCTTATGTGGATGAAGGGCACAAGTCCCTACAGTTTGATCTAGCACAAGATATAAAATATATAAGGTTTGAAATGAACCTGAACAAGAAGGAGATGACTGACTGCTTCCACAAGGGTGGGAATGCAGTAGTCTATTTGGCAACTCACCAGGAGAAGATCAAGGCTCAGGTAGATGATATAGCATTAAAGCAAGGATATGTGCTGGAGAATCAGTTAAGAATGAATGATAATTTGACTGCCTCCCATAATGCTATAGTCACTGAGTTGAAGAATAAGACTGCTGAACCTTCAACATCTACTGCTGCTGCTAAGGCTGACTTTGATAAGGTATTTCAAGCTGAGATTACTGCTGTCAAGACTGCAATTCAAGATTCCCAGAAGGCCATCTCTGAACAGCTCACTAAGCTCAGACCTTACTTTAAAGAGGGAATCAGGTATTTGGATAGTCAGATAAGGTTTCAAAAGGATGATGTCAGAGACCATATGGCTAGAGAAGTCATAAAGGGGGAGAGAGTATTAGTCAAAGCTAGCTCTGACCATGCCAAATGGATATCTAACTCCATCAGAGCTACACTGGGCTATCCTCCACTTTGTGATGATGATAATGTGGCTGAATCAGGAATTCAAACTCCATATCTTGGAGGTGAGCAAGCAGAAGTAGCTCAAGTGATTTATCCACCTCCAGATTTTGACATGGTTCAAGCAGATGTCAGCACAATGTATAGCCCAACTGAGGGCAAGGCCAATGTTCATATTGAGAAGGTTGTTCAACCTATTTCTGAAGCTCTGCAAGAGGCTCTGAACAAAGAAGAAGAGACTAGGCTGTCTAAAAAGAGGTTTAGGGAACAAGCAGAACAAAAGCCAGATTTTGAACAATGGAGCCATACCTCTAGAAATATAATTCTAACTGCCTGGAAAGCTGCCAAAGACAACCTGAATGACATGAACAAATGGTTCTCTAAGGCAGAATGAAGAAAGCATGAGATCAGGCAGGAGGCTATAGTACAATTCAGAAGGAAAGCTAAGATGGGAAAGCTACCTCCTACTGCTGTGGATCCTAGCAAGTACTTCCCCAAGCCATACCACTATTTTGAGAGACAGAAAATCAAAGCAGAAGAGCTGAAGAAGAAGGACTTAAAAGGAAAGAAGCCTGCTGATGCTGCAACTATTGAAGCCCCTGTCAAAGCTCAAGTCCAAGCTGGAAAGGGAATTGTTCTCAAGGAACCTGATCAGAAATAGATTACGATTTTACTTGAAGATTATGTTGCAATCCTTTTTAATGTAAAACATTTTTGTAAAACATTGAAGATGTATAAGAAAAATGTTAGAACAATATATGATAAATATATTTCATGATTGTTCTGTAAATGTGTCTATTTCTTGATTGTTCTGAAATGATGAATGTGTATACATGTGTGTATTTCTACATGTTTATGTTTACCCTGCTGAATATAATCTGTTGTACATCATTTTGTAATTTTAATTATGGATGGTGTATATCATTGACTAAGGGTTATGACTTCTCCAAATAGGGGGAGATTGTTGGGTACATTGGTCAAATGTACCAGATTTGAAGAAGCCTCACCCAACTCAATGATATACATCATAATGTATTTGATGTATGTTTGAGTTACTTGTGCAGGTTAAGAAAGTACTGGACTGAAGCAAAAAGTTTCTAAGTCCATGTGTCGACACCCAGAGGAAAAGTGTCGACACTTAAGAAGACTTGTGTCGACACCCAGACAAGATGTGTCGACACTTGGAGTCATTGTGTCGACACCTGGGATGCAGAGTCGACACCAGACAGAAAGTGTCGACACCTGGAGCTGTGTCGACACTTAGTGAAGAAAAGTGCAGACAGAAAGTGTCCACACAAGGAGCTGTGTTGACACCCAGTGAAGCTGTGTCTACACCAGAGAGTGTCGACACTTGGAGCTGTGTCGACACTCAGCAAAAGTCTGCAGAGTCTAAGTACAAGTGTCGACACTCAACACAATGTGTCGACACTAAGCAGAAGAGTCAGCACTTGAAAGACACTCAACACATGTGTCGACACTCAACACAATGTGTCGACACTCAACAGAAGAGTCAACATTTGAAGTATGTGTCGACACCCAGAACAATATGTCGACACACAGCTAAAGATTCAACACTTGAAGAAAGTGTCGACACAAGGAGCTGTGTCGACACTTAGCAAAGAACAGAAAGAACAACAAATTATTCTAAGTACAAGTGTCGACACTATGGGAATGTGTCGACACTCAGCTGAAGTCTCAACAACAAGAAGGTGTGTCGACACTCAGCAAGATTCAACATAGAAGACTATGTGTCGACACCAAGAAGCAGTGTCGACACTTGACAGATTCAACACAAGAAGATATGTCGACACAAAGGAGATGTGTCGACACATAGAAGAATTCAGCAAAAGCTAGAAGAACAAGTACTTGTGTCGACACTCAATTTCAGTGTCGACACATGAAGAAGAATCTGTGTCGAGACATACAAGGATATGTGTCGACACCTTGTAGACTTGTGTCGACACTTACAAAGCATGTGTCGACACTTGGTCTATAAGTGTCGACACTTAAAGACAGAAAGTCTCGACACTTACTGACTGTTAGAGATTTTCAAGAAGTGACTGGTTGACATGACAGCTGCCGATCCAGCCGGTCTACAGCAACTGTCAGAGATGTCAGAAGTCAGTTATGAACCGGACCAGACGGTTACCATGAAGAAGGCCTATAAATAGGCATCCACAATTTACAGAAAGAGTGGTGTGGATGTTGAAAGAGTTGATCAAGTGATTAACAAGTGGTACAGATTATTCAAGTAATCAGAAAAGTGATATACTGAGTATCAACACAAGAAGATCTTGCAGTCCAAGTGCAGATCTAAGAAGTTGGAGAGAGAGGGCTCCATCCAAGAAATCAGCCTCTGGAACTAGGCTGAGAAGAAGGATTCAGATTCAATTCTGATTCTTAAGAAGCAGAGGTCAAGGAACAACTGCAGAGGATTCAGTCTTATTCAGTTCTACTCAAGAAGCTTTGAAGAAAGCTAAGTCAGATTGGATCCAGCTGAGTTCTTCCAAGAACTCATCAAGAATCTCTCAACTCCTCTCTTATTATTCTGAGTTGTAGAGTTATAATTTGTAATATCTTTTTAACTTGTAGGATCCTTTGGATCTGAGTGATTTGTAAGCCTATAATTATAAAGGCTGAGGGTAGGGCTTGTTAGCCTGAGTGTAGGAGATTGTGATCTCTGAGTGTAGGCCTTGTTGGCTGAGTGTAGGCCTTGGATTGGCTGAGTGTAGGCCTTGATTGGCTGAGTGTAGGCTTTGGGATAAAGCTGAGTTGTAAGGCTTTGGGCCTGAGGTTTAGGAACCAATTTGGGTTCTGAGACAGTGCAGGAGTTTGGCCGAATCTAGTACACTGCTAGATAGGCGAAGGGGGAAAGTGGATGTACCCATATCTTGGGGAACCACTATAAAACACTGTGTGCTGTGCTGTGATTATGCTGTGTATGTTTTGTTATTGCTGTTTGCTATGCAAAAGTAGTTAGAACTCTGTGATTTAACTAAGTGGCTGCCAACAAAGTTAGAAAAGGATTAGGTCACATATTCACCCCCCCCCCTCTAGGTGTTTAGGTACCATATCTTTCAAAGATGGATGAACAAGGAGTCATCATTAAGAACAAAGCAAGACTAGTTGCTAAAGGATATAGGCAGGAAGAAGGTATTGATTTTGATCAAACCTTTGCTCCAGTAGCCAGACTGGAAGCCATAAGGATGTTCCTGGCCTATGCAACTTTTCAAGGATTCAAAGTTTACCAAATGGATGTCAAGTCAGCATTTCTAAATGGTAATCTTAAAGAAGAAGTCTATGTGGAACAACGCTCAGGTTTTGTTGATTCTACTTTACCTAATCATGTCTATAGACTTAGGAAAGCTTTATATGGGTTAAAGCAAGCCCCTAGGGCTTGGTATGAAACCCTATCTAGTTTCCTCATTGAGAACAAGTTCTCAAGGGGGAAAATAGATAAGACTCTATTCCTTAGAGAATCTAGAGGTAAAGTAATACTAGTCCAAATATATGTAGATGACATTATATTTGGGTCTACTGAAAGTAGCCTTTGCAAAAAGTTTGCAAAGCTAATGCAAAGTCAATTTGAGATGAGTAGTACGGGAGAGCTAAAGTTCTTCTTGGGTATCCAAGTAAGACAGACTGAGAGTGGTTTATCCATATGCCAGTCCAATTTCACCCGAGAACTCATAAGGAAGTATGGTATGGATTCATCCAGCACCATGAAGACTCCTATGGGGTCAAATATGTCTCTTAGCAAGGATGATGCAGGGAAGCCTGTAGATGAAACCTTGTATAGAGGGATAGTTGGCTCCCTATTATACTTGACTGCAAGTAGACCAGATATCATGTATGCTACATGTGTTTGTGCTAGGTATCAAGCCTGCCCTAAAGAGTCTCATTTGACTACAGTCAAAAGGATATTGAGATATCTTAAGGGCACTCCTTATCTAGGCCTCTGGTACCCTAGGAATGGGGATTTTGAACTAACAAGTTATTCAGATGCAGACTTTGCAGGATGCAAAGAAGATAGAAAAAGAACTACTGGAACCTGTCAATTCCTAGGTCGGAGACTAATTTCATGGAGTAGCAAAAAGCAAACAAGTGTGGCTATCTCCACTACAGAGTTAGAGTATGTGGCTACAGGAAGTTGTTGTGCTCAACTTTTTGGATACAACATCAGCTAGAGGACTATGGAATTCAGGTAAGTAGAACTCCACTCTTTTGTGATTCTACTAGTGCTATTTCAATAGCTAATAATCCTGTATCCCATAGTAGAACAAAACATATTGAAATTAAATATCATTTTCTTAGGGAGCATGTAGAAAGAGAAGATATTTTACTTGAATATGTTAAAACAGATGAACAATTAGCTTATATGTATACTAAGCCCCTAGAAGAAGCTAAGTTCAATAGGTTTAAGATTGAACTAGGAATGATAAACTTAGAGTAAGTTTATGGTATTGAAATTGGCTAAGTAAAAAGGTGTCGACACATAGAGATTTCTGTGTCGACACAGAATAGTGGTGTCGACACTTCAGGAAAAAGATGTCTACACATCTAGGAAATTGGTGTCGACACTTCAGAATATTAGTGTCGACACATGATAAGTAGGTGTCAACACAACCAAGGTGGTGTCGACACTTAGTGTTTACTCAGTATTTTCTAAGTAAAGTCTCGACTAAATGTCGAGTTAAGTGGTGTCGACACATAAACAAGTGTCGACACATAAAATCTGTTGACTAAACTTGTGTCGACACAGATGTGTCGAGACATTATAAGTCAGTGTCGACACTTATTGCCAGTGTCGACACAATTTAAGTTAGTTGTCCCGCCTGTTCATCTTCAAAATTAGAAAGGTATAAATAGGGTTTTGCCTTAGTTTGTCGACACGCTTTCAAAGTTTCGAGACCAAACTTCTGTGTCGACACCTCTCTTCTCTCAAGAAAAATTCTACAAACCCTAATGGCGCCAAAGCTTGAGGAGAATGTCAACGAAGGATACGAGCTGGTGCGCGGTGCTTTTGAGGATGCCGATCAAGAAATTAAGGCTGTCGTAACCCTAGTAGTCGATTCAGGATTAGAATATCTTGTTTCTGAACCTACTAAAATCTGGAAGAAAGAGGTACTAGAATTTCTCAGTGGAGCTAAGATAGACGAAACTGGATTCAAAATTAAATCCAGGGTTCATGGTGAGAAGGTGAAGGTGTCACCTAAAAGTCTGAGGAAGATTCTACAGCTACCAAGAATTAAAGAGGAAGATGAGGTTACAGCTACAAAGACCAGGGAAGCTCTAACCTGGTGTGGATTGGATCCTAAGATGAAGCTTGGATCAGTGTTTCTTAGAAAAGGCATGAACAATCAAGGGAAATTCCTCTCAGAGATTGTTGGCAAAGTCATACTCAACAAGCCAGGAGGACATGACAGAGTGTCTGCCAATATGTTTAGTATAATGACAAGGATAATCTTCCTTCTAAAAACTGACTGGTCTATGGTAGTTTATGAGAAGATTAACGAAAGCTTGAAGAAGCCCAACCTGGGCAGGATTTTGAGTCTTTACCTTGCTGGTGTAATACCTGAAGTTATGAGTACAGCTGCTGGAAGCAAAATAAATCATATGAGAAAAATGGACATGAGGTTGTTCTCTAGATGAGACAGGGTGTTGACTAAGGAAATGCCAACCCCTGAGAAGATAGTTTCTGAGAAGGAGATTCCACTAAAGAAGAAAATGAAAATTTCCCCAGTGGCTCAAGAGTCCACTAGCAGCTCAGATAGTGAAGAACAGGTTGTCTTCACTCCAGATGAGAATGAGGAAGAGCCTGCTGTGAAGTCTCCAGCTCCTCAAGATGATGCTGAGATCCAGGGGGAGCTACCTCAAGCTAGCCCCATACATAAGGATCAAAGCCAGGGGGAGTTACCAGTTGTAGATGAACCCACTACACTGGAAAGTGAACAAGCAACTAACATTATCCTAGAGGTAATCACTGAACTCAATAATTTAGATTTTCCTATAGAAGATACTGATGTGTCTGATGTTCATCAGCAAACTCAGCTGGATCACCAAGTCCCAGATGCTGTCTTGGAAGACACATCTATTGCATCTCCAATAGTTCCTGATCCAGTAGTTGAAGAGACCAGAATTTCTCCTGCTCAGTCTCCACAAGAGTATACCATGGAAGATCTTTTCTTAAATCTAGATCAAGAAGACTTTGGTAAAGAAACTACTGCTCCTGAAGGAGAGAATGCTCCAATTGAGGGGGAGCAAGTGCAAGTTCTGGAAGAGCCTGTAAGGCAAGAACCTAAGACAGCACCAGATGTGCAAACTGAAAGACCCCCAAGCCCTAAGGAGAGGGTTGACAATGCCAGCTCCTCAGCATCTGAAGATGAGGAGGCTACCAGGGCTAAGAAGCAGAAACTTTATGTATTCAAAAGGAGTCAAAGTTATAAGAAGGCTCTACAATCTATTGCACCACAGCCTATAGTTCAGCAAACACCATCAGTTGATTATAGTGCTTTAATGGTGGCAATGCAGATTAAACTGGATGAACACAGGAAAGCAATTGAGAAGTATGTGGATGAAGGGCAGAAATCATTGCAATTTGATCTGGCCCAGGATATTAAATCTATAAGATTTGAGATGAATCTAAACAAGAAGGAGATGACTGACTGCTTCCACAAAGGTGGAAATGCAGTGGTGTACTTGGCCACACACCAGGAGAAGATAAAAGCACAAGTGGATGACATAGCTGTGAAGCAAGGTTATGTTCTTGAAAATCAGCTAAGAATGAATGACAACCTTACTGAATCCCACAATGCAATAGTCACAGAACTGAAGAATCTAGCTGCAGGACAGACTCCAGCTATAGCAAAGAAAGATTTTGACAAAGTATTCCTAGAAGAACTCACTGCTCTTAAGACTGTCATTCAAGACTCCCAGAAGGCCATATCTGAACAACTTACAAAGCTCAAACCTTTCTTTAAAGATGGAGTCAGATACTTGGATAGTCAATTCATATTCCAGAAGGATGATGTCAGAGATCACATGGCTAGAGAAGTCATAAAGGGGGAGAGAGTTTTAGTCAAAGCTAGCTCTGATCATGCCAAATGGATATCTAATTCCATCAGAGCTACACTGGGCTATCCTCCTCTTTGTGATGATGACAATGTGGCAGAATCTGGAATTAACCCTGCCTATCTTGGAGGTGAGCAACCAGTAGTAGCTCAAGTGATCTATCCTCCACCAGATTTTGACATGGTGCAAGCTGATATTCATCACATGTATAGCCCAACTGAAGGTAAGTCCAATGTCATTATTGAAAAAGTGGTTCAGCCTATATCTGAAGCCATGCAAGAGGCACTGCAGAAAGAAGAAGAGACAAGGTTGTTTAAGAAGAGGTTTAGGGAACAAGCTGAACAAAGGCCAGACTTTGAACAGTGGAGCCCTACCTCAAGAAATATCATTCTGACTGCCTGGAAAGCTGCCAAAGATAACATTCAAGACAGGAATAAGTGGTTCTCTAAAACTGAATGGAGGAAACATGAATCAAGGCAGGAGGCCATAGTTCAACATAGAAGGAAGGCCAAGATGGGAAAGCTACCTCCTACAGCTCTGGAGCCTAGCAAGTACTTTCCAAAGCCATACCATTATTTTGAAAGGCAGAAGATTAAAGTTGAGGAACTCAAGAAGAAAGTGCTGAAAGGCAAGAAGCCTGCTGATGCTGAAGTTGCTGATGCTCCTGTTCAAGCTAAAGTTCAAGCTGGAAAAGGCATAGTGATTAAGGAGCCAGAACAGAAATAGAATTAGAATTTTCTTGAAGTTTACTTTGTAATCTATTTGATGTAAAACATTTTGTGAACTTCTGAAAAAGAATCTGACAGATATTAGAACAATGTGTTATATGTTAAATCTATTTCATATTTGTTCTGTGATGATGTCTATGTCTATTTCATATTTGTTCTGTGATGATGTATTTGTATACATGTGTGATTAATACATGTTTATGTTTACCCTGCTATATATAATCCTGCTTTACATCATTTTGTAATTTAATTATGAATGGTGTATATCATTGACTAAGGGTTATGACTTCTCCAAATATGGGGAGATTGTTGGGTACATTGGTCTAAATGTACCTGATTTGAAGAAGCCTCACCCAACTCAATGATATACATCGAAATGTATTTGATGTATTTTGAGTTACATGTGCAGGTTAAGTATTTGCATGATATGATGAAAAAGTTTCTAAGTCCATGTGTCGACACCTAGAGGGAAAGTGTCGACACTTAAGAAGACTTGTGTCGACACCCAGGCAAGTAGTGTCGACACTTGGAGTCATTGTGTCAACACCAGGGATGCTGAGTCGACACCAGACAGAAAGTGTCGACACAAGGAGCTGTGTCGACACTCAGTGAAGAAATGCTAGTGAAGCTGTGTCGACACTTAACAGTTGTGTCGACACCTAGTGAAGCTGTGTCTGCACCAGAAAGTGTCGACACTTGGAGGCTGTGTCGACACTCAGCAAAAGTCTGCAGAGACTAAGTACAAGTGTCGACACCCAGAACAATGTGTCGACACTCAACAGAAGAGTCAACACTTGAAGTAAGTGTCGACACCCAGAACAATGTGTCGACACTTAGCAGAAGAGTCAACACTGGAAGTAAGTGTCGACACCCAGAACAATGTGTCGACACTTAGCTGAAGACTCAACACTTGAAGAAAGTGTCGACACAAGGAGCTGTGTCGACACTTAGCAAAGAACAACAAAGTTCAAGAATATTCTAAGTACAAGTGTCGACACTATGGGAATGTGTCGACACTCAGCTGAAGTCTCAACAAGAAGAAGAATGTGTCGACACAAGGAGCTGTGTCGACACTCAACAAGTATCAACACTGAAGACATGTGTCGACACCAAGAAGCAGTGTCGACACTTGACAGATTCAACACATGAAGATGTGTCGACACAAAGGTGTTATGTCGACACTTAGAAGAATTCAGCAAAGATACAGAAGTACAAGTACTTGTGTCGACACTCAATCTCAGTGTCGACACATGAAGAAGAAGCAGTGTCGAAGATAAAGAATCAACAACACAAGCAGTTGTGTCGACACCTTGTAGACTAGTGTCGACACTTAGACAACATGTGTCGACACTTGGTCTATAAGTGTCGACACTTAAAGACAGAAAGTCTCGACACTTAAAGACAGTTACAGAATTTTCAAGAACTGACTGGATGACTTGACAGCTGCCAGTCCAGCCGGTCTACAGCACCTGTCAGAGTTGTCAGAATTCAGTTATGGACCGAACCAACCGGTTACCATGAAGAAGGCCTATAAATAGGCCTATACTGTCTACAAAAAGGATTGATCAAAGAGTTGTTGAAGTTGTCAAAGTTCAAATTATTAATCAAGTATTCAACAAAGAAGATCTAGCTATTCCTTGAAGAATCAAGTACAGATCTAAGAAGTTGGAGAGAGAGAGCTCCATCCAAGAAATCAGCTGTTGGAACCCAGCTGAGAAGAAGGATTCAGATTAGTCTGAATCTTAAGAAGCAGAGATCAAGGATCAACTGCAGAGGAATCAGTCTTATTGTGTTCTACTTTCAAGAAGCTTTGAAGAAAAGCGAAGTCAGATTGATTTCAGCTGAGTTCTTCCAAGAACTCATCAAGAATCTCACAACTTAACTCTCTTTTATCTAAGTTGTTGAGTTTATACATTTTGTATTCATTATAACTTGTAGGATCCTTTGGATCTGAGATTGTAAGCCTGCAATTATAAAGGCTGAGGGTAGGAGAGTGAAATCTCTGAGTGTAGGCCTTGGTGGCTGAGTGTAGGCCTTGGTGGCTGAGTGTAGGCCTTTGTGGCTGAGTGTAGGCCTTTGTGGCTGAGTGTAGGCTTTGTGAAAAGCTGAGTTGTAGGGCCTTGGGCCTGAGGTGTAGGAAACAGTTTGGGTTCTGAGATAGTGAAGGAGTTTGGCCGAATCTAGTACACTGCTAGATAGGCGAAGGGGGAAAGTGGATGTACCCAAAGCTTGGGGAACCACTATAAAACTCTGTATCTTCTGTGTGCTGTGATTTGCTGTGAATGCTGTGTGATTGCTGTGAAATAGTAGATAGAAATCTGTGTTAAATACTGATTGCTGCCATAAAAAGTTAAAAAGAATTTGGTCACCTATTCACCCCCCCTCTAGGTGTTTAGGTAACATATCTTTCAGCATTGGTTAAAGCAAAAGACATCACCAAAAATACATAACGCCCATGCCGTGAACGGAAAGCAGTTCGGGGAATGTCTGCCTCACAAATTCTCAACTGGTGGTATCCTGAGCGTAGATTGATCTTTGAAAATACCCAGCTAACACGCAACTGGTCGAACAGATCATCAATCCTTGGAAGGCAATATCTATTCTTAATGTTTACCTTGTTCAATTCCTTATAATAGATGCAAAGCCTCATCGATCCATCTTTTTTCTTGACGAACAAAACAGGAGCACCCCACGGAGAAGAACTTGCTCTAATAAAACCACACCTCAGCAACTCATCGAGATGAGTACGCAACTCATCCAGCTCATGAGGAGCCATACAGTATGGTGCCTTAGCAATTGGGCAAGTACCTGGCTCAAGGTCTATCACAAACTCTATCTCCCTTTCAGGAGGAAGTCTTGGAAGACTATTAGGAAAGACATCTGTAAACTCTCGTGCCACCGAGACATCCTCAAGATGTGGTGTAACAAAAGCTGTTTCCATAGAAGAAATAGAAACTAAAAATGCCTCGCAACCAGACTCTATAGCATGACAAGCATGTACCACAGAAATGACAAGGGAAACTCTGTCCTGAAATCCATAGACGCTCATAGGTTCGCCATTGTCCATTCTGAAATCCAGTCGCTTAGCCTTGCATTGGATTACCGCATCATACTTGGAGAGCCAGTCCATGCCCAAAATCACGTCAAAATCAGACAGGTCCAAAATCATCAGATCCGCAAAGGCCAGAAAATTGCCAAGATAAATAGTGTATCTCAGAACTCCTTGAATAGATATCACCGAGTCACCAGAGGGAAGATTGCCATTGAAGGAGTCTCCTAATTGATCCACATTCAGGCGATGTTTATCAACAAATCTCCGGGCCACAAAGGAATGGGTGGCAACCGAATCGAAAAGAACGCGCACCCACCTATTCCATACCTTAAACTCCCCTAAAATCATAGCATACATAACTAAAAAAATGATAACTAGGGCAACAACGATAAACTAATAAGGATAAATCAAACTGAGGCAAACCTGATATCACTTGCGTAGAGGTTTGAACTTCCTCGCTGGTCATCACGTTTAGCTTTCCTTTTCCTTTATACAGGCTTGGTGGTGGCGGCAAAGCTCGAAGCGGGGCAGGCTGCAGTGGGGGCTGAGTCTGGGGGCATGTAGACTTCTGGTGCCCCTTCTGCCCACACTAGAAGCATGTCCTTTCTTTCATCCAGCAATGACTCACATCATGACCCTTCCTTGCACAGAATGAGCACACTAGCTCTCCCTTGGGTGCACCTTGGATGGCATACACCTGCTGCTTCAGGGTGGTAGTGTAACGTCCCGAATCGCTCTAGGCCCCTAGCGTGTGCGTTTGAGTCAGGAGGGTTGACTCGAGTCCTGGGACGTGCAGGGAATTGGACTGCACTTGTGGAGGAGTAGTGAAATCAGTGCTGTGAAGGGACACGGGTAGAGACACGGGCGTGTCCCTACCCGTGTGCGCGTGTGCGTCGAGCTGAACTCGACGAGGCATGTCGAGATCGCCGAGCTGTGTCGACATCATGTGACACGGGTAGAGACACGGGCGTGTACCTACCCGTGTGTATCGAGTTACACTCGACAGGGCATGTCGAGACTGACGGGCTGTATCGACACCATGTTTCACGGGTAGAGACACGGGCGTGTCCCTACCCGTGTGTGTCGAGTTACACTCGACGAGCGGTGTCGAGATCGACGAACTGCCCGTCGACTTCGACGAATTAACATGATACGGGTAGAGACACGGGCGTGTCCCTACCCGTGTTCTCCCGTCAACGATTTTGATCGAGATCGACGAAATGTTGAGATTGTCGAAATGCATCCCGAGAAGGACACGGCCAGGGCACACGGCGGTGTCATATTGACACGGGTCGGGACACGGGTTGGGACACGGGCGTGTCCATACCCGTGTCAAATATTGAACCGACATGGAAACTATCGTTGCCGCTTCGCCAGGCAGGACACGGGTACAGACACGACCGTGTCCCTACCCGTGTCACTTTTCATATATAAGGGGGAGAGAAAACCCTAGCCATTTTCATGCTCATTTCATTCGCTATTTCCTGTGAGAACTCCTGGTGAGAGAGAAAAATGCTGGAGCAAGTTCTACAGGAGAATATCTGCCATCGCCATGAAAGAGAAGATGCCACCGAGGAGAACTACGCGTCCAAGGCCGGAAATGGTGGTACCGCTGGAACCGATATGAGTTTCCTACCCTCTCCCTTGTTGCTAGATCTGTAGATATTTAGGCGAGACGTCGACTCAAAAGAGTCTTGACATGTGAGAAGATGCTTTCTCTAGGGTGAGGCCAATCCGGGGCTTGTGCTCTTGGTTAGTGGTGTCTTCAACCTCTCTGATCTTCTATGTGGAGATGAGGGATGCTTTCGTGAAGAGCAAAGGCCTCTTGAGGTTGAATAAGGGAGGAGATTTTCTGGAATGATTTGGGATGATCGCCTTGAGGAGGAAGATGAACCGATGTCGTTCATACGGCCTTAAGATGCGTGCAGAATCTGTATTCTGCGCGCAGCGAAATTCATGGCCATTTTTAAGCATGATATGGCCAGATCTGGGCTTTCGGCTAAACACGAAAGTTGAAGCCCTTGCAAATACCTTTCCAACGAATGGTTGTATGACTTCAGGCGAAGTGTGTAGCCACGGAAAGTCCTTTCTATCGTGGGGTTACACGCCTTCACCGGATTCCTGTATCTTCGGGAATCTCCGGTCGAAGTTGCTGTCCAGATTCAACCTGCACCTAAATTCTGGGCTTTAATGGAAGATGGATTTGGATTCGGTGGAATTTATATTGCAAGATACTTGGCTTGGATGAACCCTTATGATTAATCATTTGTTGCATGATTGATGTAGCTTATTAATCAGATTTCATATTATCAAATTGTGAAGCATTCTTATTTAAAAGAATTGAATTGGTAGGAATTGAAAGATTGATAATTGTGCACTTCATGTTTATATTATGACATTATCAAATGGAAAGTGTGATAGATATTTATATGCGCATCTTGTTTATATTACGTTGTCATCATTTCGAAAGCCATATAGATGAATAGATTATGGCCATGAGTATGTTTGATTAATGAAATGAGTCTAGTAGTCCAATACTTAGAGCGTCATCTCCCTACGGATAGTATTGTGAAGGGATGTAAGTGCGGTGTTGACCGTCACTTGTTTTGGTTGTGTTGAGATATGGTGTGGATGGATGGTTGGGTCGTGTCATCGTGCTTCCTTCTGAGGTCCCTTCCATGTTATGTTGACGTGGTATTTGCATGTGGTGTTAGTCGACACGCGTATCGTAATCCTGGGTTAAGGATAGTGTGGCAGGTCTACGGGCTCACCAGTCGTCACACCGACGGGAGTCGACAGTTAGACTTTGGGCGGTTGGGCATGGTCCTCGCTGTTCACGTCCCGGGGATCTTTCCGTGCCAGGTGAACAGTTGGTCTTTTTCCTCGTGCTGACTCCGAGGCTCCTTCCGGGTCACACTAGGTCAGTTCGGGGCTTGGTCCCCGGTGCACATCTGCCCGAGGCTCCCGCTGGGCCATAGTACGCATGGGCTCTGCTGTTGTGTTCTTAGCATTGAGGTGTACGGAGGCCTAGGTGAAGTAGTGTGGATACCCGCCTAGTAGTAGAAGTGCCCGTTCTACTGTCACAACCTTGCCACGACGGCTGATGCCTGAGAGGTCAGCTACCTGCTCGAAAAGTGGGAACTATAGTCTGTGTCAACATAGCAATTGCATGGGTGTGTTCATGGGCGAGTCATTGCATAACATTCATAGCATTTCATAACATTGCACAATAAGATCCTCATCGTATAAGTTTGTATGGGAACTCTTATACGATGAGTTACTTTTATGTAACCCGATCCTTAACTTATAAGTTTGTATGAGCATTCTTATAAGTTAAGTTACTTTCCTGCTGTTACTTATACTTGGTAGTTTGCTGTAGCTCGTAAATATTTACTAGAACCTGATACTGTTACTCTTACACTACTGCCACCTGCTTATACTCCATTACTTGCATACTTATTATATACTGTACTCTAGTTCCTGTTCCCCGCCCGGTGACGAGGAGTCACCGGGGGAGCGGATGTGAAACCACTTAGTCGTTTCGACTAACGGTTGCTACGTCTTCCTTTTTAGGAGGTCACGCCGCAGGTAGAGCAACCGCAGACCACGCTGCAGGACAGCCAGGATAGGACGACAGGGCCTGAAGTGACGATGCCATCGATACCGTCGGTTACTGATGTTAGTATTTTGATTACTCTAATGTAGCCCGTTTGGGCAATGATTAGCTGTACTCTGATATATTGTAGAAGCATGTTTAGCTTCACTTTATTGATGTATTTGGACATTATATACTTAGTGTGGATTTTGACTTCTCTTGCTTATTTTATTTGGTTGGGTTGGCATGTTCTATTGATATTGTTGTAGCCGACGGAATAGGCGTCTTGTGGTACATGTTAGCCCGTCTGCTAATGCTACCGCAAGGCGGCTGTTCCGGGCATAAGACTCCCCTTTCGTGTCGTGTTTTGGGATCCGGGAGGGGGGGTCTTACAAATGGTGCCACCCCCCTTCACGCCGCAGATAGACTCCCCCTTCACGCCGCAGATAGATCTTTATATGCGCATCATGCTTATATTACGTTGTCATCATTTGGAAAGTAATATAGATGAATAGATTATGGCCATGAGTATGCTTGATTAATGAAATGGTATCAGTTTGCCACGATCCTCAACTAAAGAAGTCATTCAACAATGGTGCCAACCGCGTTTGATTAGTCAGTTTGTGGACAAATTGACTTAGTGGAAGTAGTGGTGTGCCTATATGTAATTCACATTAAGTTTGTCCAACTTTGACCTTACGTTTAGCCAACCTGACCACAAATTTGTCGTGTACGTGTAGGTTCCACTGCATGTTGAGCCGATGGGGGGTACTCCTACTCCTCCCATACCCACTCAGTTCCAACAGTCTGAGTTGGGGCAGACGCTCACCGCCATTCTTGATGCTTTTAGGGCGCAGCAGCCCCCTGTGCAACAACAGGACCCGAGCTCCAACTGGCTGAGCACCTTTCGGGCTCTCTCCCCTCCCGCCTACCTTGGGACAGAGTTAGTCATACGTACAGAGGAATGGCTAGACACAGTTCAGGAGTTGTTGGCTGGTATCCGTTCCCCGGCCAACATGGCAGTGACATTAGCGGTGTCCTTGTTGGACTCACATGCTATGAGGTGGTGGAAGTCCCTCATGGGCTCTACCTTCCAAGGCCGGATCTACAAAGAGATAAGTTGGAGTGAATTCTCGATTGTTTTCTTGGAGCACTTTATCCCTACATCGGCCGGATATGAGCTTGAGCAGAGGTTTCTTCTACTAAAGCAGGGATCAAAGTCGGTTACGGAATACCAGCGGGAATTCCAGCATCTCGCAAGGTTTGCGGATTCTTATGAGTTGGATGACAGAGGTTATGCCAAGTGCTTCTACAAAGGGCTGCGAGATCCCCTAAGGCAGTCCCTTTTGTTTATAGCGGATGGAAGCTTGGCGGAGATCATTGATATGGCGAAAAGATTGGAGGCGGACCAGTTGGGCTGCAGTAAGAGGCTTGCGGAGGACGTGATGGAAGCCGGCCCATGGAATATAAGAAGGCGAGACTTAAGAGGAGGAAGACGATATCAAAGAGGTGCGTGTCCACCGAAACTATAGGGTGGAGCATCCGGTTCCGCAACCGCCTACGTTGCCTCCACCCCCACAGCCTCAGCAATTTCAACAACCTGAAGGGCGTCGTGGGCTAGTGTGCTTTGAATGCAACCAGCCGGGACACGTCCGACGTTTCTGCCCGCAGATATATGGGAACGTCCCTCCTGCTCTCCCTCCTGCTCTCCCTCCAGCAGCCCCATGAGGACGTGGATACATGCGTGGTCGAGGACGAGGACCGTGGGGAGGTAACCCCGGCACTGCTAGGGATCATGTGTACGCGCTTGACATGGCGCAGGAACGGAACCCACAAGATATGATTGCAGGTATGATTTAATTAATTAACATATTCTCATGGTCTAACTTGAATTGATTAAGACTAACTAAACACCTAGCAATAAGTTTTGGTTGTTGGTACTTAGGCACCGTGATTATTGGCGGGAAGACGGCCTATGCACTGTTCGATACCGGTGCCTCACACTCCTTTGTGTCCGAGGATTTCATAAAAGACGTGGAGGGTGTACAGTACTTCACTGGCATAGCCCGACGTGTATGCCTTCCGGATGGCTAAGAGATGATCGCAACCGCCAAGTGCGAGTTGGAGTTTTTTATCGATGGGAATGCCTTTGATACGCCGGCCAGGGTTCTGAGGATGCCGGAGTTTGACATCATTTTGGGCATGACATGGTTGGACTGGCACTTCGCGAGGATCGACTGCGCGGAGAAGCGGATGTATTTGAGACATGGAGACTCTGACGTCATCTTCCAAGGTATTGGCTTCGCACCTCGCATGATGTTATCTTCCGTCCAGGTTGTAAAAGCTCATATGAAGGGGGACGAGGTCTTCATGATCTGGTTCGAGTTGAAGGAAGAAGCATTAGAATTAAAGGATGTACGGGTTGTGCGGGATTTTTCCCGAGGTATTTCCTGAGAAGCTACCAGGATTGCCCCCTCATAGAGAGGTTGACTTCTAGATTAATCTAGTACCAGGTGCCAAGCCTGTATCCAAGGCCCCGTAGAGAATGGCCCCGAAAGAACTCACGGAGTTTAGAGTTCAATTGCAAGAACTGGTGGAGTCAGGGTTCGTTTGCCCCAGTTCATCACCCTGGGGAGCCCCTGTGCTGTTTGTGAAGAAGAAGGATGGAACCCTGCGTCTGTGCATAGATTATCGCGAACTTAATCGGTTGACGGTGCAGAACACTTATCCGCTACCTCGGATCGACGAGTTGTTCGATCAGCTAGTGGGAGCACATTAGTTCTCTAAACTGGATTTGCGCTCTGGATACTATCAGTTGAGGATACGAGAAGGGGACATTCAGAAAACAGCTTTCAGTTCGAGATATGGTTTGTATGAGTTCACAGTAATGCCGTTTGGGCTCACAAATGCCCCTTCGGCCTTCATGAGCCTGATGAACAAGGTGTTTGAACCATATTTGGACATCTTCGTCATTGTTTTCATCGACGACATCTTGGTTTACTCAAAGACAGAGGAGGAGCATGTCGAGCACCTGACCATGGTTTTGAAGAAATTGAAGGAGCACGCCTTGTACGCCAAGTTTAGCAAGTGTGAATTCTGGCTTAAGGAGGTTGCCTTCTTGGGGCATGTGATCAGTGGAGCAGGATTAGCAGTGGATCCAGTAAAGGTGCGAGCCGTGAAGGAGTGGTCTCCTTTGAAGTCAGCGGCCGATGTGAGGAGTTTTCTTGGACTTGTCGGGTACTACCGCAAGTTCGTGAAAGGATTTTCCAAGATTGCCCTTCCTCTTACCTCCTTGACGAAGAAGGGTGTGCCATTTGAGTGGACACCACAATGTGAAGCGGCATTCCAAGAGCTGAAGGATAGGCTTACCTCCGCCCCCATCCTTGCACTTCCATCTGGGAAGGAAGGATTTCAGGTTTACACTGATGCATCGTATCAAGGGATGGGAGCGGTACTGATGCAGCACGGGCACGTGATCGCATATGCTTCAAGACAGTTAAAGAAACATGAAATTAATTACCCGGTCCATGATTTGGAGTTGGGAGCAGTGGTGTTCGCTTTGAAGGTCTGGAGGCATTATCTATATGGCGTCCACTGCGAGATCTTTTTCGATCACAAAAACTTGAAGTATGTCCACACTCAGAAGGAGTTGAACCTGAGACAACGGCGGTGGTTGGAATTTCTATGCGACTATGAGTTCACCATGAACTACCACCCCGGGAAAGCAAACTCGGTAGCCGATGCCTTGAGTAGAAAAGTGTCAGGCTCTAGCCCAGAGTCTTGGTTGATGAGTATGGAGTTGGCTCGGATGATCGAGGAGATGGAAATTACTCTAGTATCCAAGGCTCCTTTGGTAGAGTATGCGGAGTATTTGGCAATCATGAGCATAGTTTGTGATATCCGGGACCGGATTCGGGTGGAGCAAGGAATGGATGCGGCCTTAGCCCCGACTATCAAGGCAATTGAAGATGGGACCACCGATGAGTACACACTAAAAGACGGCCTCGTTTATTTTCGTGGCCGGCTCTACATTCCCAAGGGAGGCAAAATTCGGGAGGATATCTTGAGAGAGGCACATTGCTCTCAATATTCTGTATACCCGGGTATTGTCAAGATGTACGCCGGCTTACGGAAGACCATGTGCTGGCCGGGAATGAAGAAGGATGTTCGTTACTATATTACACATTGTGAAGCTTGTCAAAGAGTGAAGGCTGAATGCAGGAGTCCCGGTGGTTTGTTGTAGTCGTTGCCCATCCCCGAATGGAAGTTCGAGGATATCTCTATGGACTTTGTTCATGGGCTACCTCGTTCCCGCTCTGGGAATGATTCAGTGTGGGTTATTGTTGATCGACTGACAAAGGTGGCCCAGTTCATTCCAATGAAGAAGGAAGCACACATGGTTGTTTTGGTACGTCTTTTTGTGGACCAATTAGTACGGTATCATGGCGTGCCCAAGACAATTGTTTCGGATCGGGATGGTCGGTTTACTTCCAAGGAGTGGAAGGCAGTACAGGCATATTTGGGCTCACTCCTTACCTTCAGCACCGCATTTCATCCTCATACGGACGGGCAGTCTGAAAGGACCATTAGGACATTGGAGGATCTGTTAAGATTATGTGTGTCGGGCAGAGGAGAGCCGTGGGAAAGACTCTTGCCCCTAGTGGAATTCTCCTACAATAATAGCCACCAGGCGAGCATCGGTATGGTGCCACATGAAGCCCTTTACGGAAGAAGGTGCAGGTGTAACACCCCCTATCTGTCGCATAGCATATAGCAGTAGGTCCGGCCGGGGCCCGACGCCATATACCACAGACAGATCGGGTGGTTACTTATGGAAACCATCCAACCAATCTCAACGTCCTACACAGAGCATTCTAGCGGAAGCAGTTTATAAGAGTTGTAAACAAGAACCCAGCATCAAAGCACGAATGTCCACTAATACAAAATAGGAATGTTATACAAAATACTCAAAACAAGCCTTAAGGCCTTACAAAATGTTTCACTTGAATATTACGTGTTTTACAAACAACGGCGCGCAGGCCGGTCATACATGAATAAAACAGTAAACACTTCTACTTGGGCCTTCGAGGGCCGGCTTCGCAAAAAGGGCTTTAGCCCGCTATTGACCGCTTGGTCCAGCTGCACCTGCAAGCAACAAACCACCGCACGGTGGCAAAACAAGGCTACGGTCAGCAATGCTGACCAAATTATAACGATCCCGCCCCCAACTCGGGGCGGCGATGCTCCTTCCCTGCACTTCATTAGCATAAGCGGGTAATTTATAACCATATCCATAACATCACAGACGTTGGCTCGGACGGCCACACGCCCCGTGCACTCAGGGCACATTCTCGGTGAACCGGTCGATGTCATGTCAATTAAAGCCATTAACATTCCGGACTCACCACCGCCACTTAGACGGCGAAACCTATGAGCAATTTGTCTTCTTGGCATGGGTCACGTCAATTTAAGCCATTGACCGCCGAAGACTCACATCTATGCCAACGACAAGTGCCACGTAACCTTAGGTCTCTTTAACCGAACGACATAGAGCGGGTACGGTTCCATCTAACCCGTACTCACATCGCAACGGCAATTTAAGCCATTTGCGCGGGTCAAACTTCCACCGAGTCCCATTCTACCACAAGTCACATAACTCGGTTATGTTCAAGTTGGCTCTCAGGCCACCAAGTTGGCAAGATCTCGTATCCGCCCAGTTTTCCGGGTGCACCTTTGGGTTAGTCCCCAAGGCTCCCTGCTGCAATCTACCGCGTAGAAAACCCGAAAAACAATCAATAGCACGGAGTCTTCTCCGGCCTTATGCAATGCAACATCATCGATCCAGACTAAAATGTCCGGGTAGGCTTCACACATCATGTCTATGTCCGTTCTCGCATACGGACTCTAAACAACGGGGACTTCACATATCTACCCGAAGGAACGCCTCCAACTCTCCGCAAACTCGCGAGAGCGGGCTTCCTATGCTAGGAAAGAGAGCTATTCGTGCTCAAGATGAGGATCGTTACCCTTGCGTTCCTCTTTGGCGCCATTGAAAAGTAATCGGATGGAAATCACCGCACTAGCGTTGCCTCCGTGGATCCGGAGTCGGCTTGCGATACGGAGCTCCGAAGCTCCTCCAATGGCGGATCTAGCTCCTTCTTCCTCCCTTGGCTTCTCTCTCTCTCCAAGGATTTAGAAAGATGATAAGGTATGAAAAGTGAGGGTTTTCTAAGTCCACTCACGGGTATATCCTCTCAGGAACAACCCCCAGCCGTTGGATCCTCAGTTAAAGAAATGAACGGCTTCGATTCGGGGCTGAAATGCCCAATCTGGACCGAACACGGCCTGGCACACGGCCGTGTCCAGGGCCGTGTGCCGCATTCGCCGTCAAAATCGAATCACCTGGAACCTCACACGGGTATCGAACACACCCGTGTTCGAGCTGACACGCCCGTGTTCCACCTGACACGGCCGTGTGGCCGGCCGTGTACCCCATGATTTTTCCCCATTTTCAACCCGAGCACTGCACGGGTTCTAGGGCACGCCCTTGTCCTTGCCCGTGTCACCTTGACACGCCTGGACCCCCAGGCCGTGTACACGGGACACTTCATCGAGTGAAGATCGACGACTTGATGACACGGCCTTGGACACGCCCGTGTCCTAGGCCGTGTGCCTTGTCTCGACGATCGTCGAGACATTCTCGTCGACTCCCCGGGTCGATCGTCGAGATAGGTCGACACGCCCTGTGACACGCCCGTGTCGCAGGCCGTGTGCCTTGTCTCGACGAATCGTCGAGTAAAGCTCGACGACTTCGCGGCTAAGTGTCGACACGGGTCGACACGCCCTACGACACGCCCGTGTCGCAGGCCGTGTGCCCAGTCTTGACACAATTTCGAGACCAAAGTGTCGATACCCGTCTTAGTGTCGACACAGGCTTGACACGGCCTGGGACACGCCCGTGTCCCAGGCCGTGTGCCTGCAGCCAGAACCCAAACTGGCCCAAAACGTCCCCCTTCGCTCTTTTGAGTTTCGGGGCATTACAACTCTCCCCCTCTTAAAAGAATTTCGCCCACGAAATTACATAAGGAAAGACATACAAAAACAAAACTTGTACCTGAGTGGAACAACTCTGGATACTCGTCAAGCATAGTCTGCTCTCGCTCCCAAGAGAGCTCCTCACGACCGCAATTGTCCCACCGGACCTTGACCATCCTGATCTCTTTATTGCGTAGCCGCGTGACCTCCGAGTCCTTGATCCGCACGGGCTTGACTTTTGTCGTTAGCCCACTATCCACAGGTACTTGATCAACCGCGATCACTTGCGTAGGCTCTTGCACCACCTTCCGAAGCACCGAAATATGGAATTCATCATGTAAACCACTTAGCTCCACTGAAAGCTTCAACCTATAGGCCGCTTCACCAACTCGCTCCAGAACCTCAAACGGTCCAAGGTACCTCGGGCTTAGCTTTTTCCACTCGTCGCACCCGCGAGACACCCTTGAACGGCTTGATCTTTTAGTATACATAATCTCCCACAGCGAACTCCACATTCCTGTGCTTGGCATTATAGTACTTTGCTTGCCGGTCCTGAGCGATATGCAACCTCTCCCGAATGGTTCTCACCAAAGAAGTAGCATCCTCCACTTCCGATCGCTTATATAACTTTGACTCACCCGTTTCTAACCAAGACAACGACGTGCGACATTTCCTACCATATAGGGCCTCGAAAGGCGTCATTTGAATACTCGCTTGGTAGCTGTTGTTGTATGCGAACTCCACCAAATAAAGGTGGTCTTCCCACTGCTTTCCAAAATCTAAGACACACATGCAGAGCATGCCTTCCATGGTTCTGTTGACCCTCTCGGTCTGCCCATCCGTTTGTGGATGGAAGGCTGTGCTAAACTTCAGCTTTGTTCCCAACATTTGCTGCACAAGCCTCCAATCATTGGACGTGAACCGCCCATCTCGGTCACTCACGATGCTGCGGGGCACACCATGAAGCCGTACTATGTTATCCACATAAAGCTTTGCCAGCTTCTCCACCGGATCATCCTTCCTATGTGGAATAAAATGCGACACCTTCGACAACAGATCTACGACCGCCTAAATGGCGTCGTTCTCCTTTTGCGACCTTGGCAAACCGTGCACAAAGTCCATAGAGATGTCGTCAAATTTCCAATCCGGAATAGGCAAGGACTTAAGAAATCCTCCCGGCTTTTGGCACTCTGCCTTTACCAAGGCGCAAGTTTGGCACTTGGCTACGTCTAGCGCCACATCCTTCTTTAAACCCAACCACCAAAACAGTTTCTTAACATCACGGTACATCTTTGTGCTCCCCGGGTGAATCGAGTACTTGGTATAGTGTGCCTCGTACAACAACACCACCCGTAAATTGCCCACACTTGGGACGCACAGACGACCTTCTTCCCAACGCAATCCATCCTCCACAACGAATTGGGAATTTTGACCCATCCAAAGCCTCTACCACGAATTGCTTCAACACTTGATTGCTTGTCCACACAAACAATCTCCAACGCCTCCAACTCTCGCACCAACCGCGCATCATGCACCGATGGCCAATTGGCTTGAGCTGGGGCTCGGCGACTCACCGCGTCAGCAACTGCATTCCCTTTATCAGGCGTGTAGTGGATCTTGAATGTATAGTCTCCCAAGAATGCCATCCATCTATGCTGCCGCAAATTTAGATCCTTCTGACCAAACAGATATTCACGCTCTTGTGACTAGCATAGAGATCCATTTTCACACCGTTCAAAATTATGCCTCCACAGCTTCAAGTCTAAAACTCACGGCCACTAACAACAAGTCATGGACCGGATAGTTCCTGTCGTGCACCTTTGGCCGTCTCGCGCCATACGCTAATACACTTTCGTGTTGCAGTAGTACGCAACCCAACCCGCTGCCTGAAGCATCGCTATTAAATCTCATAGCCTTCGGTCCTACTCGGTGAAGTCAGCACTGGCGCCGTGGTCAACCGACATTACAACTCCTCAAAAGTTCGCGCGCACTCCGGCGCCCAAAAGAACTTCTGCTCCTTCCTCGTCAAAGTAGTGAGAGGTAACTCTATCCGCGAGAGGTTCTCTACGAAGCGCCTATAATAGCCGGCAAGCCCCAGAAAGCTCCGGACTTCTGCTACCGTAACAAGCTCAGGCCACTCCCGTATCGCAACAATCTTCGCCGGATCCACAGCAATACCCTCTCCACTTACTATATGCCCGAGGAATGCCACTCAGGATAGCCAAAACTCGCACTTCGAGAACTTGGCATACAACTGATTTCTCCTTAGCGTCTCCAACACCAAATGAAGATGCTTGAAGTGATCTTCCTCACTTTGCGAGTACACCAAAATATCGTCGATGAAGACGATCACGAAATGGTCCAAGTACTCCCTGAACGTCCTGTTCATCAAATCCATGAATACTGACGGCGCATTAGTCAGCCCAAACGGCATGACCGTAAACTCATAATGCCCGTATCTCGTACTAAACGCTGTCTTCGGGATATCACTCTCCCTTATACGCAGCTGATAGTACCCAGCCTTGAGATCCAACTTCGAGTACACCGTCGACCCGACTAACTGATCAAAGAGATCATCAATCCGGGGGATCAGGTACTTGTTCTTCTCTGTCAGCTTGTTTAGCTCCCGATAATCAATACATAACCTCAAGCTTCCATCCTTCTTCTTAACAAAGAGGACTGGTGCGCTCCAAGGCGAAGAACTCGGGCGCACATATCCTTGCTCCAGCAACTCTTGCAGTTGAATTTTCAGCTCCGCCATTTCCGTAGGCGCTAGCCGATACGGAGATCGTGACACAGGCTTTGCACCTGGCACTAGCTCGATCGTAAAATCCATCTCCCGCTGAGGCGGGGCTCCAGGAAGATCCGCGGGGAACACATCAGGGTATTCCGATACCACTGAAATACAATCCAACGCGGGCTTCGGCTTTGCAACCTCCACTAGTGTAAAGAACAGTTCTGCACCAGCACGAACCGCCTTCACCACCTGAAGAACAGACATCAATGTCTTGCTCGACCCCCTTTAAGCCCGTAAAAGTCGTTTCACGACTTGCTCCCAGCTTGACTTCCTTGCTACCGCAATCTATATGGGTCTGCTGCTCCGAGAGCCAGTCCGTGCCAAATATAACGTCGAACTCCACCAACGGAAGTAACGACGCTTGCAAATCGAACTCCTGATTCCCAATCCAAAACTAAGCGCAACAACGTCTACCCGCGCACAATGAGCACCATTGGACTATAACGCATCCAATTTGTCCTTTACCATCGAAGGAGGTACTCCGACGCACAATATAATTCCTAATAAAGGAATGCGAAGCTCCCTAAACGAACGGTGCTCTCGCAGATAAAGTAGAGTCGCAACAAAGCTTAGCACAGATAGTTCTAAGCTAACATGCACAAGGGTGACAAGTGTTTAAGGCAAAACTATCTTTAAACCATACCTGTCGTCACGACGGCGTGCTTCCTCCAGGGCTTTAGGCACTCACGAGCATAATGCCCCGGCTCGCCACAGTTGAAACACGTGCCCGGGGTCTGACCCGTAGTCACCCCAGAAGCACCAGAAGGAGCTGGACCCGAAGTCCTATGCTTCTTAGACCATTTTCGATATACAGACTTGGAGGTGTTCGGCACTTTGAATGCCGTTTCCTTTGCACTAACATCCTTGACTGCTCCTGACATAGCTTTCTTACCCTTCCGAGCACCATTCCAACAGTCTCGGGCAAAGTGCCCTTTCTTTCCACAAGTATAACAAGTGTAAGTAGCTTTACTAGTCGATTTCATAGCCCCTTTCTCCAGCAATCTGCCAGATGAAGCTCTTATGGGGTTTGTATAGTTCGATACCATGGTCGCTGGCATCGGGAGGGTCTTCCTCAATTCTGCCTCCAAAGATCTAGCTGATTCCACCAAGGCTCGGAATCCCAATAACTTGGGTCCTAGCAGTAGAACTCGTAACTCGGCACGCAGGCCACTATAAAACCTATCGACTGTAGCTTGCTCATTATCCACCTCGAAGCATGGGTAGCGGCTTATCATAAGAAATGCTTGCAAATATTCCTCAACTGTGTGCGCTCCCTGCTCTAAATACATATTCAGCTGCTGCCCCAATGGTCTACCAAAGGTCATCTGCTGCATCGCGCCCACCGGCGTTGAAGCCACAACAGGGGCGCAGGGTTGTACATTTCCTCCAAGCTGTGCACCCGTCACAGCGAACACCGCTTCTACGATCCTTCTAACGGTTTCATACGAAGGAGGAGGCTCAAACACCTCACCGGGTGCACTATGCTCCTCAGAAACCGGACATTCTGGCTGTCCAGCACCGCTTCCGGTCACCTATAGTGGTACAAACACCGTTAAGCGACCAAATAAAATTGCGAACAACAATTATAGGAACACGCAGGTTCCTCAAACACGAGTATTTTCATTCCTAAGTGGACATTCATGGGTTCTTTTTACTGTTATTACGATGACGCACACAATGTGCTCACCACCCCTTAAAAAGAATTCGGCCACGAATTCCCTTAAGCCCGACCAAAACTAGTAGTCTGATACCAAATTGTAACACCCCCTATCCGTCGCATAGCATATTGCAGTAGGTCCGGCCGGGGCCCGACGCCATATACCACAGACAGACCAGGTGATTACTTATGGAAACCATCCAACCAATCTCAACGTCCTACACAGAGCATTCTAGCGGAAGCAGTTTATAAGAGTTGTAAATAAGAACCCAGCATCAAAGCACGAATGTCCACTAATACAAAATAGGAATGTTATACAAAATACTCAAAACAAGCCTTAAGGCCTTACAAAATGTTTCACTTGAATATTACGTGTTTTACAAACAACGGCGCGCAGGCCGGTCATACATGAATAAAACAGTAAACACTTCTACTTGGGCCTTCGAGGGCCGGCTTCGCAAAAAGGGCTTTAGCCCGCTATTGACCGCTTGGTCCAGCTGCACCTGCAAGCAACAAACCACCGCACGGTGGCAAAACAAGGCAACGGTCAGCAATGCTGACCAAATTATAACGATCCCGCCCCCAACTCGGGGCGGCGATGCTCCTTCCCTGCACTTCATTAGCATAAGCGAGTAATTTATAACCATAGCCATAACATCACAGACGTTGGCTCGGACGGCCACACGCCCCGTGCACTCAGGGCACATTCTCGGTGAACCGGTCGATGTCACGTCAATTAAAGCCATTAACATTCCGGACTGACCACCGCCACTTAGACGACCAAACCTATGAGCAATTTGTCTTCTTGGCATGGGTCACGTCAATTTAAGCCATTGACTGCCGAAGACTCACATATATGCCAACGGCAAGTGCCACGTAATCTTAGGTCTCTTTAACCGAACGACATAGAGCGGGTATGGTTCCATCTAACCCGTGCTCACATCGCAACGGCAATTTAAGCCATTTGCGCGGGTCAAACTTCCACCGAGTCCCATTCTACCACAAGTCACATAACTCGGTTATGTTCAAGTTGGCTCTCAGGCCACCAAGTTGGCAAGATCTCGTATCCGCCCAGTTTTCCGGGTGCACCTTTGGGTTAGTCCCCAAGGCTCCCTGCTGCAATCTACCGCGTAGAAAACCCGAAAAACAACCAATAGCACGGAGTCTTCTCCGGCCTTATGCAATGCAACATCAACGATCCAGACTAACATGTCCGGGTAGGCTTCACACATCATGCCTATGTCCGTTCGCGCATACGGACTCTAAACAACGGGGACTTCACATATCTACCCGAAGGAACGCCTCCAACTCTCCGCAAACTCGCGAGAGCGGGCTTCCTATGCTAGGAAAGAGAGCTATTCGTGCTCAAGATGAGGATCGTTACCCTTGCATTCCTCTTTGGCGCCATTGAAAAGTAATCGGATGGAAATCACCGCACTAGCGTTGCCTCTGTGGATCCGGAGTCGGCTTGCGATTCGGAGCTCTGAAGCTCCTCCAATGGCGGATCTAGCTCCTTCTTCCTCCCTTGGCTTCTCTCTCTCCAAGGATTTAGAAAGATGATAAGGTATGAAAAGTGAGGGTTTTCTAAGTCCACTCACGGGTATATCCTCTCAGGAACAACCCCCAGCCGTTGGATCCTCAGTTAAAGAAATGAACGGCTTCGATTCGGGGCTGAAATGCCCAATCTGGACCGAACACGGCCTCGCACACGCCCGTGTCCAGGGCCGTGTGCCGCATTCGCCGTCAAAATCGAATCACCTGGAACCTCACACGAGTATCGACCACGCCCGTGTTCGAGCTGACACGCCTGTGTTCCACCTGACACGGCCGTGTGGTCGGCCGTGTACCCCATGATTTTTCCCCATTTTCAACCCGAGCACTGCACGGGTTCGAGGGCACGCCCGTGTCCTTGCCCGTGTCACCTTGACATGCCTGGACCCCCAGGCCGTGTACACGGGACACTTCGTCGAGTGAAGATCGACGACTTGATGACACGGCCTTGGACACGCCCGTGTCCTAGGCCGTGTGCCTTGTCTCGACGATCGTCGAGACATTCTCGTCGACTCCTCGGGTTGATCGTCGAGACAGGTCGACACGCCCTGCGACACGCCCGTGTCGCAGGCCGTGTGCCTTATCTCGACGAATCGTCGAGTAAAGCTCGACGACTTCGCGGCTAAGTGTCGACACGGGTCGACATGCCCTATGACACGCCCGTGTCGCAGGCCGTGTGCCCAGTCTTGACACAATTTCGAGACCAAAGTGTCGATACCCCGTCTTAGTGTCGACACAGGCTTGACACGCCCTGGGACACGCCCGTGTCCCAGGCCGTGTGCCTGCAGCCAGAACCCAAACTGGCCCAAAACGTCCCCCTTCGCTCTTTTGAGTTTCGGGGCGTTACAGCAGGACCCCCTTGTCTTGGGTGAAGGATGAAGATCCGAAGGCATTGGGAAATGAATATATAGATGATACTGATGCGGCGGTTAGATTGATACGGGATCGCATGTTGGAGGCTCAAAGTCGACAGGCAAAATATTACAATAAAAAGCACCGGATGGTGGAGTTCCAAGTGGGCGATAAAGTGTTCCTCAAGATTCGGCCGATGAACGGAGTGTCGCGGGTACGTGGGGTGAAAAAGCTCCGCCCGAGGTATGTTGGGACTTATACTATACTAGAAAGGATTGGCCCGTTGTCCTATCAGTTGGAGTTACCACCAGAACTAGAGAATCTCCACGACGTGTTCCATGTGTCGTCGCTTCGAAAAGCACTGTTGCGGCCCGACCAATATTTTCCCACTACTGATGGTGCAGTGGCGTCAGATAGGTCTGTTCGACTAGAGCCGGTGCGTATTGTTGACAGCGAGACAAGAACTTTGCGCCGCAAAAGTGTACCCTTGGTGAATGTGCTATGGTCTAATCATGGGAAGGAGGAGTACACATGGGAGCCATTGGATTTGATGCAGCAACGCTACCCGGTGTTGTTTGCTCAAGGTAATTTTATTTAAAAGCATATGTTAATTTTAGGTTATGCTTTTCTCCCCATAGCCTAAGCCTAATTTCGGGGACGAAATCTTTTATTTTGTTTATAGGATTTGTAACGTCCCGAATCGCTCTAGGCCCTAGTGCGTGTGTTTGAGTCAGGAGGGTTGACTCGAGTCCTGGGACGTACAGGGAATTGGACTGTACTTGTGGAGGATTAGTGAAATCAGTGTTGTGAAGGGACACGGGTAGAGACACGGGCATGTCCCTACCCGTGTGTGCGTGTGCGTCGAGCTGAACTCGACGAGGCATGTCGAGATCGGCGAGCTGTGTCGACATCATGTGACACGGGTAGATACACGGGCGTGTCCCTACCAGAGTGTGTCGAGTTACACTCGACAGGGCGTGTCGAGACTGACGGGCTGTGCCGACACCATGTGACAAGGGTAGAGACACGGGCGTGTCCCTACCCGTGTGTGTCGAGTTACACTCGACGAGCAGTGTCGAGATCGACGAACTGCGCGTCGACTTCGACGAATTAACATGACACGGGTAGAGACACGAGCGTGTCCCTACATGTGTTCTCCAGTCAACGATTTTGATCGAGATCGACGAAATGTTGAGATCGTTGAAATGCATCCCAAGAAGGACACGGCCCGGGCACATGGCCGTGTCATATGGACACGGGTTGGGACACGGGCGTGTCCCTAACCCTGTCAAATATTGAACCGACATGGAAACTGTCGTTGCCGCTTCGCCAGGTAGGACACGGGTAAGGACACGGCCGTGTCCCTACCCGTGTCACTTTTCATATGTAAGGGGGAGAAAAACCCTAGCCGTTTTCATGCTCATTTCATTCCCTATTTCCTGTGAGAACTCCTGGTGAGAGAGAAAACTGCTGGAGCAAGTTCTACAGGAGAAAATCCGCCATCGCCGTGAAAAAGAAGATGCCGCCGAGGAGAACTACGCATTCCATGGCCGAAAATGATGGTATCGCTGGAACCGATGTGAGTTTCCTACCCTCTCCCTTGTTGCTAGATCTGTAGATATTTAGGCGAGACGTCCACTCAAAAGTGTCTTGACATGTGAGAAGATGCTTTCTCTAGGGTGAGGCCAATCCGGGGCTTGTGCTCTTGGTTAGTGGTGTCTTCAACCTCTCCGATCGTCTATGTGGAGATGGGGGATGGTTTCGTGAAGAGCAAAGGCCTCATGAGGTTGAATAAGGGAGGAGATTTTCTGGAACGATTTGGGAAGATCGCCTTGAGGAGGAAGATTAACCGATGCCGTTCATACCGCATTAAGATGCGTGCAGAATCTGTATTCTGCGCGCAGCGAACTTCGTGGCCATTTTTAAGCATGATATGGCCAAATCTGGGCTTTCTGCTAAACACGAAAGTTGAAGCCCTTGAAAATACCTTTCCAACGAATGTTGCACGATTTCAGGCGAAGTCTGTAGCCACGGGAAAGTCTAAACGTAAATGGTGTTCAACAAATCCTGCATACAGAAATTGTGTTCTGTACGCAGCGGACTTCAAGTCCGATTTAAAATAGGATAATTTCAAATCTGGGTTAAGGTCTGAATAAGAGAGTTGTTGACCACGGAAAGACCTTTCCATCGTGGGGTTACACGCTTTCACCGAATTCCTGTAGCGTCGGGAATATTCGGTCGAATTTGCTGTCCAGATTCAACCTGCACCTAAATTATTGGCTTTAATGGAAGATGGATTTGGATTCGGTGGAATTTATAGTGCAAGATACTTGGCTTGGATGAACCCTTATGATTAATCATTTGTTGCATGATTGATGTAGCTTATTAATCAGATTTCATATTATCAAATAGTGAAGCAATCTTATTTAAACGAATTGAATTGGTAGGAATTGAAATATTGATAATTGTGCACTTCATGTTTATATTATGACATTATCAAATGGAAAGTGTGATCGATCTTTATATGTGCATCATGTTTATATTACGTTGTCATCATTTGTAAAGTCATATAGATGAATAGATTATGGTCATGAGTATGTTTGATTAATGAAATGAGTCTAGTAGTCCAATACTTAGAGCGTCGTCTCCCTACGGGTAGTATTGTGAAGGGATGTAAGTGCGGTGTTGACCATCACTTGTTTTGGTTGTGTTGAGATAAGGTGTGGATGGATGGTTGGGCCGTGTCCTCGTGCTTACTTCCGAGGCCCCTTCCATGTTATGTTGATGTGGTATTTGCATGTGGTGTGAGTCGACACGCGGTGTCGTAATCCTGGGTTAAGGATAGTGGGCAGGACTTCGGGCTCGCCAGTCGTCACACCGACGGGAGTCGACAGTTAGACTTTGGGCGGTTGGGCTTGGTACTTGGTGTTCACGTCCCGGGGCTCCTTCCGTGCCAGGTGAATGGTTGGCCTTGGTCCTCGTGCTCACTCACAGGCTCCTTCCGGGTCACACCAGGTCAGTTCGGGGCTTGGTCCTCGATGCACATCTACCCGAGGCTCCCGCTGGGCTATAGTATGCATGGGCTCCGTTGTTGTGTTCTTAGCGTTGATTCGTACGGAGGCCTAGGTGAAGTAGTGTGGATACCCGCCTAGTAGTAGAAGTGCCTGTTCTACTATCACCGCCTGGCCACGACGGCTGATGCTTGAGAGGTCAGCTACCTGCTCGAAAAGTGGGAACTATAGTCTGTGTCGACATATCAATTGCATGAGTGTGTTCATGGGTGAGTCATTGCATAGCATTCATAACATTTCAGAACATTGCACAACAAGATCCTCATCGTATAAGTTTATATGGGCACTCTTATACGATGATTTACTTTTATGTAACCCGATGCATAACTTATAAGTTTGTATGGGCATTCTTATAAGTTAAGTTACTTTCCTGCTATTGCTTATACTTGCTAGTTTACTGTAGCTCTTAAATATTAGCTAGAACCTGATACTGTTACTCTTACACTACTGCCACCTGCTTATACTCCTTTACTTGCATACTTATTATATACTGTACTCTTGTTCCTCTTCCCCGCCCGGTGCCGAGGAGTCACCGGGGAGCGGATATGAAACCACTTAGTCGTTTCGACTAATGCTTGCTACTTCTTCCTTTTTAGGAGGTCACGACGCAGGTAGAGCAGCCGCAGAACACGCAGCAGGACAGCCAGGCCAGGACGACAGGGCCTGAAGTGACGGTGTCGTCGATACCGTCGGTTACTGATGTTAGTATTTTGATTACTCTGATGTAGCCCGTTTGGGCAACGATTATCTGTACTCTGATATATTGTAGAAGCATGTTTAGCTTCTCTTTATTGATGTATTTGGACATTATATACTTAGTGTGGATTTTGACTTCTCTTGCTTATTTTATTTGGTTGGGTTGGCATGTTCTATTGATATTGTTGTAGCCGGCGGAATAGGCGTCTTGTGGTACAGGTTAGCCCGTGTGCTAATGCTACCGCAATGCGGCTGTTCCAGGCATAAGACTCCCCCTTCGTGCCGTGTTTTGGGATCTGGGAGGGGGGGTCTTACAGGCAGTCCTCTTGAAACACCTTTTGTAAGGGTGTCCAGGACGACCATAGAAGCTACACACTTCCTTACTTTTCTTCTTCTGAGAAGGGCCAGATGACCTGGAGCTACCATCCTTAACGTCTTTCCTTTTCTCTTTCCTCGACGCAGCACTGCGGTTCTTGCCATTTTCAATCGCCTCAACTTTCATTGCGGCTTCCACTGCCTCAGAAAAGTTCTCTGCTCTATAAGCGCATGCCAACTGCTTGACATCGCTTCTTATTACTCTAAGGAATCTCTTCACTCTACCCTCCTTAGTAGCTACCAAATCAGGAGCAAACCTACTCAGTTTGCTAAACTCAATCTCGTACTCGCTCATGGTGAGCTGTCTCTGCTTAAAATGCAGGAAGTTATGCATCAGACGCTCCTGCTCGACCTAGGGTAGAAACTTCTTCAGCAGTATCTTCTTAAAAGATTCCCAAGAACAGCTTTCCTTCAGACTCTCCCTTTCCCGAATCCACCAACTCTTTGCCAAGCCTTTTAGCTGATAGGCTGCAATCATCACCTTCTAGGCTTCAAGGATTCCGGAATATGAAAACATCTCCTCGATGGAGATGTTCCAATCATCTAAAATCAGAAAGTCGGCACTCCCATCGTAGGTGGGAGGTACCAACCGCTGGAAGTGCGATATGAAATTCATTTCTGGTGGTATCGCCATCGGGGCACCAGAGGAGTAGGGGGATCGGGCACGGCTTGGCCTAGGGCAGGCTCTTGCACTAAAGGTTGCTACGCCGGAGCGGTAGACAACAAAGACTCAATTTGTGATTGCATCGCAATTAATTGCTCGTCGACCTCATCGTGAGACGCTTTGGCAGCATTCTAAAAAAACAACGGACAACTCATCAAAATCCTAGCTTACAACAACGCCACACGACTAGTTCAGACCATACATAAAAGATACTTGCTTACACTGCAACTTGCTCTGGGATTTTATAATGATGATATGTCCTACTTAGGAAGATATCCTCTCATCCTATTGACTCTTGTGCCTATGACATGAATGCATGGGTTCTTTATTCTTATTTAAAATCATGTGTGTACATGTGTCATCATGTAAACCTTAACTTAGTACGCGTGCTTATGTGATGATATGCAATGTATGTAGTGTTATGCATTCTTTAAAGGCCCTAATGCATGTTATGAGCGGCGTACACATGAAATGTTATGCATTCCATACTACATAACATTGCATGCAACGAGAAAAGAAAACGTGCTAATGGGCACTCATATGATGGTGGTTATGCATCCGATACTACATAACTGTCACATGTTGCCACCTATGGTGGATCCATATATAAACACATATTTTCCATCCCATACTACATAATATTCCCCGTATACTTCTTATCATGCTATGAGTGTAGTGACTATGTTTCGGCTAAAACGTACTAATGACAAATCAGTGTGTGCACGAAATGTCACTAAACAACTAATACTAACAAGAGAAGGTTGTCCGACCAATTTTCAAGCAACCAGGCTCTGATAGCAACTATCACAACCTGCATTTTCACCGCATATAATAACTTATCAGAGTAAGGGAAAATGCGCATCATGATGCCATGTCTGTAGTGGATAACTGCGGACGCTCAGGAAAACACCTACTTAATCATGAAGAAAGATTCTTTAAGTTATCTTAAGGTAAAATCAGTTTAAGCGCAATAGTGAGCCGTATCCCTCGGCTTTGTGGCTCATTTAGTGCACGAATCAAAATATAATTATACGCTGCGAAAAAATACTTATTTAGATTAACTCCAACATACTACATGAGTATAAATGTCCCCAAAGACAACTCATGCTATGCAAGACTCTAAATTTATAATAGTAGTAAGGATAGCTTTTACGATCACTAAATATAACAAGTTAGAGTTTTTATATTATGCAGTGCATGAAGTAATAGTAATAGATTTTATTCTTAAAAATACCTTAACATGCATTACTACCATAAATCCTCCCAGAGAGCAAGTAATTCACAACCACATATAGAGAAATAAGAAGCTAGCAAGTATCTAAGAGTAGCAATTTTGTGGGCGTCAACAAACTGACACGAACCCACAAACAGAAAAGTATGTCTGAGCCAGTAAAAAACACAAAATAAACATCAACCTACCTTGCTAAGATGAGGCAACAACTACAGCCAACACTGCGGCCCAGAACTCCAAAACCAGCTCTGCTATCTGCTACAGCTCTGAACCTGATGCATTCCAAAGACAGAACACCTCAGCAAGAAGGTACATATGGCGGCAGACAAATAGGTCAATGGGGTACCAACCCAAGATCAAAAGCACTGAAGTAAAATACAAAAGAAACAAGTCATCCACAGGAAAAGAACTCTTACGTGATTTGTCACGTACAACAAGAGTACACCAGACGCACGAGACTATATGGTGATGACATGAATAAACCATAAGGAAAAAGTACGAAACCCTTATTAGGCACCTGTGGATGACTCTACCCAAAAAACACGGGCGAGGTGGTCACTTAACTGGACACACCCACACGAATATAATATCCGTTTAACTGCGAGGGTGTCTCATACTCTCCACCATACACCGCAGACGCCCCAAAACCTGGTGGACTTCCACAAGGTACTAATAAGGGCATCAAACATTTGCGGAGGTGGTTTCGTGCACTTACTCCCACAATTAAGAAACCCAAAGAAACCACAACACATATATCTCGAGATTTGGCTCGACAGTATCTATTTGACATTGCTAGATTTAAGACGCGGTTGATCAACCTCTAGGAGCGATTTATAATTCTAGATAACTCTAATACGATCAATAACGAAAACTAAGGCATTTAAAGCAATCATTAAGACACATCAAGAACGATTAAACATAACCAGACAAGATTAAGTTTACCATAACAAAACATTACAACATCATGTGATCATTGAAACGGTTAATCATAACAATAATTTGAAGAACAAGCGCAGTAAATTTTAAAGAACATGAAAACATAGTCGTTACCATCAAATCAGAAAAGGGGAGATGAGGGGAAACCACCACTTGCCTTGGTTTTACCGGAAAAGTTCTCTGAATCAGTCCACGTCGCAGATCGGGGTAAAAGTATGCGGGAGGAGTTGAAATCTGAACAAGAACGACCGAAAAAGAGGTTAGGGCCGAAAAAACCCTAACGAGAAATCTCAAGAAACGGGGAAGATATTACCACGATGGCGTAGCTCTCGGCAAGGGCTTTCCGGATCTATGATCGATTGAAGATTTCGAGCACCGGACCACCGTCGGAGGCCACTGGAAGGTTCACGAAATATTTTCTCTCTCACGCTCACGCCGCTCTGGTTCGGGAGGAAAAAGATAGTAGAAGATGAAGTTTTCTCTCGTATAAATATGTATATATATATATATATACATTTATAAAATGTTCTGTCTAAAAACGAACTGTAATCGCGCGGGTGCGCGGAAGACGAAAATAAAGATTTATGATGACTTCCAATCAAAAAGTGCCTAACATAAAAGTTATAGATCTCGTCGAGACGAACAAATTTTATTTTAACCATTTTTCCAAACGACATCGTTTTGACCCTCAACAAGGCTCCCGAACGCAAACTACAACGGATTACACGAGAACAAACTTACGGGTACTCGAGAGGTAGAAAAATAGGCGACTCGAGTAAGAAGGAACAGTCACTCGAGTATATAAAAAGGTACTCGAGTATATAACAAAATACTCGAGTAAGTATAGAAGCAGCACTCGAGACAACAAAAATCACTCGAGTAGGCAAAATTAATCACTCGAGTAGGTAAAATTAATCACTCGAGTAGGCAAAATCAATCACTCGAGTTGGTAAAATTAATCACTTGAGTAGGAGGAAGGATCACACGTGAGATCCCGAACAGAACTCGAGTAAGAACTAAATTCACTCGAGAGGCAGAAACAATCTACTCGAGTATATGTCGTGAACAGTCAATATACACGAGAGAGGAGAGAATTACACGAGTAGAAATTGCATGAAAAACATTTTCTTTGCAAATCTACCCTTTTGATTAAACTATACGAAAGAATTGTGTTTTTCATTTTTGAAAAGTACTTTAATATTAAAGTAATCATATATATAAATTTTTTTGAAAAAATAAACTACGAGATCAAAACGAAGGCCCAAACGTGCGCCGAATCAAACGAAATTCGCACCGTAGGTGAACACTGACTCTACAAACACAACATCGAAGTCAAAAACAAACTCCGACGAGCCATTACCGAGATATTAATCTTGAAAGGATACGGCGAACATAAAAAAATCCAAAACTTCAATCGCGCGCCGAGACTCCAAAAATGGTCGGATTGCGACAAAACTTGACGGGCAAGTCCCAAATTTACTTAACTTAAATTACAAATGCAAAATTTTCCCATCACAACAAGAATTCGGCCGACTCTACCGCACTGACGTGAAAATGACTTAACGACATTGCGCCGCCAACTCGACGTTAAAAGTAACGCCACGACGTCATAAATATGACGTTGCCCAATCAAATAAAATTATCGAAAAATCGGGGGCGTTAAATATAAGGCCCAACATATCTTAGGCTGAGCTTCTTCACCCCATGTACCCATGATACTCCATGCATCAGCCGGATCTTCAGGAACACTTTATCACCCACTTGAAATTCCACCATTCGGTGTTTCGTATTATAATACTTAGCATGTCGAATTTGGCCCTCAAGCATGTGGTCCCGTATTAACCTAAAAATACCATCTGTGTCGTCATTATATTCAACTCCCATACCTTCGGGTCCTCATCCTATACCCTTTACAAAGGGGTTCTACACCTTCTTCCATTAAGGGCTTTATGGGTCGTCATCTCGATACTGGCTTGATGATTGTTATTATATGAGAATTCTACCAGAGGCAAGAGTCTCTCCCACGGCTCTTCTCTATCCAGTAAACACAATCTTAATTAATCTTCCAAGGTTCCGATGGTCCTCTCAGACAGCCCATCCTTCTGAGGATGGAACGTCGTTGTGAAAGTAAGGCGTGAGCCCAATACGCCTATACCGCCTTCCATCTCTCCTAAGCAATCCATCATCAACAACGAAATGGGAATTTGACCGATCAGAGCTTCAACCATGTTCTGCTTCATGTGGCCATCCATGATTAAAGTCTGCCGAATTCGATCAGCCAGGTCACATTGAATTTCACGGTAATACAATAGTGCTTCGGCACTTGACTGCTTGTCTACGCAAGAGATCTCCAACGCCACCAACTCCCGAACCAACCGCTCATCATGGACTGACAGCCAATGGGCTTGAGCTGGGGCCCGACGACTCAACGCGTCCGCAACCCATTGCCTTTACCAGGCACGTAGTGGATCTTTAATTTATAGTCCCCTAGGAACTCCGTCCATCTACTCTGTCGCATGTTCAGATCTTTCTGATCCAACAAATATTTCAGACTGTTATGGTCGGTATAGATATCGACCCTTACTCCATACAAGTAGTGCCTCCACAGCTTCAAGGTAAAAATCACGGCCGCTAACTCCAAGTCATGGACCAGATAATTCCTCTCATGCACTTTCAGCTGTCTCGAGCCATACGCTATAACGCTCCCATGCTGCAGTAGCACACAACCCAAACCACTGCCCGAAGCATCGCTGTAGATTTCAAAACCTTCGGTCCCACTCGGCGAACTCAGCACAGGCGCCGTGGTCAACCGACACTTCAACTCCTCAAAAGCGTGTGCGCAATCCGGCGTCCAAACGAACTTCTGCTCCTTCCTCGTCAAAGTAGTGAGAGGTAACGCTATCAGTGAGAAGTTCTCCACGAAGCGCCTGTAATAGCCGGAAAGCCACAGAAAACTCCGGACCTCCGCTACCGTAGAGAGCATAGGACACTCTCGTATCGCAATAATCTTCATCGGATCCATCGCAATCTCTTCTACACTCACTATATGACCGAGGAACGCCACTGAGGACAACCAAAACTCGCATTTCGAGAACTTGGCGTTCAATTGATTCCTCCTGAGAGTCTCCAATACCAAGTCAAGATGCCTAAAGTGATCTTCCTCACTCTGCGAGCACAATAAAATGTCGTCGATGAAGACGATCACAAAATGGTCCATGTACTCCCTGAAAGTCCTGTTCATCAAATCCATGAACACTGACAGTGCATTCGTCAGCCCAAACGGCATGACCATAAACTCGTAATGCTCGTATCTCGTACTGAACGCTGTCTTAGGGATATCACTCTCCCTTATGCTCAGCTGATAGTAACCGGACTTGAGATCCATCTTTGAGTACACCATCGACCCGACTAACTGACCAAATATATCATCAATCCTAGGGATCGGGTACTTGTTCTTTTTGTTATCTTGTTCAACTCCCAATAGTCAATACAGAGTCTAAAGCTCCCGTCATTTTTCTTCACAAAGAGGACCGGTGCGCTCCAAGGCGACGAACTTGGACGCAATATACCCTTGCTCCAACAACTCTTGCAGTTGAACCTTCAGCTCCGCCATTTCCTTAGGCGCTAGCCGATACGGAGAGCGGGACACAGGTTTTGCACCTGGCACTAAATCAATCGTGAAATCTATCTCCCGTTGAGGCGGGGCACCAGGAAGATCACCAGGGAACACATCAAGGTACTCCGATACCACTGAAATACTATCCAATGCAGGATTAGGCTTTGCAACCTCCACTAGCGTAAAGGCTCATGACTTGTTCCCGACTTGACCCCCCCACCCTTACGATTGCGATCGATGTACGCTTGCTGATCCGAGAGCCAGTCCATACCAAAGATCACGCCGAACTCCACTAGCGATAGTAACGACATTTGTAAATAAAACTCTTGACTCCCAATCCATACCTAAGCGCAACAGATTCCCCCCGCACCCATTGAGCACCATTGGACCATAACACGTCCAATTTGTCTCTTACCATCGAAGGAGGTACTCCGACGCGCAATATAATTCCTAAATAAAGCAATGTGAAGCTCCCTAAACGAACGGTGCTATCGCCTGATAAATGAAAATCAGAACAAAGCTTAGCACATGTAGTTCTAAGCTAACATACACAAGGGCGCCAAGTATTTAAGGCTAAACTGTTATAACGTTAAACCATACCTGTCCTCACGACGGCATGCTTCCACTCGAACTTTAGGCACCCACGGGCATAATGCCCCGGCTCCCCACAGTTATACCACCTACGATATCCAGACTTTGAGGTGTTTGGCATTATGAACGCTGTTTCCTTTGCACTAAAGTCCTCAACTGCTCCTGACATAGCTTTCTCAGTCTTCTGAGGACCATTCCAACACTCTCGGGCAATGTGCCCTTTCCTTCCACAAGTATGACAAGTGTAAGTAGCTTTGTTAGTCGATGTTGTAGCCCCCTTCTCCAGCATTCTGTTGGATACAGCTCTTATGGGGCTTGCATAGTTCAATACCATGGTCGCTGGCATCGGGTGAGTCTTCCTCAAGTCTACTTCCAAAGATCTAGCCGACTCCACCAAGGCTCGGAATCCCAATAATTTTGGTCCTAGCAGTAGGATTCGCAGCTCACCACGCAGATAATTATAAAATATATCGACTATAGCCTGCTCGTTCTCCAACTCAAAGCATGGGTAGCGGCTTATCATAAGAAATGCTTGCAAATATTCGTCAACTGAGTGCGCTCCCTGCACTAAACACATGTTCAGTTGCTGGCCCGATGGTCTAGCAAATGTCATCTGCTCCATCACGCCACCCGGCGTTGAAGTCACAACAGGGGCACAGGGTTGTACATTTCTTCCATGCTATGTATTAATCACAACGAACAACGCTTCAACGATACTTCTTACGGTTTCAGATGAAGGAGGGGTCTCAAACACCTCACTGGGTGCACTATACTCCTCAGAAACTGGACTTTCTGGCGGCCCAGCACCGCTTCTGGTCACCTATAGTTGTACAAAACACCGTTAAGTGACCAAACAAAATTTCAAAAAGCAATTATAGGCACACGTAGGTTCCTCAAACACGTGTATTTTCATTCCTAAGTGGACATTCATGGGTTCTTTTGATGTTATAATGACGACGCACACACATGTGCTCATCACCCCTTAAAAAGATTTCGTCCACGAATTCATTTTAAGCCCGACCGAAACTAGGAGTCTGATACCAAATTGTAGCACCCCCTATCCGTCGCATAGCATATAGTAGTAGGTCCGGTCGGGGCCCGACACCATATACCACAGACAGACTGTGTGGTTACTCAATGGAAACCATCCAACAAATCCAACGTCCTACACAGAGTCATTCTAGCGGAAGCAATTTTATTAGTTGCAATAACAAGAACCCAGCACTAGCATGAATGTCCACTAAACAGAACCAAAAGGAATGAAGTACAAATACACAAGTACTGGCCCTATGGCCTTACAAAATGGTTTACTCAAATTACATGTTTTCCAAACGTTGGCACGCATGCCGGTCATAAATGAATACAATAAGTAAACACTCCAATTAGCCCTTCAAGGGCTGGCTCAGCAATTTGGGATTCAGCCCGGTATTGACCACTCGGTCCTGAAGCACCTGCAAGCAACAATCCACTGCGATGGTGGCAAACAAAGGCAACGGTCAGCTATGCTGACAAAATTATAATGATCTCGCCCCCAAACTCGGGGCGGCGTTGCTCCTTCCCTACGCTTTATTAGCATAATCAAGCAGTAGAGTAATAACACTACATCATAGGCACAAGCACGCATGGCCACACGCCCCGTGCTCTCAGGGCACATTCTCGGTGGTCACGGTCTAAGTTCGTCGACTCACCACCGCCCGTTGGACGGCAATATCTCATGAGCATTTGGTCTTTCTGGCCACTGCCTAAGACCCTCTATCTATTCCAATGGTAAGTGTCAAGTAACTTTAGGTCTCTTTAACCGAACGACATAGAGCGGGTACGGTTTCGCCTGACCCGTTTCTCACACCGCAATGTTAATTTAAAACATATGCGCGGGTCAAACTTTCCTGAGTCCCAAATCGTTTACATACATCACATAACCCAGTTATGTTCAAGTTGGCTCCCAGGCCCACAAGATGGCAGAACCACGCGTCCGTCCAGTTTTCCGAGTGTACCTTGGAGTTAATCACCAAGGCCCTTGCTGCAATCTATCTCGTAGAAAACCCAAAAAATAAACATTCGCATGGAGTCTTCTACGGCCTTTCATGTAATGCAACATCACCGATTCAGACCAACTTGTCCGGGTAGTCTTCACACATCATGCCTATATCCGTTCTCGATTACGGACTCTATATGTAAACAACGAGGACTATTCATATCTGCCCGAAGGAACGCCTCAAACTCACCGCAAACTCGCGAGAGCGGGCTTCTCTATGTAAAAGAGGTAGAGCTTCACATGCTCAAGTAGAGAATCGTTACCCTAGAATTCTTCCTTGGCGCCATGGAAATGTATGTTGATGGAAAGCACTGCAATCTCGTTGCCTCCGTAGATCAGAAGTCGGCTCGTGATTTGGAACTCCGAAACTCCGCCGGCAACCAAATTTAGCTTCCTTTCTTCTTCCTTGCTCTCCCCTCTCTCTAGACTTTAGAAAGAGACTTAAGTGAAAGAAGTGAGGGATTTGAAACCCTATTCCCGGGTATATCCAAGTAGGAACAACCCCCAGCCGTCGGATCCCAAATTAAGGAAACGAACGGCCACGATCTGTAGCTGAAATGTAAAACCTGGGCCGAACACGGCCTGTGACATGCCCGTGTCCAGGGTCGTGTCCCCCATTCGCCGTCAAAATCGACGCGCCTCGAAAAACACACAGGCACCCGACAAACCCGTGTTCGACCTGACATGCCCGTGTCAGCCAGTGCATGCCCGTGTTCCCGGGCATGTTCCTCCATCAACATAGGACCAGCACCAACCCGAGACTCACACGGGACTTGGACACGCCCGTGTCCTATTTGACACGCCTGTGTCAAACCCGAACACGCCTGGGCTCCAGGCCGTGTTCACTATCTCGACACTTTGTCGAGTGTAGTTCTTCAACCACCCGACACGGACTTGGACACGCCCGTGTCCTAGGCCGTGTTCCCTGTCTCGACACATCGTCGAGCAAAAATGTCGACTTCTCGGGCAGATCATCGACATGAGCTCGACACGCCCTGAGACACACCCGTGTCTCAGGCCGTGTTCACTGCTCGACGATCGTCGACTCCAGAATTCGTCGACCTCTCGGCCAAATCGTCGACCCAAACACGACACGCCCTGGGACACGCCAGTGTCCCAGGCCGCGTGCCCCTGCCAAATTCCAAATTTGGCCCAAAACACCTCCCATCACTCTTTTGAGTTTCGGGGCGTTACATTAGTGTCACCGTAAGATGGCGGTTCTGGGCATAAGACCGGGTTAACTCCTTGGTAAGGGGGAGGGGTCTTATAAACTGGTATCACTTGAATAAACAGTCATAAGAGAAGAAGTCCACACCACTGGGGAACCCCGCTCGAGCATTAGTTTGCGTACAAGCTATGCAGCGGAAGCAATGGTGTGCCCATTTGTGAAAAGTCACATAAAACAGTCCACATAAGCAATGAGTTAGGCCAATTCTAATATAAACCTTACCTATATGGAGCCTCCCAGGGTCGCCGTACCGCAGAGTGTGGCTCCTTCCCCTCCGAATCCCACTCCTTTTCTACAGACAGAGATGGGCCAGACCTTGACGACCATCCTTGAGGCCTTCAGGGCCCAGCAGGTTCCGGCGCCGCTGCGAAATCCAGGATCAAACTGGCTGAGTGCATTCAAGAGTTTATCCCCACCCATGTACCATGGGATGGAGAATGCAGTAAAAATGGAGGAATGGCTCGATGCTATACATGAGATGCTGGCAGGTATTAGATTCTATCAGCGAGGCAGTTCATTTGGCGACTACCGCACTGGATGCCCATACAAAGAGGTGGTGGAAGTCCATGATGGACTCCACCTATGAAGATAGAGATCTGTCAAAAATATCTTGGGAGGAGTTCGACGAAGTATAATTGGACCATTTTGTGTCAACCACGGATCGTGATGAGTTAGAAGATAGGTTCTTGAATCTCAAGGAGGGGACCAGGTCGGTGATTGAGTACCAGAGGGAGTTTTCCCACCTTGCCAGGTTCGCGAGGATACTTGATACAGATGATGGGAGGTATGCTAAGAGATTCTACCGGGGCCTTAGAGATGATCTGAGGCAGGACCTCTTATTCATCTCTCATGGCACGTCAGCTCAGATCATCGAGATGGACAAGAAGCTGGTGGCTGACCAGCTGATGGTGCAGAACAGAGAACCCACTGCAGCACCAGCTCCTCCACCACCACATATGCTTTGGACCTCGATGAGCCGAGAAATCCGGAGGAAGTCATCACAAGTATATAATTTATGTTATGAAATTAAGATATGTTCCTTTAATATTACTATTCTATATTATCTTGACCAAGAAGAATGTCTACCCATTTGAAACTCAATCAACCTCAGGCATAGTCTTCATCAGCAGCAAGCCCGCTCATACACTATTCAATATGGGTGCTTCGCACTCGTTCATATCAGAAGCCGTCGTTGAAGGATTGGACGGCGTCGAACGATTCACGGGCTCGATGATGAGAGTGAGGCTACCTGATGGGTCGATACTACTATCATTTGCCAAGTGTAATATTGAGGCAGAAATTGGCAGAAAGTCTTTGAGGCGCCTGTGTGACGATTCTGAAGATGCCAGATTTTGACTTGATCTTGGGCATGACTTGGTTACATTGGAACCATGCCCAGATCGACTGCCCATCGAGGAGGATCACACTGAGGCATGGGGACTCCCACGTCATCGTTGAAGGTATTAGACTCGTCTCCCATCTCTTATTATCATCTATACAGGCTGTCAAAGCCCACATGCAAGGAGAGGAGGTGTACATTATCTGCTTTGAGATGGCGGGAGCATAGACTCCTATTGTGGATATCCCAGTAGTTCGGGATTTTTCCGACGTGTTCCCGGAGAAATTGCCCGGATTACCATCGGTCAGGGACACGGACTTCCGTATTCAGTTGGTGCCAGGAGATTGGCCTGTATCTCGGGCGCCGTACAAGATGACCCCAAACGAGCTAGCATAGTTCAGGACTCAACTACAGGAGCTAGTAGAGTCAGGGTTTGTCCGACCGAGCTTATCTCTGTGGGGAGCCCCAGTGTTATTTGTCAAGAAGAAGGATGGTTCCCTGCGTCTCTACATCGACTACCGGGAGCTGAATCGGTTGACGGTCCGGAATACGTACCCGCTACCCCGGATCGACGAGCTTTTTGATCAGCTTCAGGGAGCCTTCCGGTTCTCCAAGTTAGATTTGAGATCGGGGTACTATCAACTGCGGATCTATGAGGAGGACATTCCGAAGACGGCTTTTAGTTCCCGCTATGGACTGTATGAGTTCACGGTGATGCCATTCGGGTTCACGAATGCGCCTTCTGCATTCATGAGCTTGATGGACCGCATCTTCGAGCCCTACTTGGACAAATTCGTTATAGTTTTCATCGATGATATACTGATCTAATCGCAGACACAGGAAGACCATACTCAGCATTTGGCCTTGGTTTAGGGGAAGCTGAGAGAGCACCACTTATATGCAAAGTTCTCCAAGTGCCAGTTCTGGCTGAAGGAAGTGGCATTCCTAGGGCACACTATCAGTGGGGCAGGGTTGGTCGTGGATCCAGCCAAGGTGCAGGCAGTTAGAGATTGGCTGCGGCCAAAGTCAGTATCAGACAAATGCAGTTTCCTGGGGCTCGCAGGGTATTATCGCATGTTCGTGGAGGGGTTCTCGAGGATAACACTCACCCTCACATCCTTGACGAAGAAGGAAGCAACTTTTATATGGATGAGAATTACGAGGCAGCATTTCAGGAGCTGAAGGACAGGCTCACCTCTTCCCCAATCCTTGCACTTCCATCTGGGAAGGAAGGATTTCATATATATACTGATGCCTCATATCAGGGGATGGGTACAGTCTTGATGCAGCACGGGCATGTCATCGCTTATGCTTCGAGGCAGTTGAAGAAGCACGAACATAATTACCCTATACATGAATTTGAGCTCGTGGTGGTGGTATTCGCATTAAAGAACTGGAGGCACTGCTTATATGGGGTTCATTATGATATCTTCTCGGATCACAAGAACCTCAAGTATGTTGACACGCAGAAAGACCTTAACCTGCGCCAGAGGAGGTGGCTTGAATTCTTATGCGATTATGAGTACACCATGCATTATCATCCGGGAAAGGCGAACACCGTGCATGATAGCCTTAAGCAGGAGAGCCAGCACCTCAGTATCGGAGACTCGAGTGATGTCCATGAAGCTGTTGCGGATGTTAGAGGACATGCACATTTTGGTCGTTTCTGAGACCCAGCCAGAGGTCTACCGGGAGTACTTGAACTCCCTGATCGTTGAATTTGATGTATGAGAGCGCATCAGGCTACAACAGAGGTTGGCTGCAGCTTTGCTGTCACTGTTCAGGGCCCTAAAAGTGGGTCGGCCAGGAGATTATTCTTTGCTTGATGACCTCGTCCAATTCCGTGGTTGTGGTTATATACCTGCAGGAGGTGGCATACGTGAGGACAAACTTAGGGAGGTACACAGTTCTCAGTACTCAGTGCACCCCGGTATCACCAAGATGATAGCTGATCTACGGAAGAGCATGTATTGGCCGGGGATGAAAAGGGACATCATCATATATATGACACACTACGAGACCTGCCTGCGAGTAAAGGCAGAATGTAAGAGCTCCGAACGGTTGCTACAGTCGCTGCCGGTCCCTGAGTGGAAGTTTGAGGATATTGCTATGGATTTTGTGCACGGATTGCCTCGCTCCCATGCAGGGCACGATTCTGTTTGGGTCATTATCGACAGATTGACCAAGGTGGCCCAATTTATACCTATGAGGATGGATAGCCCAGTTACTGTTTTGGTGAGGTTGTTTGTGGAACAGTTTGTTAGATACCACAGGGTCCCCGGACAATTGTCTCGGATCGTGACAGTCGATTCACTTCTAGGGAGTGGAGAGCGGTGCAGGCGTACTTGGGTTCTCAACTTACTTTTAGCACTGCTTTCCATCCACAGACCGACGGTCAGACAGAGCGGATATTCAGGACCATGGAGGATCTGCTACGATTATGTATACTGGATACGGGGAGGCCTGGGAGAGACTGTTGCCACTGGTCGAGTTATCCTACCTTAAGAGTCACCAGACGAGCATTGGGATGACACCTTATGAGGCTCTTTACGGGAGGAAATGCCAGACTCCGCTACCTTGGGTTCAGAATGAGGATCCCAGGGCACTTGGATCGGAATATATTGAGGATACAGATGCTTAGATACGATTGATCAGGGACCTGATGCTAGAGGCCCAGAGTAGGAAGGCGAAGTACTACGATGCACGACATCGGAAGGTAGAGTTCCAGGTGGGTGACATTGTGTTCTTGAAGATAAGTCTAGTGCATGATATTTCTCGGGTGCGGAGGCACAAGAAGCTCAGCCCTCATTATATGGGACCATATTTGATTCTGTAGAGGATCGGCCCCTTGGTCTACAGGTTGGAGATGCCGCCAGAGCTGGGGACCATGCACGACGTCTTCCACGTCTCCTCTCTACGGAGAGCTCTCCTTCGGCCAGAGCAGCATATCGCCACTACAGCAGGACCGCGAGCGTCCGACAGATCAGTTCGTTTGGAGCCGCTCCGGATCGATGATACTGCGGTCCGAGTGTTGCGGAAGAAGAGTGTTCCCCTGGTGAAGGTGTTATGGTCCAACCATGGATGGGAGGAGCACACCTGGGAGCCGAGGGATCTGATACTAGAGCAGCACCCAGAGCTTTTTACACCAGGTAACACTTTAATTATTAGTTAAAGTACTTAAATTTTCATGCTTGGAAACCCCGTAGACCCGAACTTGAATTTCGGGGACGAAATTATTTCTTTATTTATTGGAACTTGTAACATCCCACTTGCAATTAGACCCCTCTACTTAGGTTGGGTTAGGGCATGTGATGGGGGATGGATTTAGGCTAGGGTTGAACCATGGGATAAGGGTTTAGTCACATGGGGCCCACAATAGGGCCCAAGGTAGTCTAAGTCAAATCAGCCCCAAATTGGGGTCCTAGCCACACATTGATTCCACCACAGCATCCCTAACCCTAACACCAACCTAAGGGAACCATAAGCCATATCACAAGGTCACCAATTGACTAGAGTTGACCCAAGTCAACCCTAATCTTAATTTGGTCAAACCCACACCTAAAGGCCCAAATAGTCCAAGTGGGACACCACCATGGCCCAACCCAAGTTGGGTGGTGTCATAGGGTCCATGACCTTCAGGTGGGGGCAGCCCACTCATCAAGTTGACCAAGTCAACCCTAAAGTCAATAAAGTCAACATTAGGCCTAAAGGAAGAAAGAGTGAACCAAGCCCACTCTCAATCGGCAAAGCCCACTAACCATGGCCCATGACCAGCCCAAGTGGTCAAAGACAGCTCCTACCCCTCTGATTTAGGAGAGAGAAGCATGCATTGGGGTAAGATGGTAATTTTAGGAGAGAGAAGGTGGAGAAAAGAAAATGAGGGTCATGTGGCCCTCCTCCCTTCTGTCCAAGACACTTAACTAGACTCCCCAACTCATTCCAAATAGAATATGCTACTGGATGGCCACTTGTGTAACATCCCATTTCCAACTAGACCCCTAAGAGTGGTTTGTCCATGCCTAGGTCATGACAAAACCCTAGGAAGCCAGAAATGGGCCAAGAGATAGGGGACAGAATGTGGAAGATCATCATGGTCTGCAAATAGTAGAACTCTGAGCATGGTTCAGGATGACCATGGACCACACCCTAACCCCAAGACCCTACTACAACACCCCTAATACCTTGGGAGGCCCATTAGAGCCAAAAGGACCCAATAGGGTCAGCCCAAGAGGCTCAGTTGACCAAGGTCAACCCTAGCCTTAAATGGGTCAAACTAGCCTACTTAGGGTCAATTGACCTACTCTTAGCCTAGAGGACCCCACCTATGCCCTCCTAACCCTAAAGTGAGGTCAATGGGTCACTAAGGACACATTGGGGTCAGCCCTAGGGGCCAGGTTGACCCAAGTCAACTCAAGCCCCTAATCTAGTCAAAGTGCCCTTACTAAGGGTATGTGACCTCCAAAGTGCAGGGTAACCCTACATAATCCTACCTAGGCCTTAGGGGAGGCCAATGGGTCACCAAGGACCCATAGGGGTCAACCCAGTTGGTCATGTTGACCCAAGTCAACTATAGCCCTAAGATGGTCAAAGAGCCCTTGCCAAGGGACATGAGACCACCAAGAGGCTCAACCACCCTATTCAAGTAACCCTAGACCTTAAGGGAGTCCAATGGGCCACTAAAAACCCAATGGGGTCAACCCAGATGGTCAAATTGACCAGGTCAACCCTCATTTAGGTCAAGTCAAACCTAGCCCAAAAAGGGCTAACCCAAGCCCAAGCCACTTCTCCCTTAGGCTAACCCCACCCCCATGACCAGCATAATCAAGTGGGCTGCATTTAGCTTGTGAGGTTGACTAGTCAACCAGAGGTGACTAGGAGAGAGAAAGGAGCTCCCCTCCATGATAATGGAGGAGAGAGAAATTGAGGAAGAGGAAGGGGAAGTGGAAGGCCGTCGCCAAGGGAGGCTAACAACCACCATTTATGGCTGCAATCAACTCCTCTAGGGGAGAGGAGTTGATTCCAGCCGTTTCCTGGCCACCAAGTGATGGGTTCAGCCCCCTCCACTCTACCCGAGCCACACCTTTAATGGTGTTAATGGCCATTGAAGAACAGCCTCCCCTCTCCCCCATTTGCCATTTAAACACCATCAGGGGGGCAAAGGGGATCATTTTAGAGCGTTTACCTGGAGGAGACGAGCCATCCCATTGTGCGGTTGCAGAAGCCGAGCGCCTCCGCCGTCGTCAATGGCATCCCGCCGCTCCTCTCAACATCCAAGCCGCCAGGAAGGTCCTCCTCCTCTCCTTAACTCGCGGGTAGATCATAGGACTCTTTAGGTTTAAGATTCGGGCTCAATTGAGCCGATCAAATCCAGGATTCCTTATGGATTCGCAAGAAATCTTCTTGCTATAACCGCCGGAAAACGCCTCTCCGGCGGCAGAGCCGCCGCCTGGCGATAGCCACCACCTCAACGGAGGTGTTGGTGGCGGTGGCCGGCCGGGGAAGGGGCTGGATCGCCGACGGCAAGGCTTGGAAATGGCTCCAGGCGGGATGAATCCTGGCCGTTGGCTCATTGAAGAAGACGACGGGATTCCGTCGAATCTGCGTCAAGATTCGTGCCTCCCCTGATTTCAAACTATAGGATTCATATATATTCATGTGTATTATGTCATAGATTTTGATATATTTGGTTTTAAATTTTACAAATACTTAGGCCCATCTGCAAGAAAAGTCACCAACACAAAAGTTGTAGCCCTCCGAGTCTATTTCACTTTAAAATTTGTTTGAACCCATTTGGTGCATGGTCTGACCAGGGCACCCATTTTGGTGGGACATACCCTTAGGGCTAGGCAGTCATTAAATTGAGTGCCACACTTCATCCCTAGCCCAAAGCAGTTGAAATTTTGGTAGGGAGTCTATCATAGCTATACCTAGGGCCTGTCCAAAATGGGAATTTTTGGAGAAAATAATTTCTATAGTTTTTATAAAACATTTAATAATTATTAAATAAATTAAATAGGTGCCCTAAACACCTCCAAACCCTCCCAAATTTTGGTCAGTGGTCCTGGGTTCACTTTAGGTACCTGTATAGAGTTTCACCTAATTTAAATATGTTTTGAATAGGTTTTGACCCAACCCTAACTATACCTTATTTAGGGCATTTAGGTCAAAAGTGCACTTTTAATTTTGAGTGACCAAATCACCTCAACAGAGGCTGAAATTTGGGCCACTGACTTGTTATGGCACTTATCACCTCCCCATGGAATATGGGATAGTGAGGAATAGATTTGCCCTAAGTTCCTAGGTCAAACCCTAAGGAGGGACCTTTTGGCCTTGTGAAGGGCATGAGTCCTAAACACCTTGGATGAACACCAAATTTTGCAAGGAGCTTCCTAGGATATATAAAACCCTCTGTTAAAAATATTAGCAAATTGTGAAAAAGGTAGGGTCCCCAAAACCCTAACCCTAGCTTAGGACCTAAAACTTGTAGTATAGGTTTAGGTTAGCTAAACATCTTGAAACTTAACCAAATTTGGGTAGTGAGGGGATTAGGGTATTTTGAGCCTCTGATAATTTACTTGAGGAATTTTGATCAATATTTGTAGCACTTCATTTGTAGTTAATAGTATTGCCCTAATTAATAATTTGGCTATTGTTGTCTCACTGCCCATAGAAAGGGTATGAAACATGGGCAGAGTTAGTTTTAGGCTATAATAATCTTGTATGAATTTTGTTAGAATTTTTGGATATCTATTTAGGGCATCTACTTCACAAGTACTTTATTTTGATTACATACTAAATAATTCTTGCAAGAGCCCATTACTTATTGAAAAATCATGAAACTTGCTGCATAGTGTTTCTAGCTCAATAATATCATGTGCGAATTTTTGTGGAAATATTTGATGGTTAATTAGTATACGTTGTTCATTAACCCATAAATTTGAAATTTCATGAGAAAATCAAATATGGCCTTAATTTAAAAGGATAAATTATGAAACTTTTTCTAGGGTATTTGTAGGCCATTAAAATCACCCGTGAATTTTATCTGAATTTTTGGTGGCATTTTTACTGTAAAACCTTTTAAATTGATTTTTATGAGGTAACTTTGAAATTCAAATTAAGGGCCCAAACCTTGCTGCAAAATTTGAAGATTTAGGTCTTAGACTTGATTATGCATTTTGTAATTACCATAAATTTATTGGATCATTATCGTTTATGAAATTACTACTTCATGTTCAAACTTGGGCCTTTTGGATACTAGAATAAATAAATAAATTATCAGACAAATTAGGAAAATTATGGATTTCTGGATTTATGCTTCAAATATCATTTTAGCCCTCTAGTAATTATCATAGGGGTACTGGATGAGTATTTCATGTACTTCCCTTATTACGGGTCGTGTAGCTTAAGTGGTCTGCATATAGCAAAACTGCAGGAAATCATTTTGGATATGAATTAGAGCACGTGTGATGGTCTTGATGGATGCTGGAAGGATATGTAGAATGGGTGGCATATGTAGAAGATGAGTGAGTAGAGTGTGGTTTTTGTCTAGGGTTTAGAGGTGTTCGGGTCCGACGAAAGATCGTCCTACCCAAGGAGAGTTGGGGTCAAATCACCCTAGGATTAGCATATCGGAAGATGAGAAAATAATGGGTAAGGGAATCAACCAATAACAAAATAAGTACATTGCGAAAGGGAACACTGGGCGTAATCCCAACACAGTTCCTAGTGCCCCTTGAGAGCCCTTCACAGGGAATACCGGGGCAGTCCTGGGTTAACGTAAACTGTTTAACAAGCTGAAAAGAGTAACTTAGTAATTAGGGTTGCACATTTCACAGACACTGATGGCACGGGATGTTAGCTGGGAGCTTCGGCTCGGATGGTTAAAAGGCGGACTTTGGGTCCGGGGAGCTTCGGCTCGATTGTTTGAGACGGACGTGTTGGTCCGGGGAGCTTCGGCTCGGTTCTTGATTACGCTAATTTGCATGTGCATAAAAGGAAAGGAAATTAAGGTGGTGGGTCTTCGGTATCGAGGGTCGATGCACCGACGCCAATACGTTGACTCGGCAAGTGGGGTTAGCACTTCGCCAACAGAAGTCCGGTGCGCCAGCCGGCAAGAGTACGCAGGAGTCCGCTTCGTGCACCAAGCGTTGAGGCGTACGATAGGTCTGACCGGTAGTTCTTTACTGGTTTAGAGGTGGGCGAGGCCCAACCCACCGCTTCCATCTGCCACTACGGAGGTATCCTAGGAGGTTACGGCTCCAGAAAGGGGGAACTAAAGGTCTGTGTGCACAGAGTCGGGTGTGTGTGTTGCACTTGCATGTCCATCATACCCACTTGCATGTCATAGCATAATCGTTACCTTTAACCTTGACACCTAAAGTATAAGTGGAATGGGATGCTTATACTTTAGGACCCGCAAAACGACCCCTTAGTCTATAAGCTTGTGTGGGCAAGTTTATAAATTAAGGTTAATTTTGATATATATAGTTACTGTTGTTCGATCATCGACACCCCAACGTATAAATTGGTATGGGACTTTTTATACGATGGGAGCCTTGCAGAAGACCCCTTGGCTTATGCGTTTTCACATAAGTGAAGGTTACTTTTCATATTTCAGCTTATAGTCCATACATGTTATAGAATTGCTAGTATAGGTCCACTACCATCTGCTTTTTGATATTCTCCACCTTCAAGTCCTCCCCTTTCTTCCTCTCCGCTCGGTGCCTAGGAGCCGTGGGGGAAGGGGCGGGGGATGATAGGACTTAGTCTTTTAGACTAACGGTTTTCGAACCGCATCATTTAGGGGATCGTGGAGACCAGCATGGAGGAGCAGCCCCAGAGACTGGTGCGCTTGGAGGTGGGGCAGTCTAGCTCCGGAGTTCACACAGCAGGGACCGTGAGTCTCGACCTTGAGTAGTCTTTCTGCTTCCGCATGAGTGATCTTTTGTAGTAAGGATTTGATGTACCGGGCATAAGCCCGTTTTTGCTACTCTGATGTTTATTTTTGTGGACACTCCCTTCGTGGAGTTATATTTATTATGACATGGATCCTCTGTGGACTGCAGTTCCATTTACTTCATTATTCTGCTACTTTTCTGTGATCAAACTGGCCTGCAGAATCAGCGCTTTGTGGTGATGACCCTTCAGGGCGTGAAGGAGTCACCGCAAAACGGCGGTTCTGGGCCTAAGACCCCGGCGTCTTAAAAAGAAAAAAAAAGGGGGGTCTTACAAGTGGTATCAGAGCAGACCTCGATCGAAAAGTAACAGTCCACAACCCTAGGCCACTCCCGCGCGAGTTTAGTTTGGGGACAAACTAAGCAGCGGAAGCAGTGGTGTGCCCATATGGGGGATCACATGTAAATTGTCCACCTTTATTAGGTATTGAGTCGATTACGTACTAATGTAGTTCGTTTTGCAGCCCCCAGCTCAGCCCACCCCACAAGGTGGAGCTCAGCAGACTCCAGACATTGCACCACCTCCCATGGTCCCCACACCTTTCCTTCAGTCGGACATGGGGCAGACCCTTACAGCTATCCTTGAGGCCTTCCGGGCTCAGCAGGCTCCAGCCCAGCAGCCAAACCCAGGGGCCAACTGGATGAGCACCTTCCGAGGACTCTCTCCCCCATCATACTTGGGGACAGAGTCGGCAGTGCGGACAGAGGAGTGGCTGGATGTTATGTACGAGATGTTGGCTGGGATACGATGCCCTTGGGAGGAGAGGGTGGCCTTGGTGGTATCTTGATTGGAGTACCATGCTAAGAGGTGGTGGAAGACGCTGTTGGACATGACATATGGTGATAGGGAGATTGCAGAAATCACTTGGGAGGAATTCAGGGCCGGAGGCCCGGAATGATCAGCGGCGAGGCACCATACCAAATGGGAGGAGGACAGAGGAGCGGCCTCGTCAGGAGGTGAGGCAGGAGCCGAGAGAGCAGGTGGTTTTGGCCCCTCATCCTCTCCGGATTCAGGAGATGCCGAGACCCGGGGGTATGGCGTATCCCCCGCCGGAGTGTTTCCATTGTCACCAGGTGGGACATCTCCAGAGAAACTGCCCTATGAGGGGGGCACCACCTCCAGCACCACAGGGTGGCCCACCTGCCCAGCATTTCGGAGGCCGAGGACGCGGTCGAGGACGTGGTAATCAGGGAGGAGACCGAAGACAGAATGGGGAGCAGATTTACGCTTTGGACTTAGCACAGCCCCGGAACCCGGACAGGGTTATTGCAGGTATGAGAGTAATTTTAGTTTTGAATCTATTCCCTGCTCATATTAAGTATTGATAGAACTACTACACAACCTAGGTTAGAAAACCTTACACCAAAGTTCTTTCTTAAAACTGATTTAGGAATGGTGATGGTGTGCGGCAAGCCTGCCCATACCGTGTTCGACACGGGGGCATCGCACAACTTTATGTCGGAGGATTTCGTCAAGGAGCTGGACCAGATTCGATATTATACGGGATTATCAAGGAGGGTGCGTCTCCCCAATGGGATGGAGATCCAGTCCACTGAGAAGTGCCCCCTGGAGGTTACCATAGACGGGGTGACACTCGAGGCCCCGGCGATGATCCTGAGAATGCCGTACTTCGACCTTGTCTTGGGCATTACATGGCTTGTCTGGAACCATGCCCAGATTGACTGCCCGGCGGGGAGGGTCGTGCTGAGACACGACGATACTTATGCGACATTCGAAGGTACTACTCCGGTTTCCCGCCGCCTGCTTTCATCTATTCAGGCCGTTAAGGCTCACATGCAAGGAGACGAGGTATATCAGGTATTATTCGAGATGACTGAGGAGAAGGACCTGGTTGCCAGCATTCCAGTGGTTCGTGACTACGCCGATATTTTTCCGGATAAGCTGCTAGGACTGCCTCCGCATAGGGAGAAGGACTTCCATATTCAGTTGGTACCAGGGGCTAAGCCGGTATCCAAGGCCCCTTATCGGATGGCCCCGAAGGAGTTGGCGGAGTTTCAGACACAGTTGCAGGAGCTGGTGGAAGCAGGATTTGTTAGGCCGAGCTCCTCATCATGGGGAGCTCCGGTCCTATTCGTGAAGAAAAAGGATGGCACTCTTCGCCTGTGCATCGACTATCGAGCACTAAACAGGCTGACCGTCCGAAATACCTATCCGCTCCCCAGGATAGACGAGTTGTTCGATCAGCTGGAGGGAGCCCTTTATTTCTCGAAGCTGGACTTGAGGTCAGGCTACTACCAGCAGCGGATCCAGGAGGAGGATATTCCGAAGACGGCCTTTAGTAGCAGATATAGATTGTATGAGTTCATCGTGATGCCCTTTGGGCTCACGAATGCTCCGTCGGCGTTTATGAGCCTCATGAACCGGGTCTTCGAGGCTTATTTGGATGTGTTCGTCATAGTATTCATAGACGACATTCTTATCTATTCTAAGACGGAGGAGCACACACGACATCTGGCACTGACCTAGGAGAGACTGCGGGAGCATCGCCTTTATGCGAAGTTCAGCAAGTGTCAGTTCTGGTTGAAGGAGGTGGCTTTCTTAGGCCACATTATCAGCGGAGCCGGGCTGGCGGTGGACCCGGCAAAGATTCAGGCTATTTCGGATTGGCCGCAGCTGAAGACAGCCACCGACGTACGGAGTTTTCTAGGACTTGCCGGTTATTACCGGAAGTTCGTGGAGGGATTCTTTCGAATCGCCCTCCCGCTCACATCCTTGACGAAGAAGGAGGTACCGTTCGTGTGGACCCCGCAGTGCCAGACAGCTTTCCAGGAGCTGAAGGATCGGCTAACCTCGGCTCCATTCTTACTCTCCCCTCGGGGAGGGAGGGATTTCAGGTCTACACCGACGCATCATATCAGGGGATGGGAGCAGTACTGATGCAGAACGGACACGTCATAGCTTATGCCTCCCGCCAGCTGAAGACCCATGAGAAGAACTATCCAGTGCATGACCTGGAGATGGGAGCAGTTGTATTCGCACTGAAGATATGGCGACACTACCTTTATGGAGTCCACTGTGATATATACTCCGATCATAAGAACCTTAAGTATGTGGACACGCAGAAGGAACTGAACATCAGACAGAGGCGGTGGGTGAGTTTCTATCTGACTATCAGTATGAGATGCATTACCACCCGGGGAAGGCGAACGTGGTAGCGGATGCACTGAGTAGGAGAGCTGCCACAGCAGGAGCAGAGCCTCAGTTGATGTCTATGGAGCTGCTGCAGAGACTAGAGGACATGCACATTACTCTGGTGTCGTCTGACGATCCTGAGCTCTACGAGGAGTACTTGGCCACGATGGGCGTTACCGATGACATCAGAGACCGAGTCAGAGAAGGACAGAGGCAGGATGCCAAGTTAGAGCCCATCTTAGAAGCTCTGGAGGCAGGCACTGCAGGAGATTACACTCTGAGGGACGACCTGGTGTGCTTCAGAGGACGGGTGTATATACCGGAGGGAGGCCAGATCCGGGAGGATATTATGACGGAGGCACACTGCAGCCGGTATTCTGTACACCCGGGGATCACAAAGATGACGGCTGATTTGAAGAAGACTATGTTCTGGCCGGCATGAAGAAGGATGTCTCTTACTTCGTGACCCATTGTGAGGCATGTCAGCTAGTGAAGGCGGAGTGCAGGAACCCCGCAGGATTATTGCAGCCACTCCCGGTGCCGGAGTGGAAGTTTGATGACATAGCCATGGACTTCATACATGGGCTTCCCCGGTCTCGGACAGGGAATGACTCGATCTGGGTAATCGTTGATCGGTTGACCAAGGTGGCTCGATTTATACCGATCAGGAAGGACGATTCAGTAGGAGTACTGGTGCGGAAGTTTGTGGAGCAGTACATTCGTTATCATGGCGTGCCCAGGACGATAGTGTCAGATCGTGTTGGGCGGTTAACATCCACGGAGTGGCGATCAGTTCAAGCTTACTTAGGCACGCGATTGACCTTCAGCACTGCATTTCATCCCCAGACAGACGGGCAGACAGAACACACCAACCGGACGCTGGAAGACCTCTTGAGGCTATGCATTTTGGACCACGGGGAGCCGTGGGAGAAACTCTTACCAGTGGTCGAGTTCTCCTATAACAACAGCTACCAGTCCAGCATCAGGATGGCGCATTACGAAGCCTTGTACGAGAGGAGGTGCCAGACCCCGCTTTCTTGGGTGCAGAACGAAGATCCGAAGGTGTTGGGATCAGAGTTTGTTGAAGACACCGAGGCACAGGTGAGGCTGATCAGAGACAAGATGCTTGAGGCGCAGAGTAGACAGGCTAAGTACTATGACGCCCGGCATCGACAGGTGGAGTTTCATGTGGGAGACCGGGTGTTTCTGAAGATCCGGCCCATGCATGGAGTCTCGCGGGTGCGTGGTCGGAGGAAGAAGCTCAGCCCTAGGTACATGGGCCCTGATAGGATCCAGGAGCGGATCGGACCCCTAGCCTACAGGCTGGAGTTACCACCAGAGCTGGAAGCACTGCACGACGTCTTCCATATTTCTTTGCTGAGGAGGGCTCTGCTACGACCGGAGCAGCAGATTTTGACCACCGAAGGGCCGGTAGCTTCAGACCGGTCGGTTCGTTTGGAGCTGGTGAGGATCGACGACCGAGGAGTACGGGTCTTGCGACGCAAGAAGGTCCCACTAGTCAAGGTCCTGTGGAGGCACCACGGCCAGGAGGAGCATACCTGGGAGCCGCAGGACCTAATGCGACAAAGATACCCAGAGCTATTCAATCAGGTATACCTCTCAGACCCCTCAAGAAGTTAATTTATTTTCATGCTTTAAATTACTAAGGGCTGTTCTAGGCAGATAGAGGCTCATCTTTTGTTTATTGGGGGCTTATCCTTGTTTATTGGGATCCTGGTTTGCCGATTGGGCGAAATGGTCATAGATCTAGGCTTCCCTTTAAACCTAAATTAGCAAACAAGGCGTCGTGATGGGATGTTACAAGGTCCTTTTCTTCAGTAGTAAGTCCCGTAGGCTCAACCTTGATTTCGGGGACGAAATCTTTGTTTTGTTTATTGGGATTTGTAACATCCCATTTCCAACTAGACCCCTAAGAGTGGTTTGGCCATGACTAGGTCATGACAAAACCCTAGGAAGCCAGAAATGGTCCAAGAGATAGGGGACAGAATGTGGAAGATCATCATGGTCTTCAAATAGTAGAACTCTGAGCATGGTTCAGGATGACCATGGACCACACCCTAACCCCAAGACCCTACCACAACACCTCTAATACCTTGGGAGGCCCATTAGAGCCAAAAGGACCCAATAGGGTCAGCCGAAGAGGCTCAGTTGACCAAGGTCAACCCTAGCCCTAAATGGGTCAAACTAGCCTCCTTAGGGTCAATTGACCTACTCTTAGCCTAGAGGACCCCACCTATGCCCTCGTAACCCTAAAGTGAGGTCAATGGGTCACTAAGGACACATTGGGGTCAGCCCTAGGGGCCAGGTTGACCCAAGTCAACTCAAGCCCCTAATCTGGTCAAAGTGCCCTTACTAAGGGTATGTGACCTCCAAAGTGCAGGGTAACCCTACATAATCCTACCTAGGCCTTAGGGGAGGACAATGGGTCACCAAGGACTGAAAGTCCACCTAGTGTCGGCTATGTGCACCTATGGGGGGGGAATAGGTGATGTGTGGTTCTTTTGCGGAATTCACAGATGTACCTGCACAATAAAAGCAACAAACACAGAACACAGAATACACAACAAATTTATAGTGGTTCCCCGACTTGGGTACATCCACTTTCCCCCTTCGACCTATCTCCCCAACAAGGGACGACTCGGTCACTTCTCCAACGGGATTGAAATCCAATCCCTTCACTAACGGAAGGAGCCCTTCCACACGTGAGAGTCAACACTCCCACAACTCGGGTTGCATCCAACCCTTACACCACGGAACAAAAGTTCCTTTACAACACAAGTAAATATGGAATGTATATGAAATACAAACTTCTTTTGGAGACTTCGGTGTTCCTCTTTGTTCGACGACGTGTTCTTGAAGTCGATGAAGAGTCTACGACCTTGGCCTCTCTTGGAGAAGATCTCCCCGGAACCGGCGGCGGCACACGAGCGGCGGCTAGCTTCGGGATCAGCGGCTACGATGAAGAGTGGCTGCAGAACTCGGAGATCTAAACTTCGAAGCGAAGCAAGCTAGGTCTACCAACGGTCACTCTAGGATCAGTCGTCTCGATCGATTCGGACGGGGGAATTTTTCCCGGTCAACGAATCGAGAGACAAGAGATCTCCGGATAGACGCGTGAGACACAAGCCTTGCTAAGCTTCTGTCACCGGAGATCGGGAAGAGGAACGATCAGCAGCGGCGACCACTTGACGTGAGCGGCGACGGCGGAGCGGAGCGAGTTCGCGGATTTAGGCTTACGTAGCCGCTCGTTTTTCTTTTTCTCTTATCCGTCGTCTACTGTTCAAAAATACTCATGTATTTATACTGTAGTATTCTCAAATATGACCGTTTGTGGGACCCACAAAAGAAATCCCCAAAATCCGGTTCAAATAAGTCCAGAGGCAGAATCCGGTCCAGCAGCAATCTGAGAAAACGCCAAGTAAAAATCGGCGAGAATCGCAGACGATTCTCGACGAATCGGCGAGAATCACCAAGTGATTCTCGACGATTCGTCGAGAATCGTTTGTGATTCTCGTCGAATCACTTTTCGATTCTCAACGAATTGGACTTGGTCTTCATGGGCTGCATGACCACTGGTTCGGCGGGAATTACACGTGATTCTCGCCGAATCTTGCTTGGCACCATATTGAGATGGCCAGAAGGAGTCGGCGAGAATCACTGATGATTCTCGTCGAATCGGCGAGAATCACCAAGTGATTCTCGCCGATTCGGCGAGAATCACTTGGTGATTCTCGTCGAATTTGCCTTGGACGATTTTTCGTCTTCCACCTAGGAGCTGCTCCTTGATCCTCCATGCTCCTTGTCTTCTCTTGCATATGAGTGGTCCTGTACTTGAAAGTAAGTGCACTCCAATAGAGAGAGTATATATAGGCCAACACACTGATCTGCTCAACGAGGGATTACGTCGTGCAGACCCGTGTATATTGACCTACTGCACCCTGACATTGGTGTGCACTTAGCGTGGAGAAACTGCAAGTACAACTTGAAATGTTTCATCAAATACATTGTGAATTCATCTTAGCTTGACAGGGGGCTTCCTCAAATCTAGGTGATCGTGGATACAATACCCAACAATCTCCCCCTATTTGACGAAGCCAAAACCCTACTAGCTAAGATGAATAACACCTATCAAATAATAATTATTGCATTTACAAATTAATTATGCAACACAAGGTAATAAATGCAATTAGAGCAGGACTTGAGTCATTCACATATTCAAGAATATATATATATATACCAAGAGAAATATATTCATATGTAAGTCAGAATTGTTCACACGACAGTAATAATTGTTAAATGTTCTTAATACATGGTGACCAGCTATAAGATAGTGACTATTTGTCCTTAGCTCCGTCACCCTTAAGAGTTTGCGCCAAGTACTTTTTGCTCTGCCTTTCCATGTATTCCTTGGGCTTCGGATAGTACCTAGGAGGAGCAACTTTGTCTGGATCCTTGTTGTTTCTGAAGAAAATATTGCGTTTCGCTTCAAATGCTTTGTGCGTCTCCCATTCATACTGACTATATGCTTCATTTCGATTTATCTCTCCTCTTTCTTGCAGCAGGAAGGTGTCTAGGATGATGCTCCTTGAGACTGGGCTCCACCTTTCGTTTCTTACCTCCTCCTCACTTAGTCTGATCCTCTTTTGAGTTGGTGTCTCCTTTGATGTCCCTTCCTGAATTTTCCTCTTTCCCCTTGCTTTAGCTAAGGCCTCCTGGTCAAACATGCTTCTCAGCTTAGATTTGGAGATGGCCCTAGCGTCAGCTTCATCAGTGAAAATATCAGCAGCACTTGTACTTACATTCTCAGCAATATGTACTTCCTCGGCAGCCGTAGAAGTCTCAGGAGCCTGAGCACCGGCAGGTTGGTCAGGTAGGACGACTCCTAACATGCCCAGTGCCTGTTGTAGCATCCACCAGCAACTCTCATAGACGTAGTTGCTTGATTTCACAAAGTTTGCATCCATGCTTTTCTGGAGCTCAGCCATCTTAGCGATATACTCCTTCTCCCCTTTTTGGCTTCTTCAGCTATGCAATTGGCATATGAGTGCAAGGAGTCATCAATATGCTTCGTTGTCTTGGTGAATTCATTGACCAGGGTCTGCTGATTTGCATTTAAAGTGACCATATTTCCATCAAATTTCTGAATATTGTTGGCCACAACGTGTGCGTTCTGATCGACAACAGCCAGAGTATCTGTATTCTTTTTCAGACCGGCCATTAGGAGTGTGACAGCTGTGCCGGCCGCAGTATACTTTTCTTCGAATTTCTTTTCCATCACATCCAGCTTATGGTTGATTTCCACCATATTCTTCAGCATGAGATCTTCAGAAGTCTTAATCTCTTGCAGCATTGTTTTCTGAGATTTATCAAAATAGGTTTTAAGCTCATTCACGATTCCCTGAATTATGTGTACGGTGTGAATGGCTAGGTCATCGCGTAATGGGATAGCCGGAGGCACTTCTTGGCCTTGCTCTGGCTCGGCAGTAGATGCATCAGTAGAGCTGGATACCATCACAGTCTCTATGGGAGGAATGTTGGTGGCCTCATTTACCTCCCCCTCCACTGGTGCAGACTTATCAGTAGGAGGTTCATTAGTATCCGGAGACTCAAACACTTCATGGCCCTCATGCACAGCGTCCTCTCCGTCTGCATCCAAAAATTCATCCACATCAGCAGCTTCTTCCTCTTCTTGATCAGCAGAGTCCAGTGTCTCAGCTGCAGTTCCTTGAGTGTGTCTGTTCAGGACCTCCTCATCCTCCATCCCAGGTTCACTTTCTGCATGAACTTCGGCCACCGCATCCCTGGCCACCTGGGCGATGTCAGATATTATATCCATCTGAGAGGGTAGAGTCTCCCCCTCGATTCCTGCAGTCAGGGTATCAGGAATTTCATGGGGGGAGGATGCTGGAGATACTTCCTCTTGCTCTTCCACAGCCGGCTGCCCGATGCGCCGCTCCCATCGATCAAATACAGTAGCATCCATCTTTTTCAAGTAATGTAGAGGAACTCCTTTGCTCATGTCGAATTTATCTCCGTTGAGCTGGTTGAGATATAGACTGATGATGCGGCCGAAGCTCGGAGTGCCCAGAGTGTCCTTGATCTTTTGAAACATCAACTCTCCCCAGTTGAACCTCTTTCTGCAGACCACCGCTATGAGAATTTTGAACATATCTCCGGAGATATGATCATGGGAGCCTGGCTTACAGATGAGTACTTTTCCTATGATGTCGGATAGGAGCTTCCCTTCTTCATTCATCTCTTTTCGTTTTACTGATCGTGTGCCTCTGGGTAGACCGCAGAACAGGAGGGTTCTGGCTTTGTCCTCGTCCTCCAAATAGTCTTCCTGCTCCGCACTTGAGAGCTGCAGGTAGCGTGTTAGCTTACTGGCAGACATCTTTACTTTAGTCCCCGCCACCTTACTCTTGATGATGGAGTCTCTGTTTCGAAGCCTTGCTGTAGAAAAGAACTCCAGCACTTCTTTATCTAAGACTTTGCAAGGATGCTCCAATACGAAGGTTAGTCCGGCTTCTTCCAGCATGAGAACGATGTTCCGGAACTCGTCCGAGGCATGAGAGAAACCAGTGCGAACCAATTCGCAACCAGAAATCAAGCCTGCAGTTGTCCTTGGGGCCATTGAGGATCTAAACGGAAGCCCGACGCCAAGCATTAGTGTATATTCAAAATGAAGGCATCACATGGGTTCGGCCTTGGAGCCAGTGAGGAGGAGGTTACCTAAGGGCTTCGGTGGAAGAGAGTTGGTGAGCTTCGGGAAGAGCTTCGGCGGAGGGATGAGTATCCCGTGGGGTACGACCTAGTTAGAATCTCACGGGAGCTTCGGGAGTTGGTGAGCTTCGCGAGAAGACGATCACGCACAGAAGCGATACGACTGGGTCGACGAGAGCTTCGGAGGGCTGCGAGAGTTGGCGAGTTCACGGAAGAGCACTTGCGCGAGGAAGGCGAGGGCGTCCAGAGGTCTCCTGCGCGAGTCAAGAGGAAGGTGAACAGGCGGAGTTCTTTCGGCGGGATTTATAGGAATCGTCGGGATTCGGGGGAAGTCGAGCGGTCGCGAGTTCCTTGGACGGGATTCGGCGAGATTCGTCTAATTGGGGTTCTAATACCGTTTGTCTAATACATCAAAGGGACATAAAATGGGTCGGCGAGATTCGGAGTATATATTGATGTTTTACTTGACTACTTTGGGAAGCATTGCACCATTTTACATTTTCCGATGTCAAGTTACTAAAAAGGAATGATAAGTGCAAGTATATTCTAAAGTCAATCTAGTTGAATTTTACTGAGGTTTTTGCAAAGTCTTCTAAAAGTCAATTGTATGTTGTCGAAATTTACAACGACATGTCCTCGAATGTCAAGTTAATACAGGATTAATACATACATGTTTGTTATAACGACACTTTATTAGGATTAGAACGAGACCTCTTCAGACCCTTCTAGGTGTCAACTGTGATGTGTCAAAATTCGCAATGACATATCTTTGTTATCCTTTTATGGATGTGTAATGGTTTGCATGTCGCGTGATAATTTCTCCTTAAAGGTGCACACATATATGAGAAGCATGAGTATACTTATACACAAGGATAAGAATATATATATATATACGTAATTTGAATGAGGATGCATCATGACACAAGTCCTTGAACTGATCAAAGTTACCTGGGATAAGGAGAGTCATCGTCTTAGTCCCACAGGTAGAACATATCAGTAGCTTACAGTGATTATGCTCAGCAGGTAGTGCGTCTGTTATTGTAGACGCTTGTTCCAAGTTAGCCTTGAGCCACGTACTGTCTAGTTCCCAAGTATTCACGGGGATCTAGACTACCCTACAAAACAGAATTACTTTACCTTAGGAACCCAAATCATATTGGGCCCTAGGTTTCTATTAGCATGAACACGCAACTGCCTTCCTTGAGAAAACCTGTTTGGAAGACTGCCTCTGTCCCTATAATGTGGAGAAGCCCTTGCTGTGGGCACAGAGAGGTTGTGCCAACAGTCGATGGCAAAGTGTCCCACTTTGCCGCAGCACCAACAAGAGTGAATGTTGTATCGCCGTTTTTGACCTGATCTAGTGACTGATGTAGTCACGGTCCTAGGTCTCAAGGGGATAGGGCATGTTCTTGTTGCACAGATTCCTCTTCCATCGAGGCATGATGAGGGGTGGAATGAATGCATGATGTGAGCGTTATGAGGCCGAGAAGGTGGTGCCATTCTTTCAGGCATCTTCCTTGCTGAGGCTCCATGACGCCTGACATCATGACTTCTATTCTCCCTATCCCGTGTCCTTGAATGGAGAGAATTCTTCTGTGAACCAGGACCTGCAGATCCACACTCTGTTGTGGCAGTGGCCGTGAATACAAATGGCTCAGACTGAGCCTTAGGTATTTCTTTAAGGGTGGCCATGATGCCTCTTGCACTATGGACATTTCCACATGGGGACAACTCACCCTTACAGTGACCACGATTATTCCTGTGGTCATACCTGAAGGCATGATGAGTTGCCTTCCCGCTTGGAGTGGGAGGTCGGAACACCGTTTCCCCATTTCTCCATCCCTGGATAATCCGGGAGATCCACCCGGTTTCTTGTTTTCTCTTTATAGCATCAACTTTGGAGAAGTTGGATACTATACGTTTCTCATTTTCTAGACTATTCTCTAGAGCTGAGATCTTAGAGTCCTTGACCTTGTTGGACGCCAATTGGAGAATCAACAAGATCTTCAGTTGAGCAATCTCTCGAGCTTGCTCCTCAGCAAGTAGATTGCTTTCCGGAAGGGCTCTCTTCAGGGAATCAGTATTTTCTGGAGGAGAGCAGTTTCTGTCTTCAGAGAAGTCAAAAGATGAGGGACAGGATGAAGATGATACCTGCTCATCTGGGTTATTGTCATTAGAATCAGTGATCAATGGTTCTTCCTCGTCGGAGCTGCTTTCCTCACTATCTTCTTCAGTCTCTGACAAGGATACTGGAGCTCTGATGCAATCCGAAGGATCCTTGCAATCATCTTCAGAAGTGATTACCCCCACATATGCTTCATCCTCAGATTGGCAGCAAATTTCAGCTTCCTCTGACCCCCCCATCAGCTCTGAGATCATCATCCATAGAGATTTAGCCGTTTTACATTTTTCCAACCTGGAGCGAGAGGCTCCAGACCATACATCCATAATAATTTGTCGAATCCTCTGGTCCAGTTGGAAAAACGAGAGTTCCATCTCTGTCATCTCAGGAATACACATGGGCACTTGGGTCCCCGAGTCGGTGGTCTTCATAGGGATAAATGGACCCTCTTCCAGGATGAGGGATGCTCGAGGATCAATGGCATCCAGGTGAAATAACACTCTCATCCTCCAGATAGGATAATAATCCTTTGTGCATGCAGGGAGTTTGAGTGGCAATACGTCATAATCCAGATCCATGCTTCTGACACTGGTGGCAGGATTCACCTCAAGGTGTTAGCCTTTTTGTTGAGGAACCTGCCTCTGATACCACTTGAAAGTCCACCTAGTGTCGGCTATGTGCACCTATGGGGGGGGGGAATAGGTGATGTGTGGTTCTTTTGCGGAATTCACAGATGTACCTGCACAATAAAAGCAACAAACACAGAACACAGAATACACAGCAAATTTATAGTGGTTCCCCGACTTGGGTACATCCACTTTCCCCCTTCGACCTATCTCCCCAACAAGGGACGACTCGGTCACTTCTCCAACGGGATTGAAATCCAATCCCTTCACTAACGGAAGGAGCCCTTCCACACGTGAGAGTCAACACTCCCACAACTCGGGTTGCATCCAACCCTTACACCACGGAACAAAAGTTCCTTTACAACACAAGTAAATATGGAATGTATATGAAATACAAACTTCTTTGGAGACTTCGGTGTTCCTCTTTGTTCGACGACGTGTTCTTGAAGTCGATGAAGAGTCTACGACCTTGGCCTCTCTTGGAGAAGATCTCCCCGGAACCGGCGGCGGCACACGAGCAGCGGCTAGCTTCGGGATCAGCGGCTACGATGAAGAGTGGCTGCAGAACTCGGAGATCTAAACTTCGAAGCGAAGCAAGCTAGGTCTACCAACGGTCACTCTAGGATCAGTCGTCTCGATCGATTCGGACGGGGGAATTTTTTCCCGGTCAACGAATCGAGAGACAAGAGATCTCCGGATAGATGCGTGAGACACAAGCCTTGCTAAGCTTCTGTCACCGGAGATCGGGAAGAGGAACGATCAGCAGCGGCGACCACTTGACGTGAGCGGCGGCGGCGGAGCGGAGCGAGTTCGCGGATTTAGGGTTACGTAGCCGCTCGTTTTTCTTTTTCTCTTATCCGTCGTCTACTGTTCAAAAATACTCATGTATTTATACTGTAGTATTCTCAAATATGACCGTTTGTGGGACCCACAAAAGAAATCCCCAAAATCCGGTTCAAATAAGTCCAGAGGCAGAATCCGGTCCAGCAGCAATCTGAGAAAACGCCAAGTAAAAATCGGCGAGAATCGCAGACGATTCTCGACGAATCGGCGAGAATCACCAAGTGATTCTCGACGATTCGTCGAGAATCGTTTGTGATTCTCGTCGAATCACTTTTCGATTCTCAACGAATTGGACTTGGTCTTCATGGGCTGCATGACCACTGGTTCGGCGGGAATTACACGTGATTCTCGCCGAATCTTGCTTGGCACCATATTGAGATGGCCAGAAGGAGTCGGCGAGAATCACTGATGATTCTCGTCGAATCGGCGAGAATCACCAAGTGATTCTCGCCTATTCGGCGAGAATCACTTGGTGATTCTCGTCGAATTTGCCTTGGACGATTTTTCGTCTTCCACCTAGGAGCTGCTCCTTGATCCTCCATGCTCCTTGTCTTCTCTTGCATATGAGTGGTCCTGTACTTGAAAGTAAGTGCACTCCAATAGAGAGAGTACATATAGGCCAACACACTGATCTGCTCAACGAGAGATTACGTCGTGCAGACCAGTGTATATTGACCTACTGCACCCTGACATTGGTGTGCACTTAGCGTGGAGAAACTGCAAGTACAACTTGAAATGTTTCATCAAATACATTGTGAATTCATCTTAGCTTGACAGGGGGCTTCCTCAAATCTAGGTGATCGTGGATACAATACCCAACAAGGACCCATAGGGGTCAACCCAGTTGGTCATGTTGACCCAAGTCAACTATAGCCCTAAGATGGTCAAAGTGCCCTTGCCAAGGGACATGAGACCACCAAGAGGCCCAACCAACCCTATTCAAGTAACCCTAGACCTTAAGGGAGTCCAATGGGCCACTAAAAACCCAATGGGGTCAACCCAGATGGTCAAATTGACCAGGTCAACCCTCATTTAGGTCAAGTCAAACCTAGCCAAATAGGGCTAACCCAAGCCCAAGCCACTTCTCCCTTAGGCTAACCCCACCCCCATGACCAACATAATCAAGTAGGCTGCATTTAGCTTGTGAGGTTGACTAGTCAACCAGAGGTGACTAGGAGAGAGAAAGGAGCTCCCCTCCATGATAATGGAGGAGAGAGAAATTTTAGGAAGAGGAAGGGGAAGTGGAAGGCCGGCCAAGGGAGGCTAACAACCACCATTTATGGCTGCAATCAACTCCTCTAGGGGAGAGGAGTTGATTCCAGCCGTTTCCCGGCCACCAAGGGATGGGTTCAGCCCCCCTCCACTCTACCCGAGCCACACCTTTAATGGTGTTAATGGCCATTGAAGAAGCAGCCTCCCCTCTCCCCCATTTGCCATTTAAACACCATCAGGGGGCCAATGGGATCATTTTAGAGCGTTTACCTGGAGGAGACGAGCCATCCCACTGTGCGGTTGCAGAAGCCGAGCGCTGCCGCTGTCGTCAATGACATCCCGCCGCTCCTCTCGCATCCAAGCCGCCAGGAAGGTCCTCCTCCTCTCCTTAACTCGCGGGTAGATCATAGGACTCTTTAGGTTTAAGATTCGGGCTCAATTGAGCCCGATCAAATCCAGGATTCCTTATGGTTTCGAAAAGAAATCTTCTTGCTATAACCGCCGGAAAACGCCTCTCCGGCAGCAGAGCCACCGCCTGGCGATAGCCACCACCTCAACGGAGGTGTTGGTGGCGGTGGCCGGCCGGGGAAGGGGCTGGATCGCCGGCGGCAAGGCTTGGAAATGGCTCCAGGCGGGATGAATCCTGGCCGTTGGCTCATTGAAGAAGACGACGAGATTCCGTCGAATCTGCGTCAAGATTCGTGCCTCCCCTGATTTCAAACTATAGGATTCATATATATTCATGTGTATTATATCACAGATTTTGATATATTTGGTTTTAAATTTTAAAAATACTTAGGCCCCTCTGCAGGAAAAGTCACCAACACAAACGTTGTAGCCCTCTGAGTCTATTTCACGTTAAAATTTGTTTGAACCCATTTGGGTGCATGGTCTGACCAGGGCACCCATTTTGGTGGGACATACCCTTAGGGCTAGACAGTCATTAAATTGAGTGCCCACACTTCATCCCTAGCCCAAAGCAATTGAAATTTGGGTAGGGAGTCTATCATAGCTATACCTAGGGCTTGTCCAAAAATGGGAATTTTTGGAGAAAATATTTCTATAGTTTTTATAAACATTTAATAATTATTAAATAAATTAAATAGGTGCGCTAAACACCTCCAAACCCTCCCAAATTTTGGTCAGTGGTCCCTAGGTTCACTTTAGGTACCTGTATAGAGTTTCACCTAATTTAAATATGTTTTGAATAGGTTTTGACCCAACCCTAACTATACCTTATTAAGGGCATTTAGGTCAAAAGTGCACTTTTAATTTTGAGTGACCAAATCACCTCAACAGAGGCTGAAATTTGGGCCACTGACATGTTATGACACTTATCACCTCCCCATGGAATATGGGATAGTGAGGAATAGATTTGCCCTAAGTTCCTAGGTCAAACCCTAAGGAGGGACCTTTTGGCCTTGTGAAGGGCATGAGTCCTAAACACCTTGGATGAACACCAAATTTTGCAAGGAGGTTCCTAGGATATATAAACCCTCTGTTAAAAATATTAGCAAATTGTGAAAATGGTAGGGTCCCCAAAACCCTAACCCTAGCTTAGGACCTAAAACTTGTAGTGTAGGTTTAGGTTAGCTAAACATCTTGAAACTTAACCAAATTTGGGTAGTGAGGGGATTATGGTATTTTGAGCCTCTGATAATTTACTTGAGGAATTTTGATCAATATTTGTAGCACTTCATTTGTAATTAATAGTATTGCCCTAATTAATAATTTGGCTATTGTGGTCTCACTGCCCATAGAAAGGGTATGAAACATGGGCAGAGTTAGTTTTAGGCTATAATAATCTTGTATGAATTTTGTTAGAATTTTTGGATATCTATTTAGGGCATCTACTTCACAAGTGCTTTATTTTGATTACATACTAAATAATTCTTGCAAGAGCCCATTACTTATTGAAAAATCATGAAACTTGCTTCATAGTGTTTCTAGCTCAATGATATCATGTGCGAATTTTTGTGGAAATATTTGATGGTTAATTAGTATACGTTGTTCATTAACCCATAAATTTGAAATTTCATGAGAAAATCAAATATGGCCTTAATTTAAAAGGATAAATTATGAAACTTTTTCTAGGGTATTTGTAGGCAATTTAAATCACCCGTGAATTTTATCTGAATTTTTGGTGGTATTTTTACTGTAAAACCTTTTAAATTGATTTTTATGAGGTAACTTTGAAATTCAAATTAAGGGCCCAAACCTTGCTGAAAAATTTTAAGATTTAGGTCTTAGACTTGATTATGCATTTTGTAATTACCATAAATTTATTGGATCATTATCGTTTATGAAATTACTACTTCATGTTCAAACTTGGGCCTTTTGGATACTAGAATAAATAAATAAATTATCAGACAAATTAGGAAAATTATGGATTTCTGGATTTATGCTTCAAATATCATTTTAGCCCTCTAGTAATTATTATAGGGGTACTGGATGAGTATTTCATGTACTTCCCTTATTACGGGTCGTGTGGCTTAAGTGGTCTGCATATAGCAAAACTGCAGGAAATCATTTTGGATATGAATTAGAGCACGTGTGATGGGTCTTGATGGATTGCTGGAAGGATATGTAGAATGGGTGGCATATGTAGAAGATGAGTGAGTAGAGTGTGGTTTTTGTCTAGGGTTTAGAGGTGTTCGGGTCCGACGAAAGATCGTCCTACCCAAGGAGAGTTGGGGTCAAATCACCCTAGGATTAGCATATCGGAAGATGAGAAAATAATGGGTAAGGGAATCAACCAATAATAAAATAAGTACCTTGCGAAAGGGAACGCTGGGCGTAATCCCAACACAGTTCCTAGTGCCCCTTGAGAGCCCTTCACAAGGAATACCGGGGGCAGTCCTGAGTTAACGTAAACTGTTTAACAAGCTGAAAAGAGTAACTTAGTAATTAGGGTTGCACATTTCACAGACACTGATGGCACGGGATGTTAGCTGGGAGCTTCGGCTCGGATGGTTAAAAGGCGGACTTTGGGTCCGGGGAGCTTCGGCTCGATTGTTTGAGACGGACGTGTTGGTCCGGGGAGCTTCGGCTCGGTTCTTGATTACGCTAATTTGCATGTGCATAAAAGGAAAGGAAATTAAGGTGGTGGGTCTTCAGTATCGGAGGGTCGACGCACCGACGCCAATACGTTGACTCGGCAAGTGGGGTTAGCACTTCGCCAACAGAAGTCCGGTGCGCCAGCCGGCAAGGGTACGCAGGAGTCCGCTTCGTGCACCAAGCGTTGAGGCGTACGATAGGTCTGACCGGTAGTGCTTTACTGGTTTAGAGGTGGGCGAGGCCCAACCCACCGCTTCCGTCTGCCACTACGGAGGTATCCTCGGAGGTTACGGCTCCAGAAATGGGGAACTAAAGGTCTGTGTGCACAGAGTCGGGTGTGTGTGTTGCACTTGCATGTCCATCATACCCACTTGCATGTCATAGCATAATCGTTACCTTTAACCTTGACACCTAAAGTATAAGTGGAATGGGATGCTTATACTTTAGGACCTGCAAAACGACCCCTTAGTCTATAAGCTTGTATGGGCAAGTTTATAAATTAAGGTTAATTTTGATATATATAGTTACTGCTATTCGATCATCGACACCCCAACGTATAAATTGGTATGGGACTTTTTATACGATGGGAGCCTTGCAGAAGACCCCTTGGCTTATGTGTTTTCACATAAGTGAAGGTTACTTTTCATATTTCAGCTTATAGTCCATACATGTTATAGAATTGCTAGTATAGGTCCACTAACATCTGCTTTTTGATATTCTCCACCTTCAAGTCCTCCCCTTTCTTCCTCTCCGCTCGGTGCCTAGGAGCCGTGGGGGAAGGGGCGGGGGATGATAGGACTTAGTCTTTTAGACTAACGGTTTTCGAACCGCATCATTTAGGGGATCGTGGAGACCAGCATGGAGGAGCAGCCCCAGAGACCGGTGCGCTTGGAGGTGGGGCAGTCTAGCTCCGGAGTTCACACAGTCGGGACCGTGAGTCTCGACCTTGAGTAGTCTTTCTGCTTCCGCATGAGTGATCTTTTATAGTGAGGATTTGATGTACCGGGCATAAGCCCTTTTTTGCTACTCTGATGTTTATTTTTGTGGACACTCCCTTCGTAGAGTTATATTTATTATGACATGGATCCTCTGTGGACTGCAGTTCCGTTTACTTCATTATTCTGCTACTTTTCTGTGATCAAACTGGCCGGCAGAATCGGCGCTTTGTGGTGATGACCCTTCAGGGCGTGAAGGAGTCACCGCAAAACGGCGGTTCTGGGCATAAGACCCCGGCGTCTTAAAAAGAAAAAAAAAGGGGGGGTCTTACAACTTGGAACCATAGGTGAAGCTTTCTAAGCTTGGCCGAGCCTCACCTTGGAGTTAACTCCAAATACAGCCACTACCAGCTAAAAGCAAGCCCACCATCACCTTCAGTGAGCTCAGGAGAGTGGAATTCGACATCTGGGACAAGGAAATTGCTGGAGAAACCAGGAAACAGGAAGGACTCGCCGGAGCAAGCTCGGCCAAGGCTCACCGCCGCCAAACTCACCGCCAAGCCACAATTCAGGTCTGTTTCGCTTCACATCTCACCGTACTAGGATCCTAGATCGACTAGGCGAGACATCGGGCTCAATTGAACCCGATACCATGTGAGCCGAGTGCAAAATTTCGAGCTTTCTCTTCTTTCTCGGGATCGCCGGAGGAGCCGCCTCCGGCAACCACCACCTCAACGATGGTCGTGGCAATAATCGCCGGCGGTGGCGCCGACCCAAGTGGCCGGAAATGCAAAATCAAGAAGATCCAGGTCGGGCTCATCTCAGCCGTTGGTTGGAGGTAGGAGATGAACGGATGCCGTCCATTTCATTTCATATGATTTAGTGAATTTAATTAATATGAATAGTACATTAATTGTCACACTTTATACAGTCCTTGCATGCTAAACCTAGGCCTCTTAAATGCAATTTCAGAACCAGACATCAACATGAAAATTGTAGGCCTAGGTCTTACTTTCATGTTACCACCCTAAACGTGTGATTTGGAGCAGTAGAGCTCCCTGTAGGGCCATTCTACCCATACTGGTCCAAGGCTAGGTCAGATTTGCAAATGTGTGCCCAGGACAAAATATAAGTCGTCTTGACCTGAGATTTTGGCCATGCATGAGACTATATCATGCCTAGGACTGACCAAAAATTAGAATTTTTGGAAAAATATTTCCTATAGTTTTTAGTATAAATCACTTAATTAAATTAATTGAATTTATGGAGACATAAAACTCCAAATGGCCCCAAATTTTTGTGGCATGGCCTTTGGGTTAATATAAACCCATGGTAAAACTTTCAGCCCATTTGAGACTGTGCATGTTTGGTAAACCCACTTGCATGAGTATGATGAATATAGGCTTGGGGTGCCTTTAGCAAAAATCTATATAATGGGGACTTAGCCCATTTGGAACATTTCAAATCTATGAAATCTTGGTCAGAGGTTTATTAGGGTGAAATGTACCTTCAACAGAAGTAATGAGATTTTTGGGATCAAAAATCTCATTATTTAGAATTTTTGAGTATTAGGACATTTTAGAATAAAAATTGGAAAATAGGGTTATCGATGAGTTAAAATTCTAAAATTTTGTTAAGAACTCAATGGAGTCATATTTAACCCCTGGAAAATTTTATGGTCTGTTAGATGAATATATTTTGGAATTATGTAGACTTTACAATTTTGCCCTTTTATTGAAATTATTTCAAAATGATGGAAATTACAGTAGGAATATTATGGAAAACTTTTTGGTGACTTAATTATGTGTTTGTGACCTTGTGTAATTTTCTTGATATTTTTGGATGCCTCTATAGGTTTAAAATCCAAATAATTGCATTTTTGCAATATTTGTCATATGAGTGTTGGTAAACCAAATTACGCTTTAGGACCATGAATTTTTGTATTTGGTATTATTTCAGTAATTTACATCTGTAATAATTTTCCTAGAATTTTTAGAAACATATTAATGTACTTCATTTGTAAAGTTGTCAATTCATGGATTTAACTTAAAATGAAAATTAAATGGAAATATATATGGGAAAATTACAAATCTTGGAAACCAGTAATAATTAGCCTAGATGATTATCAGGAAAATTTATTAGACCAGGGGGATTATTTGATATAGTACTTCTTGTATAAAGTGACATAAGACACTTAATTAAAGGATTTAATTTAGGGTCATATGATTTAGAAAAATAGTGAAAACTCCACAGAATCAATATCATATATCATACCATCCCATGATAAATGGTTAGGGTCACTTTAGCCAAGAAATTGGAAGTCGTACTTTATGGGTGATAGTAGGTCATGGGTTGCGTCTAGCTCAGATAGTGTATATTACTAGGACCGCAAGGGGGATAAGAATAAACATTCAGATGGTAATTATTTTGGGAGGATAATCCCTGGTTGGTCTACTATAGGTCATTTCTTGGTTACGAGCGATGGAGCGCAAGTCCTAGGAAAGTAATTATAACAAAGGCCAACGGAAGACCGCCGCCCTTCTATTAACATCTTAAGTCACTAGGATCACTCCACAATAATAATGAGAGCAGAATATGGACAAGGGTTAGATACTAATAAGAGTAAATATCCTTGAGAAAGGGAGCTTTGAGATTCAGCCCATCGTAGTTCCTAGTGCTCTCGAGAGCCCTTCACCGGGCATGCCCTGGGCAGTGCTGGGATTAATCCTAAAATACTAGGTGTAGCTAACACTAGACAAGAGTAGTCTAATAGGTTAAGGCATTGTGGTTCATTCTCACCCGTGATGGGTTTGAGGGATTTGAATAAATGCATAAATGTGCATTCTCACCAGTGGAGGGTTGGAGGGATTCAGAACTAAGGCACTGATGTGCGATCTCAACCGTGAGGGGTTGGAGGGTTTCAGGACGGTTGGTCCTATGAGCTGGAGGCTCGGGTAGGAATACCTTGCATGTCAACAAACTTGTGGCGGGTCATGCGGTACTGGGCCAATTGTCACACCGATGGTAGTACGGTGGCTCTGGCGAGGTGTGATGGTTTGAGGGGACAGTGGGTTGTTTTACGCTGTGGTCTGGAGGACGATCCCCAAAAGCGCACACTCGACCAAAAAGACTGGTGTGTAGACAACAAATAGTACGTAGTGACTCTAGAGTGCACTTAGGACGTGTACAGAGGCGTATAGGAAGTCTAGGCCTGGTAGCATGATACTTGCCTAGGAGTGGAGACACCCGCTCCACTGCTGCCGCAGCCAGAACGGTGGTACCAAAGAGTGGTGCTAGCTCCAAAAAGTAGGAACTAAAGGTCTGTGTTCACAGTGTCGTGTGCATGAGTTGCACTTGCATGGACCATATTACGCATTCATATCATACATTCATAACTAGGTCATACACACCATGGATCCTTATCATATAAATTTGTATGTGCTCTTTTATATGATAAGTTATATTCCTAGAAACCTTAACTTATATGTCTGTATGGGCATTCATATAAGTTAAGGTACTTCTGTGATGGTAGTAGTAATTTACTTTACTTATTGTCTTTACTCAGCTTACTTCCAATACTATTTACTTACTACACAAACTTGTTCCTGTTCAGTTCTTTTACTTTCCTGCACTATATATATAGAACTGCTAGAATAAGGATATTGATGTATATATACATGTTAGTATAGTTCCATTGTCACCTGCTTCCTTATTTTACCCCTTGTTGACCTCCACTTCGTCCTCCCGCCCGGTGCCTAGGAGTTGCGGGGCGAGGTTTGGAGGAAACAACATTATCTTTCTGACTAACGGTCGGTATGACCAATCATTTTAGGAGCTCGAGGAGATGGAGCACCAGCAGGACGAGGTGGCAGGACGTGAGGAGCTGATACCACCACCACCTACTACTACTACTACTGCAGCCCGACGTCAGGTGGGACGAGTCTTCTGAGGATATTGTAGCTTCCTCTTATTGTCATTTATGAGAGAGATATTTGTCATTTGTACTGTACATAAGCCCCATTTTCTCTATTTTTATATAACTCATGCTGGACTGATGTACTCTTATTATTATATGATTGTGCTATGACTTGTGGACCAGTGGTTACTTCATACTACTTTTACTTCTTTCTCTCTTTGGCCAACAGGTTATATGATCGTACTAGCCGACAGGATCGGCGTGTTGCGGTATCGACTAACCCATGTGTTAGTGCCACCGTAAGACGGCGGTTCTGTACTGTATAAGACCGGTAACTCCTTGGTAAGGGGGAGGGGTCTTACAACAAGAGTCTATCGGCCAACTCTTCTCAGTGTGGTAACCAATAATAGACCAACCACAAGTAATCGTCCAACAAGGATCAATATGGAACCAGTTATATAACATACACCCATGTAATTCCCATGATCATCCCATACTATCAAGCACCCAAGGACTCCCAACCGAGTCCATAACACGATTAATTATTTATAAGTTTAACCTATAATACTCCAATTTGTCTCGAAGAATATAACAGAAGGTCCGGTCAGGGCCCCACGCCATATTCCACGGGCAGTCAGTAAAGTTACTCATTGAAATCAAAACATTCACAGATCCTAGCTCAGAGTTGCATTCTAGTGGAAGTTTTTAAGTAATAAGAACACAACTTTAGGAATGTCCACTAATCAAACCATAGGAATGATATATAAATACTTAAACTGTTTGGATTTAAGGCCTTATAGAATGTTTCCTTCACAAATATGTTTTACATACTTTGCACACATGCCGGCCACACATAAAAATAATAATAAACACTCGGGCCTTCGAGGCCCGTCCAACACAGCAAAAAAGTCTTCAGTCTGCTACCTACTGCTCGGCTCTCCAGCACCTGCACAAGAACAATCCACCAAGATGCGGCAAACAAGGCAATGGTCAGTTTTAGCTGGCCAATTTATAATAACCCCACCCCTCACTCGTGGCGATGGTGCTCCTTCCCTGCAAGCAAGCAGAATGACAATATATCTATATCAATAACTACAGATGTTGACATGCACGACCGCATGCCCCGTGCACTCAGGGTACATTAACAGTGTACGGGATTCCCAGTCCCATTACCATCCTCAGTCCCTGACAGTTGGTTAAACATTGAGCATTTACCTCTCATAAGCTATTACGCTTTTGACACACTTTTCGATCATAAGCTATTATGCTTTCAAAAAAACCATCAGTCATAAGCTATTATGCTTCCGAAACAACTATCGGTCATAAGCTATTATGGTTCTGAAGCACTTGTTGGTCATACGATATTACGCTTCTGGACTCTCTCTATGCCTACGATGATTCCAAGTACTTTAGGCACTCTATACGCGTGATATAGTGCAGGTACAAATCTGCCATATCTCATTGCTCAAATCATTATGTCAATGTTAACGATGCGGGTCAGCTTCCCCTTTCCCGATCACAACATACATAATCATGTTATGTTCTAAGACTGGCTCTCATGTCTATAATATCTGGGCACTCCATGCTCTCAACACCATATACTACCAACCTTTTCCCCGGGACCTGGACTTGCAATCACACATCAGCTCACTGATATCTATCTACATCGACAACAGTACTATCAGGCGTTATCAGATAGAATAATTATTCCATCCACTTTTCTAGGTGTTTCCTGCAGTTAGCCTCCAAGAATCACTGCAACACTCTACAACACCAGGACCCGAAAACAGCATATTACTCATGGAGTTTTCTCTGGCACACAATCAAAAAGATAACCATCACCAATCTAGACCAATTTTCCTGGATTGAATTCTCTAAACATGTCTATTATGTACTTTGATCCAAGATTCTATATGCAAGTTCACTACCGGGGATAACATCAATCAACTCGTTGGAAACTTCTCATTCCCAACAGTCATTGGTGGTTTCCATGCAATCATGCCAAAAAAGGACTTCACGTGTCAAAGAAAGAAGATCATTGTGCTTATAAATGGCTAAGAAGCCATGAAATTGTAAGAGATCCAGATGGAAGCATTTGTAGCACCTTCCTCTCCCATATCTAACATCGGCTCGTTACTCTAATCACAAGAGCTCATTTAATGGCTCTCCAACTCTTCTCCAAGGGCTAAAAACCAGCTTCTTTACCTTCCTTTCGCTCTTTCCTTAATGATGCAGAGAAAGTAAGACAGGGAGAGAGTGACAGAGAAATTAATATCCCTTCTTACAGTCTTCTGGTTATGATACACGAGAGGAATCCTGTCCTTAAGATCCTCATGCAAAAACACATTGAAGGCACGATTTACTCAACCATTTTTTAAAATTCATTGTCGTCGCGCGGTAGCATGCTATCTCCTAGCGATAGCTTAGGCAGTGGCGATGGTCTTATCGAACACCGCTTTGCCGCTTCAGGACCACCTCAGCATCACTTGACACATGATATAATATCGCTAGCGGTATCTCTATCGCCTGGCGGTAGAAACTCGATGCCACTAGTTGTTCTCGACACCACTAGTTGTCCTCAACGCAACTAGTTATTCTTGATGCCATCAACTCGACGCCCGCTATTGCCGGTAGTATCTTGCTTTCGTTGGGTGATAGCTTCCAGTAACCAGAAAATTGTTGTTTTCAAACATGGGAAAGCTAGGGTATTACAAAACTTGTGCTAACTAGCACGCAAGGACCTACCAATCGAGTCCTATATAACACCTAAAATATAATCATATCTTTAAACCTTCACCAAGCATCATAGCTACTTGTAATAAGTTGTTGTAATTCTATTGTGGTAAAATGTGTATGTCATTGAATTACTCTCTATGATCCTGAAGGACTACTCATGTATATAGTGGACCAATTGAGTTCACAGTAAGGCCTGTCCAACCATATTTACTAGCCATTTCCTTCCTTGTGCTAGTATCAACATTGAATACTACAAAAACTAATCAATCATATCTTAACGATAACAATCAAATAATTAAATATGAGATTAGCTCAAATGTAATTCCCTCGATATCATTAGTAAAAGATGTAAGCATGTTTTCCAAAACGCCGACTTCTTTGCACATCAAAATAGTTTGCAATCAGTGTAATAATTTATAACGAAATATTTAATCGACAAATCATTTCAAAACCAAAACCTCTGAAATTCTTACCATAGATCAAAATTAGAGTTGTTGCTGCCTAACTCGACGTCCTGGTTAGACCAGAATAACCTGGACCACTTTAGATCTCAAAATGGTCGAGCACGCAACAATCAATGAGATGAGTCGATCGTACACACGAAGTTTTAACGCGGAAAAAACCCTCAACTGGGTAAAAAACCACATGACCGGATCTGTGCCGGTCAAAGTCAACTACTTGCTTGCAGTTATAGTTGGTTGGAAGATTTGAGGGTGATAGATTGCTTGTCATTACAATTTAGAGATGAGAGAACACTTGGTAGTCGGCGGACGACGGCCGTCGTGCTCGTCATTTGTTAAAAAAGGCTCTTCACGAAGATGGGCACTTCAGGGCATCACGCTGACACTGAACGTGGGAGAGGAGCACTTGAATTTGCGATCACGAAGGCCTACCAGAAGCGGAGAGATCGTGCTTTGTTAGGTGGTCCTCGAACGTGGCTTGGAGATGGCTTGAATGTGGCTCCAAAGTAGCTTGAATGCAGCTTGAGTGCTGCTCATAAAAGAAATATGTCAGAGCTTCGCCTAAGGAAGATGGCTTGAAGAAAAAAATTGAGAAATGTGGAGGCCTAATGCTCCTTTTATAGCCTCCAAGAGGTGGTTATGTTGGTAACGCGGCTATCCGCACACCATAACTACAATCAAAAATATTTTGCTATAATTTAGGGGTGCATATTATGATAATTAATTTCGATATTTTATGCCAATTAAATTAATAATAAAATCACCCACTAACCTAGCAGTTAGTGGGTGGTTGCACGCAAATCAGATGACATGGAATGACCCGGAAGGATCGGACGGTGGGGACGGGCTCCCATATGTAGTCGGCAAAGTTGTCGGCGTGGAGGGAGACCATCGCCGACGTCCGGGATAGCGCATGACAACTAGGTCAGCAATGGAGAGGGGATGGCCTGACTGGTACCTCATGCTCGTGCCGGCAGTCGAAGAGGGGCGGCCGGCTCGGCGCCCGTTGGCCGCGCATCGGGCGCCGAGGAAGGGAGGACAGCTTGGCCGCCCCTTCGGCCGAATGTCGGCTGCCGAGGAGGTGCAGCCAGCTCGACCGACTTCTCGGCTATGCGCCAGCCGCCAAGGAGGGCGACCGGGCTCGAGCTCTTCCTCGACAGCATGCCGGTGGCCAAGAGGGCTGCCAGCTCAGCCTGCCTATCTGCGGTACGCTGGCGGATGAGGTAGGGCGGCGGCCTAGCCTCCCCTTTAGTCATGTGCTAGTGGCCGAGGAGGGGCGCCGGCTCGGCCGCCTTCTCGGCCGCACGAATGCTGCCGAGTAGGGGTGGTGGCTCGGCCACCTACTCGACTGGTGGCCTAGGAAGGGCAGCGGGCCTGGCCGCCTCTTGGCAGCGCCGACGACCGCCACCTTCGGTATATGCAGGTGGTTTTGGCATCATCCGTGATGGGATCGTCATTCGGGGGGGATCAAGCGCAGTGATCGCGCGTGTGGTTAGAACTATGATCCCACTAATTTTGGTGGAGATTATGGGGCTGTGGTTATGTGCACACCCATCCTTTTTTAAGAGGATCTCATTCCCATCATGAAAAAATTGGTTTTAAGATATCCTAAACACCTAGAGGGGGGCGAATAAGTTCAATTCCTTTTTTATTAAGATAGTTCAATTCTATCACTATTAGAACACTTATACAATATCTATCACATCACAGATCAAAACAAACCCAATCAACACAGCATACACATAGATTTATAGTGGTTCCCCAAGAGATGGGAACATCCACTTTCCCACTTCGCCTATCTAGCACTATACTAGATTCGGCCTACTCCATTCTTTCTTCTCAGATCCTCAGATCTTACAACACAGAACCCAGAATGGTTCCTACAGCTCACACTTCACAAGTGCTACAACTCAGATCTTCCAGAGAATCCTACCTCAGAGTGAGTCCACACTCCTACAACTCAGGCAATCCAGCCCTACTCAGCCTCTTTCACCAGGCCTACAACTCAGAGAAAATCAATCTCCTACCACAGGCACTCAACCATACCTCAGCCTTTATAAACTTAGGATTACAACTCAGAGAGATAACTCTCCTACACTCAGATCTATAACAGATCTTATTGATAAATGATTATAAAAGAGATTAATCCTTCACCCAGGTAGAGAGCGAAAGGGTTGAAGACTTCTTGATCAGTTGATAGATCTGACTGCTTAACATTCAACCTGTCTTAGCTTCTTAAAAACTTCTTGAATCTTAACAAAGTAAGGTTTATCTTCTTGTGAAGATGGAGATGATGCTCAATCCAGCTTCCTTCAGAATTTGATCTAAAATCTTCTTGGAGACTTGTTCAGAATCTGCCTTCTCTTAATGACTTGAAGATTTCAAACTGTTACCAAAAATGACAAGTCGTTTATCTTCGATCTCTCCCTATTTGATGATAGAATATGTCTTTATAGACCCTTCTGAGGTTACTGGCTGATCCGATTTATAACGTCCTTCTGACAGCTCTGACAGATGCAACAGCTTTGTTAGTTATGACAGCTGTCAAGTCTTCGTCGTGACACCTGATTCTCATTGTATTCTATCTCAACAGAAAAGCGTCGAGACAATACTTCAAATGTGTCAACACTAATAGTCCATGTGCCGACACAACTCTTGATGATGTCGACACAACTTCATAATGTCGACACAGGATTGTGTTGACACATTCCACAGAAGCTGGTTGAGAAGATAAAGAAGGGCTGTGTCGACCATTATGAGAGTTGTGTCGAATCATCAAGAGTTGTGTCGGCACATGGACTATTAGTGTTGACACATTTGAAGTATGTCTCGACGCTTTTCTGTTGAGATAGAATACAATGAGGAATCAGGTGTCACGACAGAAGACTTGACAGCTGTCATAACTACAAAGCTGTTGCATCTGTCAGAGCTGTCAGAAGGA